>OX246748.1:23673371-23908703 GCA_945910005.1 Isoperla grammatica
AAAAAATGGCGCCCGCTAGAAGCCACCATGCATTTTGTATGAAAATGTTTGTTGATACCATGGTAACCAATCCAAGATTAGTAAATCGGCCGATTAAAAAGTCAGTACATTATTAATAATATGTATTATAAT
Source organism: Isoperla grammatica (assembly GCA_945910005.1). NCBI lineage: Eukaryota > Metazoa > Arthropoda > Insecta > Plecoptera > Perlodidae > Isoperla > Isoperla grammatica. Next base: position 23,673,504 of record OX246748.1, read on the forward strand.
AAATGTAAAATGTAAAAGATAAGTATCAATAATATATATTTATAATCAATAGTGTATTTATAAGTAATATTATACTTGTATGCGATGGAAATTAACCCTTCATAAGAGTAATTTTTATATAGATTGTTGGTTCTTTCTATTTGTACGGATTTATGTGTGTATAGTATGTTATGCTATTCGATAGTATGAACGATTGATAACAGTGCAATGGATGATCAGGAAATTACTTGACTTTCAGACTCGAACCCATGTTCGTTTGTATTACTCAGACATATAGAAGTGTGGGTCTGTCTTGTATAACAGCAACATGTCTGCCAATATCTTCCATATTATTCAATACTGAAAAGCAGTATAGTTCAAGAACGCTGCCAGCTCAAGTTTATTCTATTATAGCTTTTTCGAGCCAAATATTTGTAATCTATCATCTTTGTAACGCCGTGAAAAAACGCTGTAAATCTTGTTTTTCTACACTAGGTTTCAAGTACATCCTCAATCGACGTGCCCAATATCAATCTAATTCATGAGCTATCTTGTAAGTACCCACAACGATGACATGAAGTGACTTACCGTTCCAATGCATCAATGTAGAAATCTATGCAAATCGTTCCACGTGCTATAAATTCGTTTTTCCAAGCGAACTACCAACGTATCAAGATAAATTACTATTGGTTTCATTTTTGATATCATAGTTATCCGTATGTTCGGCTATGTAATTCTTCACTTTACATTATATTATACACTCACCCCTAGTCGGGGGCGTATTTCATGGGGATATATACTTTACAGCAGGGTTGTAAGTTCGTAAAGCATGGGGAGCTAGAGAGATTCTTTATCAGATCTTGGAACTCATAACCCATTTAAAGGGGGTTAATATCATAAAATGTATGAAAATACGACCGGAGACGCGATCCACACCAATATTCCGGGCGAGGGATTTCAAATCATAAATTTATTTCAACATAAATAAATAAAATCTTGTGATTTATAGTGGAATTGGTGTATATACCCTCGTAATATTCAAGTTGCATTAAGCTTCGAGAGGACCTAGTTTGTAAACTCGTACGTACATGAAATGGTGTTTCATTTATCATGCATTTTATTTCAATGTTCTACACTTGAGAGTTCTTATGGGTGTGGTGAGAGAACAACGAAGAAAGTCAGCGAGCGTGAATACGAGAAATAAATATTGAAGAACAGATTCGTCGCTACCATCTTACGAACCACTATGTCGCTGTTCACATATAAGATGTAATATATAATATACGACTATTGTAAAATTCTTTTTTTTAGAAACGTTTGAGCATGGGTAGTTTTTTTTTTGTTCAGTTGTAAAATTGAATATCAAGGGAATTACAAAAGGTGGGATGCCTGCATTGTGCGTGTGTTGCTCGTCGGAAGGGGCAATTTAAGGATGTACGCCGAGAAATATATTAGTTTGCAGGCGTTGTAATAAAAAACCTGAACTTTATTATTATTTTGGAGTTGGTTTGATTCTGTTTCGAAATTAGCTCATTTCCATATGTGTTGAGATAGTACATAATACATAGATTAGTAATTAGTAATTATAACAAAATATTGTATTGATTGAATTTATCTGAGAAAATATTTCACTGTCGCAACTTACAACCGATGTTTATATCGAATTCAAATGTTTCTTATTACGTCAAAAAATATGTCACCTAATTTAACAACAGTATAGATCATCCCATTCTTCTAACTACCATAATATTTCTTTTCGACAAACTGTGATTTGGTGGAAAACGGCAAATTTTCGTTTGTTAGTGATATCATATGTTTAGGTATATAAAATAAGAAACAAAAACATGCTAGGTTTGGTCGAAGTGAAAAGACTAAATATAAGAATATAAATTGTAGTAATTTGACGATTTTGAGCGAAACTAGAATGATATATTTGATCGATATTGTCAGTTTTATATACGTAAGATAAGAAAAACATCTACACAACCTTATAATCACGTCGCTAATGAGTAGGTAGTCTGCAAACGCTGAAATAAGTAGAACTTAAGATGTTACATTTATAATAAAACCTCCGTTAATATTCTTCTACCTACAAACGTTTTCATTTTGCTTTATCTTCTATCGCATTCGCAATATGAAGGGAAAACGTCCTGTGCTGTGACTTAACTCATTGTCTGCGAAAAAAAAATGCTACAACTTTTAAAAGTTCTTTGTTAATGTGTATAGTTTGTTTCTATGTTATATTACTTTGCTAGAGACGAAGAATCTCTAAGGTTTTTGTGCATGTCAAATATAATTGGTATTTTATTTTAATGATGTAAAGACTTTTGATGTACTGCGTTTTTGTATTTGTATGAACTTTCTAAAGCATGTCCTACTTGTTTAGTTTTAATAAGGAGATTAGCTTTGAACGTATGTTTCAGACGGGGTAGCTATTTTCTATTGAAAATAAGGCAAATAATAATGAAATGACAGCTGGAAGGATTGTGTTGCACAGCGATGTACAGTTCTTATTAACTTTATGACATAGATACAGTGATCTGCAAGCGTTGTAACATCTGGTTTAATATAGTGACTTTATGTCAGGAATCTGCACTGGAAGAACCATTTCCGAGAAATGAATGATATCAAAAGTATTAATTCAGAATTGAGATATTGTTCTCTTGTCAAGTGTGTTGCATTTATTGTATCTTTCAGTACCGATATAAGTTGTCGCTTAGTAAACAATAAAACATTAAATAATTTAACTGGATAACGTTCAACAAGCAGCTATTAATCAGATCGTCGGGGATGTTTAAGAACTTATTCATTCGTAACCTATATGTTGAGGTTCGAAAACACCACACACGATTATTAACGTTTATAAAATTGCAAACAAGTGTTCGTATCGAGCATTTAAAACTGCAAACTCATTTTAATTCATCAGAAATCGTGTCTTTCGTGGAGTACGAGTTATAAAACGAGGCAAATGTACAAAATGTGCAATACTAGGAGGCAGTGCAATCAACATTTCGGACATGTCTTTGTGGGCTATTTTTGTGGGATAGGTTTATATAATATATATGTTCTTCTTTTTCCAGGTGAGTGGTGACATGATGATTGGTGACTGATGATTGATGACTGTGAAAAACATACCACCACACAGTGAGTGAGTAATTAAACCTGCCTTTCGATGAGAGAAAACTACGATTTCCAGTTCAATTTACACTTTATTTTTATGTATGTTTTAATGAATCCACCTAGAATATTCTCATTGTTTACATTTACTCTTTCAAACATTTTCCTTTTTATTTTATGTGTAAAAAAAAAAAAAACTTAATCGAGTTTCGTATTTAACTTACCGCAAAAAGAACTGTTACCGTAATAATGAACGTTCGCGTTGTTTCTTGCAAGAGTTTCATGCACGGCACCTGTTCCCTCGTGGTAACAACGTCTAAATCACACACAACACTGGTTCTATACGGCGGTTGGGTGAGTTGGGGGAGGAACCACCAGAAAAACCCTTTTAGAAAAAAGCGTGAATATCCACCTGAGTTATTAATTATACTCTCGTAATTAGCGGCGCTGTGTGATCTAATTACTTATACGAACGAGCGTGGTTTGTGGCTTTTTATATAACGCTAGTTAACGACGATCGTCAAACCAACTATGAGAGTTAATAATGTCCTACCTAATGTGTGTGGATTACACGCTCACTTAGCAGCTTATTCTATTCTATTTTATTCTTTTTTACACCTGAGTGTAGAATTTAGTTCTTTGCATGTTTTTAGTTCGAGCTCAAAATTGGCTCTAATGCGTTTCGAAAAAAATAAAAAATAAGAGCATTGCAGAATTTTTAGTCCTACCTTGTTAGTTTATTGTTTGACGTAATTCTGAAAGTGAAAACATGTATATACATACATGTATTCAAATCATTTTTCACCTACAACATGTATTAGTGTGTATGTTATGTTTTCACAAGTGTGAAACTATTGGGAAACAACTCTGTGATGATGATTATTGATGAATAAAACCAATCTAAAATGCAGTGCTGCCACAAGTAAAAAACGTTTTAACAGGTACTTTGTAGAAAAAAGTGTTGTGGTTGCTGGTTGGTTACCGCACACACTCAGCTGTTTAACCTATACCTCGATCGGTATTTATCTTACCATAAATAGAACATCTCTTTTCGGGTAAAATATTGACAAAATTGAAACGGCAAAACTCGCCGTATGACATTGGCCAACGGATCTACAGTCTCGTATGTGTTAGTCGGGCCGTTGTAAAGCAAAAATACTACTTTTTATCCCCCAGCAAACACAGAACGTCTGCGTGTGGCGCGACATTTTCGTTTTGTTTTATACTGTTTATCGCTGCCATAATATCCCCTTCTAGCCGACAATGGAATCCCAATGAGAACAACTTTTATCAATGGAATATCTTCTCTCAATTGATTATATATATATATTTTTTTGTGCACCCGGCCACTTAACGTTCTGTTCTGTCGTGTGGCTCGCAAGAGGTTTTCTTCAATGACATTCAACAGCTATAGTAGGCTAGATGCGCAGCCTAGCAGCCACAAGCGTGTCAATTTGATGCCATCTTGAATTGGGCAAATAACACAGGCGGGAATAGGAGTTTCTAATGCGACTTTCTGCCATTGGCAGCGCTAGCAGTACTAAACGGTCCAAATTAGCATGTAAATTGCCCATTTCAAAATGGCTTCAAATTGCTACGCTCGCTACTGCGTGAAAGGTTGGGGAACTGGTGATCTAGCCTACTATAGATGTTGAATATCATTGGTTTTCTTGTCCTCCCACCGCCGCCCTGGTCGCAGTTTGACGGTCCTATCTATTGTTGGCGGTGGTTGTGATAGACGCCGCCTGTGCTGGAGCGACGGAGAATGGCAAAGATTTCTGTTATCGATACAGTCTGGACTTGGGTCAATGAAATCTTTAAGCCCCGGGGTATCTTGAGAGGCGATTTGAACGTAAGCCCTGCAAAGAGAATCAGACGCCTGACGCATCGGATTTGTTACTGAATGGGATAGACATTAGTACCCATATGTTTTGTAGTTCAATACCCTTATCGAATAGTAGTATGGTATACAATTTATATACACTGGCCGAATTGGGGGGTTGCGGGGATACCGTCTCCCAAAAAGAGAATTTCCAGTGCTGTCATCTCCCCCCCCCCCCCCCCCCCCCCAAAAAAAAAAAAACGATGTCGCTATTGCCATCCCCTAAATTGATGTTTCTCTTGCCCCCTTCTCCCCGTCATTTTCCTTCTTCCATCTAAATACGTAGCAACCTGTAATATCTATCAATCGAAATCCGTATTAACCGTTATTCAATTATTATAATCCGCCTAGACCTACAACTCCAGCAAATGTTATTATTAATTTAGTAGATAGGACGTTGACTTCAGTTTTTCGTAATTTTTTCAAAGATTTTTTCCTCAATTTAATTAAAAATTTCCCAACTCAAAAACAGAGGGCAAATCGTAAAAAAACAAAGTGTTGTAACTAAAACATATGTGTGGACGCTAGTACATGTGTGAACCGGCCATTATATTAGCGGTTAGTTCACTAACGCCCGGCGTTTACTTGTTAATCCTTCAATCCACGGGAGTACGGTGTGTCTAGTCTCTTATAATTATATACGTAATTACCTCATCCTCTCTCACCATGGCAGCGAGTTTATTAGATTTGTATGTTGGAGTGGTCAGTGGTCAGTTCAAAGGCGACCGCATGACTGTGGTACTGTTCCTTCCCAATACAAATTGTATAACTCACTTACGTACCCCAAGTTAGATTGCCAGCCGAGGGTCTAGTGGTTGTGGAGACACCTGGGGCCAAGCCCCATTTGCTGGTGGGGTTTTTGCTGTAGACTTTCACTTGGCTTAATCACTTGACGTTCTATCGTCAGGTCGCCTATATTAGTATAGTAGGAGATAGTATTAGTATATTAGTTAGGTGCAGTTGGAAATATTTTGCGAAGCTGGAAAAGTGACTTTTAAAGTTAAATATTTCGTGTTGTGCATTTAAAACATTTTCCTAATTCTAGTTTTCGTTGCAGCTCGTTTTTTATGATATCTTCCCGCAAATATTTTAAAGAAACTGTATATTTTTTTGCCTTTGTTTTGTATGTGATTTAAATCTAGTGAGCATGTATAGAAAGGGTAAGTTAATAGCAACTGATTCTTGTATTGATACTTTTAGAGTTTATTTATGCACAATGCTGCCGTAAAATTGGTTGGAATGGTCTTTTACAGGGAAAATTTACAACAATATTGGTCTAGGGGAAAATGTCGCTAAACAGAAGATTGATAGGTTGATGTTTCCTCTGGATTAATTCCTCTATAACTACATTTACATTCACATTTTACATCACCTACAAACGTTATTTTAACATGTCCCGGAACACCCGCGGGAATAAATTGTATTTAAAAATATGTAGGCACAAATACTAAATAGGGTACGTATGCCAATTCCACTTTTTTTGTTTGCATTTGTAAGAAATCGAAAAATACCTCTAAATGTAAAACGAATCATTTACGCAACACAGATAGGTACCTATACGAAAGAAACGAAAAAATGAAAGTACACACTAAAGTTTAACGAAAAGACGGAAGGTAAATATGATTCTAATCATAGCTATAAATATTCCTTCATGTACATTTGTTTGATGATTTATGACGAGTTCTTTTGTTTTTACTCGTATATTGATATGTAGCTTCTTCTTCTGCTTTCAAAATGTGTCGATATATTCTCGTACATATTTATATTGTATCTGTCAACGTTGACTGATGTGTAGAGAGTAAATTCACGCACTTTCCTGGCAGTTTGAATTTCTTTATGTTATCAGATAGAGGGCGACAGCTGTATTTCAAACATTGGAGATTGTGCTCTCCCCTGTCTCACTATGGAGTTGTATCTCACTCTAATATTTGAAACAACGAAAAGTTTAAACGAGACCTGCACTGGCCTCAACCTACCTTTCCATGGTGATGAATATGAATTTTAATACGCGAGTAAAATGGTGATCACAACATCATAAAATATTCAGGCGATTCGTACCGGTTCAAGTACACAATGTATTAAGTGGATAAAACTAATAAACTTCATTCCGCACCAAAATGTAAAGCAATATTTGCCAAAATTCACTACCCCTGTTCTTTGCTGTGATTTTTTATTTTACTTTAACTTCTCTCGAAGCAAACATAATCTTCAGCTTAATTCTGAAGGTCGGTTTACACACTTATTTAAAATTTAAGATAAATCAAGCTAAAAGCATTATGGCGTTTACCACTTTTCTAAGATTTAAGCTTTAAGGAAACCAGAGCAACGTTAGCTCTATACCTACAATTCTTAGTCCAGCCAATGAGAGGCGACGTTTTATAAATCCGGCCAATGGTAAAACAGTTAGGAAAATAAAAACCTATATTTTAAATCCTAAATAAGTGTTTAAACCGACCATTACTAGTCCAAATACAAACGACAAAAACAATCCCAAGAAACGGAAAAGAGTAACATTACATATTTCGTGCCTTAGAAATGTGTATGACTGAATGTGTGAGTTAAAAATAAAATAGCCGAGATGAGAAAAAGAAATAGCCCGTTCTCATTACCATAGAGCGGGCGAACGTCTATTGAATAAACAAGCAGCTGTTGTGTTCAGTCACCGTGTACGCACCCATGATTCGTGCGTGATACCTCAAACACACCTGACACAGAACAGATGAGATCTCTTGGCATTCATACTCTTATTTATTGAGCAGGCGTTCCGCATCAAAAGTACCCATACCTCGTGCATAGGTTTGACAATAAAATGTGAAATGGTCGTCCTTTTGCAGTTTTAGTATGCCTATTATTTATTGGTCAAGTGTTCCGCATCAAAAGTACCCATACCTCGTGCATAGGTTTAACAATAAAATGTGAAATGGTCGTTCTTTTGCAGTTTTGGTATTGTTTAATGGGCAGGCGTTCCGCATCATAAGTACTCATACCTCGTGCATAGGTTTGATAATAAAATATGAAATGGTCGTCCTTTTGCAGTTTTGGTATTATTTATTGGGCAGACGTTCCGCATCAAAAGTACCGATACCTTGTGCATAGGTTTGATAATAAAATGTGAAATGGTCGTCCTTTTGCAGTTTTGGTATTATTTATTGACGAAGCGTTCTGCATCAAAAGTACCGATACCTTGTGCATAGGTTTGATAATAAAATGTGAAATGGTCGTCCTTTTGTAGTTTTGGTATTATTTATTGAGCAGGCGTTCCGCATCAAAAGTACCGATACCTTGTGCATAGGTTTAACAATAAAATGTGAAATAGTCGTCCTTTTGCAGTTTTGGTATTATTTATTGAGGAAGCGTTCTGCGTCAAAAGTACCGATACCTTGTGCATAGGTTTGATAATAAAATGTGAAATGGTCGTCCTTTTGTAGTTTTGGTATTATTTATTGAGCATGGCGTTCCGCATCAAAAGTACCCACCATACCTCGTGCATAAGTTTGATGATAACATGTGAAATGGTCGTTCTTTTGCAGTTTTGGTATTATTTATTGAGCAGGCGTTCCGCATCAAAAGTACCCACCATACCTCGTGCATAGGTTTGACAATAAAATGTGAAATGGTCGTCCTTTTGCAGTTTTGGTATTATTTATTGACGAAGTGTTCTGCAGCAAGAGTACTACTAACCTGGTGCCATATCTGTGTACTCAAACCTGACAACAGAAAATACCATAACGTTTAGTATGGTTTATCGTTGATTGTTCAACTTGACGATAAAGTTCACTTAATAAAATACGGGGTAATTTACTACTGAGGGAAATTTCTAACGAATCACCCACGAATCGTTTTTTAAACGCTAACAACCCAAATATATTGTTTAAGAAAAATGCAATAGTTTATGTAAAATCATTGATCAGTGAACAGCACTGCTGTGTCAACATAAAATGCAAAATTCACATTTCGGACTCCAGCTCTCATCAACTCAGATGGTACTGAAGTGAGAAGTGGCATATACAACTAACATATAAATAACTTAAATTAATTAACATACTAAATTATGCTATGTATTCATTAATGTCTCATAACGTAATGATCTTGGACTTAGTAGTAACTACCACTAGTTTAATTGATAGTTAAACTACAGATCCCCTAATGGTAGAACTAGTTGTATAAATCTCTTAATTCATACTACTGGGTACACCGTCAAAGTTGTATGCAGTATATTTGCACGACCCCAGAGAATAAACGGCAGAGATACGTTTTACCTAACATTGGACGAGTTTGGATTTCTCAAGTCAGGTAATCTATGTCAAAATAAGAGTTTATATCAAGACCGCAGGGGAATAAGTGGCTGCACAACCGTCTAGGAACGACTGGCAGTTTTATTCTAGAAGACAAACTCTTATACGATTTCTATATTATCTATTTATCATCCCTTAGGGAAAGAAGCTACTTGACAAAAAGATTTATATTGAAATTTAAACGTCTTTCTTGAGTGGTGGTTGAGTGCCCAATTTATTCGTAGCACACATTTAAAGTAGTCAATTAAATATGTACTGAAAATGCAAAAACAAAAAATGCACTAAATAAATAAAATAAATTCACTTTTAGAGTCTACCCACACAGTAACTTAACTGATTTGCAGTGGGGGGCTTTAATTGAAAGTGACTAAACCAACCCTGCAGGCTTCGAACACCATCGCCTTACTTACTTGTATTTATCTTTTGGAAGTTGATTTGCACGTATAAATAGTAGAACACTACATGATTGCAAAAGTTTCAACAACAACCTTTGCATAAAGTTCCGTTTTTAAATTTTGTCAAAGCATGTTCATTGAAAATTGATATTCAAATAACACATTGATACACCAAATTTTAATGAAGGAAATACATAACAATGTACACACGTATATTCATGTAATTTAAAAGATCTTTGATACTTGCTATTTCGTTTTCGAAATTATCATTTTTTAACCAAACGTTCGCCTAATAAATTATTACAACTATAGTAAATAAGTTATTTATGTATAATTATTATGACAACACATATCTTGAAACGATAATCAACAAAATACAAAAGTCAGATGGTATAATCTTGAAGAAAATAATATTCCAGGGGGGGTATTTGAATTTATTATGCGTACCGAAAAATTAAGTGGTTTTATGTAAATTACTAATACAATAATGGTGCTCATGCACGTTCTATGTGGTTTTGTCTAGTTTTCCATGGTAATGTCCACGTCCTATGTGTAAATCACAACACCAATGGAAACTTGTGACAATGACATCAATAGCCATACAAACAGCAAACATGTTTGGTTTACGCCTCGGCTTATTCACGTACCACCACATGTATCGTTCCCTTGTTCTTTGATGTGCCTGGGGGGTATGAGCGAACTAAGTAAACAATAAACAACGACATTGACCACTGGCTGCAGCTGTCAAATCAGCAACCAATCACCAGAACCACGGGCATTGACGTGGGCTATATTATAGTGGGCTAGTGCATGGCTACCTCATTATACACAGTTTAGACGTGAACATTTTCCGCTTTGCAATGTCACACATTACATATTTTATATTTAATTTTAAAAATTAATATAAAATAATCAAAACAAAAAATAAGTAAAACATTTAATAAACGTGAATAAGACACAACTTATGAAGGGGGGAGGTTTAAGTGCGTTTTTTTTAAGGTCTTACGGTCAAACCTATTTTTCAATACCGTTTTGTTAGTGCCGTATGCTAGCTACGACGAGTTTTTATGAAGAATACAGCAAACAGCTATCCGCAAAACGCATTTTGTTTCGTGATTTTTGTAGCAATATCGTAAACGCCTTGTAGTGCGTAAATTTGTTTAGATCACCGGTATACCAATACCATTTCCGTATACCGGCAAGCAGAACAAATCGGGAAGTACACATATTTAAGGTAATTACTTCAAAACACCCAGTGACCTTAGATTATAGTGAGTGATGTATAGAACAAATCGCGTATCAAACCTGCATACGGTTCACGGGTATAGGTGAATGTTTGCCGTGTTCGTCATAAAATACTTTGTAATAAGCATACGGCTCCACGAAATGGCACTGAAATATGTTTTTATCATTTAAAAAGAGCATACTTACTATACTTAGTCTTTATGTTCTGCTTTATAATTGATACATTTTGGGTAGAATCATCATACGCATATACAGCTGCCGGCGATACAATGGCTATCTATAATCAATTCAATGTAATCATAAAATTGCTTTATGGATATTCTTCCATCAACAAGAGTGAAAATATTGTTTCGGGGTATTTGGCTGTGATAATGTTGTAGCAATTAATTAATTATTAGCTAGAGGTTTGAATTAAAGCTGATACCATGGACATAGACGTTCTATAGCCGATTCAAGTAGCTGGTAAATTCGCATTGTATATGATTGTGACCTCTTCGCTTGGTAAGTTTCTTCCACGCCTTCCATAAAAACATTAGTACGAATATTGACATCCACTGAGGGGTTGAATTTTCAGCAAATAGACGGAACCCGCGATCTTGTACTAAGGAAGATCGCTACCATTGGCCGGATTTATAAAACATCGCCTCTCATTGGCTGGGCTAAGAGTTTTCGGTATAAGAGCTAACGTTGCTATGGTTTCCTTAAATCTTAAAACTTAGAAAAATGTGACAACGCTGTAATGCTTTTGACTTGATTTGATTTTGTTAAACCTTAAATTCAAGTTGTTCTGAATAGGCCTTGTTGATTCTAGCATTTGTCCGCAGGTGTTCGCACTGTCCAATCACTGATGCATATGTTTCGTATTTGAAATATCGATCTCTGATTGGTTGTCGCTCACTCGTCGATGGTGTTCGGAGCCTACAGCCGACAGGGTTGGTTTAGTCGCTTTAAATTAAAGTTCCCCACTGAAAATCAGTTTCGTTACTGAGATGGGTAGACTCTAAATGTGAATTTATTTATTTATATTTATTTAATAAATGTGTAAGCCGAGCTATTGTACAAGAGCACACCATGACTTCTGCACCAAGTGGCCGTGCGTTGATCACGAATAAACTTACACATCAGGCGCGCGAGTGTTTTTTGTTTCACTCGAGAACGCTTCCTGCACGAATGAAACGACTAATGCCAACTGATTTCCATCTCTTCTCGTTAGTACATCATCGTGAAAACACTTATCAGCCGTCACCACTCATTCGTCGTCTACCTTCAGCGCGTGTTTTATAAGAGTTTCGGCAAAGAATGGAAAGGTTAGGTTTTTCTTCCAAAGAATTTTGTACAATTCAAGAATGTTTTAGAAAAATTACTACCGCTGAAATATTGTGGCTTTTTTCAATCGAATCTCAATAATGCTACACGTCATATTGAAAAAGTGGAAACCGGTCTCAATTAAGGTTCGAGAGGTATTAAAACTGTTTAAAAACGTCTCGTACATTAAAATTGGTAGGCCTTTAGTTGCGATTTTAAAGTAACTTTGCAAATTCAGTTTGAAATACCATCAATTATAACTACAATATAGCAACATTTCTTACACTGTATTTATTGTTCTTACCAACTCAAATTGAGCCCGCTTGACATTTATTTGATGTACATTGTAACAAATTATTAAGGCATGTTTAAAAAACGGTATTTTTCCACAATCTCAATAATGGCGGTAGTCTTCCAGATATAAAATCTCCAACCACGACTGCAATATTCAATTAACAAAAGAGACGATCGATATTATAATTTTGCTATACAACTTCAGGACATTCACACAACCAAGTCAGAAGCCAGTGAATATCATCTCATCAGACATTTAGATTCGGTATTATGAACTTCAGATTCGGCTACACCATGGCAACAACCAATGGGAAGTCGTCTTAAACGCTAAACGCGCACCACGCACTCCATTAGTGAACTAAACAACTAACCAAAACGCACTTCACATCACATGAATAATAAAAATACTTTTCTTAGGAATACCCGTTATAGGGTGCACACCAGCTTTACCTGATGTGCCTCTCTTCAGGTGACTAATAGGTACATTAGGGTGTTTGGATAGTTGGGGAGGAAAGTCCTAGGGCTGATAGTATGACTCAGTCCCAGCATTCGCCTTTACGACTGAGGAAAACCTCGGAAATACCTCCAGTTAGAACTGCCGGTTGCCGGAATCGAATCGGCAACCTTCCGAATTTGAGTCTCGCGTCTTACCGCTGAGCCACCTCTATCGACTGTGACTGAGGTGTGTACATTTGTGACGTAACGTTAACATTCTGGCGTGGATCCTTTTTATGTAGAAGGCCGTGGATGATTGCAATCTCGCAGAATCCAGCCGGCCGTGCGGTTGTCGTGCTCAGGTGTGCAGTGTATTCAAAGAAACAATCGAAGTCGAACCACGGAGCATCAAAAGGGTACCGTACTTTAATGAGTTATGACTGAGCTGCTTTGGAAATATCATCAAAGCAATGATGCTTTGTCTGATGAACCACGGCTGGCAAAGTAATTGTGGTGGTTATATGCTTCAATTTCGTTAATGAGTTTGTTATACTTTGGACGCTGTCTGTATTGCACGTTCGTAAGATTAAAAACTGTAATTCTCACTTTTGAGATGGTCATTCCATGGAGAGTAGGCCTACTATTATAAATCCATGGTCATTCTTCGGGAAAATATCCATTCAAACAGATTTTTGTGTGTGGTGAAACCTACTTTCGTGTATGGTTTGAATGCTCATACTATTTTTGTTTATTTTTGTTTATAATACCTTTATAAAGTATATGCTTGAGTATTTTGCAATCATTATTTCTTGAAACCAATTTGTATTGAAAAGTTTACATCTCAACGGTTTTCATTTTCCTTACAAACGATAATTGTGAGAAATTGCTGCTTTTGGCAATGATTTCAATCGATATGAATTTGCAATTGCATTTCAGTTATGATTCACAATATTTATGAATGCATAAAATATATTCAACCTGCACTAGGATTACATTGTAGTCAAGCTTTGACATTCAAATATTTAAAGTTTAATCTGCTTATATTTAATTACTGTAATAACTAATTGGCTCAAAAATATTATCTGTTGGATTTTAGTGCTTTTATTACTCGGACACAATTATTAATTTGAAACAAAATAATCATCACATTGGGAAATGTTCCATCCAAAAGAGTTGAATAAATATAATGTTATCTCAGTTTGACGAGACAATTTCAAAAACGTTTCGCAATTACCCCTAATTGGGTTGCAAATCGATGCGACACCTCTGCCGCCCACCGCCCCCGCCCCCGCGGACCGAATAGGACCCAAAACGTTTTGGCCATTAGGCGACGTAAATTGGCATCATTTTATAACAATTCCGAGAAGTCCTTGATTCGTTCCGCCAGAGATTCAAGTCACGTGACACTATCCACTGGCTCATTAACCAAAGATCTTGTAAACTGTAATGTAAAGCCATGCTCGCTATGAGAGGACTACGCTGCGCTATCAATTCACGGTTTATGACTGTGGCCGCACAATTAAGTGATCGTAAACTGAAGTTACTTTACGGCAGCCCAGTCGGGATTTTATGTTATTGCCGATTTTACGTTCGTTTTTAAGCTAGTTGTTATGTAGTATAACATATTTCCAGGAATTAACGTAATTGAAACAATCAGGATAAGGTTGTTAACCTTTTATGTTCACCGTTGGTTATATTGGTGTATTTATGTATTTATAAGCTTCATAACGACAGCGAATAAACTTCAGGGTGTAGACTCGCCAGCACATAGAAGCAAAGTATTTTAAATTATGAGCAAATACAGACTTTTTAGAACCATATTATTTCAATTACCATAAACCAACATGAAATTATTTAAGTATTAATGGCAGTGAAATGAATAGAATTTAGCTCGGCTATCTAGTTAGTGAAAAAAGTGTGAATAAAAGAAAGAAAAGAAGGAAAGAATAAAATGTACCCAAAACCGTTGTATGGCTGATAAAATAACTCAGCGCCTAGTTTAAAGTGTCGTTTTTACTGGAATTTGAAAACTTTACTGAATAATTCAGCCTTTTTAAACGAGTTGAAAATGTAATTCTTAATTATAACTGTAATCATTATTGAATGAATCAGATTCATGAATGCGTAATTTTCAGATTATGATCAAAGTTGACATACTGTAAAATGAATCCATGTGTGACACATGGTTTTCCTGTGGGAGGCCATCTCTTTTTCAGCAGAGTGTTTTTTCATGGGATGGTTGCCAGCAACAAAATTGAACAAAAAGATTAAACATGATCAAATGCATGTTGATATTACAGGTTATTACAATATGTAAATTCTACATACGTCGTCAAAGAACGAGTTTATAAAAGAATGACACGTGAAATACGTTTTGGGAGTTAAAGTTTAAATTATATTATGATAACTTTGTTTTAAGTCAACTTATGGGTATGTCTAAAGAAAATAAACGATTTAGCTGTTAGTAGTTGCCCGCGGCCATGAGTTTTAAAGTTTGAATAAAGTTTTAACCATTGTGCAAATATTAACTTACCTCTCTTCTGTTATTATTTCCACATGTTCAATTCGGGTTGAAAAATAAACAACTTAGTAATCACATAACGTGTGAACTGGGAGAAACTTCCATAGACGTTACTACCTCAAGTTATGATTTAGAAATGTCACAAAATGTAATACAATAGAACATTTGCATGTGGGGATGAAGTGCTTTGACACTTTTCATCAAGGTGGTTTGTATATTATAACATTACCTCTCATGTATCCCATTCGAATATAGATGAAGCAGGGGAAAATAAGGTGCAAAACTTCTCAGAGAAGTGGAGGGAACGTGTTTGCCATGCTTTAGTGCGGTTGCTAGAGGCTATATACTCTTTTGTGCAGGTAGACCAACTTTGTTATTTTATTTACAGAAACTAAACAATCACATCCATCCATATTCATACACTTTGCAAATATCTGAGGTATGTTGATGATTTTTGTTGCTTTATGTATCTGCAATCATATGTGCATGTCATGCGTGCAATAAGAGATAGTTTAAAAAAATGTTATACTGGAGTTAATAAATCTCGACGCTGCTTATCAACCAATTCACTTCTACATTGACTGAGCTGAGAACAGGATATGTATGAAAAGACAAGTGGAACTGTAGATTAGCTCCATTGTGCGAACTATACTGTACGATTAGAGTGAGCGCTTTTATTCGGCTCCGTACAGAGCTCATCTCGTTGTATTAGCTAAAGGGATACCCGAGCTTATGTTAAGTAGAGCATTCGCTTAACTCTAGGTAATGGTGAGCTTATAGGGCAGACTACTAGAGTCTACTTGAGAGTTAAGAGTACCCTCGTTGTGCATTCAGCAATCACCATGGATACAAGTCACCATCCATCCATCCATCCATTGACGCTGGATTATGGATGTGGTTAACCAAAACACACATGCACACCCCTTAAGGCTGTATGTCCACTAAGAGCGCGGAACTCTCGATGTTGGTCTCTTAAAATTGCTTTAATTAATATGTGTTTAAATTGTCTAAAATGTAAATCATAATAGGTCATGCTGTAGAAAATTTAATGCTCTTTCTTACGAATGTTTCTTTGTTCCAATCAATATTTTCGTTTTTCAGATTTTCTTAATTACCTTTTGTAATGTGATGTTGCTGGACACTTTTCACACCTAATTAAGAACATCTGCATAACGGAAATGTTTATTGGAATAAGAAACCATTCATAAGAAAGAGCATTTCATTCTCTACATGATGACATATTTTTAATATTCTTTTGAGACAATTTAAAACATTTTAAAGCAAAAAATGTTCATATTTTAATTATATCTCAAAAATGCATCTCAAAATCGAAAATGTGAGTATAATCAGCGTGCTGTGGTTTGATAAGCCCTATAGGCTTAATGATAAATGTGTCTAACATTGCAACGGTGTGTCGACCAGTTGCGTGAATATGAAGTGAGGGAAGCGGGGTTAAAATACAATTACTTGAATAGGTAGTATGACTGTTTATTAGTAGATAGAATATATGAATGTACAATCCCCTGTGGTCGACCCGACTCACAGACCATCCGCTTACCGAGGTCTAAACCGACCTCTACGGATCCTGAATCAACACTGACCGCTCACCAGCCGCTCTCTTCACATGAAACCTTCCCAGCTCCCACCCCGTGTAGCCAAGACTCGCCTCTCACCTGAGGGTGGTAGCAAGACATAGGCGAGTCAAGCCTACACGGGCTGGCTGGCGAGCCTCCAGCAGTGCAGGCCTATCCCAGCAAGATAGGTGCACTGCATGACCCCGCCCCAAAAAGGGTGAATACATACGGTAAAAAAGTATAATATACAAAAATCTTGAACTTGAAGGGCTTTAGTCCAAAGTACATAAATAAACATAAATTTACAAAAACCAAAAACTATGTTAATATTTCGACCCAACACAACACACATGTCGACTACAAAACCACAAGTGAAAATGTACACAATAAGTATGACACAGTTTGGCAAACAAACAAACAAAACACGAAGAAACAATACGTACACAAGCAGTGAGCAACAAACAATATGTTAAACAAACAAGCAAGCAAAGGAACTTAATATGTACACAACCAATAAGCAAGAACAATATGTTCAACAAACAAACAAAGCAAAGAAACAAAAACAACAAATCAATATGTACACAGTAAATTAAACAAACGCAATTAAAACTTCGCACTTGCCTCGTCACACCAGGTAGTTCGTTCGTGCAATGTACTTGGGCACACCACTAGACTCTAGAACGTTATCACAATTATTTTTTTTTTTTTTTTTTTTTTTTTTTTTTTTTTTTTTTAATTATAAACACTACACTAATATTGTTCGCAATCACACGATCACTCGGTTCCGATGTGGCGGCGTGAGGGGGTTGAAGCTATCCACAGGTTGTTGACCGCAGGTTGTAACGGTGAACCGGCTGTGTGGTGGATCTTGGCGTGGGAAGGAGTGGTTGTCTTTTGTTGGGGGCGGTATTTACAGTTGTCGCAGGCTGAGCCCAAGATGGCTGGGCTGTGAAAGGGGTAAGCTGGTCTACATTGTTCGTGCTCACGTATTTCCGAGACACAGGGTCCGACAGGCAATAAACATTTTTATTGACTTGTTGTTCCACCCGCCAAGGACCATCCCTTTTCTTTGCCAATCTGCTTGAAACTCCCTGTGCCGCGTCACTAAGCACGTGTGTGTCTCTCAACACTAGCTGTCCCACGGTCAATTGCACCTCTCGCCGCCCTTTATTGTACGCTGTCCGCCGAATCTCATGCGCTGTGCCTGAGCTGTCAAGCGCCATCATTCTTGCAACTTTTAAACGGCTGTCTAAGTCTTTGGCATATTTTCCTATGTGATCTTCTTCCGCTGAACCACCATCTGCCTCGTTAAAACTGTCGAAAGGGAATTTAAGTTCCCTGCCTAGTGTCAGATAGGCTGGAGAATACCCCGTCGTTTCGTGAACAGCACTGCGGAGCGCAAAACCAACTTCCGGTAACCGGGCGTCCCATGCTTTGTGCTCCGTGGTCAAAGCAACAATGCATTGTTTTAAGGTTTTATTCACTCGTTCCGTTATGTTGCCCTGTGGCCGGTATGGAACAATGTACCGTGTCTTAATACCTAACTGCGAGCAAGCGTCCTTCCACTGCTTACTCACAAATTGGCTCCCGTTATCAGATCGGATCTGTGACACAAAACCGTATTTACAACAATAATCCATTAAACATCGTACTACTGCCTTAGCAGTAGCACTCCTAAGTGGATACATTTCTACCCATTTGGTAAAATCATCAATTATTACAAAAATGAATTTATTTCCATTTGACGTGCTTGGATATGGACCCATCAAATCGACTGAGAGATTCGACGCTGGAGTAGACGCTACTGAACTTTCCATCATACCAGCAGGTTTTACATTTCTGGGCTTGGTTTTTTGACATACTTCGCAGCCCCTGACATAACGTTTTACATCCGTTCGAAGGCCTGTCCACGTAAACCTGTCGCATACGCGCTGCAGTGTTTTTGCTATTCCTAAATGTCCCGCCAGCGCATTATCATGTAATGCTTCCATTACATGCTTTCTTAAAACGTTAGGTACAACCTTTTTGTACGCCGTACGTGCCATTGAACACTGCTCGTCTGTGTCCGAGGGCATGTACTTAACAAGCACTCCATCTGTATCCAGCATCATCGCACTGTCAACCATACTTTCATTTTCAATTTTCGCAATAAGATCCGCCAGTTTAGGATCGTTACGCTGCAGCGTATGCCAAGTGCGACAATCCCCTAAATCGACTTCTGTATTTTGAGCGACAGTACATGAGGTTGCGACCGTGGGCTGGAAAGTAAGGCGACCAAAGGGATTTTCAAGGCAAGTAGTGGACTCCTCAACGTCACTTATAGGCAAAAGCGTGTCTACCAGCCTTGACGGTGCATTAGTTACACTCGTCTCCCGCAGGGGCGCTCGTGATAAACAGTCAGCCACAAGGTTAGACGACCCCCGCCTGTACTTTATCTCACAATCTAAGGGCATCATTCTCATTGCCCATCGCTTAACTCGTCCCGTAGGGGTGTCCATAGTAAACAAACTCTTCAGGGCCGCGTGATCAGTTTCGACGGTAAAGTGAGACATTTCCACGTACGGGTAGAACTTGTTTACCGCCCACACTACAGCTAAGCCTTCCAAATCAGTGCTCGAATAAACCTTCTCACATGGCGTTAATGAACGTGAGGCAAAACTAATCGGTCTATTTCCTTGGATTAGAACAGCTCCCAGACCCTCCTTGGAGCCATCACACTGAATGGTAAACTCATCGTCCATATTAGGAAGCGCTAAGCATGTATCAGACTGTATAAACGTTCTCAGCTCGTCGAAAGCATTTTTTTGTTCTTGGCCCCATTGCCATTTAACATCCTTCTTTAACAGGTACGTTAGCGGTGACGCGACTGTACCAAATCTCGGAATGAACGCCCTATAAAAACCCGCCATTCCTAGAAATCTTTGCAGTTCCTTGATATTTTTAGGGCTCGGGAATTTGCTGATAGCTTCTACCTTTGCAGGCTCAGGGGCCACACTCCCAGGTGTAATAATGTGCCCTAAATGGTGCAGTCTTTGCTGACATAGCTGCACTTTTTTAGGATTAACAGTGAGCCCTGCTCTGCGTAGACGTTCTATCACGTCAGCCACGTGCATCGCGTGTTCCTCCTCGGTGTCAGAAAATACAATAAGGTCATCTAAAAACGCTAACGCATACTTGTAAGCGGCCCCCTCAAGCACCTTATCCATCAACCGATTGAACGAATGGCTAGCCCCCTTGAGCCCAAACGGCATTCGTTTGTACCTAAACACTCCACGATGGCAGTGAAAGGCCGTCTTTGGTCTATCCTCCGGTGCGACTACGATCTGATGATAGCCTTGCGACAGATCAAACGTCGTCATGAATTTAGCCTTACCCAATTGAGCAAAAATCCAATCAATCCTAGGCATAGCATGAGGGTCAACTTCACTTCTCAAGTTCAGTGGCCTATAGTCCAAAACCATTCTATAACCCCCGGTCTTCTTAGCTACTAATACAGGAGCACTCAGCCACTGGCTAGTGCAGGGCTCAATAATATCGTCTGCTAGCAACTTGTCGATGATTCCGTCGAGTACCTCTCTTTTACGAGCGTTCATCGGCCTCATTGCACACCGCACCGGTTTGTTCTCCCCTGTGTTTATCTCGTGGACTATAAGATCTGTTTTCCCGGGTTTTTCACTGAACACAGCTTCGTTTGACCTAATCATCTCGACCATCGTTTCCTTCATTTTTGCCGAACATTGCATCTCTTTACATAACATCTCAGTCAGGTTTTCTTTGTCTGAATATACCCCTACATTCCTTTCACGCACGTGCGTATTTACCAGGTTGTTATTGTCAGCGTACTGACCTACCTTCTCGACTTCCGCCTTGTCGAAGGGGATGACCACCTGTGGCGCTGTACCTGCAGTCCACCCCCCTTCGGCCAGGTGTAGTGAGAGATTAGCAGAAGAAATGAAATCCCGACCCAAAATAATGTGTTTACATAACGAAGGTAACAACAAAAATGTTTGTCTGCGCTTCCCGCCAGACCATCTCACATTTAAAGCAATTGTACCCATACAAGGAACCTGTCCAGACGCTAACTGTAAAGATTGAGCTACGGTTTTGATATTCATACCTCTATCCTGAATGATACTAATAACCTCGTCTCCAAGTAAACTTACTGACGACCCAGTATCTAAAAGAGCCAAAAACGTGCGCCCAGCTAAACTAACTCGCAATAGAGGCTCACTGCGATCGCTCTTGATCTGTGCAGTCAATGCTTCAGGAAGTACAGCATTGTTATTATCTGAGGACTTGGGAGAGTTAATGGATTCTTCATTAGTGTATTGTAAATGTGTTTGTGTGGTAATGTTACTCGCTAGCAGCGCTGGTGCCGAATAGCTTTCACGTGTGCCTGCATGTTCACCAACGCTAGCAGACGCATCTGCACGGTTGGCTAATGAACACGCTGGCTTTGTATTAGTGTTTAAGTATGAATGTGTGGTAATGTTACTCGCTAGCAGCGCTGGTGCCGAATAGCTTTCACGTGTACCTGCATGTTCACCAACGCTAGCAGACGCATCTACACGGTCGGCTAATGAACACGCAGGCTTTGTGTTAGTGTTTAAGTATGAATGTGTGGTAATGTTACTCGCTAGCAGCGCTGGTGCCGAATAGCTTTCACGTGTACCTGCATGTTCACCAACGCTAGCAGACGCATCTACACGGTCGGCTAATGAACACGCAGGCTTTGTGTTAGTGTTTAAGTATGAATGTGTGGTAATGTTACTCGCTAGCAGCGCTGGTGCCGAATAGCTTTCACGTGTACCTGCATGTTCACCAACGCTAGCAGACGCATCTACACGGTCGGCTAATGAACACGCAGGCTTTGTGTTAGTGTTTAAGTATGAATGTGTGGTAATGTTACTCGCTAGCAGCGCTGGTGCCGAATAGCTTTCACGTGTACCTGCATGTTCACCAACGCTAGCAGACGCATCTGCACGGTCGGCTAATGAACACGCAGGCTTTGTGTTAGTGTTTAAGTATGAATGTGTGGTAATGTTACTCGCTAGCAGCGCTGGTGCCGAATAGCTTTCACGTGTACCTGCATGTTCACCAACGCTAGCAGACGCATCTGCACGGTCGGCTAATGAACACGCAGGCTTTGTGTTAGTGTTTGTACGTGTTTGTGTGGGAATAGGTGTCAAAGGTTCAAGGGACTGCGGATGGGAGTGATCCTGGATCTGACCATCATGACCCAACGTGGTCATGACGGTCACTGCCCGTTTTTTGCCTTCTGTGCGTCTACCTTTAGCCTATCTGGACAGTTTCTCTTAAAATGGAAACGACTGCCGCAGGCCCAACATTCAGACCTCCTATCCGACACCCCCTCTCGCCTCGTTACTGTTGTGCTGTTACTATTAGTTGTCACCGCCTGTGACCCCGATGCAGTTCCTTCATAGTACGTCACCCACGCTGGAACATGGCTGTGCATGAACGGATCGAGAGCTGCAAACCCAACTGTTTTATAGTCTCTTAAATTTAACGCGGAAGATACTGTTGCCACCTGCCCTGCTACTTGACTAACGCTCGATGCTGCAGTACTGTTGGCGTCGGTCCTTCCTTCCCTCGGCGACCAAGCGAGGCTCGGCTCCACAGAGAACGCGGCCGGCGGCGGCGGTCGGTACAAACGATCCTGCAGTACGCTCGCTTGAAGCTCTGGTCCAGCAGCCGCCAACTCCCGCAACGAAGCAAATTCTCTTCCTTGGACCAGTCGACGAAACTCGGGATGCATCTGTCGAATGGCCCGCTGCACCTTCTCTGCTTCTCCGACGTCCCCACCGATCTGCTTGTAGTACCCCGCGATCGCTTGAACGTAGGCTGACAGAGGTTCGTCTGGGTGCTGCGACCGTGAGTTTAGCTCCATCTGCAGCGCGGAAATGTAGTTTATTGCTCCAAATTCTCGCTGCAGGGCATCCACAAAGCGTCCCCAGTCGTCGAAACCCCCGCTGAAGTCCCACCAGCGCCGGGCGGCGCCCACCAATGCAACGGGTACCACCCTCTTCAACAGCGCGTCTTCGTCCAAGTCTTGGGAAACTCCAAACCTCTTGAGCTCTTGGATAAACTGGCTAGGAGTTTTGCCGTCGTGGTAGCCAATGAACGTGGGTACCGGTATCTTCAACGGCGTCCAGTGGCGTCGCTCGTCTGTCGTAACAACAGCCTGGGCTGGATCACGGGCTAGACGCTCTGTTAAGGCTTCTCGTAGTCGCTCTGGGTTAGCTACATCTTCAGCTCCCAAGTGCAGAATCTGTTGCAGCAGCTCAGCTGGTAGGCTTACTTCAGCCATTGTCGTAACTGTGTCTTGTTGTCCTCTTCCCCACCTCAACTTCATAAAAAAAAACTTCGTTTTATTCGATCCCGGACGAGCCCCCAAATGCAACGGTGTGTCGACCAGTTGCGTGAATATGAAGTGAGGGAAGCGGGGTTAAAATACAATTACTTGAATAGGTAGTATGACTGTTTATTAGTAGATAGAATATATGAATGTACAATCCCCTGTGGTCGACCCGACTCACAGACCATCCGCTTACCGAGGTCTAGACCGACCTCTACGGATCCTGAATCAACACTGACCGCTCACCAGCCGCTCTCTTCACATGAAACCTTCCCAGCTCCCACCCCGTGTAGCCAAGACTCGCCTCTCACCTGAGGGTGGTAGCAAGACATAGGCGAGTCAAGCCTACACGGGCTGGCTGGCGAGCCTCCAGCAGTGCAGGCCTATCCCAGCAAGATAGGTGCACTGCAGTATATAAACAGCATTCGTCGTAAATCAATAGAACGAATCGCAAATGAACAGAGTACGTGCGTATATAGCAATGTTTAATATTTTGAGCAGGGTTCTTCCACCTTATTAGAAGGTTCCTCCACAAGGGCAACAAGACATTCGTGACGCCGCATAGAACAATCGATTATTTGTATAAAAAGATAATTAAATCAAAAGTCACGTCGCGATATCGTGTCGGAAAGATTCACTTTATAATTTATACAGATTTTCAATGTCATGTCCATATATCTCAAATAACTATAAAGCTTATGTGTTACTTAACTTGATTTGGAGTTGATTATATTCCTGCGTTATTTCGTACGATTGTCTGTGGATAGTCTAACCTAACACCGGGAAAAGCATGACATAGTCGCATTAAGTAGGTAGTAAAATTAACGGAATTCTCTAAATAAGTTAGCATGACCTATTTTATGGATATTGCTTAGTTTAAAAATAATATTTTTTTTTTTCTAAGTTTGGATATTTGGTGTTTAACGACGTACTCAACTAACTGTTAGGTCATTAGTAGAGGTCCGTGTATTTCGCGAATAACGATAACACCGAAATATGTAGGAATCATTTTATTTCACAAAATGAGCATGAATTGATCGATTTTAAACATGAAAATGTCAAAATTGAATCACCGCCAAACACCGAAATTCGTATAAATCGGTGAATAACACCGAAATTCGTATAATTCGTGTTTTTAATGACGAAAATGGGCTTATAATTGAAAATATTTGATTTTTCATTTTTCGAAAAAGATGAAAAATCAGAGATTTTCAATTATAAGCCCATTTTTTCCTTTTTTTTTGCCGGTATAGACAATCTGGAAAAAATAAAGTGTCTCAAGTAACACTGTATAAATGCATATTCAAACTTCTCGTAGATAAAGCACTCACGTGTAAGTTGTAAATGAAACGCTACATGCGTGAAAATATAAAAAATATGGATAAAACCGTCAAAATACAGCTTTTCTTGAATAACACCGAAATTTGTTACTTCAAAAACGAAATTCACTTTAAAATAAAACTGTTTTACGGACCCCTAGTCATTGGACGTAGTTTTTCACATATCACGACAGGCAGAGCTACCCTGGAACCACTGGAACTATATTGATTTCCGGGTAAGTGAATTTTACAAACACATTACAATTGTTAAATTAAATGGATAAATTAAACAAAGCAAAATTGTTATTGAAACTTAGCAACAACCACAAGATAGGGCACTGAACTCCGACGAGAGCGACATCATTGAACTAACTCTTTACGACAATTTTAAAGCAATATAAATCAATTTTGAGTGTGAGAAATCATTTGAGTTGAGCGACACGTACGTTGTACATTATGTCTAACAAAGATGAAACTAACACTACACATGTATCAAGGTCTACTAGATTTACTCCTAGCGGAGTAATTGCGCGCTACAAGCGATCTAGTGGACCTTGCACATGTATCATATACGCGTTTTTTATGTCTTTATCACATGACATAGTACTCTGGGAACATGGAATATTTTTTAGTAATCGCTAGATGAGAATATTTACACATAAAAAATGTCACTATTCTTTTTGAAAGTCATTAATACAGTCCATAGTATAATACAAAACAAAAAATACAGGAGCGTATGCAAAACCGTGAATAATTCCATATGACCTCAAACCTTTGCCATAAAGTCCTACGCATTAAAAAAAAAAAATAACCCGATCCAGCTTACACAGGTCTGTTATATACTTACAACAAACCATTCTCCTATACATAAGCACATCCAATAAAAATCGCCATTTTTACGAGGGTTATGAAAACCGACGCCATTCAATTGACTTAGCGCCTCAAGAGTCTCTCGACCAATCAGACGTCGGCGTCGCAATGACGTCGTAATCGATAGAGATGACGGGTGGAGGGGGGGGGGGGAGGGGGGGGAGGGGATCAATATTTTACAGCGTCGGAAATGGCCGCTGTTTCGCGATTTAAGACTCGAATATGATTGGGTGTCACCACTTTTGTTTCATTCCAAATACATCGTTAGTGTTTTCTTATATGTATGTACTAAATTGTTTTTATTTTTTGTAGACATGCGATATGTACGTTGTAGGGCATACATAAGCTTGTAACCCTCTGTTGTTCAGTTAGATCATAATTTGATGTTGTTTCAATCCTGTTTGCCCATCGTTTTCAGTCGTCCAGAACATGAGCATAACATGACACAATTTTGAAATTAAAAGTTAAAACATTAACTTCAGAAATTTCCATAATTATGTTTTTTTCATTTTTAAGCGGCCCTTAGCGTCAATATTGCTGCACTTTATAATCCGCTTCAAAACATATTTCCTCCAAGAATTTATGCTAATGATATAACATCATTACTGTGGTACATAGGCAGCTACTTTGGTCCAGGAGAGGAAGATATTCAGTTCATTATCTTTGTATCTTTAAGTTAAACTTTTGTATGTTTTGTACATATTTTCGTTGGTTAAACAGCGTTTTGCCTTGTCGTTTCACAATATACACATTTCAACTTTTGTATAGGGCCTACGGTACTTTGAGATAAGATAACATTAATTATTCTTCAAAAGAGAACATTTTTATAAACATGTCTCAATCTCTGAAAGAGAAATCATTTGCCATTGTTACGAATAGATAATCCAGTGGTGTAAATTAATCAATTAAGGCTGGAAAATAATAGTTATTCAATATTCCTATTCGATATATTGAATACTCATACTTATACAACTAAATTACAGTTTAAATTCACTTGTCGGGCTCAAAATTAGCATTTCTGTATATTCATAACGTTGGCAATAGTTTAAAGTCCCTAAGGGCTGGTCCACACAGATTTTTAAGACATACGATTTAAGGTTTAACGCGTAGTCGTAAAGTTGGATCATAGGAAACACGTACTGGCGTTCACACAAAGTTTTAGTTTTAAGACGTTGTTTTCATTGTTGTTTTTAAAACAACGTCTTAATTAAAACCTTATGCATTATGTCTTAAAAATCTGTGTGGACCAGCCTTAACAAGGTGACAAAAATCTACCCATACACATTGAACGCCACTGACCCCAAAGTAAATATAAATCAAGTAAAACCATTGTCACATGAGTAAGAACACTCATGTTTGTGTATCCGTATACACAATATTTCCTAGTGAATATTTCCTATTATCTAAGCATAAACTATTATTAGCCGAAGTTGAACTAACTATACCGGATAGGTGGCGAGCGCTGCCTTCAATGGCACTAGCCCACATAGACGAACATTTTCCCATGATAACCGGTTGTATTGGATTCCTCTCATGCATCGCATTCTTACCGCTCAGAATGTTTGTCTTTTTTCTGTGTTTTTAATAAGGATTTGATGTCATTAACTGATAGCGTACTTTATTATACCTCTAACACTTTCCCATTTTATGATTAGAATTGTATACGAATTTATATTACATTTTTTTTTTTAGTTTTTTGATTTTGATATCTTAATTGTCACATTTGTTTATTTTTCGATTATAACTGATGTTAATAATATTTTAATTTGTCCGCTTTACTTTTTTGTAAATAATTACTAACATGAACTTGCACCCATGTTTTTGTGAAGTGACTGCAACTGTCAAATAGCTTGTCTCTATAATATAATAATTTATTGTAATGGACAATGGTTCAATAAATGCCTATGAACAATGTACTACATTTTTCCAAAATTTATGTCATTTATAAATTGGAACATGGCATTTACTGTTTTTGTCGTTGTTATAATATAGTTGTTTTATAAAGCAACATCTTTTTATATTTCCACGGTTCTGAATAATAACGTCAAATTCACATGTTATTTGTAACACTATCTCCATTCATGATGTATATTTTTACAAATATAACTAATTTAAATTTGATAATTACGACCAATGAATGAAGAAATTATCTACTCTAAATATATAACGTTTGCAAACTGTTGATACATAAAGTGTTACTAAGTGGTAATAATGGTCTAATTTGGATCCTGCACATTTTTTGTGAGTTTTTACACAATAGCAAAACACAAATAGTACTTATAGGGTCAACCCTATACACAAAAAAGAAAAAAAACATCATCAAAAGCTATTTTTATTATAAAAATATTGACTTTTTTCATGAGCGGATGAATGAATACAAGGGGGTAGTTTTTTGCCAGCGTAACAAATGGCTAATAAAGGATGTATGCACCGTGCGGGCTCACCCTTAACCCTAGTGGTGGCATCTGAGTGGCAAAGTGGCAATTGAAACTGGCCGAGTGTGGTTAGGTTAGGCAGGTGATGTGTTTGAAGAACGGGACCACCTAACAAAAACACTATCAATGCATTTATCAAAACATTGCTCGGATAAAATCGAAACCTAGCCCGATGAATTAATTGGATGACAGTGGATTGTCACTGTTACCTCATTAAAGATACACAAACATGCGTGTTGATTTCTATATAGTGGTCATCAGTGCACCTGTCCTTACTCATGTGACAATGGTTTTACTTCGGTCATCTTTACTTTGGGGTCAGTGGCGTTCAATAGGTATGGGTAGAGATGCATTTTTATTTTAGCGTTTTAATGTTTAGATGCTAAATCGGTGAACATTTTTTAAAACGCTACACAAATGCAAATTTTACCACACAAAAGGTGTTCCCATTCCTATTTAGGGCAAGAATTACATTGTAACCATTTCAGTTGTTACAACTGAATTGATTTTAAAATAGTACCTGCACACAATTTTGCATTACAAAATGTAAAAAGACATATTCAATGTTTGATGAAAAGTAAAAATAGATGCTAGAACATTCTAAATTTAAGAATGTTAAAAAAAACCATCTCTATTTAATAAGTATGGGTCTGGGACAAAAGCCCCTGCCACTGGAAGCCTTTTCGCCAAAGCCGATTTTTTAAATATATATTTAACGTTTGGTACGGCTGAAAAACACGTTTCTAAATAGAAAAGTCGGAAGTGTTTGACGTGACGATTTAAAAGCATGATAATTTACAGTTAGTTGTTCGTATATCTTTAGAATTACGTTCAATATCAAAATGTCTGTACAATGCGGGGGAAGATATAATCAACATCTTAAAACGTATACAAAATGAGGTGAAAATGAAATGTCAGAAAATTAAAAGGAACGCAGAGGCCGTACAATTTGCAAATCTATAAGCATGCACATCACATTAAAGAAATCAAATAACAAACGCACAAAGTAAGAGACACGAGACACAATAAAAGACAATTAAGAGATGGACTGTAATGATAACACACAAAATACCCGTGTGCAATAATAAAAAATAACATTCATCCTTAACAAGATTGAGATATTTTAAACAAAAACACGTTTCAGTTGTCAATTGTTAAAAACATAACTACATCATCACGTTTGTGTTTTGTGTTCGCGCGTTCGTCATTTGTCTCCTCGTCTCTATTTTATTTCTGTCCCTATTCGTTTATTCACATTCCTAGTCGGTCGTCGCTAACCGTCAAAATAAGCTGTAGCCGAAATATCCGCCCCCTATTCGAAAAGATTTTATCATTAATTATCACGTGTGAAAACAATCAACTTCCTCCCCTTGTTTTAGTTACCAACATTAAAAAAAAAAAACGTTTCTACTTTGTGTTTGGTGTCTACGTTCCGGAGCGGAAATAAATCCAAACAAAACAGGAAACTGCGCCGCATAAAAATATACTTTATTTTCCACTTAATTTAGCCTTTTCTAGCACCATCGCAGAGAGTGCATGCAGGGTGTTTTCGGTCCGCCCAATGCACCCACCGGCTAAAAAATTGTACCTGCGCCTCTACTCAACTGGAACTTCTACCCCCTATTCGAGGGGAGAAAACGTAGAAAAAAAAATTCAAAAGATTTATAGCAAAAAAAATGTTTCCACTTTTTTGTTATTGACAGTTGGTGCTAATTTGTCTGCTACCTGTGAACCGTAATAATGGTTTTATTTTATTTATGAAATGCACGCGTAATGCGGATAAAAAATTATTTCTATAGGATGTACAAGAAATTTGTATTTGTGCTAAACACAAAAACGACCCACACAAATGTTCTCCACAATAATCAAGACTGCAAACTAAAAATTCTGTAGTACTCCCTGATTGAGACCTGGTTAAACATTTATTTGTTTTATGTTAACAATTGGTAGATTGTTACAAAGATTATATCGAGACTGCAAACTAAAAATTCTTACTCACTGATTGAAACCTTATACAACATTTATTTGTTTTATGTTAACAATTGGTAGATTGTTACAAAGATTACTGACTCAGTAATCTTTGATTGTTATTTTACTTTTTGATAAACTGGCCTAGGCCGCCTTGAAACCTACATATTTTACAGTCTACAAAGAGTTAAAATAATATATTTTATTCGTGGGCTACGAAAAACTCAAATGCAATACCTATATTTAATTTTATTATTGTTTCAAAGATATGTTTATATATATATATATATATATATATATATATATATATGTATACACAAACATATTTAAACAAAATTTCAATATAAACACCTATACCAACAAACAATAACCATCGGTCGAAAAACAAACAAAAACTTACGCACGCGTTTAAGAAAATACGATACGCTAAACTTACGCACTTTGGTAACTTTTTTTAATTTATGACCGTGATTATCGTTCTTGTAGATGTTTCTATTTAAATATGTACCCGGTCTAAAAGTCTTATAAAACTTATAAAAACTAAGATATCAAATAAAAGTGCTGCTTACCGTTTTCCTTTGTAGGTGACGAAGATTTGACCTCCTCAGCCGAATCGTTGTGACCTTCATCTGCCATTGCAACCACCATTATTTTCACAAATCACTGTTGGGCTAGGTTAGTGCACACGTCACACGTCGGCTATTTATCCACTATCTCAACTGTAATCCCAGTCTCACGCACTAACCGCTCCTGAAAAGGAATCGCACTTTCAATCATTCCTATCCAGACATACAAAAAAAAACGAAATAAAATAAAATCACTATGACATAGTAGGTATTCCAATAATCCAAATGTTTTACAAACATAAAAAGGCGATTCTAATATTCTAATAATCATCATCAGAACTTGCGTCTTGCGATAATGTAGATCACGGCTATACTGGGAAAAAATCATAAGACGCGTTGTTTTATTTTACTAATTTGCAGATCGTGAAAGACCGCATGAAAAAGTTGAGTATTTTAGATGATGCGAACGGTTGTTATTTTGATGATAGCATTTGAAACTTTTAAAATACAGTTCTTACAAAACCACATATTTAGACTATTTTACAGCTAATTCTATGTTAAAAGTGTTCTAAATCAACAGAATTTCTCGAGATTTAAACAACTCTTTCCTCAATAAATACGGATAAGTTATTTTTTACAGAAAACTCTACAACTTACTAAAAACATAAGAATTACTTCGAAGGTGAGAGCCGAATTTTGCGAGATTTAAACAACTCTTTCCTGAAAGTTAGAATAAATACGGACCAGGTTTTTTTTTTATAGAATACTCTTCAACAACTTACTAAATAAAAACACTAATTTTTTACGGTTTCAATGTAGATTTACTCGGAAAAACTCTTCTGAAAGTGAGAATAAATACGGACAAGGTATTTTATAGAACACTCTTCAGACAATTACTAAACAAAAAAAAAACTATAATTTTTCACGGTTTCAATAGTAGAATTACTTTGAAAGTGAGACCAGATTTTCACAACTCTTTCCTGATCAATTCGGACAAGGCTTTTTTATAGAATACTCTTCAACAACTTACTAAAAAGAAAACATACTAACTTTTCGCGGTTTCAATAGTAGATTTACTCTGAAAAACTCTTCTGAAAGTGAGAATAAATACGGAAAATGTATTTTATAGAATACTCTTCTGAAAATTACAAAAAAAAAACATACTATAATTTTTCACGGTTTCAATAGTAGAATTACTTTGAAAGTGAGACCAGATTTTCACAACTCTTTCCTGATCAATACGGACAAGGCTTTTTTATAGAATACTTTTCAACAACTTACTAAAAAGAAAACACTAATTTTTTACGGTTTCAATAGTAGATTTACTCTGAAAAACTCTCCTGAAAGTGAGAATAAATACGGGAAAGGTTTCTTTATAGAATACTCTTCAAAAAATTACTGCAAACAGACACTATAATTTTTCACGATATCAATAGTAGAATGACTCTGAAAGTGAGATCAAGTTATTTACAGATATTCGTCAACGCGCCCTCCGTACGGGGATGTGATCTGCCCGCGAACTGGTCTCC
The DNA here is from genome assembly GCA_945910005.1 of Isoperla grammatica. Lineage (NCBI taxonomy): Eukaryota > Metazoa > Arthropoda > Insecta > Plecoptera > Perlodidae > Isoperla > Isoperla grammatica. The sequence continues at coordinate 23,705,609 of OX246748.1, forward strand.
ACCGCCTCCTACATCTGCCGATAAACTGAAAGAGAGAACTGACTGACCAAGCCAAGCATCATCGGCTACATCGCATCGTTCTTCGGCAGTAGAGATGAAGACTGGGGCCTCGGTCAACCGCGCCGACGACACGGCATATACTCCGGTACACCTCAACTTGAGTCCCGGTGTAACAGAATGTCTATACCCTTGGAATAGTATTACTCAGATTGCGTTACATGTTGCGAAGCGAACTTCTGAAGAAAACGTGTGATCTCAAAATAACCTTAACCTTACCTAACGTAACCTAACTTATCCTAACCTAACCTAACCTAACCTAACCTAATATAACCCAATATAACCTTAGTATAACGTAACTTAACCTTTTTTTGTTCGCAACGTGTATCGGCTGCTTGAGTGCGCGCGGGTATTGAGTGAGCGCGGGTATTGAGTGAGCGCGGGTAATGATGGGCTATGCGTAAAGATATTCCAGTACACCAGTACACCATCACTGCGTGTAATGCGGTACACGGGCTTCCTACGCAGGCTAAGGTCAGAATCGTAACTAGGGTATAAAAATCACGCGGGTGTGATTGGGTAAAGCACAATGAAGGGTCTGGGGGAGGCCCCCCAGCCAATGCGGATCCGGGGAATGTTTTAACGAGTTTGACATGTTTTTTTGATAACATTTGTTACTGGCGACTGGTGTGACATTAACGGTGGTATAACAAGTCAAAATGGTCTACTCATGGTTTTTTTACCCGGGTATTTACCCGGGTTACTGACCTCTAGTTACGGCCCTGGCTACGGTGCCTCCTCCCTCCCCCCTCAAAGGTTGCCCTTGGCTCTCCTAGTGCCTATACCAACCTATACAAAAGAAACAAGACATCTTAACATTTTCTTATTTAAAAAAAAAATTCCATATGCTGCTAGAACACAGAACAATTGTCGTTGTTTAGAAAATGTTTCAATTTAAGAGTAATTCTCCTCCTCCTACCCTTAGCCTTTCTAACTAAAGTTATAGGCAGATTAGATTCGGTTGCACTGCAACACAAAAATCTTACAATATACTTCACTGAGGGGGCTGCGTCAAGTTGCCCCCCCCCCCCCCACGGAAAACCCGTTATATCTCGAGAACTAAACGTGTGAAGGTAACAATTTCTCATTCACACATCATTATCTTAGTCAGTCATCATTATTTTAGTCTTAGCATCCAGTGTCATTTAAAAAGTACAAATGCCCCCACCCCCCGCTCCTCCTCCACCCAATTCCAAGAATCGTAGTGACGTCCCGTTTCTCGAAAGGATAAAGAGAGAAATGCTCTGTGTGACACGTTGATAAGCGAGCGGTCAGCAAACCATCCACAACCGACACTTACAGAAGGTTCTGCTCTGCACGCCACTGGTCTCATCAAAGCATCCACAAGGTTCGAAGGTTCTGCACGCCACTGGTCTCACTACAGAATCCACAAGGTTACTGTGGGACGACTCTATATAGGTTCCCGTGTACTGACTGACGTAAGCTTGAAAAACGCACTAACTGTTCTTGAGCCCAGGTTAGGATATTTTGCTTTTGTTTCAATGCTATACTAACCACACGTTTTACAATGTATCTTTATTAAGGTGGGGTATAGTTACTTCAAGATACTACTCGGTAATCAGCAAAGGGACTGCATATTACGGTCAGAACGGGACACCACTCAAGAAAGCTACGTGAAGAAGTATCTTAATTCGGTAAGCATTTCTTTGTTTTAACGACATTACAAACGATTACAGACGACTTGACAACTTGACTTGATTGACGATTACATTGAATGAGTATAGAGTGACAAAATAATCAGTGAAGGTCCGCACGCCCGGTATGAAAACTTTTTCAGACGTACAAAATGGCGTATTCGCAAAATGTCGATCGCTCAGACCAAGCGTTACATAGAGACAATCCTAAAACAAAGTCTTACCGAGGTTTCGCTCAGGCACAAGACGAATGCTGGGATTGAGTCCTATACTAACTAACAGCGCAGGTCTCAAGTTAGCGTGCACGGGGTTGTGGGGCGGAGGGGTGGGGGTTGTGGAATGCGAGTGTATTCTCCATTGAAGACGCCGGCCGACACACAAGGCGGGAAAACATGGCCGAGGTCACGGAGCTGCCCTGGTCTTGGGTTCCGGTCCGTGTTCTCATCCCAGCGAACCCCGGAGATGCGATGAACTCTTGGCGCCGATCTAAATTCTCTTATAAATTGTATAATCTGGATTGTATCTTGTATAATCTTTTTTTTTTTACGAACATGAATTACAATTTTTTTATGACACATTTTAAGAAAGAGGTTGTAAAATAAAGACCAAATCACAATTGAGATACGAGTTTCTGACTTCAGTAGGTAAAATCATCCCCACCGCTCTCAAATTCTATGTTTTTATAACGAAGATGCGTTCAAGAATTGATGAAAAGCTATCATGGGAAAAATAACAAAATTCAACATTTTTTTCTAAGTAGATTGTGGAATAATGTCATGTTAGGAATATTTTACACAAAAAAGATACCAGGGCGCGCCCTAGTCACAAAACGATGCCAGGGCGCCGCCCTGGCCCGAATAGACCACTGGGTATAACGACGATAATACTGCGCCAACAGCATTTTGTTTTAATTGTGTGGAACCTCGTCATCATTAATCATAATTGAACTTCTGTGTAAAACAGTTTTATGACGGAATTGGGCGAAAACACGACATACTTTTAAAGATTAATTTTACACTGCCGACCAATGCCGCACATGCCCTCAATTTTGCATAGTTGTACAGGACAAGGCACAGGTTACAGAATTGAAGGTATCTACAGTCACTATTGTCTAAAAATGGTAACAAGTCGAAAATTAAAAAATATATCGAGTTTTATATTCTGGGAGTTTTGTTCAGTCATAAAAAGGTTACATTTTTAATTATTTTGTACTGGCAGATCTATACAAAATGTTGATTATCTAAGACTATTCATAGTTCCCACGTGACGTCACAGCGGCCATGATTGCGACACAATTGATGAGGACCAATCCTAGATCATTGGCAAATACTATTAAAATTTAATAAATAATCCTAATTTAGAACTTAACAAGTAAACATAAGTAATAAACAAAATATTAACACACATACCAATTTTATCCCAAAAACAGACTGAATTGTAAAGAACTAAGAATTTCTGTGTTCTACCACAACAGTCTTCAATTGTTTCTCCATGGCAACGTCAAAGTTTGGTCACAAATGTGGCTGCTACGCGCACAGATGTGACGTACGTGCAACCTATGAATAGAGATATTGTGCAGATATAATTTCTTGACACTTGTGGAAATTTGTAAGTATAAGCGAAATGAGTCTGATCTTCAGAAATAGACTCCTACCAATTGCCAAACGTGTCCGAAATAAAAAAAACTACAGCCGGTTTCCCTACTTCATCAAAACTGCAAACTAACTCAATTTACTTCCCTTGAACAAGGGAGAACGTACGCAATGGCGGATTGTGCGCCCTCCGTACTCACTGCTAATATATCCCACACACACAGCCACCCAGAGGGCTGGGCAGCTAATCCTTGCATGAATCACTTGTGCGCATATTCAATGAGATGAGATTCACTCGGCCGCCATTTTATTCGCACGCGTCGCGGCCATAGTCCGAGACATTCAACATTACACGTCGATTCGATATTTGCATATTGTTTTAGTACCACTTTGTAATTTTAAAATTATTCGATTGAAATCATGAAAATGAACATGTTTTAATGATTAATGTAGTTTCTTTTAATTGTGAGAAAATTAGCGTATTTTTGTTTTGTTTACCTTAAAAACGATACTCCCGATATTATTACCTTGTAAATAAATTATAGTAGATGCATGGTTTCGCTATAAACTCATAACTAATGACATAAGATAAAAGGTTTTCTAAACTTATAATCAGAAATGTTGTTATTTTAATTAATAATGTGGATATTTATTGGATTCACATAATTCAACCGTCTCAAAATAACAACGATCACTATTTGAATATTTGAAAAGGTTTAAATCCAGTTATTTGAAGTAATTTTTCGGTAGCACATTTTTTTCTATTTCAAAATATATAATTTATTAGGGGTGGATTAAAAATGTGCACGTACAATAATGAATTCTGGTGCGTACTTGAAAAAATATCGATGTAGGTACCGAAATGTGAAGAAAGTAAACTACAACTTGAGTCACAGATACACAATATTTCCCTCCAGTCAGTCTATTTATATAAATCAAACAATTTCTCCGTTCAGTATTGATTTTCAGCCACCCTATATGGATGCCGACCACTGGACATGACGTTTAAAAGAAAGCTCACAAAGACTTTAATTCCTCGCCCTCCCCTCCCCTTATCTTGCGTGCGAGGGGCGATCTGGTGGGGGGAGGGGGGGGGGGGGAGGGGGGGCATTATACCTTGGTCTCACCTGGACCTAGGCTACCCTCGCGGCCGCAACCTGGAAGATAGGCCTAGGCCTAGGCAGCTGACCAGCCGACTCCCACCTACCTCACACAGCCTTGTGAAGCACGTTCTCAGTGTCATTAGACGGCACGTGGGGATATGGCAGATAAATATTTAGTTACTTGTTTTCTCACTAAATACCCGCTATTAGTATGTCAATCCGGTAAATATTTTGCCCGGAAATAACTTGTCAATCCCTTTTTTCAAACTTTTTTTTTTTAACGAGTACTAATTCTATATTTCTCCCGCCCTTTCTTTAAACCCCTTTTTTCAATGTCTGGTACTGGCAAAAAATACGCGATAAGTAGGAACAGTGGAACAGTGGCTAAGTCGGAATTTTGAATGACACTCCCATGGTCGTAAGTATTTGCATTTATCGTCTATTCAATACCCACTTAGTTATCATAAGTGAGTTTGAGTGAAGGACATTTACCATTTTATCTTATGTCTCGTAAAACGCCGGCTCCAAAGTCGATCACCGTTTAAGACTAGACTTACATGTATGTCCAAAGTGAAACACCCCCGCCCGAACTGGGAATCGAAACCTGGACCTTCTGCATTGGAGAGAGGAATAAATCCACACCCCCAAAGAACCGCACAAAATTTGGCAGTGGCACTCGGATATACAGGGAGTATTCACGTGACGTCACATCGGCCATATTGGAGGCCACCTATAGTACTATTTCAAGTTTCATTTAGCTGTCAATAGAAAACGAATAATATTGTTTACGGGGAAATGGTACAAGTTTGAACACGTATATCCCCCGATAAAGTGTAGGAAAATGAGTATTGCATGCTTTTTTAAACGATTAAAAGAGTAATCGAGACAAAAGAGTTTGTTTATGTTGATTTTAAGTAATAATAGGAAACCAAAGTTAGATAAGAGTTGAATTTGCATCAAACGCCAGCTGAAACATAGTAACAATGAACTACCAATCACATGTCATTGTGGCCTCCAATGTGACCACCATGCGCAATACGTGAATACACCCTATAGTCATAGATACAAGTAGTATAGGTTATCGTCTACCGCGATAGTTTGTCTGTGAACCTCCCTTATTCCTACTGAACATCATTCTCAGGGTAGCTGGACTAAATACAGACACAGTTCGTAAACAACCCTCAGCGAACCGAACCTTGTAGCAAATCATGGCGACAATATGCGAAACAACAAAGCATTCTACATCTGCTCTGCTCCAAATACTAGAATTTATTATTTTAAAAACAGCGGGGATGAACGGTTATAGTGTTTGGGCTGGTAGCTTTTTCCACCCCCGCGCAACATATTTTAATCTCTCTTTTATTTGAGGTGAAAGGTGTAACATAAAACTGATTTATAAAAGCAATAAAATTTATGATGTTGCTTCTTAAAAATAGCTTTAAATCTATATTCTACCAATAATATTATTTTTCTCGTATGAATCCCTGCTGTCGAGTGTAGACATATCACGACTATACATACGGTTCTTCAGTTGACTTTCCAATGGGTGTTTTGAAGGAGTGTCCGGGGGTGTCAATCTCAGCATTGGCCTTGTGATAGAGAAAAAAATCGGGCAAAACTCAGATCGGATTGGCAATGACTGGAATCGAACCGGTAACCTCCCTAATTAGTGTCGTGGGCTACCCCTGTGCCACCTCTATCGGTGACTTACATTCTCTGAGTATGGTTGAGTTGAGAAGATGCTGTTGTAGGTTAGCAAGACCATAGATATAAATGTTTTTACCAAGATATGTAACTGAATGGAGGTCCGAGGACCTACGCTCGTTCCTCGATGCCCGCCATATTGTATATGATTGCCTGTTTGTCTACATTTTAACATGTGCGTTTTTCTATGTGTTATACATCGCCTGGCGTATGTCATTGATATTGATGGCTATAAAAAGAAAGTACGCGAGTATCTGTATAGCCATTGGACATAAAGTAGTCATTTCAGCATTGAAAATAATAATTTCTAAATATACAATATGGCGACGTTCCGAGAATAATCCATTGTTGAAATCTCAAAAGAGAATCAGTTTTGGTACGTCCAGATAGCAGTGAGTTACGTATCTTGGTGACAATATTTATATCTATGGCAAGACTAACTTTGATTTTAGCTTTATTTGAGTCTATTTTGCCGCTAGTCGACTAGCCTAGTGCACTAATTCAACAATCAATTATTGTTGTAATTAATTGTCACTTATTGTTACATTAGTACGCTAAAATAGAGCATTGAGATATGTCCTGAGATTTATTTTTTGTTCCCGTGAGTATAGTGAGTATTTTTTACATCTTAATTCCAATTGCTTCTTTTTTATTCAATCGGAACGGGTCACCTAGCCCACCAGTGTATGTTTTCCTTTATTGAGCTATCTTGAATCGTTGAAAGCAAATATGTTGGAAAATGTATTATTGTAGTACATAATAAAGGGAACATATCTATTCAAGATGTTTGTTCACCCAAGAATCGTGAGGCACAATGAAGATATACAATATGCTATATCATGTCAAGGAGACATGATGAATGATTTTCCTTCTAAACTCAAGATCTTTTGAAAGTTAAGCCAAGCAAAACTTTCAAATTTGTTCTCACATTAGAAAATGAACTGACGCCTAATCCATAATACCAATAATGAATGTTGTTCAAGCATCTATATAAAAAATAAGTGAAACGAATGAAATTATTTTCAAATGCAGACTTGGGTCATCTTTTAAATTGTACATTTCAGAAACAAGATTATAATATGCTACGGAAATAGGTATAAATTGAGATAATTAATTGTGTTTGTAAATTATTGTGGGGATGAATTATCTAAATCTCTACAAAAAATGTTCGTGCTTTCGTAAAACGTTTAAGCCTTTTTTACTAACTAAACTCTACGTCATTTATTTCAAGGGATTATATACAAAGATTACAAAATGGAACCAAAAGTTAAAAAAATTACAATCAATGAAATTAATTAAGCTACGAATAAACATAAGACACATCTGCTTCATGGATTAGGTTGGTATATTTTAAAGCACAATTAAGTGCATGGACTAAACCTGTCAAGAATTACAATTCGCCTAATATTAATAGTTCCTAGAAGTCGGGTATATCTTTAATTAGTGCCTTTGGTTTGGCCAGAGATTCTGGTCCGATAGCTTAATTATTACTAATATATTTATGCATCTGTTGGGATTTGAATAAAATGAATAATTATTTAATAGCGTCAAGACAAATGGAACCCTGTCCGTGCAATTGTCGTACTTAGTCATCTTGAAACGTTCCACAAATCGTAAAGGGAGAAAATGTGTTTCAGAAGAGAAAATACTTCAATTCTTCTATCAGTAGTGTTCTTAATGTATTCACAGAATAGGTCGATCCAGTGGTGTAATGCCAAATTTACCAGTGCGTATACGCTTCAGTGGCAAGCTGGAGGGATACGTCTTTCCAGACAAAAAACATGGGAGGTTTGGGGGGCCAAGCCCCCCAACAATGGCACCGCAGGCGAAAAAAAAAAGGCTTTTTAGAATTTAGAGTGTGTTTTGAGCGTTTTAGAAACCAATACCGGACTGAATGCAATCCCGAAATACTGCCGTTTTTGTAGTGCAAAACCAGAAAATCACCAAAAATAATTGGAACACTGAGAGAATTGTTCAGTAATACGTTTTAGGGCTTGGGAAGTGGTTTGGCGACACACACGTACACTTGGCTGTTGATAATCGACATCGCAATATTTTTACCAAGCGAGACAATTGTATCCCATTTGGTGTATTGGCGGGACGCGGGACTTAAAATTGGATATCGGGACTCCCAGATCCAGGGGTGGTCTTAGAGGATTTGAGGCCTTGTGCCAATTAATTGCCAGTGCCAGAGAGCACAATTTTACCAATGGAGAAAAGCTGATAATCGTCAATGATGTGTCCGTCATTCGAGGCATGTTACGACCGTATCATTGCGTATCACTCGTATCATAACCAAAACCAGTCTGTACTCTGTATACGAAAGTTTTTTAGCCGGAGCAGTGCGTATACGGCGTATACGCCCGTATACGCACCACTACACCACTGGGTCGATCAGTCCAAACAATGACCTAGCGAATATTATGGTTGTGGCGAGTTTAAAACGGATTAAGCAATTTACAATCAACATACACATGAATAAACATACAACAAACATGTAATAAAAAAGTTCCGAAAGGTGGTGAATACTCATTTACTTTTTGATTTCTACATGTATGGTTAGATTCAAGAAAGTATATATTTTGAATGTTGTAGTGTGTTTTATGTTAAAAAAGGTAAACACTTGGGGAGGGGGGGGGGGGGGGCGGGGGGGGGGGGGGAGAAATAAGATTCAGAGAGGTGCTTTATATTGTGTTTTTTCACAAAACAAGCTCTTAAAAATGTCTTACACATTTTTATACACAACTATTGACGTTTCAGCCATATGCATTTTGTGTTTTACCAAACTTAATGATCGTGTGTATTATGAAATCCTATTTCTACTTCTCGGTAAACAGGTGGTAGGTTGGTGCAGCATATAACACACACACACACACACACCGAGCAATTGGGCAGTCCATAATAATTACGCTTCTGTAATCTAACATTTTGATGGTTGCGTAACCAAAAACACAAGGATGACCAAATTACAAAATATAAAAAAATACGATGGCTTCAGTAATATAGAGTGTTTTTGTGTTGTAAGTAAATACAATGAAGATTCCAAATTAGAAAGAAACAATAAATCCTGTAAATTGAATCTAATGATGTGGCTCAGCGATTAAGCAAGAGACTCTAAATCCCATAGGTCACGGGCTCGATTCTCATTTGAGGCAATCCTGACATAAGAGTTTTCTCAATAGTTTCTCAATATTTCTTTCAACCACTCGTTACGTGAATCCTAGAATTGAGTGCTAAACAATATACATCCCTTGGACATTTCATCTCAAATACCCAACAGTTCTACTTCTATAATAGACTGAAGAGGAAAGAATTACCCCCAGAGTAATCTTCTCTGTGCAAATTGGATACGGAGAAAGTCAATAACAAAAATACGATAGAAAACGATTATATATAACTTAAGTTCCATTTGATCTGTGCAACATCAAGCGAAAATATCGTTATTAGTTATTAATGACTCAATTTAACGGAAAGGTATAATTGGCAGGGCGCCATCCAAATATATATAACTCAATTTTACGAGAAACATGTCCAAAAAGAATCGCCGTCTATAGTATATCAAGTATTATACATTATGATAAACGTCATCACGATTGGAAAAAGATTCTGCCAGCCAGCTTTTCCAAGTTTTTGGATATATCTATAATGACGCCAGACTTCGCATTTTCCTTTACCATGATTCATCCAAAAATAATTGGCGAATGGCAGAAGGGTGGTTCTGTTCCTCTCTAGGGGTTGATAAGACTTTCCTCGATTCTGATTGGTCGTTATTCAAGTGACAAACACCCCTGCACCTTCCTCCCCCCCTTTCCCACCCCCACCTCTGACGATCTTTACACCCTTATAAAAAAAACTTGGTTGGCGACACTAAAATTATTGATTGGTTTTGCTTTTGCTGCTTAGCAACTTTATGTGTTTCAAGGCGGCCATTACAATGTACAATGGACGAGGCTAGAGAGAGAAAGAGAGAGAGAAAGAGAGAGAGGATTTCTCCGGCAGAAGAAATATGATGGGAAAGTTTTGGGTTCTGATGAGGATATAAAGACGTAAATGGTAATTATGTGTCTTGATTAATGACGTAGAGACAAAGAAGTTATTATTTATAAAGGCGGGGTGCTCGTGACAGCTTACGTGCTTTAGTCCTAGGCAGGCATATAGACTATACTTGCTTTCGATGCACTTATAGCCAATTGTTAATAACTCACTCATTTGAAGTTATATTTATAGAGTAATAAACGAAACGACAGATACTCGATAGCAAAGCCATAGATTGGAAGGAAATGGTAAAAGATCTATTACGTGTTGATAAGTACCGCATTGTACTAGTACGACCACAGTTGTTTAATTTAACGAGTGCCTCGTGTAGTTGTTTGTTTCAAGTATGTATTGAAAATAAAAGAGAAAAAGTATAATGAAATTTTAATAAAACTTAATATTTTATTGAATCCTTTCATCATGTCACGAGTAAATCTAGAAAATCCTAAAATTTAATCTAAAGACCCCCCCTTGCCCCCCTTCCCACAATCCACCATTTAATTAGTCTATTCAAATTTCAGATACCTCATTTTTTATTTTAATTGGGCGATGTTCTCTATTTCAAATGTTTTTGTTTAGATGATTACAATTTTATTTCATTTCGTTTGCATTGTTGTTATTAATGTTCCATTACATATTGTATAGTTGTATTTATTGTCTTACTTTGTAATAATTTTTATATAACAGAATCAGATATTAAATGAATAAATACTACAATCCCTGTACCTCAACTGAGCACAACATTTAAATCTTTCACAACGCATCTTTTTAACAACAAAGCACCAAGCACGAGCTACGAATAGTATATCAGACACACGCCAGGTTCGCCCCAAGCTCACTTTGTATATATTGTTGTATGATTAAGATTTTTTGCGTCCGGGCTCGTGCCGGCTTGCTTCTATTATCCTGAGTCCTCGTCGTCAGATGGTTCTTACCGCAACCTACCTTCCTTCATCGAGTAACACCTGTCGCCGTTCGTTGTTAATTCTAGGAACGCACTCGGAGAGAATTAAATATAGGTCGACTTCCGGTTCACTCGGTAGAATCTGCGCGGTGATGACTACGCACTCAACTATTTCCGGTGTTTGAATCACGTCAACAAATGTGGAAATGTATTGTTTTCCGAAGATGATTTCGAAAAGTTGGTAATTTAGTGATGAGGGTAATTCGTTATGGTTGCGCAGTATTGGGTTAGTTCTATGAAGAATGTCACTTTTAAAACTTAAGTTATTTACAAATACAAGTTACTTAAATGATTAAGTTAATTATGAGGAAGTAGTTGAAAACTTACTTTGTGAAAAAAGTTACGCGTGCGATAAGTTATAATTGGGAAAGTGTTTCGGAATGATAATTGCGGTTTAAGTAAATATTAGATATGAGTTTAACAAAGTGTCAATAAAATGAAATGAAATGAAATGAAATGAAATGAAATGAAATGAAATGAAATGAAATGAAATGAAATGAAATGAAATGAAATGAAATGAAATGAAACGAAATGAAATGAAATGACAATGTGACACAGAGTATTTATAATTCTATCTTACTCGACTCACTCATTAAAAATTTGCAATTGAGAGTCAACGTCCTATTTCATAATAACAGAAACAAAGTGTTTGTTTACGTTATTATAAAAAAAAAACTTGCCAGATATTCTGCAAAATTTACCACTAAGTGACTGTGATAAAAATGACCGCGATACCTAGAAATGTCCAGAAAAAGGTAACGCATTCCTACGAACTCGTCCCTTACTTCTAAGACTACCCCACTTAACACTGTATACTTAAACGTAATTAAGTCATTTTTATAAGTATATGTAATTCGTAAGTAAATAAAGAATAAGTTATACTTGATGAGTAAAGTAATGCTAATGTGAGTAACTAATTAAGAAACTTAAAGTCATGACGTGGGCAAGTAATTAAACATTTTTATTTTAATTACAAAAAAATATTCAAAGTACCTCCCCCCCCCCCCCCCCAATCAACCCTTTTGGGCGTACCGGAAGCGTCTGTCGTAATGATCACGAACTTGTCCAGTTTGAGACGAGTAAAAAACGTTTGGGGGAGGAGTAAGGAGGTATGTTAATCTTTACCACCCTACGGCTCTCAACCATACTGTATAGAATCTAATGTCCATTTAGTTGTATCGACTGTTCAAACAAACAAATATAAAGTAAACACGTTTGTATTTGTTGTCGCACCATTCAGTTACAATAAATTGTTGGGGCATTATAACATTTGATTCGGTGGACGGCTACAAAATTATCATATTATATTCTCTGCGAGATTGGCGGCGCAGTTAGCCGAGGTCAATTAGGCGTTAGTCTATAGGAAACCGCTGTCTCTGCGTTCTATGCTCGAATACTGGCTTGGGCATGGATGCCATGTGGCGTTTTTTCATCCTCATAATCAACCATGCACTCGTCGTCTCGATTAGCCTCGTTGCAAAAAATGGAACGTAGATTGAAGTTTGCTGTTGGAAACTTTCAAAATAAATCCTTCACTATATTCTACATCCAACAACAACTCTACTGAGTGGAGTAATTATCGCGGGACTTAAAAATGTGCATTAATGTTCGGATCTATAACTCATGTAAACTTTTCCAGATTCTGAAAACTCTCCCGATTATAGCAACTTGTAAGTTCTATGCAGAAAGTGGACTTTCAGTTGCCCTTTTTTGATCATGCTCGTATTTATCGATGGATTGCACAAGATTCAAAAGTTTAGTCTCGTAGCTATAATTCACGTAAACTTTCCGTGACCCCCAAAAACCTCCCGATTTTAGCAACATTATCAGGTAAGTTTTATGAATAGTATAACTTTCAGTTCTACTATTCCCAACTTTTTTCATCGTGTTTATATCGATGTCATTAATAACTTATACGCAAATCAAACGTTAAAAAGCTCATGTCTATAAAACTCATGAAACTTTCCCAGACCCCGAAAACTCTCCCAATTAAGTAACCTATCAGGTAAGTTTTATGCAGAAATTAACTTTTTACGTTATTTTTTAGAATATAACTTTTTACACTATACTTTCATCATTTGTAAAATGTTATTTTAATTAATCAACTTCCTCAAGTGTGCGAATATTCCAATTATAATTATAATTAAACAAATTGATGCGGAAACAAGTGACTAACGTTTAAATACAAAAAAAAAAACACCTGTTCTTAATATGAGTCAGTTCTGAGTGCGCGGGCGGACAGGCATGTATGATTCAGTAGGCGAAAACACTCGTCTCTCACGGTTTATGACTCACATTTTATCGCACGTAATTCGTACCACGTGCGCGGTGGGCGTGGTTTTGCAAGCGAGCAAACTGGCCAATGGGATAACACGTTTCGGCCGAGTGTTTTTTAGTTTTTGCAATGCAAATCCGGTTGGTTGTTGCGTGATGGGAGAGGGGGGAGAGGGGGGAGTTGGCTCGATATCGTGGTGGGGGATTAAGATGATTCTGGTGTATAGGGGGATTTGGAGGCGGTCGTGGGGTGGAATGTGGTGATGATTTAACGTAGTTTGAGGATATTACGGCGTTATTAAAGACTTGTTATTAATATAAGAACGGTTCACAAAAAAATGTAAAATGAGAATTTTTTTACAAAAATTCATGAATCGTTATAAAATACATTGAAATAGTATGATAACCTAACATTGAAATTAAAACCGGATGAAATTAAAGATATGTCATCAATACTGTAAAACGATGTACAAAAATTGTAAAATTACCTTTATGTGGACGTAGGTTCGAGCTGCAATTGCGCGTACCTGTACCTAACCTAACCCCGACGTACGATTCGTCTCCTAGTCCTAACATACGGTATCCCAAGCAGCGGGGCATCCTCTATCTATACTACCGATAGAGGTGGCTCAGCGGTGAGACACGAGACTAATTCGGGAGATCGCCGGTTCGATTCCGGCCACTGGCAGTTCTGACTGAAGGTGTTTTCCGAGGTTCTTCTCCGTCGTAAAGGCTAATGTTGGGATGAAGTCCTACTAACAGCTCTCGGACATTTCTCCCCAGCTATCCAAACACCCTAATAACGTAGTTAGTCTGCACCTGAAGAGGGGCACATCAGGTAAAGCTGGTGTGCACCCTATAACGGGTATTCCTACGAAAAATTATTATTATTATTATCTATGCTAAACACCGATAGAGGTGGCTCAGCGGTAGACGCAAGATTAATTCGAATGCGCCGGTTCGATTCCGGCCACCGGCAGTTCTGACTGAAGATTTTTCCGAGATTTTCCTCAGTCGTGAAGGCTAATGCTGGGACTGAGTCCTATTATTAGCCCTCGGAGATTCCTATTCAGCTATCCAAACATCCTAGTATACCTAGTGAGTCACCTGAAGAGGGGCACATCAGGTAAAGCCGTGGTGTGTACCTCTTACGAAAAAATATATTATTATTATCCAGGGATGGCGAACCATTGGCAGGCGTGCCAGAAGAGGCTAAGGATAAAATAATTATATAAATTACCAACAACCATAATGACTAAAATATTTTAAGCTTTTGTAATCCGTTTTAGTTCTTACAAACCCACACAACTAGATCATTTAAAACTATTTCAATATTGTGAAAACACTTCGTCACCTCCTTATTTTTCAAAGTGACATATGTTCCTTTAATGTGACCATAAGAGATATGAAATAACCCACAATAGATATTTTTTATTTTTTATTTTTGTTTCAGATTATCGCTTTCGAAATCCCCCCCACCCCCCCCCCCCTATTCATAATCTCTCACACACGCGAACACTTCATATCGTCAATATTTACCAATAACTATAGGGGGGTCCCGAAATCTCTCCATCATCACACACAAAAAAAAAAAAAAAAAAAATACAGCAGATGACAACTTTGAAATAGGGCTACTTTCGATCAATCCGGTCGGGACTATTCGATAAGTTGTTAGCGACATTTTCGTACAATGCCCACTATATTCCATTATTCCCGTATTGTGTATTTACACAATGTGGAGTATCTTATTATCGTACACGCGTTCTGTATATTTGACGTCACTTTCGTTTCAAGATGGCCTCGTTGCTTGGCAACAATGGCGCCTGTCAATCAGCTGTCAATGAGGGGTGAGTGGTCAAACGAGGGGCAGTTTGCATCATAGACGGGGGGTGGATTTTGTCCACAGGACGTCCGTTCGTTACATATTATAATCTGAAATCTATAAGATGGTTCGAAATGTGTTTTGTAAAATTTGTTTTATGTTATCACATACTATGACTGATAAGTCAAGTGTACGTACGTACTTTTGCCCATTTCTATTCATAGTTCCACGAGCGTCACAGCGGCCATGATTGCGACACAATTGATGAGGACCAATCCTAGATCATTGGCAAATACTATTCAAATTTAATAAATAAGCCTAATTTAGAATTAAAAAGTAAACATAATTATACAAAAATAAGAAATTACCACACATACTAATTGTATATCAAAAATATGTTGGATTTTAAAGAACTAAGAATTTATTAGTTCTACTTCAACAGCTTTCAATTGTTTCTCCATAGCAACGTCAAAGTTCGATCACAAATGTGGTCGCCACGCGCACAGATGTGACGTACGTGCAACCTATGAATACTAAGTATAACAAATATCTTTTTCTAGAAAAATTTACACATCTTTATATACAGGAGGCAATATAAGTAGATAATTAATCAAGGATAGGTGAGAGCATGTATCTTTATTCTAACTGGCAAAACGTTTTGGGTTTTAATAAGCGAGCACGTGTTTTTCGTGTTTTGTAGTTTTACCTTCAGGAATGATGTTGCCACAAAACTAACAGCTGCAATCCACACCGAACATTGTGGATATTCGAATTTCAACCCGATCGGAGCTTCATGTGACTTTTGTTACAAATAAGTTACGTTACCAATTGAAATATAATTTCCATCTTTTACTTATAGAACCATATCGATTTTTAGATTTTGTTTTTATAAAGAATTGCCTCCACGATAGATTTACCAGTAATATTGGGCTAAATAAACGTTTACGTTGGTTTTATAAACATTTGTGCAATCCAATCATGACATTAAATAAAATAATAAATAAATTCACATTTAGAGTCTACCACTCAGTAATTAAACAATTTTCAGTGGGGGACTTTACTTTAAAGTGACTAAACCAACCTGTAGGCTTCGAACACCATCGACGAGTGAGCGATAACCAATCAAAGATCGATATTTCAAATACGAAACATATGAATCAGTGATTGGACAGTGCGAACACCTGCGGACAAATGCCAGAAGCAACAAGGCCGATTCAGAACAACTTTGAATTTATTGAGTGCTTCGTTGCTAGGACGGCTCCAAAGTCACCGTTTACTTATTCCTAAGCCAAGAAGTAATGGAATTGAATCCACATTAGAAGTTAAAAAACTTCTGCCTGAAGCGGGATTTGAGCCCGGGACCTTCTGCATGGAAAAGCATATTCTTGTAAACTGTGTTCAGGTATCAACAAATTGAAATTAAGATTTGAAAAGATGTCAGTGGAAGGAATCGAACCCAAACCCTCCGAATCAGTGTCCCGCGCGCTACCCCTGAGCCACCTCTTTGCGTCGGCGATAGTTTATGGTAATGTAGTCGGCTGATGTTATCGGCATGATACATTTCATGTTTGTGAAGCGAAGACTCGCAGGTGCATCGCAGACAAAACTATAAATCCTGCCTGGATAGGAAGTTACTTTCCCGGCTTTTGTGTTTTAAAATACTGTTTTTCTCGACGTGACTGTGCGTGTCCGACTGTGCGTGACTAAAACGCTATAAAACGTATAAAAGGTCACACTTGGTCACACGCAACCAAATCGTGTTTCCTATTTTGAAGATTCGAAGTACCGGTATAGTAAATTATATCGAATTTATATATCTTATTTTTATTTTGAAAATAAAATGTATCTGTACACAATTGTTCGACTAATGTTACAATGGTATTCTATTTCTGACGTTAATAATTGATTTTAATTTGTGATTTAATTTAAAAGAGCTGATGAGGATCGCCAATGCGTGCCCCAATAAAATGATCCTTTATTTTACGTCATCCTTGCCGCTTGCGAAGAACAAAATGTATTCACAAGCTCTGGTGCTATTAAAGAAAATAAAGAAATTAAATATTAAGACTGGAATTCATAGCCGTACCATAACCGTAGGGGCGCCCTTCGCTGCTAAATATGTGTTTATATATGGGAAATAACGTTCATGATACTGTTATCTGCCAACAACGGGCGCCCCTAGGGTATAGGGAACGACTAGAAATACGAAGTAAAGAACTTCCAATGCAGAAGTACCCTGTTCTTGTAATGGTAGTTCTTTACAACTGTTTCTCGTTTGTATATCAAATTAATTAATTAATTAATTGGAAATGACTAATGAGCAATGAAGAGAATTAATCATTTATTACAGATGTTACAAGAGTATAGTTATTCAACAGATAACCTATTTGAAATCCACACTACATTTTCAAGACAAATACGGAACAACGCACTGCAGTTTTTTTTTTTTTGCGGAAGAATATAGATGCATAGCTTTATAAGATATCGTTATTTTATCAACTTTCATACACAAAAAATACGCCGACGTTAGATAAGAACAGCGAGTGTGAACCTGGCCTTACCTGAAATAAAGTGATTTTTTCATACAAAGGTCCGAACACATTTGGTCCGAAAAGGACATTATTTCGCTCAAGTTTGCCCGGTGTGTTGGTTGGATAGTGGGGGGGGGGGGGGGGGGGGAGAGATGTGTCCATCTGCGCTTACACAAGGGGCAGTTGGCGCTGCAAAATAGCCGTTCGTCCTACCCCTCATTCCAAGGTCACTCACCTATACTACAGACTGTTGCGAAATACGTTCACTAGTGAATAAATGTTTCCGATTTCGGTCTGAAAATCTGAAATTCTTTATGCGTGTAGTTGAAAATATATAAACTGAGGTTCCCATACGTGAAAATGCTTTTTTTTTTTTTAAATATCGTAAACGGCAATAAACTTAATTATTTTGTCTAGTTGATGGGCGAATTTTGTTTTAGTATACAGCGTATCGAAGTTTTTATTTGGCAATACCAAAATTTAAAAAATGTGTTTCAAAATTGAAAATAATTTTCGAGTTTATTAAAATTTAAAATATCAAAACATTATTACCCCCGCCGCTACTCTTTTGTGCCCCCCCCCCCCCCCCCCCCCCCCCCCCTCCCCCCCCCCACACTCACCGACATAAATAAATCGAGTAACGAGGACCGGACCGGAATCGAGGATGTGTTTACTCAATACCGTCTCAGTTCTGCGCTCACCGTTTTACATTGTGACTCAATCTAATTTACGACTCAATAGCCAATTCATATTACGTTGATGAGAGTATACGTGTTGTCATACCGTGGATTTACTTATGTGGCATACCGTACATACCGTACATACCGTACATACCGTACATACCGTACATACCGTACATACCGTACATACTGTACATACCGTACATACCGTACATACCGTACATACCGTACATACCGTACATACCGTACATACCGTACATACCGTACACACTGTACATACCGTACATACCGTACATACCGTTAACATATTGAATTGTTCTACATTACTAAAGTTGTTCATGTCGAGACAATCTATCCAAAAATAGGTAAATACGAAAATATTATGTATCTATGAATTCGAATTGACTCACCGTATCGCATTCATGTCTTGTGGTAGTAATGTGGCTGCTACCAGATGTGAATAGAACTGCACACAATAATATAACACCTTTAAACGTCTGTATAAACTAGTTTGAGCACTCACTTGTCAAAATCTAAATCCACACTGTGCACGCGATCACATGGAAGCACCGAATGACTTTCTCTCTGTGCAGTCTTATCTGTCGGGCTGTTGCCCTCTCTCTCACTCTTGCTCGCACTATTGGAGTTTGTCCCTTATTGTCCGGCGGGTTGAGGGGCTGAAGGTCGGTAATCGCACAACTCGCACCAAGTCTCGCAAGTTGAATCATCGAATGGAATTGCGGTTTCCGTAGGAATGCATTTTGCTATGTTGATATTTGGGCTTTACGTCTCATGTTTTGGCAACAATGATGATCGAGACGATGAGTGGGTATAATGAGCATGACAAACACCACGTGACATCTATACCCAAGCCAGGATTCGAACCCGGAACGCATAAGACACGGTCAAATAAAAAAATGTAATAAATTCTACATTTTCCCGTGGGAATGCATTTGCTATATTGATGATATTTGGGCTTTACGTCTCATGTTTTGGCAACAATGATAATCGAGACGATGAGTGGGTATAATGATCATGCCAAAACACCACGTGGCATCTATACCCAAGCCAGGATTCGAACCCGGAACGCATAAGACGCGGTTAAATAAAAAATGTAATAAATTCAACATTTTCCCGTAGGAATGCATTTGCTATATTGATGATATTTGGGCTTTACGTCTCATGTTTTGGCAATAATGATAATCGAGACAATGAGTGAATAAAATAAAACACCACGTGGCATCTATACTCAAGCCAGGATTCGAACCCGGAACGCATAATATACGGTTATATCAAAAATGTAATAAATTCTACATTTTCCCGTAGGATGCATTTGCTATGTTGATGATATTTGGGCTTTACGTCTCATGTTTTGGCAACAATGATAATCGATACGATGAGTGGGTATAATGAGCATGATAAAATACCACGTGGAAGCCAGATTCGAACCCGGAACGCATATCAAAAATGTAATAAATTAAATATCTCCACGTAGGAATGTATTTGCTATTATGATGATATTTTCGCTTTACGTCTTATATTATTAGCCGCCCACTGTGGCTCGTGCCATTAGGGCGCACCTCGGAACGTGGGCTCAAATCCCGGGTTTTGTGTACTTGTCCCTCGCCTTCATTTATCCCCCTCAACGTTTCGAATCGCATGGTTGCAATAAAGGAGACGTAAAGGCAGCAACAAGAGTCATAATCAACATCATTGTCTCATATTTGGCAACTATGCTAATTGCTAATCAAGACGTACGATGAGTGAGATGTGATAGCGGTGATAGTTGTGCAGATTTGACATATAGTAATGTAATGGATATAAGGTTTACACAATATTGTGTTTAAATAATAACACAACGAATATATTTTAAACATTTATTATCGTTGTAAACAATTATTAAAGGAAAGCTTAAATTAGCTGTATCAGTCGTAGTTTTCTGTCATTTGAACAACAAAATGTCCATGACATATATTGCAATAAACTTACATAATAACACATACATCAACACATTACACTAACTATACTACAAATACATTAGGAATTTCTACTACATTACAATTGCTTTTTTTAAATATATAATTCGAGATTGAGATATATAGTTTTTTACTTCTTCTAAATGCTTACAAGTGCAAAATAAATTTTTGAACAGTATTTCCAGTATTATAGAGGTATATTTTGTTAAACTACCAAGATAGAGAGACTAGAGAGAGAAAGAGAGTGAAATTGATTAGGTTATGTAATCTGCGTTGTCAGTGTTGGGGAAGTATGAACATAACATGATATTCTGTTTAATAAAGGCGTCGGCATCAGCATTTGGTAAAAATAATAGTTAGTAATTTATAATGAGATTTATTGACCGCCCCCCACATGCCCTTAAAAAAATAAACGATTGGGAGAGAGAAGGATGGATTGGAGAATGAGAAGGTAAGAAACTAGAATTTTAACATGATAATACATTTTTAATGTTGCTTCCCAGTGGCACCAAATGATGTAGAATTAGAACTAATGATTTTAGATCACGTCACAATGTTCGATTCTGAAACGTGTTTACAGGCGTTCAAAACGTCAAATAAGAAACAATCATCTTAGGCGAAAATGTTTACGTTGACTGGGGCATTCGATCGTCAGACTCCTTCTTGTTTGGTATTTTGGACCCCCCATTGTGAGTTTCTGGGTAGGCCTACGTCACTGGTCCAATAAAGAATAGTTTGGTCGTATTTACCTCAAGTATTAACTTAAATAACTAAGTTATTTTCACGGTGATATTGACGAAATAATATCGTTTGTTGTTATGAGGCGAAGAAAATACTTATTACTGGCAGATAAAATTGTCGGAAATGTGTATTTCATGTTGTTTTTCTTTATTTGTTAACACTGGGGATAAGCTTCAAACAAAAATAAGACAACATATATATGGAATACAGTGATTCTCTGTTGATTGATAACCAATCTCACTTCATTAACTTCCAAACTCGGCTCAAGTTGTAGTCAAGAATAGTTATTATATTTCTTTCCCTCATAGAGAGAAATTGTGTGTTCAGTGTACAAATTCATTACTTAATAAAACTAATTGAAATTGAATAATACGCATGAAGAAATATTAATACACGTGGGCCCCAATAATCCACCGGCAAACTGACATTGATTTTATATTAGGTGTGTCAAAAAGTAAGGCTAAAAAAAAGAAGTAAAGAGAAAAACGACCGCAAACAAAATAAATAAAATGATTTAATAAAAGTCCACCATACAATATCGAACGAGTAATTAATAATTTACAATAAGGAAAAGGAAGATAAAATATTAAGTTGTTAATGACACGAGTCTGCTACCCATTGAAAATGAAATTGATCTAGTTTGATTTGATTTTGATTGATCTAGACAAACTAATTTGTACTAAAATGCAATTTAAACTGAGAACTGTATATAAGACGGAGAAAATAAAGGTATATTCTATTCTGAGAAACTTGTACCATACTTGGATGGTTTGGCTTATAAACTGCATGACGGAAAAGAGTAGACCTATGCCCAGAAGAATGTATATGAAAGGAGAATGGAAGAAGGCGAAGGGGAGGCCGAGGAAGAGATGAAAGGAGGCCATAGCAAGAGGAGAGAGAAAGGGGAGGATGTAGAAGAGTCACGATTGTGGGAGGATGGAGAAAAGTAGATACATTTGTTTGCGAAACCGAAACTGAACCTGCCAGAAACAGAAAACGACTATGGCTGATGATGATTGTATTAATATGAAAATTAGCAATAATTTTGACACTTTGAAATAAAGAACGAATTGTAATTGCCATTGATAATTAGTCGGGTTATGATCTGAGCCGTTAGTACTCGTTTTACCAGTATTCGTCTCAAATTATAGGGCTATCATACCATCGCTGCGGGTCAAGTCCATTCGTGTCTGAATCTCTCCCTTAACCCCCATTCATCAAGAATAACCAGTCTATTGTTTTTTTCTATTTAATTTACTCAAAAATCTAGGGTTTCCAACCGTAAGATCGAAGCGTACCATGAGAGGATTTCTACAAATTCTCTCAGCCCTAAATGATGATCTTATGTATGAAGAAAAATAATCTACTTCTTTTAAACTCCCTAATTATTAAAGTGTTAAATGTATATGTTTCCTAAATTTTCAATTCTGTAAATTGTCGAAGAATATTTACGGGATAATTTATCAAAATAAAACAACTTGTATATTGATATTATTTGATTATTTGTCGAGATTATGTATCAAACATTGATTATTAGAAAACGATCAGTTGATGAAGTGATGACAGCGCATAGACAGCAAGAGAGATGGCCATAGAGAGTGTGGGCATCTGTCATGTCAAAAGCTTTCTTGAAAGCTTCCATTACTCAACTTTGACGACTATAGTGACATCAAATAACGGATTACCGGGACTATGTTTCATATGTTTTATTGCGTCATCAAAACACAGTATTTTCCGAGCACATAAATAATTTACGAAGGTATGTACGTTAGAGTTATCCTCCTAAGTATGCTTCTATAAAATTACTTTATAACTTTTTTCTATTTTCTTAATATTGTATATTATTGATATTTTTTTCTTTATTAAACATTTATTTATGGGTTTCCATGAGGTATTATAAGTCGACCGCTGGAGCTCAGTTTTGTGCACGGCTTTCGTGCTGTTTCGTTGTAATTCACATATTACTGATTCTTCAAACTTGTAATATATTGTATCTTTCGACATAGAACCACTTAAGACATATGATTTAAGTTGCGGGAAGCACGGGTCTTTCCTTAAGCCTTTTCACCCGCTCGGTTGGAATTCATAGTCGGCCCCGGCCTACACCTAGGGGCACCCATTGTTGCTATGGATTTGTTTTGTTTATGGGAAATAACATGGAAACAACTGTTACCTTGGTAACAATGGGCGCCCCCGCCCCTAGGTGTAGGGGCCGACTATGAATTCCAACCTATGCTTTAAAGAATTGAATTAATTACGAGTTAAAACACTGGATGTGTGGTTTCAGCAAACCCGAGCAAGGCGGATCACAAATCACAATGTCACTTGGATTAATGTTAATTTTACAAATATCGGGGTTTAGACCCATATCTCACTCCCTAGAATGGCAGCACTGTACATGATGAAACTGCACATCCAGTGTTTAACTCGTAATTATATAAATTCTGTAATTTTATTTCTTCCCAAATTTCGTTTTTCAAAATGTAAATTTCGCTTTTTGGCGGTGTTATTTTTATAAGGCGCATAACAAGCAAAAACAAAAAACGTTATACATATCTCTCAAATTAGGAATATCTCTCTCTCTAAAAAAAATATAGACGAGTCATTTTGTGTGTATAAACAGTATTTCCTATCTATTTACTTTATATTTTAAATTCTTCTGTGCATTGTTCCTTACACAAACACTTATGTTTGGCCAATTATCAACACATTTTCGTTATTTCGGTCTTATTTCGCTAATACACAGATATTTCGTGGTAAGAGCTCCAAATCTCGTTATTTCGCGACACAAAATTCGTATCATTAGCATTCTGACACGACGCTTCGTCCATACAATTATTTTTAGAGGTATAACTACAGTTTCGTTTTTGAGGTATTTTGTAATGCAAATTTCACTTGGCTCTAATAATTGGTGTTCAAGCAGGTGCAAAGTCTCAATGAAGGCTTTGTGTTTTCCTCAACGTAAATCATATGTTTTAAATGAGTCTATGTAGAAAGCCATACGTGTATGAATCATCAGTATTATCCGACTTACATAAAAATGTGCACCATCCGTGCAAGAAACTGAGTTCTCGCTGTCAACTTCAACTTTGTTAACCTAATGATAAAATGATATAATGTGACGATTACTACCAGTATTAGGTGTTAAATTTATGTAGCAATTGGGTACTTTCATTGAAAATGTGTGATAAGTTATTCTGGTTGTAACTACTACCTACTTTTTTATTTTAATTTTAATAATTTTTTAATGGAAAATTAATATATTTTTTTTACCAAATGCATACCTTTTGTATTCTCCATTCTTATGGCAGTGTTATATTTCAGTGCAGGCAGTGAAGTGGTTTTATGTTTTAATTGCTATTTCAATTAAGCATTTAAGGCATTCCATGTTCTTTTCAATGTAAAAAAAATGGTTGTAAATAAAACTATCTGTATATCTTGCTTCCTGTTATTCAACTACTGTACCCAACACTGACAATTTTACATTTTAGAATAGAAACCTTAGTAAAATATTTTGTATACCAAAAACAAAAGTTACACATAGTAATAATTGGCATTGAAAAATTATCAGTAGCCAGAACAAGCTAATTTCCTGTAATCCAAAAAACAATTATGCTCCATATATAATTTATATTGACAAAAAGTATTACTTTGTAATTTGGATCACACACTCTTTTAATTTTAAGTAGTTTCGTATAAACATTCTATTTTGCTCTCGTTTAGTTTTTTCACTTGCAACTAGGTATAATAAATAATGTGCTTCTACATCAACTTTTATAGTTTAGAGCACAATTTTATCAAAAGTAGAGGGATTATAGGAAACAAGCAAACATTTTTAATTATACACACTCAATGTAAATTAAACGATTTTTATTTTTACACATCTTTTCAAAGACCCTTATAACTAAAAAATAAATAATCTTTCGTGATCTGTGCTTAAGTAAGATTTAGTAGGCATTGACAATGCTATGAGCACTTATAAGAATGATAGTAGTTCTAGCACCTCGTACCTTTAATGTGACCTTTTACCTGTACTTGCCATTAAAAAAAAATAAATACCATCAAATTTAAAGACATTTGTTTTCTTATAAATGCAACAGAGACATTACCAATGCTTAAAAAATACAAACACTTAAAAATGAAATATGTACAGATATGCGTCTACCTAATACAAAACAATGATAAGGTACAGAATTCCAGAGTGAGGGTATTTCAATGTACATCTTTAAGAATGTCTTCTAGATTTTTCACTTTCAATGCTCACGTGTATCAAGGCACATCCTTTCAATATAAACATACATTTTTCATCAACGAACATAAATAAATACCATCTTAACCTTTGTTTGTGTGTATTTTTTTCTTTTAATTACCTGTACTTTGTTTTGGCTGCCTTTATTTTCAAGATCCTCCAATTAACAAATGCATTTTAATAAAAATTATAAAACCAGGCCAACTAATTTTCCCATTTAAATAATTTAAACTTCCGAAATATCAATTATGAAACTCTAGAATTGTTTTCTGTTTTTTGTTTGTTTGTTTTGAGATCGTTATCTAGATGATTTCTTGGACTTAGGAACGGAAAGTTTATAGTGTTTTCAACTATCGACGTCACTTTCTTGTACACAGTACATACTTGCGTCTACGCTTTCCCTAATACGCTCCAAACAGCTTCGCAACGTTATAATAAATAGCAACTGGTCATCGAACTGACTCTCTGTACTAAAGGGGTGGGGAAAACTAACCTTACACAATACATAAATAATTATTCTATTTCATTAGAAAATAAATAAATCATAAACCTATTTTTTTAAGCAAACGCCTGAGAATTTTCAGTTTGAAATAAAAACACGTATTTCTAAATACAAACGAACCATTTTTACAAACATGTTTTCGATTACGATCATCCAGATTCTTTCAACTGACCACGATTTACATACAAAAATATACATACTAATAATATAGAAATCATACATAAAAATATGAACACAAGAAAACCGATTTGTGGAGTCATATAAATTACTTTCTGTCAAGCATTCAAACCGCCTTCGGTGGGTCCCGTCCTATGCAGTATTAGTAATTATTATAATAATTATTATTATATTCTCTTTATAATCATTTTCACAAGTAAATTACACAAATTTACAGACAATAAATTAGATTCATTCATTCGTCTTCATATTTAACAATCTAGATCGTCAGGAAAAATTCAACAACATAAAAAAAGACGAGTACATATTTTCACAGCAATAATACTTGTTGATTAGAACAATGTAAAAACAGTTAGCTAAAATCCTACACGTGTTCAATTATATATGAATTTCATATCTAAAATGTGCATGTTTCAAAACGTTTTCAACATGATTTCAACATGATTTCAAAATCTCATGTTAATCTGATTCGTGATTTATTTTATGAAAAAAATATAATATAATATAAACATGTGTTTCGGTTTTCCTACATTTTGAAATATATATTTGAAACCGTTTTGAACATTGAGTACAGAGACATTGAGTGCAACAACTAAGACAATTCCAAATGTTACATTATTCTGTCAATGGGTTTTGTGAGCACATTTTTATATTATTATAGCTAAATTAGCTTATCATTTACACGTGTTTTTTTAAATACGATTTGTAAATAAATTACTTTTATAAATATTACATTATTGACCAAGCTTTATATATATAATTATTTACAGAAAACACACAAGTATATATAATTTACAGTATAGGGAGCAGCTAGTTCAACCTCAAATTTGTAAGCGCAGATCAATGCTAGTGTATATAATTAAGTTTCGGCTGTTTTAATCAAAATCAACTCACTGACGTGCTTTAGCAATGATATAATATATTGGCGAGACATTTAAATTTATATAATATCATCAAACATCTAAAAATCATTTAGATTTAAGAGTTCTAATAGAGAGAACATTTACTTTTAAACGTTTTAAACATACAGGGTACGTTTCATTTACAATACAAAGCGCTTATATGTTAAAGTGCGTTCGCTAACACAACGACTTTTCTACATCAATTCAAAAAAAGAATGTCTGAAAATTATTATTACACAATTCCCGATATCAGTCACTGGGTTTATAATTGCAATAAATGACAGCAATAGGCATTAATCACTTAAGTTTTTTTTTTTAAAATAATAAATTTAAAAAAATGTGTTTTGTTGTCTATGTGCATTCAATAACATGGGGTTGTGAGGTCTCGATGACACTTGGTCTAGGGGCTTCACCGTTGCTGAGGTTGGTATTGATGCAGTGCTGTCTAGGGGAATCTGAGTTTGGGTGGTTGGCACCATTGTACGGGGGCCTTGGGTGTTCCGCGCTCCCGTGGTTGGCAGCATGTTGGACTTCGAATGAGTCGCGGGAATCCATATCCGGCATCTCCTTTTCGTAGCTGCCTACAAGTTCACAAAAAAAGAGAGAAATTAGCCATTTATAATCCTAATCTTACTCTTTCATTCTTTGATAAGGTACGTAAACAGTTCTTAGGAACAAATGTTTATATACTGTTGCCGAATTTTGGCATGTAGAGCCTATGTTGTGAACAGAGTAATTACAATTGACAAAATTGATACAAAACAATACAATATGGGTAGATAAATGATAATACATCTTATGCTGGTTTGAGCCTGCATAACGTTTTGTCGTATTGTCATACTAGTAGACCTACCTATGATAGAAGCTGTAAAGATATTTAATTATATAATCTCAATATTGAACTATATACCTAATTTTAGCAGAGCATATTGATAATACTGGCATAGGTGTCTAGATTTCCAACTATAGATAGTAGCTGGTACAAAAGATTTCCAATTTGGAGGATTGCAAATATGCCAAGTCTAAATTATACTCCTTACCTGAAGTCATTCCTCGCATGTTCAGCACTATTACATCGATTTTTAATACAGTGGTATACTGACATCTTTATTCAATGGGGGAGAGGGTGGGGGGAAGGGCTTTAGGTATGTGCATAAAGTGAATTAACTGATCTTTCTTATAAGAAAATAAGGAACAGGTCTGGGGTAAGGCCCCAACAACCAGATGCAGAAATGTTATATCAAATGACTGGAACATAACTTTAGAGGTAGAGACCAGTTTACTATGTGGGCTCATATTATATGCTGTAACTACATAGTTAACAATTTCACAGATAGTGAATAATGATCGTTGTTAAAAAATAATTGTAATACAAAAATTACATATTTCATATGTGAGCTTAAATGAACATTTTTTGTTTACTCTAACAAATTCAAAATTTTGAATTCGATGGTAACTGTCCGGTTAGCGCTGGTGCAAAGCAAAAATCCCTTTACCAACGCTCTACAGTTACATACCCCTACCCCTATCCATCACAACTAGGGATCTGTGGGTAGTACTTTTGAGGTTCGGTTCGGGTCGGGTTCGGGTAACGGAATAAATAAAAATATCTAAAATCTCTTTTTTTTTTTTATATACAAAAATCTAGGGTTGTCGTGTTTTTTCGTCAAATTTGCCACCGAAAACGTTCCAACATGTCTAAAGGGACTTGGGTTCCAGAGGAAAAGAATAAAACTGGATTTGACCTTGACCCACGTACCCATGCTTAAGTCGGAGACTGCGTAGTCGTAGTAATAGTTGGGGGGCGACCCGGCCGCTGCTGCTAAAGCCAACTCCTCCTCAATGTTGTTAGGGCGACAGCTTGTTGTCTTCCAGTGAGTTCTGTAACAAACAACACAGATATAAGACAAGGAGCAGAGACATTCAAAGGAAAGAGAATACACGTTATTGAAATCAATATATCCTGAGAACGGAATTTATGGTCAATTTTTTTTGCTAATACTGTTTTTAAGATTTAAAAATAAGGTGAATTGGTGACGTATATTTTGTTAAAAATCGTTTTTATAGCGGTTAATTTTTTGCCTTTTTTGGCTACTCTGGGACTATAGAAAATGCATTGACCAAGAACAGGAAAAAATAATGTACCAACTTCCATGTATTAGGTAAGCATAAATCAATGATTTTTTTGGGGGGGGGGGGCTTACTTTAGGTGGAGTAACACAAACAGTTAGAAGTTGAACAGTGAATCGCAAATTAGTCATTGTTTTATTTTATTCCAACGATATTCGTGAATAACGAGAATCCCTGGAATCGTGACTATACTTCAAAATCACGGAGTTGCACAGTGCATACTTGCCTACTTTACTATCTTTCACACAAACAGATCAACTTCTCAGAATAAAAATGAAAGTGCATCCAATTTTGCAAGCGTTATCCAATAACAACCTTCTAAAAATTTAGATGAAGAGAACTTTGGTCTCCAACTTATGTTCTTTAACAATTTATTTGTAACAATTAAAATGTTTCATTGTTTTTAAATTTAAAGAGGTGCGAGTATTTACCTGAGTCCGCTGGCGCTGATGTACTTCTTATTGCAGCCCTGACAGGTGTACGGTCGCTCGTTGGTGTGTAACCGCTTGTGCAGCTTGAGGTGCACGAATTGTGTGAACTTAGCGGGGCAGAGGTCACACGAATAGGGTTTCTGACCCGAGTGGAGGCGGAGGTGGGTCTTGAGATTCGATGTCGACGAAAACCTCTTCTTACAGATGTCGCACTGGTGGGGTTTCTCGCCTGGAACCACACTCGGAATTAATATTGGTAACAAAAATAGGTAGTTATAAAATAATACATATAAAGAATAAAATAAATATTAATAAAAATAAAAAGAATAATATTTTGACTCGTCTAAAGAAAATGACATACCATTTTATTTGTATACGATATTTTTGTTTTTAAAATTGTATTTATATCCATGGAAGTAAAGAATTATTTAATGATATAAAAAAAATATAATTAAATAGAAATAAAGTGCTAGATTAACTTACTCAAGAATTTGAATAATGTTATTTCAAAATTCAATAACTATTTTCTTACACAAATAAATTAAAGATAAACCATATCCTTCATAAAAAGCTTGAAAACAGAGCTCATGAGCTCATCTACCCTACCTAACATACATCTGTCTAAAGTCTAGTAGTGTCCTACAACCGTTGCAGTCAGAGAAAATTACGGTAGGTCTACACCACCAGAAAACATCTGGTTGTTTACTTTACATATGATGCCATTACTTTTCTAACATGTTGAATACTAATTCACACATTGCATACTTGCCTACTTTATTATCTTCCACACAAAAAGATCAACTTCTCAAAATAAAAATGAAAGTGCATCCAATTTTGCAAGCAAGTAATCCAATAAATGACCTTCTAAAAATTTAGATAAAGAGAACTTTGCTCTCCAACTTTTGTGCTTTAACAATTTGTGTCTAACAATTAAAATGTTTTAATGTTTTGGAACTCATCGTTTAGCTGATGCAAAACCAAATCGTCGGTATTAATAACTTTTTCAATATCTAGAAGAGTTCTCAATATATCAATGAAAAACATTACCCTACCAAGTAAGATAGCCTTTTACTCTTAACAGGGAAGGATACCTCTACGTCAAAAACCGCACAACATTTTCATTTTTAAATTATATCACAAGAGTGGGCTTCGAAATCAAAAATCTGAATCGACAGCGCACTGTGGATTAGTAAGCCCTATACATTGAATGCTCTAAGTCATGACTATCAGTATGATTTTGTATAAATAATTAATTTTATTACTAATTATTGAATCATAATCAAAATACTACGCTAATGGTTATAATATTTTATTCAGTCTGTAGGGCTTACCAAAGCACAGTGAGCTGCTGATTTAGTTTTTCGATTTCTTGTTGCAATCTTGAGATATAATTTAATAATTAACATTTTCTGCGGTTTTTGACGTAGAGACTACCCTTCGCTCTTAATACTGCTTTATGTTTGACTGTAAAAACATATACAAAATTGCCGCTGCGTCTTACCTGTGTGAACGAGGTGATGTTTCTGGAGATGAGCGAGTTGCGTAAAGCTTTTGGTACAGACGTTACATTTAAACGGCCGTTCGCCTGAGTGCGTTCGCAGATGGACCTTGAGGTTGGACAACTGGCCAAATGTCTTGCAACACACGTTGCACTCATAATGCATCTTTCCGTCCTTCTTCTTTAGCGGGTAGGGCAGAGACCTAAAAGATCAAGGAAGAAACGTTTAGAAATGGCTGCTCAGGACTGAGTTTTGGAGCCGTCCTAGCAACGAAGCACTCAATAAATTCAAAGTTGTTCTGAATCGGCCTTGTTGATTCTGGCATTTGTTCGCAGGTGTTCGCACTGTCCAATCGCTGATTCATATGTTACGTATTTGAAATATCGATCTTTGAATGGTTATCGCTCACTCGTCGATGGTGTTCGAAGCCTACAGGGTTGGTTTAGTCACTTTAAATTAAAGTCCCCCACTGCAAATCAGTTTGGTTACTGAGTGGGTAGACTCTAAATGTGAATTTATTTTTTTATTTATTGAAGCACCTGCTTCATTTTACTTGAAAGGCTTTTCTGTTAGAAGAGTTCTTTAGATTTTAAGCAACAAAACTATGTGTTTATTATAATTCTATACAAAATGGAGAGATGACCAAATGATGGACTTAGAAAAGTGTGGGAACACAATTTATATTATTTGAAAGGGCATTGACAAAAATTAAAATAAATTACTTTATTTAAAGTCACTTAAATGTTTATAAAAAGAGTTTTACAAAATATTTAATACAACTAAAGGACGTACAGTATATTCACATCTACAACTGTTAATGAATTTATATACAAAATATCAGTAGGAGCTTCTAAACCTTATTTTTAATAATTTGCGATTCTTATATGTAATGTTCTATTGTGCCCTTCACTTTAAAGTTTAAAGAAAATATAGTTTTTAGTTTTTACTATAACAACCTTATTACTATAACCATAGCAAATGAGATGTTAAAAATGTTTTTGTGTTTCACATCTTATACCAATACCTATGTTCTTGCACTAAACATTTGATATTGAATAAAAAATCTTTTTTTTTTTAATTATTCTTGAACAAACTTACACAATTTCCCTTAATGCACTGTTAGTTTAATTTGTATTACCTAGTATTCTTTATATGTTGTTAATACAACATCATTTATTTCTAAAAACAAAGAAAATGTAATAATTGGAACTGACTGACGAATAACAATTTCTTAAAACTAAACATATATCTAAAGTTTTTCTATTATTTAATGCAAACAATGCCTTTCGATGAGTATGTTAGAGAGTTCTCTGATATAATATGTTATGGATTAATACAAAACAACGACTGTGCAAGTAAGATAAGATATAAACGAGAACCCTGTGCCCATCTCATCGAAAGTCATGACGCAAGGCGTAGGTACGACCTACTTACCTGTACCCTCTAGATCCTTGTGGACTGAGCGGATTTCCGAGCGAACCCCCGTCCGGACTGAGCGAGCACGGCGGACTACGTCGTGGACTGAGTCCGTTCCGCGGACTGAGTCGGTGCGGACTGAGCTGTTGCAGCGGCGGCAACGGCGTGAGAAGGTGGTGACTCATGTTGAGATGTCCGTTAGAGTTACTCATCACGACGTTCTGCATCGCCAGCGAACGAGCCTCCATTCTCGGTTCGTTCAGAGGCGGCGAGTAGAGTTGCTGGTTGTACATGTTGTAGTAAGGGGGGTACATCGAGTTGAAGGGCATTTCCGGGGGGGGAGGGACCGAATAAGGGGGCGAAGGGGTTCTCGATTTCAAAACGGGGTTCGTGTTGTGGAAATTACAGCTGGAGTCGGGACTCACGGGTAGGATGCCGTACCTTTGGGATTTTTTATAGGAGTAGGCCATTTCCGTTGGGGAACTCGGCGGCGACGAAGAGTTACGTTTACGGTTTTCGTTTCTTCGCAGGAGGATGTTTTCTAGGATGCTAGTCGTCGGGGGGCTTCGACTGTTCTGGTGGCCGCTTTGCGAACTAACCTCGTCACAGTAGGGTTTAGGGATCGGAGGGGGAGGGGGCGAGTCTATGGTGATGATCGTGGTTGAGTTCGGCGGGGTTTGGTTTCGTTTGGGGGATCTCGATCCGTCGCCGATGTTGGCGGCGATCTTTTCGGCGTCCGCGTGATCTAGGTCGCCTTTCGATTTGAAGTGATTGTTGTAGGCTTTCGAGATTTTGATTTTCACCTTGCGGTATTCGTTTTTGGAATTTTCGATTTCCTCTTCGGGTGTTTCTTCTATTGCTACCGTTTCTGTGGGCTTCTTGCTGTAAACACAAAAATATACATGTTTAGAAATAATTATTATCGAATTTGATGTGAAGTTCTATAACCAACTAATGATGACATGGCAGAATACCAATTAGTTGTACAATTCACATTTTTTTATATTCATTTTTAGTCATTAGAATTTTTTCCAAAGTTAGTACTGTGTGGTTAAATAAAAAGAGATTGAAAAACATAACATATTGATTGTATTTAAAAAATCATAATATAAAAAGAATATAGATCGATGGAGTCCGTATATCGATACAACAAATTTCTCAAATATTGATACACTTAAGAAATAAAAAATAAAATTATGTAACAAAGTATATTTTATACTTCTAATTTTAATATTTTTCCCTCCCCTAAGAAATTACTTTTTCACAAAGCTCACCTGAAGTCAAGGACATAGTTGTTATCCGAATCCGAGTCACTTGAATCCTCGGGAGGCGTGAACGCGTCGTCATGGTACTCGTTACTATGGTAACCCTCGTCCGACCTGACGGACCCTTCAGTGGGGGTCAACCTTGGCTCGTAAGGTCCGTGCTGACCGTCCTTGGAGATCCTTATCCCAGGCTCGGGGGGCGACAGATGCGCCTCGAAGTGCACCAATGGCTCACCGTTCACCACCTGACATTACAAATTATTAAATTAAAGAAAAAATTAAATAAAATTATCTCAAAATTAATGCAACAATTAATCAACAAATAAATTAAATTTAAAAAAAAAATTTTTAATTGTCATTTCATAGCATCTTGTATTATCTATTTTTTGATAACATAAAAAATCTTGAAAATAATATTTTCTTGCGTTTTTATTTTTAAATTATGTCATATTATTAAAATTAAAATCAAATTAATTTCATGTATCATAAACAAAGTATAAATAGTGTGTAAAATACAATAAAATAGGAACAGAAAACCCTTATAGTTTTAATTAAAAAATAGCACTTTGTAAACCGCTATTTTCAGGCATCTCAAATATTCAAATAAAGTGTCAGATGAAAAAAGCTAGTAAGTCCTATTCTATCGATCATTACCTCCTTAGTGGGCGAGATCCTCTCAAAGTGTCCATTAGTCGTCCTCAACACATCCTCTTTGGGAGATCCCCCGTTCGTACTCTCGTAGTTGGTTCCTCCGTTCACTTCCTTCGCCCCGTTTATCCTCTGTTCGAAGTGAACGTGCGGCCTTCCGTCCGGTTTTCCGTTCCGCAACGCGTTCTCGAAATGCGAGTCGATTTTCCTCCCCTCGAAACTCGGAGGTTCCGGAGTTAGTTCCTGCTTACATCGAAGGTCATTCTCGAACCTCGCAAGCTTCCCGTGTTGGAAGTGGTTTCCTCCTTGATTCGTGTCCTTGTGTCCGTTAAGGACGGGAGGTCCGTAATGACCGTTTAGACCGTTGGTCTCTTTTTGGGGCGTGACCTTGACGGGGACGATCCTCGGTTCGAAGTGGTTCTCTTTGGATAGTGTTCGGTGGGGTCTGTTCTGTGGACTGTCGAGTTGGGGGAGGGACTTAGTTCGAGACTCGTACGAGTTATCGGTGGTTTCTTTGGGAGGTGTTTCACTTGTCGTGGTAACTGTGACCACGTCAGTAGTTTGTTGTACTTGTTGCCCTGAAATTAAAAAGAAAAGTGTTACTTTTAGGAAAATTTCGAAATAAATTTGTTGTAATCCCATCGTTCTATGCTGGTTCTACAATGGTGAGGTAGACAAATACTGTAAGTAAAAAATAATGTATATAATTGAAGCAACTATAGGATGTTATATCTTAATAAATAGATAAAATTAAAAAATATATTTGAAAATATAATTATTTTAAATATAAGGAAAGGTAGTTAGCTTTTAGTCACCTCAATTTGTGATCAAATAGGTAAAGATTTTTTAAACAAGCAAAATTTATAGCTTGAATATGATGTCAAATGGATTTTATTTATAGTACTACTTTATGGTAAGAGAACGGGACGAAAACAATGAAATCGATTGAATATTCTTCGTTTATATATATTTCTAAACAATGTATAATAAAATCAAAGGCGCTTTCAAAAAAAAAAAAAAAATGAGAAATTAAAACAAATTATATATTTTGTTGTGATATAGAAAAGATAGTGAAATGTACTTTAGAATGTAAACTTACGTATCCTCTGCAACATCAGCTCCCCGGTTAGTGGGTAGTTAAGCCTCTCGGCAAACTCTCGACAATACCATACAAGTAGTTCCTGATTAGGCAGGATAGGTTTAATGGTGTAGAAATAAATATTCATCTGAAATAAAAAGGCATGGTTTAAATTACGTTTGTTGCTTTATTTGTGCTGGATGAAGTGCTATTTGGCAATTTTTTTATTTTTGACATGTGTTTTTAAAGAAATGAAATAATACAAATTCAACATTTTTTTAATTTTATATTATAAAGTAGTAAACAAATATTAAAATTGGTATTCATAACATATTTACTGAGTAATATCATTTATCGTGTTATATATTACGTACCTAGTATTGTTGTAGTATTGTGTGATATCAATTATCTAAGAAGTTGATACGTATTTTAAACTACTATAATTTTGGAAACATTATTGAAATAGCAGAAGGCTGTATTCCTACTTTTCAATGAGGTGCGGTGTGTGGTCTTGAGTCATAGCTTTATTTAAAGCGATAATTTGGGGTAGATTTAATACTATGACTATACCTCCAACAATACACACACAAAATACCTTTAAATTGTTTTTTTGTCGTATGTTTGATTGGTATTGTGCCACCGACATAATTGCATTATTATTTTATTATCATATCATGTATCAGTCACCATTAGTCTATTCTATTTTAAGTTATGACCTGCACTCACCCCTTTAAATCTTTGCACATCTCTTTAGAGATTTAGGGTCAAATGCATAGTCGTACCTCACATGCTTCTCAACTCAGCCTTTCCTCAGACTTGCCCAACCACCAATCACAGAGCAGTCCACATGGCAATGCTGCTGCTATGTGATTGGTGGTTGGGGGAGTGTGAGGAAAGGCTGAGTTGAAGAGCACGTGAGGAGCGACTATGCATTTGACCTTAAGACTGACTGTATTACATTCTTTTGTCTGATGAAGAATAAAATCTTATAAAATCTTATGCCCTCTTAACCAAGTATCCACGCACTGACGTATGCAGTAACGTATATACGTGTACTTCAACAAGAGATACAATAAAGTATTTTACATTTTTTTTTTTAAATATCTGCTCCCTGTGTCCAACAATGAAGTCGGGTAGGGGATAGGAAATTAATCCCATCATATTCTGGCCCCTAGGTACATCGAAGCCGGCTGGCCATGCCTGACGCTTCCCTCATGTTAACTTCCTCTGGCTCCTCCTCTTCACTTTCTTCTTCCTCTGCTCTTTCTACAAATTCTGTCCATACTTTTCTATCTTCCCACCATAATTCCTGATTGACATTAAAAAAAAAAAAAAAAAAAAAAACGTCAAAGCACGTTGGACTTACCTTGTATTGACACGCAATTAGGTTCTGAGATTCGGAACTGTACGCAGGGTTGACATATCTCATCCAGTTAGCCTTGCTTACGTCGTATCCGTCCATGTAGTAAAACAGTTCGTTGTCTTTGTACAGCTGCAATGGTCAAAATAAATGCATCAGCTAATGAAATTACAAAAAAGAAAAAAATTGAAAAGTTGAGAATACTATTTATTGATTGATTGATTGAAACATTGCTGTATTGATGTTAGTTATATGTCTTTGAAATATAGACTATACTTAATATGTTGAGAAATGTATATTGTCATAAAATTATATATTTTTAATGAACGAAGATACGAGATCGTGTATACAAAAATGTAATCTTAGTTTCAATTTGTGAATTTATATATTATTTTAACATCAATACAGTTTTTATTATAAAAAAATTGAAAAAATATTATGATAATTGGTTTACAACTTTGAAAATGGGCACGATATGTTTTTCATGTAAAAAATGTATTTGCATACATAAAAGTACCTTTACAAGAGAAATCAAAATTATGCTTCTCAAAAAATGGTGCCCCTGTTCAAAGTATTTGTGGTGACAATTTATTATTATTTATTATTATTGAGAATTCGAGTATACAAATTGTTTGTTCTGGTTAATCTAGACAAATCTGCAATTGTGTCAACATTATGTGCTTTATTGAAAATTCAAAATATTACTGACAAAATGAGATTTTCACAAAAAACGCGTGCAATTTTTCGTTTTTAAATGTTCAAGGAATGAAAGAATAATTTTAAAATGTATTTACTATTTATTTATTATTTCACTACTCAAAAACGATAACTTTTGAAAACTCCAATTTACCACAGTAGAAAAAATGTGTATGTATATAAACTATTACATACATGGATTTCTTCTTAATACTTCCTACAAGAGAAGCTTGATCAATAATAATGTCAATGTACAGTTGCAAACTTCTCCAAATCATAATTATATAGCATTTTCTAAATGTATTTATTTGTTGTGAAATCACATTGAATTGATTTGTTGAAAAAAGAACCACACCAAAAAAAAAATTATTTAGTACTACCACTATAATATTGTTTTCGTTTTGTATTTAAAAAGCGTAGCTTAATAAAATGATACATACAAGTAAGTGTAAGGAATTTGAAGTAAAGTAAGTACCTTTGGCAAGTGAAGAGAGCCATCCTTGATTTGCACCTGATTGGTTATGTTTAGAGGGTGACATGAAAATAAGGAATAACAGGCAATAAGAAACAGAATCCAAAACCAATTAAGCATGATTATTATAGGTAATTAATTGCATGTTTATTAAATTACCAAACACCACAAAAAGCTTTATTGTACAGCATTTCAAATGTAAGCAGTATTGATTTAGTACAAGTTTATATACAACAATAATATAATATAGCTAGAGTCCCTTATAACACTAGTAGTATAGTAAGCCCATTTTACCTTGTGTTTGTAGTTTAAAAAAATTAAAATTAATTTCGAAAATAATTTACCTACAAATACACAAGTTTTAAAGAAAATTGAAAGGGGCGTAGCAATAATATAAAACGATACGAGATGAAAACATGACATATATATGTATTTTTGTCTACCCGTTCTGTTAAAAGAGCTTATTTTCTGGGGAACAAACCCATTATGTGCCTCACTGTTCTACGTTTACATGTATGCCAGTATCATTTTCAGATTCAAATCAATTCCAGAAACGTACCCCCCCCCCCCCCCCATACGAACCAGGAACAACCCCACAAGATCAATGAGCCACATAAAATGAAAATCACTCGATGATTTAATAAATGATACTTAAATTTGCCAGTAGAGTTAAATAACATACCGGTAATAAGTATTTTATATTATGAGTTTGTTTTCTTATAACATCTAAAAAATGAGAACTGTCATGTAATGCACAAATTTAATATTTATCAAAGTCTATTGACGTATTATCGTTATACCTTGTACCTTGATCAATAATATTGCGATATTATGAGAAAACAAATTCGAATATTTTTCATTTGTATTCTTGTGTGGATATGAGAGACACAAAATGCATCCAATTCACAATTATGTCTAGTACTTAAATAATCTCATTCTTTGCGCCAAGCTACATTTTTATACTTTCATTTCATCATGTAAACCACAACACACGTTAAAAAAATCAAACACCATTCACTCTTCCCTAGAATTATTATTCCAAATGAAAAATATATACAATGATTCACTAGACAAATTATTTGTACATTTGAATTGCTAGCTAATGTTATCTAACCCCGAAAGAGAATTTCCCCCCAAACATACTTTATGTATAATAAGAGATAGACACATTCTTGATTGTGTTGCATTTCAAGAATGAACACCATTTGTAATATATACACAATTACACATAAACCATTTTGTAAACACCCCAAAAGCAGCACCAGTTTTTCACGAACATCATGGTCAAAAGTAAGTATCACAAAATAACATTCACTGTTCAAAATTAGCAACGTAAGTGTTTGCTAAATCTTGAACAACGGACAAGTTTTATTTTTTATGTTTTTTTTAACACGTTTCAGAAGATAAATGCCACCCTTTTTAGTTATTTTTGTTTTCAAATTTTAAACCGACCAGTTTACTTATGACCATGTTGCACATTCCTCATGAGAAAGTATAGGAAAGTATCAAGTATTTTTTTCACACCGAAGCCAGATAAATTGATAAAATAAATGTGTATGTATTTAGTCAGTGTACTTACCCTCCAAAAGTATTTTCGATTCGCAGTGTTCGGTACTGCATCTTTGGCATAGACCTCCCCCACAAGGGGACCGAACCGGGTACCGGTAGGGATATACCCCGTACTCCACACACCCTGTACCTAGGGATGAAACAAACCGTTAGATTGGTGATGTGAACTTCAACTACGGTCTGTCTATTTAAAAACGTTCATATGTATTGTCGAATTGGAAGATAACTAATGAAATGATGGTGAGTCTTGTAGTTTCTCGGTTCTTATTGTTGCGATGATGCTATTCCAGACAACGACGGGGTGCCAAATTATTTAACAGATTGTATGAAAAGTTAGCAAACTTTAAATACGAAGAGTAAAACTCAAAATAATAATTGTAAGACAAGGTAAACTAATGAAGTCAATATTTTACTTTGAGATTAAAGACGACAATTATTTACTTCCTTCTATACAAGAGAAATAAAATCATTGGATGTTTTAAATGTGAACTATGTCAATTTATCAAACATTTATGAGTGTAATAGATAGATAGATAGTCTTTATTTGTACACATACATGGATGGACAAAATGGCGTTGTTCGATACATGTATCGCTCTTCCACACAACCATATAATCATTGTATACACTCTACAACATGTGTATGCAATTTGTGTATGTGTTTATAATGTGTAACCTGAAAGTGGCTAGCAAACACTATCCTTAATAAATTAATAAAAATTAACATTAATTATTTTTGTTATTTTATTGTTGTGTATGTGTTTATAATGTGTAAGCTGAAAGTTGCTAACAAACACTATCCTAATAAATAAATAAAAATTAACATTAATTGTTATTTTATTGTTGTTGTATGTTGTATTTTTGTTGTTATTTTTTTTTTATATATTTTATTTTATTTTTTTATTATTAGTAACATATTAATGATTAATTAATGACTCGAATGTGAACCTACATCACTGAGCGCCTGGGAAGGTTTGAGCACCAGGTTGCGTGGCAGTGAGCTCTCTGCGCGATTAGGACAGCCAGCCTCGGTCGGTAGGTCGGGTACTAAGTACACCGCGTGCTGCTCGAACTCATCCTCTCTTATCTTCGTCACGTCCCAAGAACGGGACTCGGGGATGTCCGCCATTCCCTCCTGGAAGGAGAAAACAT
Source organism: Isoperla grammatica (assembly GCA_945910005.1). Taxonomy (NCBI): domain Eukaryota; kingdom Metazoa; phylum Arthropoda; class Insecta; order Plecoptera; family Perlodidae; genus Isoperla; species Isoperla grammatica. Next base: position 23,746,288 of record OX246748.1, read on the forward strand.
GGTCGTTAGGGATTATTTCGGAGACAGGACGAACTACTTCGTCTGGGATGTCCGCCATTCCCTCCCAGAAACAAAAAACATGTCGTCCCTCCTGGAAGGAGAAAACATAGTCGTTAGGGATTGTTTCGGAGACAGAATGAACAACTTCGTCGGGGATGTTCGCTGTTCCGTCATTGAAACATGAAAAAGTTTATTTCGGAGACAGGACGAACAGCTTTGTCAATCCGAAATACGAAATGTACAGAGATTTCGGTGTTTGCCTCTTGTGAATTTAGAACCATCGAACTAAAGGACAAAGTCACACAAATATTTCCAACATTAATTTTTTTTTAACCGCGCAATTTTGAAACATTCGAGACTTTCACTTCACCTCGTTTACATTACTGCAGTTGCTACGTGGGTAATAATACCAGGGTAAGTAGCGAGCGTTCACACGACACAAGAGTTACCATCGTACCGAAGTAGTTCATCTACCTTCCAACAGGCGCGCCTAGGTTAGTGCTGAAGAATAGAATAAACAGTCAACATAACCTTAAAATTCCACTTTGCCAAACTGACAGTTTAGGTGACGGTAATACAGATTTTAGTGCATTAATTGGATGAGGCACTTGAGCTGTCATCGTTACCAAAGTTTGTAGTCATTCCGACTTCTTCAAGACGCGAGAAAAGAAAATCACAAAAAGTGAGGTTATACAATAACCAGGGTAAGCAACTTCGTGTGTTCACACGACAAAATTTTACGACGGTTAACCTGGCTACCCGCGTAAACTACCCGAGTAAGATTTTGTACCAGCGTAGCAACTTTCAAGCGTTTACACACAGAAATTACCCACGTAATTCCATCTACCCGCGTAATATGTCAGTAATGTAAACGGGGTCTAACCAAAAACGTCTTCAGGCTTTGTCGAAAGCGGGTGTGCATGTTCCGGACATTTACACGCATTAAATGAGGAATAAAGTAAATAAACACACATTTTCTACGTAGAAAATAGTATAGTAACTGCTCAAAATTAGAAATATTATTAATTTCCCAATATTTGACATAAACAATCGTTCCACTGTAATAAAATAACAAGTTATCAACTTGAACTGTCAAAAATATATTTTTGAGCACTATTGCTTTTTAAAAAACTTCGTTTATTTTTATAAACATACACCCAACTTTATTTCAGTTTTAGATTTATGTCAGTAGATTCCGTGACGCTATTCTCAAAAGACTGTGTGTTCGACTCTGGAATCTTAGAAGTTTACTGTTATCAACCTCTCGAATTTACTACGTGAGCCCTATCAGAGAAAACTGATCAATGACTGCTCAAAGCGTAAATTTTATTTCAGAAAATCCTGACAAAAATCCAGGAAAACAACTTAAATTTATATCCCGTAATAAAGTTGACTCGAGTATATCCCAACAAAATTCTTTATTGACAGATTCCTGTAGAAGTTTGATTTGTTTTAGAAGTCTTCACCCGAAATCAAGACTAACTTATATTCCAGTCGAATCTAAATCATATCTATAAACGTTATTTGTTCGTTGGTGGATGACCAAGAAATGCAACTAAGTTCGCGAAATGTTGCCCGATTTTTTGTTTTATTATATTTTGAAGAGCGCAAGACAAAGTATGACGATAAAACTGAATATATTGTTTTAGGAACTGACTGAAAGTCAAGAATATCGAGTCAATGAGTGATAAAAATACACTTGAAAATGTATTCGCTTACTTTAGTTAAAAGTGGTATTTAAATGAGAGTATCCAGTAAGAAATTTGTCATATTAGAATAAAGTGTGTATTGAGAAGTTTGGAAACGAAATGATGAGAAGTGGTTGAGATTTAATATATACTGAAGAGATTTATGGACATAAATGAGTATCGTGTAGAGATTTTATACTGAACAGAAAGGAATAATTCTAAATAAAAAGGTAAGAAAAGTATTAATAATGTCCATCATCAGTCAAAACACAATTTCTTAATTTAGTTTACTTCAAGGTGTATCAAATAAAATAAATACATTACATATTGTATTTTACAGTGTGTAAAAGTTTTCATCTACGCTTAAATCATATTAGTGTATAAAGTGATGTGTATATGAAAAACACATTAAATGACAGTATTGGAATGGCTAACTAGTTTATCACACCCATCACAAATCAAATTTTATATTTAGCTATTTGTATCGTTCTAGTAAAATCAAATCACTGTTGATTTCGATTTTTACCCGCACCAACATTATCAGTATTCAAAATGAGTTTTGCAGTAGTTTCCATCGAACATCATCGTGGTGGAATGCACCGGTGTAAACTCACTCAGCTCGTCTCAATGTCAACCGGCTTAATGGAAAGTGAAAGGTGTCGTAATATTTGAACTGACTTTGATCTTGTCCTGTCCGGTCTGAGAATTTAATTATATCAATGGATTTCACCTTGAGGTTGGTTTGGCCACGTGTGCAGCGAATCTGAAGGTAGATAGGTTTTAACAAAGATATTTCCTTTATCAAAATCCACATCTTTAAAATATCACACCATCGTTTGGCAGATAAAACACGATGAAAAAAACGATGTTTTGTATTTATTCTTAATTTAGTATTACTCTATCCAATTTTAAAATCCTTAATAAAGAAGAAACGAAAACAGGAAATCAATTGTATTTTGTCTATTGCAACTGTGGTAAACATTTGAATGGGCCATTTTAAAAACCATCCACTTCTGTGTTTTTGCGGTCATAGATTTCATCTGTGCGCGTGGCGGCCATCTTTGTGACAACAGCTGCCATCTTTGTGATAACAGCGGCCATCTTTGTGAAAACAGCGGCCATCTTTGTGACAACAGCGGCCATCTTTGTGAGAAAAGTGGCCGTCTTTGTGACAACAACGGCGATCTTTGTGTCAACAGCGGCCATCTTTGTGATAACATTGGCCATCTTTGTGGCAACAACGGCCATCTTTGTGACAGCAGCGGCCATCTTTGTGATAACATTGGCCATCTTTGTGGCAAAAACGGCCATCTTTGTGCCAACAACGCCATCTTTGCGATGGAATATATACACTGAACTGAATATAGTTCCGCATGTGTCTTTACTCATTACGTACGCAACAATAAAACTACTCAATAGAAACTCTATACAGAACTCTGCAAAGATTGTTTGTTCTTACATTTAGGATGTAGCCCATAGAAGATAATTACTTATTTGTTATCGTATTCATTTTGTAACTCGCGGGAATATGTGCGTACAACGCAACAATGTTTCACTTATCATCGGTGAAAAGTTTTAAATAAACAACAGGAAGTATCTTTATAAACGGCAATCGAAACCTGAATGTAAAATTGAAATTAGCGGTTTTTGTGCATATTTTTAATTGAATTGAATTGAATTTCATTTTAAAATAAATATATAGATTGGAAAACATAAACGTACGCAAGCGATAAATATGGATCATGTAAATATTGCATTGAATACGTAGAACAAACGACGAAACAGTTAATCATCGACCATTTGCAACCCCTATTTGAATGACCTTCGAAATACATTTTTTTCGAATAGAGTCTCATTATCGGCATAAACAGCGTAGAACGATGTCGAGTAGTGCTTGAAATAATAGTCCTCATGTCCCAGTTCTAACCATTCATGTTTAATAGAATGTTCTTTTCACTACCCACCCATTCAGACTTGTTCGAGTGCTAAAACCAACAGGCTGGTATTAATACGACTTTGTGTGGAAATCCAGTGAAAACGCAAGAATTGTTTTCACTGTTCTGATTAAGTTGACCTATTTCGTAGTCCCTAAGTATTGAGTTATCCGGACCACAATGTAACCCCTTTCTCTGCTTCATCCCCAAGATCGCTTTCTATAACTATTCGCTATACAAACTCGGATGACTTAAAAGATTGAAAATTGAACTTTTATTATATTGCTCTGTCTCTCTCTCCCTTTTCATAAAACCACAAATAAACTGAACATTATTTGTATCTTTAGTTGATCTATACGTATGCAACAACATTACTTTCAGTATATACATAAAACACGTTGTCTCAATGTTACTACGCTATTTAAGTACTTCAGTCATATTCATAGATTATGAAACTTGATAAAACAACAACATAAAACTGTAACCAATGTTACTTAGTTAAAAGTAAAACCGGTCAAACATGTAACTTAATGTGTGTATTACATAACCAAATAGGTATTTTGGAGTAGGAAACTGAGCCCAAAACCCTTAATATTGAAAGAAGTAATACAGCCACGCCATATCCAACAGTAAAAATAATCTCTGATTTAATTTTTAAATATATTTTTTATAATATTGCAGACCTTGAAATTGTGAATGTAAACCATAAGGAATAATTAAGTTTGATATGAGGATGCAAAACACATTAACTTGTTTAATTCAGTTATTAGACATGTTTAACAGTCCACCGGTTCGAAATAACAAAAGTTAATTTCCTGCTTTTTGCACGATCCAGCATTTAGCTAATTAGATACCGTAACATGGATCGCACGCTACTGTAACGTTGTCGCTGTTACTAACCCGTGTCCAATGGTTAACTGGCCTTGACATTTGCGAACTACTATCGATCTTAAACTACTACCTGTTAGATTAACATGTCACACGTCGACATGCATTTCCATTTTGGATCAATTACTTTCTACTCTCTCTAGGTCTACTGCGGTTGTTTGTGTGCAAACCATATCTATTGTTTTCCCTCGTGTATCTATCATACTTCATAATTATAAATGCAGTTTATACCTACGTGAAAAACAATACTGTTATTATTAATAACAATGATCAAATGAATTCCTGACCGGCACCTCCACCAAATATATTATTATTATTATTATTAATATTATTATTATTATTATTATTATTATTATTATTAATAATAATAATAATAATAATAATAAAAATAATAAAAATAATAAAAATAATAATAATAATAATAATAATAATAATAATAACAATAATAATAATAATAATATTAATAATAATAATAATAACGGTAACATTCATTTATGAGCAGCATCTAACCGTGATAATTAAGTACAAAGAAATATTTGAACAAACAACATTGTAATATCAGCTGTGATCAGTCTCCTTATTGTAATAAATGAACCATTCAAACGTTTTCAGCTTGAATACTTCCACCCATAATGTGTGTTTTTATAAATGCACGTATTGGAATAATGTAAATAAATTAATATTTAAAAGTGAAATTGTATTACAAATAAAGAGCTGTGTTGTATACAATAAGATTGTTTACAAATTTATAGACAGTCATTAAAACAAAATACATCTACAAAACTAAAAAATGAGTTTCGAATTTTATTCAAGAACGATATTGCATTTCAGTTTCTTGACGCATTATGATAATAACAAACAAATACTAGATACTAGATTTTTTCTATATTATTGATTAACTATAAATTTAATTGGTTTTAGTAAAGTAGATTTTGTATACCTTTGCAAATATCGTTATAATTTAAATATCTGTAAGAGAAATACCAGCGCACAGTGAAGTATTAGTTACGTGTTATGATACGAGTTAGTAGAACATAGTGGAATTCAATTAAATAAAGCGTTTAACTCATTCACTACCATAACAAGATAATTGAATAAGCATAATGAAATGCCACCGTCCAGCAAACTCAAATTTAATTTCCACCACCGTCTCCTCCTCGCAAACACGTAATTGTCTGACATTACCCCGTTTACTAGCGCAACTAATGAAATAAAACATTATTTGCTTAAGGTAGAACGACCATATTATCCCAAGGCACTCAGTAATGTTGTTTATTCATCGTGCCCAGGGTCATTTCTAACCTCTTTGCATCCTAACTTTACACATTACCTTTGTTTTGTGTTTATACATAGAAACAAACTTAAGTCGTCTATCAGTTGTATGTTGTTTAAAAAGTTTTCGCGCACTAACTTTCAAAATTCGATAATATACCTTTGTCTGTACATAAAAACAAAACATTACTCAAACAATGTTGTGTTAGGTAACATTATCATGTTAATTATTATTTGTCTGTGTTGTGAAAGATATTCAGTCGCCTGAAGCTTAGCGTATACATGACACACTCCCCAAGCGAAGGGTGTGTTTTGGTTGTGTTTTGTCTGTCTAGCTGGTGTACTCTACTATATGGAGCCCTTGTCAAAGCGCTGACGTATTTGCTCTACCTGATGCAATGCACACAAACCAATAGATGGTTAAACAGATTCCTGTTCCAATTTTAGTTTTTTTTTGTGGCGGGTGTTCGTTTTGTAATTTAATGATCATGTCTGTTTTTTAAACGTACCTCGCATGATTGAAATAATAATGTAAAATCTACATTGTTCTATATAAAAAGCTAATTTTTAGAAATCTCTGAATGGAGTAGAAGAATTTATCATAAAACAGGCACGTATATTGATACTGTATTCATAATGGCTGGTAAATATTATCAAATCACTATGTCAACATAATTAATGCCAATGCATTACCGATAAAATAGCCTACGTTTCTTTCATTGTGTATTAACACTTGCTTTATTTATTTATTTAATGTGTATCCTGTTTACTTATAACATTTTAAGTTATTCGAGTACAAAAGTACCTTTTTTGAAATACCAACTAAAACTGGTCAATGTTTCATATTTAATTGTCTGAATACAATCACAAGTTTAAATATTTTATCACTGAAACATCTCTTTTGTCTGTCAATGGTTTATTTAACGTTTAAATGATCTGATTTTGGTTCACGGGCTTTGAAGTTTTTAGTTTAATAATCAAATAGCGCTACCGTAAACAAACATATATCTTTGTATTATATATACGTGTAACCACAATTTCCGAATTTAGTGAAAAGAATGTAAACTATATACCAGTGTTCAGTTATAACTTCAAAATTGATTCTGGATTCATTCAAATATTTTCGATCAGTTCATGAATGTCATTCCGTTTCCGGTTCAGTTCCTTCCTTTCAAAAGTATCGCATCAAATAATTGTACAATGCTCATTGTTTATCCGAAGGTACAGAAAATGGCAAATCAAAGCAGGAAAGCTTTTCCATTACAATTTAATCTGAAAGGAACATGTCTTCTTGTTTTTAATCCTGTTGCTTTCGTCCGTTTGTACGAAAATGCACCCCGGAAAGTGGTTTGATGTAAAGTATAGAGGGCGTTATCTCGTCTGTTCTAGCTGCGCCAGCCTGGTCGATATCTAGGCTAGGCAAGCCAACACTACTGACCCAGTTTACGCCAGACGAGGCGCCCCCGCCCCCGCCCCCAGTGTACGAGTGACAGTAAAGGCAGCTGAGGGCGAAAGCATACATATTGATTAACGTGACTAAGTACCAAGGAAGAGTGACTAAGAACGAATACATGAATTAATTAATTTTGCATTAATTAACTACACGTCGTTAAGAAAACTAGATAACGGAATCCAATTTATTAAAACATTTTTTTATAGAGAGTTTAAATGAAGTTTACTTTTAGAAATAAATAAATAAAATGGAATGGGAAATAATTCTATAATGCAATGTATAATGCGATTCGCTTTGATAAATTATCTTGGACACGAACCTAGGACAAAACGACGGATCTTCAATTTAAGATGCATTCAGAACGTATACCTTGACAAATAGGATAGTTCGTTTTAAAAGTTTATTGCAATCGTTGATGAAATTGAGTCAGTTTTTTGTGTGTGTGGCAAATGGTCAGACGACATCTGTCCTAGTTTTCCGAAGGAACAAAATGGCACAGAGTCCCCCCCCCCCACCCACCCTCCCCCCCCCCCCCCACCCACACTAGCATTCAATGAAACTGCGCTGTAGTTTCGCCCTTTCTGAAGTTAGCGACAGTAAAACTTTTAAAGGTGAAAGCTTGCTTATGCATACTGATCTCAAGTAAGTTGACTTGCTATCACTAGAGAATGTGAATTAAATTGTTAATTTATGTAGAAGGTATTGGAAAACGAGTGATGCTTTTTTTACTTGATGAAATGCATTAGGGATAATGCACAGACGTTTCATGCTCTATAAATTATCAAAAGACGAAAACTGGAGAAAGAATGGAGATAAAAAGTCTACGTAATTAATAACTACTCGTTGAAGAGAATTTGCAAATAAAAGTGTAAGGAATGCAGGAAATATTGTTTTGCAAATTAATTACGCTGTTCTTTAAGATGAAGCAGACGAAATAAGAAAACTAAGTTGGCAGCGCATTGTTTTCTTTGTCGAATTACTGACGCGCAATTTTTTAAAATTACAAAACAATCGGTGGTAGGTTATTTAAGTTAATTCGTAGCAGTTGTTTTGTATGATAAACTAGTTTTTCTACGTCAACAATGACAATGACAACAACATCAACAACATCCAACTTTGTAAAATAAATACATTGGGGAGGTATTTGAAATGGAAAGTTAATCAAAATATTGAACAGTCGCGTTTCATTTCTGATTTAACGGTGAGGTTTAAGCTGATAAAATTCTCTGTTATCACATTGTAGGTTAAAAATGAGTGAATAAGTGACAATGGTGAATGCAATTACGTCATACCTATTTAGTAGTGTTGCGGCTGTAACTCATTATGAAATATAATTTTTGTATGGTTCGATTCTGAACTATATTCTTCCAAAGGATTTAAGTTCTTGGAACAAGACCAAATTAATAAAACATCAACATTTGCATTTAATAGGTTTCTCTATAAACTCAAATAGTTTCTGGACGCATCCGCATTCACGGCCCATTTAATGCGTGTAACCAAATCGCAGAAGGAAACATTTGAATTTCAAATTCACGGCTTTCATTCGCTGACCCAAAATATAAATTCGACCCAATTCAAGAAGATGCGGTTTTAATAGAAGGCAGTGAATACAACAACGTTTACCTCATACAAGACGGAAGCGGGCTTCAATTAACTACCTCTTTATTCATTGTAATGTTCTCTCTGCATACGTTCATCTTAGGGGTTGGGTGGAGTTGGTAGAGAGAGATGAGTTGGAATGAAAATAACCTGTTTTTTTTTGTACAAGAGACCAATTACGAACGTCTTGTGCAAATTCTGTACGAAGATTTAAAACGACGTTGGTTTTACATTTTGCAGGAGATAAGATAAATATTTGTCTTTAAATAGGGAATAGTTATCTCAAAAACATAACACTTTAAAATAAATGTAGGTAATTTAATTGGTGTATCAAACTAACCCTGTACCTAAGGTATGCACATTTCAATAGAATTTTAGAGAATATAGACACATTATTTCGTGCAAATAAATTATGCGGTGCCAAATGTGGCGACTTGGATAAAAATATACAAAAATAAAAAAAATATTATAAAAACCGTAATTTAAAAATGAAAAAGTTTAATTCTGCCCGTAAAGTTTAGACAGCTTCAAGAAAAAAATAATTTTCAACTTTTGGTGGAGGTGCCGAGTAAATTATATTTACCTCCTCATTTACCTTTTATTTAGTTTTAGTGCTCAAAGTAAATGTCTTGACCTATTGCATTATAGTACACTTAATTGTGATAATAAAACAGCAGTAAAGTTTATACGGAGGCAAGCTTAATGGATGTGGGTTGTTTTCATATTGAGGTCAGTCGAATGTTATTTTCGCGAGACCCTTGGGAAAAACAGAGCGGCAGCTGGAAAACTACTCAGCCGTCAAATTATAATACTTCCACGTTATTTTCTTGTACGTATATAAATTTGTTCAATAACAAACAAACATGAAGTTTCTAGATGGATGTTTCCCAGATGTCAATAATAAATTTCTTTCGGATTGTCCTGAAATATTTTTTTGGTGATCTTCCACAATAAAATGTTAAATACATTATATCGGTTTTCTGTTTCAGAAAATGTTTACTTACAAATACCTAAACATTAGTTTCAAATTTGCATCTAATATTTTATAAACCCTAAAGTGTAAACTGGTTACTACCTACAGTAACAGAAATAACGATTGTATCTTTGAGGAAATCTAATATGTAAAACAAAAATAAAGTCAACGTATATATTAATTTGCTTTTAAGTATTATGGCTCAGTAAATATGAATAGCGTGCATTCACAACGAGATTATTAATAGAAACAAATTAATAACAATATTTCTGTTAATCTGTCTATAGCGTGTGCACTAGGTTTACATCGAACACATTGTCGACTATAAACATCACAAATCATCTCGATAAAACTGGGTTAATCTCTTAAGTAAATTTAGCAAATTACACAATTGTGTCCATCTATATTTATTACCGAACGCTTTTTTGTTTACAAAACAAAAAAATACAAAATTAGATTCCATGTCGGCTAGTTAGCATTTGGGGGTTAATTCAAACATCGGTGACACCTCACGACTAATGCGACATTGTTTGACCTAGATATGAGAGACTAGCTCGTCAGCTCTCTGAGTGAGTGACAGACGAGCAGACTGCGCATGCCGCAAAAACGAACAGATAGACAGACAGACAGATCGATTCTGCTGATCGTGTTACATGTTGTTAATAATTAAAGAACTTAACCGACATTTCCTATTTCGTCGTATTTTGTTTCCTTGTTTTAACTCTAATAAATAAATTACAAATTTTAATCGAAATATGGTTGGTTTTCTTATAGAGTGCAGTGCCGTCGGGAGTGTTTTCTTCAATTTACTACTTTTCGTTATGAAACGTAGACACACACACACTGTACTACATTACATTTCATTACATTACATTACATTACATACTGTCTTTTCTCTTCCTTGTTGAAAGTCTAGAGGGATTTTATTTTCTTCGTCATAAAATATGGGAGCTTATTATAGCACTGTTTCAAACATATATTTTCTGTCTCTGTAATATTCGTAGTAAAAAGGGTGTAAACTTGGTTTTCCCTTTACTTGGATACAATAAAAACACAGGTAATAATATAATATTTTACTTGTATTAAAAGCAATTCCTCAGCATCACATCTACAAATGTTTTTTTGTTACATATTCATCTGAAACACTCAGGTAGGTATTAACTTAATTATACTAAGTTCGTTACCTATGTTAATTTGAACATATTTATTTTATTTCTTATTGAGAATAGTTTATAATACATTAAATTACCACACAATGGAATGGGAAACTACTATTTAGAGTTGAATTTTTAAAGACCGAAGCTTGGAAGTATGAATCATATTATTATGTATAAACCAATGTATGATCGTTGTACAGTAAGTAAAATCTCACAGGAAAATTTGATCAGGATATGCCTAATTAAGTAACTTCTCTCAGTTGTGTAACTGTTGATACAATAAAAAAAGAAAATCGATTTTTAGTTATTTTTAAAACGGTTACAAACATTAATAATACACTTGGCGTTAAGAAACTAATAAGAAAAGAAAAATTCCCACTCAAACTTGTAAAAATTCTCTTCCATCAACATACAATTCCCAGTAACAATATTGAACGTAAAAATATCACCTCACTTAAACTCTTCGTTCACAAACAGAAACCCCACCATGATTCAATAAACAAAGAAGATGGAAACATAACATTTCCTCAAACATCAGCCAAGTTTTTATCAGTTTCATCTTGCAGGAAGTCTTGAAAGATGCTCAGGTTCACAGATCGATAGAGTGAAGCGCGTTTGTCAGCTTAATGGAGATACGTCTTTCAGAGAAAACTAGGTCAGACAGGGTAGAAACAAACGAACAGAATCAACCACCAAACCTACCGAACCAACCCCTGATTAAATAATAAAATGAAACCACCTGGATGCAAGCGACGGTAACAATCGGCCAGTAAGGAGAGGGTTTATAACTTCCTAACTGACAGTTTAATAATGTAGCCAACATCGAGTTGATGGATGGATAGTGTATAAATAAATGTATCCACATCTGACGGATGCACATACATTAAAAATTTAATACATGATGCATTTTTTATGTTTTGCACTTTGTGTTTTCACGTGCATGATATAAACTGGTTGATGAATTTAAATTGACAGATGCAGATGCGATGTGCAGTGGGTGGATATAATTTATGGACAAAACTCGCACTGCACATTTATGCAGGAATACTGTTAGTTTTGAATTTTTACACAGTTCATTTTGGTCACATCATTTTTAACAAAACCTCACATTTTGTGTTTTCTCTATGGTTTATTATTTTAAACCATTTATCGTGATGCAAGTATGTGATAATGCACACAAGTTTTTTTTAACACATTTTCTTGAAATGCATCAATGAATAGATTGTTGTTATTAGTGTTGTTTGGTAGTTTTAACGTTTCTGAAGTCGTATAAAAGACGGTTGTAAAATTAAAGAAGTGTTTTCTTCTGTACGATAGAATTACTTTGATAGTGTTCTGAAAGGATAGAGAAAATGAAAACAAAAGATGGGACTGGTTCAAACGTTTTGCGTGTAGCTTTCAGTGTATTTGAGGAACTATGTAACCAAAAAATATATAGTAAAAAAATACACCCTAAACCGAACCGATACACCTGTTTCCTAAACAGTAATGATAACAAATATATATATCGTTTAACAGGGGAACTGATTTTCACTGGGGGACATTATACCTTACGAGCTTCGTTCGTATCACGGCCACAAATTATCCAAAATTGATAAGAAAATTAACAGAATGTTCGAGGTAACATTTTTCAGATCATGTTAACAATGTATTTTCTTCTGTTACAAAAAAAAATATATAAACAGAAACCCCAACATTCATAACCGATTCCTACAACGAATACAAATGCAGTTCTCTGGCACGGCACACAACACTCATACAATACCTCACATGAACACATTAACCCACGTAATCACAATATCCTTTACGAATAAAGAAATACATTCATTTTTCAAAAATAAAATAAAAACAAAACAAAAAAATATACTCCCCTTCGCGTGTAAAATTTCATCAAAAGGATTCTAGTTGGCAGCATTGTTAAATGTGCGGCGGCAGGTTTTACCCCATGCACGAAACGAATGCACAGAGAGAACAGTGGTTGTAGTTTGTGCAGTTGCCGCGATGCACCGACGGCGCCACCGGAGGAGTAATGTCTCACACAGGAAATGCAAACCGGTAAATGGTTAATTAAATAACGTGGTAAACTGGAAAAACTGGTTAACTAGAACAGTGAGGGAGCGGCGCCGTGTTGTGATAGTCACAATACATACATTGCCAATTTAGTAACACTACCGTACAAGTAAACCATATTTGCGGCGGGTTTAATTATGGTAGATAGGGACGTGGAAAGGTTCATTTTAACCTGTTTTCATGTTCTACATTTGGACTGTGTGTGTTTCTGCATTGGGAATTATATTATGTGGAGATAAATCAAAGGGGTGTGAAATTGTATTTGTTCATTGGGCGATTTATTATTGTATTATAAAATATAGTCCCGTCATAAACTAATAACTAATACAAATCATAAGATGTGGATATGATACAAATAAAGATTTATTTTATATAGATTCTTAATAAATACAGGTGGTAAATTATCTAAGGTCAAAGTTATTCAAATATATTACAGTTTAACTATATCTTGAATTTTAATACGTTCGTGTATTTATTGAGTTTATGAATTCGAATAATTATGAGTGTTTTCTTTTTAGAAAATATTGTTTGGAGAAAATAATAGCACTGAGTTTATTTGTATGCATTGGTTTAAGACGCGAAGTTTTAAAATTAATATTTCAGAAGAAAGTATTAAGCAGTAGAAGTTAGTGTCGACCCCATTCCATTCCATGTTGTCATATATTCATTTTCAGAGCGGGACATAAAATGATATTATTAATTTTATGCTACGACATTATGAGAAACTCAAAATAACAAAACACAAAACCAAATACAACAGTATACATATTAAAATATTTTTGACAGTTTAATCGATATAATGTCTTCCTCAAGATTGCTTGCTTATAAATTTCTACCATTAAAAAATACTTTAATAATTATAATCTAAAAATAGGAGTAATTTTTGCATTTCAATGTAATAATTTTTAATTACGAACATAATTGTAACAGCAGCACGTTTGCACTAACTAGGGATCGATCCCAGAACCTTCCTTCCATTTATACAAACACAATCACAAACCACTATAAAGTTTAGTCCACAACCATCCATGGGTTCTGTTTGACTCCCAGTTGGTGAAAAGTTCTATGACAATTTGCTCTTTCATCATACAATATCCATAAAACTAGAATTAACGACACTAATTGTTAATCGTAGAAGTTAAATTGTGCCATGACTCGTGTTCATAATAAATCAAGTTCCTGTAAACTTTCTTACACTAACTCTATATGGCACAAGACCATTGTTGCTTTGATGTCTAGTTTAAAACTCGTGATTTATGCAAGAAGGATTCACAGCCCATGAAAGGAGAAGATGGAACTAAGCTTGTCTCAAATTATTTTATTTATAATTAAAGTACCCTATGACTCGGAAGAATTATTAACAGCATCTGAGCTCACCTCACCTTTGAAGTATAGAACTTTCGACGAGGAAGTTCTTCGGAAGAGTTTATTTAATATGTGCATACACAATGCAATACATATATTATAAGGTGCAGTTATGTTTTCAATGACAATCAGTTGGTAATTATATTATTTCGTTTTCTGTGCTATTTAACAGATTACATTTAATGACACTTATTGTATTATATATATAAATGTACTGTATAAGAATAATGGTAAATAGTTCGCAGCTGATTTAAATACAGATGTCTTAAACAATGTCTAGACACTCATTACACTATTAGTCCAAGAGCCAGCAACATAAAAGCTCCCCTCATAAGGTACATATGTTTTGACTATTGGAATAGGAGCGGAAAAACTACTCTACTAACAAAACGCGCGTCTTACTCCTCAACGTGGGGGCTTTTAGGCCCCACAGGGGGCCAAAAAAGCCGAAAAAAACGCCCAAGGTTCCCCTCATAAGGTACATGGATGGAGTAAACGCCATTTTGTAGAGATAAGTGTCCCAAATACGAATTCGAAGAGTAAGACGGGATATTAGGGGGCGTTTACCGATCAGACGCCATTTTACCCAAAAAGGGCCATTTTTTATTTTCGCACATGCATGCGCTTAAATACTCTAATCATATCCGGAAATGTCTCGAGACGTAGAAAAACATACATTTTAAAGAAATTTTTGGTTATTGTCCTCGCCAGACGCCCTCAAAAGCGGCCCAAAAAGGCCAAGGTTCCCCTCATAAGGTACATGAATGGAGTAAACGCCATTTTGTAGAGATAAGTGTCCCAAATACGAATTCGAAGAGTAAGACGGGATATTAGGGGGCGTTTACCGATCAGACGTCATTTTGTCCAAAAAGGGCCACTTTTTGTTTCAAACGTGCACGCGCTTTAACACCCAAAACATATCCTTAAATGCCCCTAGAGGTGAATACATTTCTAAGATATTGTGTGATGTCCTCGCCAGCCCCCCCCCCCCCCCCCCCCCCCCCACAGCCTCGATCCGGATGCGATAGTTTTGAAGCTCCGCCCACCCCTAACTTTAATATACCAGTATTTATTATTATTAATGTCAGGATTTAAGGATATGTTTTGGGTGTTAAAGCGCGTGCACGTGTGAAAATAAAAAGCGGCCCTTTTTGGACAAAATGGCGTCTGATCGGTAAACGCCCCCTAATATCCCGTCTTACTCTTCAAATTCCTATTTGGGACACTTATCTCTACAAAATGGCGTTTACTCCATTCATGTACCTTATGAGGGGAACCTTGGCCTTTTTGGGCCCCTTTTGAGGGCGTCTGGCGAGGACAATAACCCAAAATTTCTTTAAAATGTATGTTTTTCTACGTCTCGAGACATTTCCGGATATGTTTTGAGTGTTTAAGCGCATGCATGTGCGAAAATAAAAAATGGCCCAATGGGGTAAAATGGCGTCTGATCGGTAAACGCCCCCTAATATCCCGTCTTACTCTTCGAATTCGTATTTGGGACACTTATCTCTACAAAATGGCGTTTACTCCATTCATGTACCTTATGAGGGGAACCTTGGCCTTTTTGGGCCCCTTTTGAGGGCGTCTGGCGAGGACAATAACCCAAAATTTCTTTAAAATGTATGTTTTTCTACGTCTCGAGACATTTCCGGATATGTTTTGAGTGTTTAAGCGCATGCATGTGCGAAAATAAAAAATGGCCCTTTTTGGGTAAAATGGCGTCTGATCGGTAAACGCCCCCTAATATCCCGTCTTACTCTTCGAATTCCTATTTGGGACACTTATCTCTACAAAATGGCGTTTACTCCATCCATGTACCTTATGAGGGGAACCTTGGGCCTTTTTTCGGCTTTTTTGGCCCCCTGTGGGGCCTAAAAGCCCCCACGTTGAGGAGTAAGACGCGCGTTTTGTTAGTAGAGTAGTTTTTCCGCTCCTATTTCAAAAGTCAAAACATATGTACCTTATGAGGGGAGCTTTTATGTTGCTGGCTCTCCGTCTATATTGTTGCAAAGGTTTTAACAGATGAGAATGGTGTTCGTAATAACTACTTTTAGGGTAAAAATTTGAGACTCTTCACAATTTACAACATTATTTATTTAATTTATCTTCATGCAAACATTTGACATAGTTTTAGAAATCACGAAATTGTAATTTCAGAAAACGGGGGTAAAATGAAGAAAATATAAAACACATTGAATATTTTTAACACTGCGTCAAAGAACATCTATCCACCAAATGGTAAAAGAAGGAACGAAAATTAAAGACAATTCCGAATAATTTAATTAAATATTACAATAGAAGCGGAATAAAAAAAATTATCCATCGAATGACATCAAGCTAGCAACTAAATGGCATTATATTATTAAAAGCGTTGAAATCAGTTTTAATTTCCGCTTTCAAAACAAGCTGTTTTAATATAAGAAAAAATAAAAATCCAAGAAATGTAATAAATACAATTCGACGATCCAAAAAACGCAAATAAATATACAATGCTCAGGTTACGATCTGTTCAAAACGTTTAATATTAACTCGTTTATCGTTTCAATTTTAATTTGTATATATTTGGGGTAACTACAATGAACATAGCCAACGATCCAACCCCCTCTGTCAAGGACAAATTTACACGTATACACAAATCACTAGGTATATACATATAGAGCTATGGCTTCGTGTAGATTTCCTCGGTCAGGAAAAGCTTCCGCACCACTTTGGCTTAACCTAACCTTCGTCAGCTGACATTCACCTTGATAATGAATGTCTGACGTACCTAAGACGAAAGGCAGTTTCTTTTTCATCGTTTCAAGGTAGTTTATCCCAAACACGTGTCATTTCTTAAAGAAAATGCTACAATGACCCATAGTAATAGCAAAAATAACCCTTTTAGGCCGGTAATAGTTGTTATTAGCAATCGGCGAAAAAATGAATGCTATAAACGAATTTTGACGACGAATAACAAAATAAAAGAGCAAAGTAAAACATAATTTGAATTTTATTGAGCATAATTATTCAACCAAAAAAAATGTACCCTAGATCCCTAATAATAACGAACAAAAATGTATTGTTGCATCTAATAATAGAAAATGCATTAATTATATATTAATTGTGTATCTTAAGTTTTGGTTAATAAAATAACAAAATTAAACCGATGTTAGAATTTTCAACCGTAGACAAGATATTTATCATTTTTAGATTTCAGTTTTACTCTTTACCGTTTTACTTTCCACTCTGTATTCATGATCAAAACACCTTTGAATAATCCCGTTTCAAAGAAACATATTTTCCACTCTCCCATCTATCCATTCCGTTCGACATAATTAAAAATCCAGGAATCCTTAAACAAAAACATACCACCACATTCCTTCTATTTAACTAAACGGAAGTAAGCGAAAGTTTCTATCACTTTCAACTCGTGATATATGTGTGCAGTTCTCTCTCTCGACGGTAAAACTACCCCTTCCCCCTCCCCTCCACTAGTAGGTCGCGATGCACCCTCTTTTGTTCTCCGATTCTGTGACCTAGTTGCATTGTCTGAGCGGGCGATGTTATTCGCAATTACCTACGTCATACACTGGGGTAGGGAAAACGGTATTGATTCGCGCACCGAGTTATTTTAAATCTACCTACCTACCCCTTTTACGTAACAGTGCAAGGAAAGTCCTTGAAATGAATACAAAACACGTCAGCGGTTTTCTATCTCGTGCATACATTTACATTGCATACATTTACATATTGACAGACAAAGGTGGTTTTGATGTAATCAGATGGGAAATGAGGTTAAAGTTTTTTTTTTATAAAAATGTAGGTTTATATATTTATTATTTAAATGCATTTGTGTATATGTAGGCGTAAACTTTCAAGGTCAACAGTTTTAGTGTACAGTATGTTTAAATGTTTTGTGGTTCGGGGCGCATATGATACTAATTTACGCACTATTGCTATTTAAAACTCTTTTATTTCTTTATTTGTATTATTGTACTGTATACACTGCCTCACCATAAACCTAATAAATGTGTGAATATATAGAATGAATTGTAATAACAATAGACTTTTAATCGGCAGAGAATAAAGTGATAGCATAATAGAAACAATGGATTTAGTGTAGTATATAATAATAATCAAACCTATATTGTGTTTACGTGATTTATTAATTTATTTAATTATTTTCGATTGTATATTTAACATCATTTTAACTTCAAAAAGCATTTAAATAAAATGTATACAGTATATTTTAAAAAAAATCAGCTTCATTAAAGACCGATCGTTTTTAAAATCCACTAAACCTTTTGGAATTTGTAAAAATGTATTTTGAATTATATGCGCGATTTTTATTCCTGTCTGCACAAAAGCCCGCAGAGATTTAACTCGTAACTTGAAATAATTGCACTGGCCAATTAACGTACATGGGCCTTGGGGCGCGCACAGGTAATGCATAATTACAATGCTCGCTGCATTCATTCCTCGCTGCACCTTTGATGAAGTTTCCAGATTTTAGTTGGGTGGCTGAGCTGTAAAGCAAATAATTCTCAATTCTTTTAGCTAAAAGGTTTATTAATTAATCTGTACCATTTGGTATGATAAGAATTATATTTTCTACGATATATTAACATTTCTGTTACTTTGATGTTAACTTGAAAGAAATAGGAATGTTCTTTAAAAGGGGAAAAAAAACTTTATTAAATTGAAGAGAGAATATTACAAAATACGGAGGAAGATAAACTGATATTGCCACTTAAAAGTTTCTGAAGATAGAAGTTTGAATCCAGGCCTGGTTGAGATTTACTTTGGTATTTCACTATACGCTAGTTAGAGACTTTACCACTTGACCTGCTTATGTCTTACGCATGTTGAACAGTAATGTTATTAATTAATTATTAAATCTAGAATTTACTTCATAATCAAATAAAATGTAATAATGATCGAACTGACGTTTTAAATATTAACGAATATCGCCAAAATTAAAACCGAACCAAAATTAACCATTTTCGTATTATATCAAAAACAAATTAAAAATGTGCTAACTTAGCACAGTGGTATGTTACCGCAACAATCAGAAATATTAAAATATAATCATTGTATTCAATAAGATTGTAATTTTGGTTACAAATTATAAGTACCTATAAGAACAAAATTAACAATACCATTCTTAAAAAAAATATATATAAATATAAATATATATAAATCTAATTCACTAAACACATTTTCAAAGTTGTTTAGCATTTTTGAGACACAACAAAAAAATTGTAAATTTTGACACAGTTTTAATACCGAATGCAGCCTCCGCTTTTAAAAGCGTCACTTTACTTAGTTTTTATTTCTACAGTTAAAAATATCAACTCATAATCGCGCAATGAGGTTAATTAAAAGTTTCCATGTAACATCAACATCATGCATACATTTTCATGTGCACACAACAAACTTTAACTACATGAGGAATAAAACACCAATAAAAATACTGCATTTAATATAAAAATACTATTTTGTAAGCATATAAATAATATCACGTCATTTACTTTATGTGAATCATAGGTTTTAATGTGAGACATGAATTTAAAAAATAAAAAACCATTTCAAAATAGTGCATGTTTGATGCTGAAAGAAAGTACTGCAGAAATAATTAGTTGTACGGTTTTGGAAATAAACTTTAACACGTTGTATAGATTAAGTAACTCATTAACCATAAATATAGACATTTTTTAATAATAGTGTCAATAACTAATTCGTTAAATTGTATGAACTTTCTAGGGATTCTAAGGTTGTAACAAAGCAAAGGTGCATGTCATGAAATTGTTTGTAGCCTAGAGCATTTTAAGTTTGTTAAATAACCTCATTTTGGGAATTCTAAGATCTTCGGATTTGTCAAATGTTCATCAATTTTGTTTATTCAATTTCTTTCATTTTTAAATAATATTTTATTAAATAAATAAACACAAGTCAAGCCTTTAAAAAATTAATAATTTGATCATTATTAATGTAAGGTGCGTATCTTATATGTATGTAAATAATAAAATTTTATAAAACACCGTTTATCCATTCGAGACAGCAAAACCATCTCGTTCATACATAATCTATTCATATCTCCTTATAAGGTGTGATTTTTCTTCTTCCGGCATTAAATTAATCAATTTTTCATATCTATTCAAATCCCTTGCGACATACGTCACGGCTTTTCTATTTTCCGCAAGTATTTCTCCTGGAATGTGATGGATTACTCACACAGCCCTGGAACATATGTTTTACCCACGAGAGCCTCCTGCCGCATCTATCCCACTGAACATTTTGATTTATTTCTCTTCTGGTTGGTGTATTTTTTTTTTTTTACTCGTTTTTCGTGACCTACTTTCTTTGTGTATGGACGCGATGCGACGCGACGCCCACTGTCACGTGGTCGTGACGTCACGACGTCGGCGTCGTAACGACGGGTAAACAGGGAAACAGTTGCAATCCAATGGGAAATACGATTTGAGAATATTTGATGTGGAAATACGTTTTTTTTGTCTCTCTCTCTCTCTCTCTCTCTCTCTCTCTCTCTCTCTCTCTCTCTCTCTCTCTCTCTCTCTCTCTCTCTCTTCTATGGTTATGGTTGTGTTGATTTATCGTAAAAAAATGTAGTAAGAATTTGTATTTGATGTTGTGTGTGCGGTTTTTGATGTTTGTACGCTCTCATTTTGTTGTGTGTTTGATGTGGTGTTTTTTTTTTTTTTTTACTGGTTAGGTTAAGTTAAGGTGTGTTTTGTTTGATGCACAGTGTTTAATTCTTTACAGCTGGAAATTTTTGGTGTTTATATAAATAAATAAAATAAATAAATTCAAATTTAGAGTCTACCCACTCAGTAACTAAACTGATATATCGTTTAGTGGGTGGCCGTAATAGAGGTGGATCAGCTCTAAGACGCGATACCTGAGGTCGCAGGTTCGATACCGGACAACGACAATCCTAACTGATGGTTTTACAGAGATTTTCCTCAGTGACAAGACAATTGCTGAGATTGCTTGGACATTCCTTATCAACTTCACACGTGTGACATACTGTAGTACACCTACATAGTAAGTCACCTGAATAGGGGCACATATGGTACAGCAGGAATATCCAGGAAAGATAATATTATTAACAATACTTAAGTTATAACATATTAATTGTATCTGGTTTTGGTGGATCAGTTACTTTAATAAATTGTATTTGGACTCTTGTTGGACAGAGTAATTTCTTTGGCAAATCTGTTTTTGTCTGATTTTGGTTGCTGCATTTTATTTTGTTGAGGTAAAGGGAATGAATACTTTCTAATTATGCTACGCCCCAAGTTTGACAATTCCTAACTGCGTGACATTAACAGCCGTCTTTCTTACAACTGTAAACCGTCTCAAACATTAAACACAAATAATGAAAGATGATATTACATAAAGTAATTTAATGTATTCATCGAACATGAATGTAGTTCAGCTTCATCCGAGGAGATTATATACCTGAAAACGAACCGTATTTTCCATTATGCACCAACAATCGTGAATTTTACGGAAAATACACCAAAAATCTTAGAGTTACTTTTATATAAAAGTTGACTAACGTTTCCGCCTCGTTATCTTCACAAAACTTGAAGACGTTTAAACTTTCGATAGATTTTTCAGTTTTTTTTTTCTCTCTTTTCTTCTTCTTCGTCTTGGTTTGTATTTACTAACTTGTTTTGCACGTTACTTACGAAACTTGTGAATGGCGTTACCAACTTTTCGTCTGAGTTTCTTTTTTGGCACCATGCGATCACAAGACGTGCACCATGGAACATTTTCTGTGGGGGATTTCAAAAGACTCATCGTTGAAAAAACTTATATTCCCGGGTGAGAATCCAGACTGACATCTCTTAATGAAAATTCTATTATTTTTTAAACCAAGAAGCTGTAACTTTTTATTGCGATGAATTAAATTTTGACCACTTTTTAAACAATACGTACAGAACTATGTGCCATCAATAAAAGCCGGAAAATGTAGTTTTTTTATTCAATAGTACCAATATTATTATCATAATATGAGTTATATTAGTTTAAGGTCCAGTCTTACAATGTCCCAATAACTACTTATTCGTCGAATAGCTTGTTGTCTCCACGGCAACCACCAATCAAAACTCTTGAAATCCTCCAAATAGCTTAATTGCCACAAACAAATTTCCTATTAGCAGATTGTAAGACCGGCCTTTAGAACGATACAAGTACAATTTGTGTGAAGATTGTATTTTAAAATAATTGCCATTAAATTTAAAACGAATCAATAGGGTAGAGAATTTTTTTTAAATCTTTCACTCCTACCAAAGTAAATCAGGTTTCTGGTACATGAAGACAAATTTATTGTCACTTTTCATATTTTCTATGTCATGTCTGTACGTATACTAACTATCACCCGGAAATTACATTCATTGCTTGGCGTAACGTAAGAAAATCTCGGGAAAACGAACTTCCCATCCGCAAAGAAAACCAGTAGGAGCTGAAATAGGTTTGGTTGAGTATCTCTTTTAAGTTTGATCGAATTTTCAGTAACCCAGTTACGTTGAACGTTGTGCAAATGCATTTCGCAGATTTAAGATACTCCCGAACACGGAGTGCTGTGTAAAACGGTATAAGGAGAAGGTTTTGTTTTACTTTAACCTTTTAACGCGTTTTGTCTCGTATCACGTATAGTTTCCATGTTGTAATTAAATTTATGTGTCCGATCGTGATAAAAATCTATTGATATTTAAGGTCAAAGTTTAAAAATTTGAAGTTTATTAAAGTAAAGAATTCGTGCTACATTAAATATTGAAATTGGAATTTAAATTCAATTTTAGGACGCTGTTAAAATAATATTTAGTATATGCACTTTTTTTTTGTAGTAGTGTACTTTATAAAATACGATTAGTTTCATACAAACCAATCAGGATTTTAACTTTGTAGGTGTATTTTATTACGAAGTCAGCGATAAAAAAATTTCAGTTTGTGTTTGGGCTTCTATAACACGCATTATCTTAAAACTCAATTTTAACGGTAGGGAAATCTCACCATATTACTTGTGAAAAAATGATTTTTTGTACTGAGCCGATTTTGTTTCAAATATATTTTCTGTTTAAAGCTATAACTTATTTTTATATGCCACCTCCTACACGAAACTTAATTTTTTGCTGTGACATAGAAATAAATATTTTCAATGAGACTATTTTAAATATATTTTTTATAAATATCGATGAGAGTAGAAAATAAAATCCCCATACATGTGAACACAATTCCCAGTTCACACAAACGAGCAATCTCGCAATATTGAATGAATACAACTCAACAAAGTAGCACACGGAGACATAGTATATGAATGAATGGTATAAATCTAGAGAAGTATCAATGCATGGGACCATTATCGTGAGCTATAGGCAACACTTAATAACCCCGCACAGGCTTAACCCACGTCTATTGATATCGTCGTCTCGTCTACACTTAAAGTGGGTCACTTCAACGACAAAGCCAAAACGCGACAAACGAGAACTGAGCACTGATGACGTCACCAGCAAAGAACTTAAGACAGGTGTGGATAATGGAAAAGCGCCACTAAAAAAAAAAAAAAAAAAAAAAACTGAAAACATATCCTGCCTTTGTATCCCGCAGTTTCCCGGAAAATGACCCATTTTCCCGACCGAGTTTTCATCGTCTCGAATCCTTTACCGATTCTTCTCGTCTCATCTTTTTCTTCGTCTCGCCCGACCGACGAAAACGATTATTCACCCTCATGTTTTTAGGATGAGACGTACATTTGTACGTTGTCACGTTCAGTTTTAAAATGTAAAGTGAAAAATTGTGTCAGGGAAATGTTCCGACCCGAATCATTTGTCTACGTCGCTACGGATTAGGGGTTGTGGGTTATCCGTCGTGCTGCTTCACGGCACTGAGGATAATCGAGACTTTACTGAAGTAATTTGTTTTTCAGCGTGGGGCGTCACCTAGTTTCTAGAATTACAAGGATGGCCAAACAAACGTTTTGAGCCAGAAACCATCTGTGCAAAAAGCAATGAAGAAAATACTTTAATAGACGCTTCGGTAATACAGGAAACACCATAGAATGTCTAATGATTGCCAGAAAGCCCAGATGCACAGTCGATTTAAGTAAACGATTTTTTTATGGTTGCTATATGAGTTCGTTTTTCTTACGGAATAAAGCATGTAACAAAACAAATTTAATAGCAATCATAAACAAAATTATTTAATTCAACTGTGCGAATTTGACTTGGTACTTAGTGAAGGAGTTCACCCGCTGCTTTCAAAACTGTCATATTTGTATCTCTACTACCGATTTTTTAAGCCTTTTATACACAACTTTCAATTTAGCAGCAACTAAAACGTATAATTTAATATTTTGATTACAATTTAAGTTGTGATTTGTTAAAATCGTATAAAATGTGCTACAATATAGAAATTGTAGGAAAATTAACACTATGACCTTACTTATTTTGCCGTTATTTCTGCTGTACATTGTAACCTTTGTGTTTGTTATTGTCAAGTCAAGCATGGGGGTCAATTCTGTGTCGCCATACTCTACGTATTACATTGAACGAGTTTCCTGTTTTATAAGCGAAGCTTCTATATTAGTAAAGTATTTGCATACAGATCAATTTCAGCCAGACCAGTAAAAAAAAAAAACGAATTGTCTTTATATCACCCTTCCCCCCATTAATTGCTAAACTAACAATGCCGTTCCCTCAGTGGGGCATGTGCAAATAATTACATTTCCCCATCTTGTTGACGTTCATAACTGAAAACGTATGTTAAAGCCAACCAAACTAAACACGTTTTGGCAAGTGACTCATTTGTTTTAATTAATTTTCGTTCAAGTATATCTTGTAGAGTTTTTCCATGTTTTTTTAGGATATTGTCATCTTGTACCGCTTTTTGAAGAAGAGAAATCGTAAATGGGAACGGAAGAAAATGGGATTGATAAAGGAACTTATGGAGCTGTCTGTATGTTTGTTCACCCCTGGTCTAGAGTGTGGATTATTCTTCCTTTAGTATACGAAACTAATCTTGATGGAGCAACGAATCGATCCCTCTACCACTTAACCAAGCGCTAAGTAAATATTACTGTTTAATTGGTTTATCAGTAAGAGCTTCTATTGCTACCGTAAACCGAAATTCTCATCTTGCTGGCTTTATATGTTTGTACTTTGTTTGGATAAATAGTAGATTGTAGTAGACGGTTAGAAATTGCAGTGTGAACTGATAGAATGTTGGGTTTATCTACTGTTCAATTAAAAGTTATTTTCAATCTGTTCATTAGTAGGGTCTGAAGTAACTGATATTATCAGTTTTACACTAAATGCATTTAAGAACAGTAAATGTAGTGGGGTATATATTATTTAATCGTTATGAACAAAGATATAATATTGAGGTCAATGCGTACATACACACAATTACAAATTACATAAATACAAGTACATACATAATATAAATGTTGTTTCATTAATTGCAACATTATGAGTGCACGTATTAAATGGTTCGTGCATTGATCAATAAAGACATTTTCAAACGTTTTTACACCCTAAAAGTTTCGAGACAAAAAAAACATGTCCCTTCTCTGCATTGAAATTCAAATCTTTCAAAAAGTATTACCATAGAAAATCGTGAACATGTACCCGGAAGAAACGGAATTACATTCAATTGCTCTTTCAATTTTAAGTTATCCAGTAGTACAAAATTTTCATCTTGGTATTGCAAAGTTATTTGGAATTGTTCCGAAACTCGCTAGTTTCAGATTCGGAAGTAATTCCAGTTGTCACTATGATTATGTTAATGGATGTAACGGGTTGTTTTCAAGACAAGACAAGATGAACATTGCAACAAACTGTAAACAATTATTTAATTCTCCATCACTATTTTCAAGGAAAAGTTCTATTGTTCACCGAGACGGGAAAACTTTTAATGTTACTTTATTACTCAGGAGATATATATTTCTATGATCCACATTATTATTATTTTAAATTAATAAATTTTATTTCGAAAATTTACTTAACCGTAATTACAGTGACGGCATTCTAACTAAATTAAGTTGATAGGTGTAAAGTTAGTGACTGTTTAAAATAGAGGAGCTAAGTATTGTGGTGGAATAATAAATATGACAACAATAATTATTATAATCTGACACCGGTTTTACATTGTTTTAAAACCGCTGAAATATGAAACTAAATAGTATCTAAAAACCCGGATATATTCTCAATTGTTCCTCAACGGCCCCAACGCCTCCCTTCTTCCATGTCAACATTATACCGACATTGTAAACCTGGAGCCGACGGGCAAAACTAAATCGAGCTACTTCACAGCTTGAACAGTTGTTGAACTTATTTCTTTCCTCATGAAAATAAATAATTAATTAAGTATGAAACAATTTTTTCAGGATTCTTGGAAAAGAGGAAATGACGTTTTATTAAAAATACACGTTGTTCACTATATCGTTGCTAAGTAACGCAGCATCTTGTCAATAATAAGAAAAGTTAAGGATTGTCTGGGACTCACAGCACGGAGCTCGGATTTACATTATACAGGTGGTATTGCTATCGGATTATGGAGCTGGATTATATGTGTATATACAGTCTACCGTGCTAGCTAGACGGTTATATAATTGCTATTATATCACATTAAATCCATTGAGCTGGACTTAGCTGATAAACCAAGCGTAATTAGTAATGAATTAGTAATAAAGTTACAAATTTGCATTTACCAATAATACCCCGAACAATGATTAATAAAACAAACTTTGCATGAAAATGTATTTTTGATGCATTATTATGATATTATATTGAGACAGACGTGTTTTTGCAACTCTCATGTTTCTTTACTATTTCGATTTATTTCAAACGTTATAAATATTTCATTTCTTATAATTCTCCTATCAACTAATTCAATATGTTTCTTACTTTTCAATAATCCTTTCTCTCTTAGATTTCAAATTTTCTTTTAAACTGTTTTAGGCTCCTTCTCTTATGAAGGTATTATAAATTGTGTTCTCCATTGAAACAACGTTTCTGATTGGTTGTTGCTAGGGAAGAAGCAAGTATTTTAAATGAATTTTATATTACCGGGCCTTAGTTATATATACTCTATGTTTCATGATAACGACGGCATTATCGCGACATTTTCATATCATCTGATTTAACATTGTCATATCGTTTACTTAAATGACGTTTATAAATGAATGTGACAGATAAAATAATAAAAACATGTCAATCCTTGTGTCAATCAATACAATGATTAAAACTTAGAAAAAATAAGTTAATTCTAATTTCTCATCAGAGTTAATTTACAAGATTGTTCCAAAGCGCTTGTAAGTTTATTAGGAAGAAAGAACAACGGAAACGTCTCTTCGACTGTGAATCTAATCACTCTAAAAGAAAGACATGTTTGTTTTATTTGCAATCGCAGTGCAAGGGTACTTCCTACTTCTTTGATCGATCAATGCAGCAATCCACTCCACATTTAATCTACGATTCTTTAAAATCCACCGTCTCGGTTTGGTGCTAGGTAAACTTTGCGGGAAGAAACGTCGCAAAATTACTCGAAATTGACAGTGAATTGACAGATAAAGTTCCTGCTTGGTTGCGCGGGGATTCAGTCTCTTCATTGTCGCTTTTCAAAGAAAAGTGGCTGGATTTTCTTTCGAAGGGAAAATAATATAGACGTTTGTTTGGAAAATGTGTCCAACTTACGGTGACAGTTTTTCTGTAGAAAATACATTCGAAGTGTTATATATTATATCTAGATAATACGTTATGTTTCCCCATCGAAATACCATTTTCAAACTGTCATATTGACTGTCACATTACACCAAAAACAATTCTTGCGAATACTTTTGAAAAGATAGCAACGAAATTGAGAAATATATAACAGAACTAAATTGTACACGAGAAAATTGTCAAGAATCTTAGAATCGAAAACATAACTTTCAAAACTTCTTCGTAAGTGTTCTAAATACACATATATCCGAGCTTTTGTTCGTTTTTAAATACTGGCAAATGGTGAAAGTAATCTGAATTGATATATCTGTAGTTGTAGTGAGTTATTAAATGGAAAAACATCTACCAACAGGTAGCAAACTCCTAAAGAAAATAACCGAAAAATAAAAGTGTATTATACAAAATAATGGGGCTTTACTGAAATAAGATCTAAAATGTAACCAATCTTTTTTTCTCATTGACATAAATATTCATGTAAAGTAATTTTTTGTTTTAAGTATTTACATATTGTTTTAATAGCTAGTTCATTTTTGTCGGCTGCCAAGTTTCTGCAGTTAAACTGTACATCAGAGTAATGTTTCTCTTGGCAATACAATCTAGTATCAGATACCAAAGTATATAACACGTTGTAACGAGCAATTCATGCAAATAGGGAAGGTTTGGGTTCGATTCCCGACGTCGACAATCCTAGCTGATTGTAATTTATTATGAAAGTATGTGAATACAAATGAAATATGTATGCAATTAAATTAAATACGTTATTCAATCAAATGTATGAAAAGAAATTCGAATGTCTTTTTAAAAATATTTATAAATATTGTATGTAATCTTAGTTATTTTGCAGAGGCAACTTTTTACTCCGTAGCTCCTTAACGAGAACTTGTATTTTATTAAGCAATTTTGTTAATTGAAATAATCTAACGGAGATAAAAGTTCATTAAAATTAATTCTACATTCGTTTTATATTTTTATTTTAATTAAATAAAACCTTTTACACCTCGTATCAGCCTTTTTGGCATCCTCAACAAAGAATTGCTGATGGCCTGTCTTTCAATAATCTCAACTTTAGAAAGTTTAACTATTTCCTCATTTGTAACTTTGTAAGTTTTATAACTGAATACAATAAATAGCGATAGCTCATGAGTAGATTTGGTAACAAATATGTTTTGAAACGCTCAACACTGACTGAACCACAATTTCAAACGTCGGTTGCATTCAGTAAGAAATACACAAATTCTACATCCCTAACAATAGAACCGGTAAAGAAGTTCACACCCCATTATCGATAAGTTTGGGGACCCGAATAGTTTCACCATGCCGCCATCTGTGTGAGACCCAACCAACGGGCCTACCGAAGATTCCCGAACCAACCAATAGGTCTACCGGAAATACCCGAACCCACCGAGCTGCCGAATTCAGCCATGTGAGTTCCAAAAATATCTGATAGAACGCATCGCACTGCGGTGCGTAGGTAGGTCTACGCACGACCTGCGCTCTGGCGGTGATGTTGATAGACTATTGTTTGGCACACATTTAGGTGGGGTCAGCTCCCACGGATACAAGTGTGGTAGCATAGTGTTACATAATTTTACTAACCGTGAACATTTTAAATTGTTTTTAATTTTTGCGTACAATTATAGAATATACCAATACTGGAAGCGCGTGCGTCTTAATCATATTTGTATACACAAATTCTTAGTTTTGTATACAATATTATAAAGAAACATATCGAATTCTATGTTGTATCGTGATCTTTATCAGTCTGTTGAGCAGTTTTAGTTTGCATTACCAATAGGCATTAGTATTGAAATTGATTATTACTGTCTATTCCGAAGATTATTATTGCTTCCGGTTATTATTAGTATTAATTACAGAGTGCAACTCCAGTGCTACTGATTATGGAGGGGAAGGGTGGTGGTGGTGGTGGGGGGGGGGGGGGGGGGCGTACTATTTCTATCAAAACCTGCATCTCTATTGTCTACCTATTACAATTAATAATACACCATCTGGAGAATACAGGCTTCTGAGACTAGGTAGGTCAACTAGGCGTATATCTTGTCTTGTCGTTTTTGGTAATATATTTTTGGAATTCAATGTGCAACTACTTCATTATCAGCACTGGTAAGTCTTTTAGAATATGAATACACTATCAGGGTATAAGTTATAACTTCCTTTCAGATTATAATGTCAAAACGTTTACCAGAGATCAAAGAAACATCCCTTTTGAAATTCTAGATTTAAATGTCTGATATTGTATGTTATCGTATCACTGTGTAAAACAAACTGAGAATATCTTCTAATAGTCAACATTGTGGTAAGGGTAGCTAACTGGGAGTGGGTCGGGCTGTGTACGAGAACTAGATCGAGAAACTCCCTAATTGGCATCGACAACCAATTTAGAGTATCTCTTTATATTTTGTTTGATGTAGTCATACCTGTCTCATTGTATGTTCTCGACTAGTTTCTCCTTGTGATCATGGCTTGTGGACTAGTTGCGCCTGGCATACACTTCTGTAACAAGAGAGAAACACTTTTGATTAGATAAGTTCGAGCATTATTAGGGGGGTTGGTTTGTAGTGATTAGGGCGATTATTTGGTGGGGATACAATGATGGAAGTTATATTCATAAATAGGTAAACAATTAGGTTTAGATTGATGCAATGAAATATATTAATGATGTGATTTTTAACTTGAATTGTTAAATAAAGTTCTACAAGGAATAGCACAAAACAAGTATGTACTAATGTTCATGTAATTAATTTGAGAATTATAATACAATACGGCAGCGACAATACAAGTTTATCTGCACGGCGTAGTTTGGAAGGAGAGATTGCCTAAAGCCTTGAACTTAGCTTATAGAATTAACCGTATTAAGTTTACGGCGGAGAAGGTAGCTTATGCATGAGCTGAAAACTACCCATGAGATGAAGAGCCAAGAGCACTTGACGTGGGAAGAGAGTTTCATATCCCACCCTGTCGCTCTGGAGCTAAAACTGAAGCTGGGATAACCAGGTCGTGGTAGGGTTTTCAATATACCGCCGTATATCAACATTTAGGCTGACGGGGTAACTCTGCCGATCGTTAGAGCGACCAAATAAGGTTTTCCCATTTCCTTGCCTCCAATCACGCCCCGGCATCGTGAGACTTAACGTAGATAAACACCAAATAATCAAAAATTTAGACCGAATAACCATTGTAATGATTTGGAAATATAACCGAGCGCAGAGAATGAGAAAAACTATGTTGGAAAGGTTGGAGGCGACAAACGGAGACTTGAGCTTAAAATGAGTTTGGTGGCAGCGAAAGTGGGAAATAGAAAAGAATTACAATATTTTCTAGGTTTTGTTTATTTTTTATTCAAGAACGAGTTAGAGAGGGAGATAATGTAGCTTTATCTCTGTTATTTGTCTTGTATGACTGGCAGAGCCACCTTGGATCGATTCTACCCCAGTTTGTGTAGACTGTAGAGGAACAAGAGCAGCGATAACTCATATATAAATAAACAAGTTGTAGTTCACCACAAAACCCATGTTCTTCAGTTTGTAAATGAAAACAATGGATCAAAGGTGATGGTAGTCATTTAACATTACATATATCCACCAAGAATGGAAGAGCATAAGGGAAAATGTATAGTTAAGATTTATGGCGCATTAACAATATGTCACGAGGAAAACAAAACAAGAAGTGGAAACTACTTGCGGAAAACTCTTCGTGAAAAGAAGGAAAAGTCGCCGATGCCAAGAGGGAAGACGTCTTGCCAAAAGATACACGAGTACATTTGCATACTAGTGAATAGAAGTTCCGCATCATACAAGACGACAACCACGGGGGAAATATTTTAATCCTACGACCCAGCTGGTGCCAAATTGAAAAGGCAAGATGCCAATTATAAGAAAATAAACGCACGGAAGAAAAATGGGAAAGAAAATGTATTGGAATAAATAAATAAAAATAATATGGTTACGTTTGGAGCCAATTAAAGACACAATTAAAAATTAGTTGTAATATTTCAAAAAATGCAAGAGTTATAGTGAACATATACTTAATTGAGATGTAAAAAGTGTATTGAATAAAAATAACAAATCGTAGAGTACACACAAATTATGATAACATAAAAATGGGATTTTAAAAACGCTATAAGGCACACGAGTTTACTAAAGTTCAATGAAAAAATAAATGGTAACTGTTTTTAAAATTCGAATTATCTTTCAAATCAACCAATGACCATTTCAGTTTTATTTATAAATTCTCAAATTTACTACCATGTACCATAAATTTCTAACGTAACCATAAAGTAAAGTTTCGTTTCGTTTCTCTACTCTTCAAAGTTATTTTCAACGTACGTAACATGCAATCGAAATAAATCTTGTCTGTACTTGCATGAGATGTCAGATAAAAATTAAACGACCTTAAAAGAAAGCGAACAACAACCACAACTGTAGTTGAGCCCCTCTGCTAATTAGAGGTAATTAATCGTTCATTACCTCATGGAGACATATCACGTAAAGGGAGGTTTATGTGGAGAGAAGGGGGGAGGGGGGGGGGGGAGGGGGTGACGGTGACGGAGCTTATATATTGCTCCAGTCTAGGTAAGTTGCTACAAAACAAAAATAGAAACAAATATATAATTCACTACAGCAAAAACTCTCTGTGCTCTAAGCCTATTACAGCGATACACGCTAAAGGTAATAAATACACGATGCTACCATGTTACTTATTTTAAAAACTTGATCTTTGTTTTTAAATTTCTCATTTCCATACATTCAAATCTAAATATTGTCACAGGTAACGAGAATTTATTAAAATCGTTTAGGACGAATATTATTGCATATATCAACGCGTACGTTACGTTTGACTCTCTTTATATACTCATAATTATCAGTTACGTTACGCTAATTATTACTATTTTAAAGTATCATTGAATATAAAAAAATATGTATACACAAATTATAATGTACAAAGTTCTTTATAATCTTAGTACGTTCGTTCATAAAAGTAAATAATTTTAAAATTACTCCACATTTAAAATTATAAAATCCACTATAGACATCTCTCCTTTAAATTTCCTTTAAATCACGATGGTGGTTTTATGTCCCATTTCAAACAAACTGTGCGGCACGGTTTTTAACTCCTTTATTACTACGATTTATAATATCGGACAGGAATTCCATTTCCAAAGACGTTAGAAAACCCTGCTCTGCCAGCACAAAGAAGCGAAATATTCCAGAAAACATGACAAACTCGTTCATTGTCTGCACATGACAGCGCCACTCCATAAACATTTTTGTCGTTGAACAAATTCAAGATCTATACATTTTTGTTTTTATTCTTTTCGGTACCTACTACATTGCACAATATGATGTGAAGGAAATTGAAATATTCTATGCAAAGCTACATAGTGTTATCGATAAAATGTTGCCATGGTTATAACATGAAACATGGGTATAGGGTAAACAGGAAAAGGCAGGTTTTAAGGAGATACGCATTAGAGTTAGGGGAAGATATCGCTTATGCAGATCTGTCACAGTCTAACCCTAATCACGCTTTGCATAGAGGAGACATGAGTCAGCGGCTAAGTGCAAACAGAGTGATTCTTATCTAGAAGAGTGAGGGTTCGGTTACAGCCTACGGATATTCTATGCATTTTTACGTGGTTTGTTATAACGAAAGGAGAACTGAATCCTTTCAGAGTACCTAAACACAAGTTTTTTAATTGGCTACAGCGGAAAGGTCAGGAGATAGATTGGTGACCGCCCTGCTGTAATAAGAGGTACCGTAATTAGGGCCTTTCTTAATGAGGTCGTTACTTTTAAACAGTTTCAAAAAGTGTAAATCCATGTGTAAAACTAAACCAGAGTTAACACTTACAAAACAAAATTACAGCAGGTGTTAGAAGCAATTTTATCTGCCACACTTGAATTTATATTTATATATCCGAACTGAAACATTTTTTGGTTTATTATTGTGTAATGATATGTGAGAACATGTTTGATATATTTATTTGTTATAATATTTCATTTGTTGTTCCTTCCTACAAGAAATTATTAAATGAAGTATACATTTATAATGTGTTTATCCATTGAAAACAAACGGCGGAAACATGAACATTAGAACACGAGGCACTCTAAGGACAGACATAGCTACACTGGACATATTCTATCCCTGGGTAAAACGGACGCAAAGAGGTCCGGCTTGATAGAGAAGACAGATCAGCATGAAGTTAGCAAGACCCTGATGGATGAGAAACTGGGATAACACGAGAGTTGTCCTATCGTGGGCGTAGATCGCCACCTAAACCGCTACTTTTGGAAGAATTAAATAAAAACTATCATCCATCCATCCAGTCTAGGGGCCCTAGAGTCTCTCAGAGAGGAGTAACCAACAGCTCCAGTCACAGACGGGAGTTGTTTTTAACTTTGACGTTGAAACTTTTAAGTATATTCATTCACTTCCTGACGATTCGCCGTCGTGAAGAACACCCTCTGATTGTGAATGGAAGGCGATATTTTCGATTATAATCCCGGAGGAAAATTACGTCTGAGGAAACGTATTTCCCAAGAGAAATGTTAATTTGCAACGGAATGAAAATCGTCAACCGCTTGAAACTAGCGGCAGCAGCGTCGTTCTATGAAAACGGCGTGAAATTATAGAATTTCTAGTCATATTTCAATGGTGCAACAAAAGTGAGATTATAGTACTACGTGGTTTTGCAAGCAGTTATAATTAATAATAATTTTATTGTGATTTTCCTGCCCCATCAAAGGACATGATGGCCTGTGTAGGGTTATGGGCATGCCCATACCCTTTTTAACCAACAGATAGATACAATTAAACAATTACGTACATACTATTACACAAAGTTAAAAGTAAGCACTACAGAGTATATATACTAAATATTTCTATTCTAGTGTCCAACAATCAGTAACTAGTATTGTTATTATTATAGTTACTAGTTACGAAACTAATACAAAAATAACAACCCTATTGATTATGGCAAACGAAAAATTGATCATATAGTTTTTAATTTCATACAGTTTTATTGATAATAGTTATAGTTTTCTTCGTTTTGGATCGTTTTGTAGCATTCTTAAGATTTTACTTGAAAACTTTAATTTCGAATAGTTTTAACACCGAGACTATCCCTCCGTTCTAAATCAAGCTATCTAAATTCAACTTACATTAAAGAAATGAATTGAATTTATAACTGTTGATGTCTTAGAGATGGATATCGTCGTTATTTGGTCCAATAATGTAATTTTTCTCTAAAAAGTAAGTCAACTTGTTGTTGAGAGGATAAAATCTAGCTTGGGAGGAGTTACCTAAAATAGCAAGTTTTCAAAGTAAATACACTTTACTTCTGACAGGTAATTTGCCTTTAAATAAAATAGACGATTTCAATCTAAATTGATTTGATGTATTCACTAACAAATTAAAAACAAACTAAATTAAAAATGTAGAAAGACTGACGTCAAATGTAATTCCTTGTTTTGTTAGTGTCTACTTAAATATTTATTCTAATCGGCAGTTAGATCAACGACCATGTCGTAGGGTTACGAAACGTTAAACAGATCCCACATTTAGTAATGAAACAGTAATTCTATAATGGAGAAGAACAATACCATATGTACTTAAATTAATTCAACGATAATCGACCGCAATTCTTCTGGTGACAAATGGAACACAAACTACAGTTGAATAAATCTACTGATCTGGGCACAAATATGTCGATTGTGCATTGTTCATAATGTGTGTATGTGTGTGCGCGCCTTTTTTGTTTTTAACTCCTTTGTTCTTAATCTGTTGACAATGTTATTTTCGATTCAGGAATTTACAATGACAATAAAATAAATAAATAAAATAAATTCACATTTAGAGTCTACCCACTCAGTAACTAAACTGATTTGCAGTGGGGGACTTTAATTTAAAGTGACTAAACTAACCCTGTAGGCTTCGAACACCATCGACGAGTGAGCGATAACCAATCAAAGATCGATATTTCAAATATGAAACATATGAATCAGTGATTGGACAGTGCGAACACCTGCGGACAAATGCCAGAATCAACAAGGCCGATTCAGAACAACTTTGAATTTATTGGGTGCTTCGTTGCTAGGACGGCTCCAAAGTCACCGTTTACTCCCTTGTTCCCCTTTCCTCAAACGGGTTAATACACAAGTGACTGGTCCGTGATTTGCCTTTTATTTCCCCAAACACTTTTTCGAATTAAACACATTTAAATAAACCTGTCACCAAAATGTTCAAAAAATACCATTTTTTCAAACTATTTTATTCAAACTGTTTAGTTTATATATAAATTGTATTTTGTAATAAGTGTTGTGTATAAGTGTCATTTGTTTCTATTTTCGTTTTGATATAAATTGTTTGTTATTCTGTGTCTTACGGCAACAGCTATGGCTGCAGAAACCAATAAAGGTTGTTATTATTATATACATATTTTTCAAATTTTTTATGTTTTATGTTCTCTTTGTGTATAGGACTGCAGTTAAGTTGTATTTGCTTTTGTTCTTTATTGCTACATTAATTTGATATTCATATTATATTATATATATAATATTATATTTAATGTACTTTAGTCAAAATCAGTTTTATATCTGCAGAAGATGAAATGAATAATTTAACCTGGACATTATAACTATGCAACATCAAAAACGTGTCATTGTACCAAAATATTCTCCAGCATTATCACGTACCATATTTAATCAATTTTACCCTGTACACCCCATAATTTAGTTTTCTCTCGTAGACACCGTATTAATAATAGTTATCGTCCCATCCACTGATTTAGTGCATACAATTTATATTGCTCTGTTTTCCCGGCAAATACAAACACACAAACTGGCCGTATGTGCAGAAATTGGAACGTGATACCAATAACAACATATTATTGTAATGAGCATGTTGAGTTATTCAAATAATATTATTTGTATTCATATTACATAGCTAGTACATGTGGTTTAAATCCCTTCACATGTGGACTATTCGTGTAATCACTTGTTACAATAAAACCTCTACCCTGATTAATGTATATTATTATTTTATGGTTGTATTGTATTAAATACAAATGCGATGTGTCAAAATCGTTGTTTACATGTTTAATGACACAAGTATCGAGTATTTCCGTGTGTTGAACTTATCTAACTGTAGTTGAAACTAACTCAAATTAATCATTGTAGAAATTGTCTGAAACCAAACATTATACGTATATACGTTGAACTGTTGTGGCTGATTTTTCGTAGCTCATTGTATGTTTGAAACACCAACAATTATTATTGTTATTGTTGTTGTGATTTAAAAAAATAAATTACGTACTACCGGAATCGTATTTTATTTTCAAAATCAGCTTGTTTTAAAGATTTCCTTCCAATTTGCCAGTAATTCCCTATTAGTAGGCTATCTTAATTAGAATTAGTATGAGCAATTCTGGCAGATACATAATTTACATTAATAGTGTACAAGATATAAAGTAGAAATAAATAATAATATATCTTAAAAGAAAACAGTTAACAATTCAAAAATTATCAGAAATTTTTATAGTCGATCGTTTGCCATCAACTCGAATTACAGTCTATGGACAATTTATAATAACTCTCCAAAACAAATTTAACAACGTGATAAAAACAGACGTGATGTCTCATATCCCAAATCCCGCCACAATATAAATGATTTCCTTTGTCCTTCCATGAACGATAATTCATACTCTAGCTAGAATAACATAATCAACGTTGCCTAAAACAACAAAAACCCCACAACGGTTCAACCACCTTTTACAATATAAAAACATTATCCTATATAGTTCAGACAAACCACCTACATAATCACCTACATTAGTGATATTTCCCCCTATAGAAGACACACAATAAAGCACATGGCGTGTTTTCGTTTTTATTTATTTTATTTTTATTTTTTTATCACCACTTAATCACCTCCTTTCATGTGTCGCGCGTCAGTGGGGCGGGTTTGGGGTAGGTCGTGGTGGGCGGGGGGGTGGGGGGGGGGGGGGGGTAAAACGGGGGCACTGACCTACCCCAATGCGGCACGCAACGCTCGGTCGATCGAAACCCATTTCCGTATTTACGAATGATAAATGAAAGTGTCGTCCTCAGTTCGTCCTCAGAACGATGATCCGACGACGACGACGATAAGGAAAAAGACGACAATGACGACGTCGTCTGCCAAGAAGTGTTTGTCTTTTGTCTGCTGCAGCGGACCGCGGAGTGAGTGGACGGGGAGGGGGGCGGGGGTGTGAAATAGATTTATTACATTATGGAATTCTAGAAATTTCCGTGTGTTTTTAACAGTGTGGAAATAAAAAGTAATGCGGAACTTGGCAGAAAAACATTTTAGCGATCGGTTATGCAAACAGGACTTGTAGACTTTAATTTTATCTATGTTTTTACTCGGTAATCGTGACTTTAAGTTTATTATTTAACTCGGTCCATTGTAGATGCTGACCTGTATAGTTTAGTTAAGCCAGTCCTAAACACATTGATATAGCAACAAGTGAGAACATTTTGTCTCTCAGCTGTTTTCAATTTACTATAAAATATACACAGACTTTGGATGAGTGTATTCATTCTGCAGTTTCGTTTTTATAGCTGTGAAATTACTTGCTGCAAGATTTGTAAGGGAGTTCTATGCAAATAGATTTGAGTTCTCATGCAGAGATTGGCCGCGGTACGAAGCAGGGATATCTCCTTAATCAATTCAATTCTGACATGAAAAATCTACCGTTTCTATACACGGTAATTCGATATAATCTAACCTGACATCTTGTCGTCCTGTTTAAGTTAACTTAATGTTGCATTTCTGACGTCAAGCATGTTTAAGTTAACTTTATGTTACTTTTCAGACGTCAAGCTTAGTTAACGTTATGTTGCGTTTTTGACCTCAAGCATGAAAAAATACATGATTTATTATTTTTATTTCATTTCATAATATTGATATTAAATAGATTGTGTGTCTTTTGACGTCAAAAATGAAACAAAAAGACGCAAAAATGTCGGTCAGTGTAATATTATAGTTACTATTATGATTGCTGATGAGTTTGTTTTGTAGGGTGCAACCAATGGAAAACTGTAATAATTGTTTTCAATATTATCACACTGGCATTTGATTCGTTGATCATTTCGCTAGGTAGAAGCCAATCACAAAATGAATTGCACTCGACCATATCGTTACGAGATTGGTTGGTTTTGCTACTGACAGCTTTATATTATATATAGTGTTTTTTTTTTTCTTTTTTTTTTACCGAACATGAGCGACGAATAAAGCTCATATCGTAAATAAACAATAGGGCTAACCGAGCGTCCATTCTGACAAAAACAATCATACGGGACAAACAATGACGTCACAAACTTTCATGCTTTCGTTTTGTTGCACAGTTTCGTAACTATGACGTCGGAGCGATGTCGAGTCTAGACACAGACATAGAAGAAGTCAGTAGACAAAAACGGACCAGACGACATTGTTATTAATATGATTTCCCCTTATGTGAATGTGAGAAATATTTCCATAATCCGGTGTTAAGTTTCGAGTTTTACATAATCCAGAAAAATAGCAATGCTATGAGGACGTGAGAAAATCTTAAAATATGGAGCTTTTCTTAAAGCGGAAAGGTAAACAAGATCGGATCTGCATACAGATGGTATAATTTTAAATTATCATGTATTATACAAGAGATTTAGGAATAAAATATAAATTTATTGTCGAGTTAAGTGGAAACAAATGCAAAATTGTCGAACAAAGTTTTTGTAAAGGTATTATTGTTTGGGTAGTAATGATATTCAAATGAAACTTATGTATACTTATGTTGTTCTGTCTGTCTGTGCTTTATCTCATGCATGTACGTTCAAATTCTAAAGCAAATTGAAAATTGCTGAAGGTAACTTATCTCTGTACTCTGTAGAATGCACACAAGTATCACTTTGTATTCCTTGTCATTATTTTGTTTTGTAACATTTGGTTAGAAAAGACTTATTAAAAAAACAAAAAACAAACGAGTTTAATATTTTGAATTTGTGATTAAGTTGTCATTTGTAGATAACTTCAAACTTAAAGCAACGTAGTTTCAATAATATTTGATAACCTATAACAAACATTAGTATTATGTGTTCAAAAAGCATTTCAAATTCAAAACTAATTTCGAAATACATTTATCAAACACATTTCATCACATAAAGTTTGTTTACCCTGCCAAAACCTTTTTGTCTAAAATTTGTGTAATCATGTCATTTTGTTGTTACTTTATTTTCCTAAATTCGTACTTCAATAATATTGAAGATACATTTTTTATTTGTAAAACCCCTTTGTATTAATAGTTGGTTATTATTAGGTTTTGATACATTATCAAACACAATACAAATATCGAGGACACTAAAAAGTAAAAACCTACCCAACATCGCAATAAGCATCGTTTCACACAAATCCCCGTTTCCCTCGACTTCAATAATAGTCGAGATTTATACGAACGGAAACGAATATGCAATATTTTATTTTCCCTCTCTGAAAAGTTCAACGACTCAGTAACGCGAAAGTAAAAGTGAATCCACAACGAACGACAACACTTATTTTTATTTTCTAGATCTATGTTCGAGTAAATACAAACTACTGTGCGGTGATACAGTCTAGACTGGTTATTATTCGCAATAATTGTATTCTGCGGTAAATAGGTTAGTTATTCTTCATTACTACTGCGAGAGATGAAACTTTGTTCGTCCCTTCCAGTTGAACGAGACGGATAATAAGCGACTGTTGTAAATGTAAAGGATGTAGTGAATCAGAGAATCAGCGCTATAGAGGTGGGCGGATGGTTGATGCACTACGGGCGGTATCACAACGGATGGGAAGGGGTCCCGCATTCGCAAGTCGCTATGTTGAGAGAAGAATTATTAACATGTGCATAGATCACTTGTTATTCTTTCTCTTTATGTGTTTCCCATATTATCTACATAAAACAAAATTAAATATGTTTAAAAATGAAATCTGTTTTTTGTCATTGTAAGTTTCGTTTGTATATGTTTACATGTATATTTTATTTGTGTTATTGATTTTTCGTTGATGATTTTTGATTATTGATTTCTTTAAATACGCGACCTAATCAAAATCTAATTTTTACAATATACAATTTTACAATATATATATATATAATTATATATTAATGATATTTGAACAAAAACATGGCTTTACTTGTATCTTCTGCTTGATTTAAGGCATCTAGACCAATTTACTACCTAGAATGCGAAACTAACAATATCTACATTAAATTCTACATATCATTTAAGATGATAAATTACTACTATGCTTTAAAGATATACGCTAGTAAGATGTAGTTCCAGACTAATTTGATACAGTCAACCCCCTCCACCCACTCCCTCCCCCCCCCCTCCAGCCACTTAAGTGATGCAACGAATTAAATTAAATTACTTATACTCCACGACCCTTGATTTAAATCATTTACCTCAAACTCATTATCTGTATCCCCATGGATTTCCTTTAACATTGTTCACTGATCACGGCAAATCTTTCACATCACAGCACAGTCTTTCGTCTTTCTACCATAGAGTTATTAATAGAACGATCTTTCCTCCACTTCGTCTTCTTCTTATTCTTCTTTGACTTGTTTTTAATGAGCAGTAATAATTGAATACGTTGCTCTCTACAATATACCTCGTGAAGAATATCTCTTGAGATTCAGCAAAAAGCGGACGGAATAAGAGGTAGTGTTGTAGACAAAGGAAGAGATTTTAGCACGAGACTTATAGTGTGCGATTCGAAGACGCAAATGATTAATTACCTAGCTAGCAAGTGGTAATTCTCTTTGTTAAGAAGCTTCTGAATAACATAGCGCGCGCACAATAAGTATTTGTCTAGTTTAAATGGGCTAACGATAACGTTCCTCACTTATGAAACGAGGCTAATCGAGAATGTCTGGGTAGTTCGAAATATTAAAGCAGTGTTTTTTTATTTTTTTGAGGACGCTGGAAGATGTTGAAAAGGTTATTATACGCGGAATTTGGTTTTGTAGGCTATTAGAAACAATGAATTTAAACAATTTTCAATAATGTAGTTGTTAGGATTTTTACTTCTGTAATTAATTAATCAATTAATTAATTAATTAATTATTGAAATGACAAACGTAGCAATGATCATATTTGGCCGTGCGGTTTTAAGATTCATTGTTAAGCTGACAGAAAACCAAAACGCGTAGGGGTAACTTTATCAACATCTGGAAGCGTTTTTAACAAAATGAGTATGATATGCATTATTTATTAAATTATTTAATGTATCTACTTTGCACCTTTGTTTGGTTATATATAATATATTTTATTTCCAAACGTTTTAGAACCTTTCCAATACTCTTGAATGTTATGGTTCGTATAAAATAATAAATTTTATAGCACGCCAAACCTAGATGCGATTTCGAAAAGTGGTAAAAATATGTGGGTGTGTTCATAGCCGCTTGGGTGAGCTATACCTTTACACATAAACCTTGAAGTAATCTTAGAGAAGAAATCTTATAAAATATATAAGTTACGTTCACCGAAGTTGGTTTTCTATTCTCAAACTTAATAAAACAATATCGATTCCATGAAATGCACTAAACAAAGCAAAAATACCGACCGACCATAATAAAACCAACTCGGAAGTTTTAGAGAAAGAAATTTAATAAAGTACCTGTCAGTTAATCCACTTCCCTATCCATATATATTCTCTAGCCCAGCTTAAGGTGTCTCACCTTTAATATGACAGCTGCATAATTACTAGAGACTGATTACGTGAAACTTCAGGTTGCAATTCAACTTATATTTCATATCAACCAACGAACTCACTCACTCACTCTCTGCATTTGAAACTTTAATCAAACAGTTTACACGTTTGTGTCATAGACAAGAGAGTAACTTGGGCAAACTTTCAGACAGTTTTGACGCGGGATCAAGAGAAGAATGTCAGATTACTGTGGTGTGGGGGGGGGGGGGGGGGGGCAAATTACAACCGAACTATACAGAGCTGCCATTGCGGCGCAGTCTGGAGTGTTTGAGAGTAACAACTTTTGAACTACTGATAAGGACACTTGTAATAAATTTGAGTGATAAAAAAGGTAATGTATGTGAAGTTCTAAACTACATGTTGGATGTATGGTTGTGGTTGTCCCTGTCCCTACAGGATATATATTATAATACTAAATCCTGGAGACAAATAACATAATTACAAAATGTGTAACTTTTATCACGCTTGTTGTGTAAGAAGCTTAAAACCACCTGTGGTGTTATTTTTATGTTAATTATTACAGTAGTTATTTTATAGCACATATAAAAATAAAGTGCAGCTTTAATAAAGATGCATAAATCTGATGTGTTTCTAAAAAATAGTAATGTACAAAATTGTGTAAATAAATAGCAGTACAAAAATCTCAAGTGTAGGGCAAGCTACGTCAAATCATAATGATTATCAATTAAGATGTATTTTGTAAATGTCTGGGTTCAAAT
Source organism: Isoperla grammatica (assembly GCA_945910005.1). Classification (NCBI taxonomy): domain Eukaryota; kingdom Metazoa; phylum Arthropoda; class Insecta; order Plecoptera; family Perlodidae; genus Isoperla; species Isoperla grammatica. Next base: position 23,789,920 of record OX246748.1, read on the forward strand.
ACCAGACACTTATTTTTAACCCCTGTTTTTTTCCATCGCATAAACATTTTTCTCGCGTGATTTGTTAAACTGAAAATGAATTTCTTAAAACCATTAAAATTTTGAAATGTTCATTGCAATCTAGATATAGCTACCGTTTTAAACTATGGATATTTTTCAGTTTTCATTATGACATTATTTTTCATTTTTCGAGAATGCAGAAAGTAGCAACCCATCCCATTCCCTGCGGAATAAAAAGTTTAGTGTGTTTTTTTTATTTCCCGTATCACACTACTATGAAATGAAACTATTTTTGCACTCGTACAAATGGTATTGCACTCGTATTCGCTGCGGTTATGAGTATGAGTATGAGTATGAGTATGACACGTTTTATACGGGACCAAGTTTTAATTAACATTATCGTTATGTTGGCTATCGTGGACGTTCAAATATTGAAATCACCGATATTTTATCGGGTTCGGAATTTTTATTTTAATGTTGGTACCTTCTCGTTTATTCCACCAGAGTTGAAACTTCCCTATAAGGTATAATACAAATGACGGTACTGTCATATTTGAGAATTATGTTCAACATTGTACATATACACAACAACAACAACAACAATTAAAGTTCTACATACATTATTAACTGTTGTTTGTAATAATTAATTACATTTAATATAACAACTGTGCACATGATAGTGAACTTGTTCTATATAATAATGCTAAATAAAAGGTCTGCTCTGGCGTTAGAGATCGTTCTGGATTTTTTCCCGAAAATGTAACACTGGCTTACAATTCTAAATCATTGGACAGGTAACCTTGTAACTGAGATTCTTAGTTCATAATTACCTATATAAAACAGAAACCAATGTCAATAAATTAAAAATTAATTTATATTTAAACGTGATTGAAATTGAAGTGTGTTTAGAACTGTGCTTGTATTTAATTTATAATTATGTATACATGATTATTATTATTGTTTCTTTTATTTTTCTCCTTTACCAGGTCAAACATAAGAGTGCATTGGAAGCAGGAATAAACCCAAAAGTCCAACGAGTCACACAAGACGTAATGGAAGTAACTCATGAGCTGTGCATGTCTAGACATGTTTCTTGTGAAATGTTTCCAGGAATTAACACGTGTAACCGTCAGGATTGGGTCACGGCGCAATGATAGATTACTCCTCATTGAAGTACCCGAACCTGGTTTCAAGAATCAGGTCAAGTTAGAATTTATTTATTTATTTTCTCTGTTCAAACTATGTTTTTGTTTACGTGGTGTCAACAGTCTTATGTGTGGTTCGGTTTTGAGATTAATGTACGCTTTTAAAGGGGAAACATCAAGAAAATAAAAAAGATCTCAACTCTTCTGGCGAAGATTAGTTCCTACAGATTTGTTCTGTACACGGTTCAAATACAGTGTTTATCGTTGGTCGCTTGAGATTTTCTCTAAGGGATTCATTTACTAAAACCGCGTTTTTTAAAAAGAGTTTAAAATACTTTGTTAAAGATTATTTCCTACATGTAATTAATTCTTTCGTTGATTATATTAATATCGTGATATAATTAATAGTGGCAAAATCAATCTGACAATTCTAGGTCGCAAAAGTATAAACGGCTAATTATATTTACTATTTTAAATTAAATAAAAATGTATTTTTCGCGTTTATTTCAATTTACAAGTATAGTATTAATATTAATTTAAAAACAAAATAAATATCATGATGTGTGTATTTATATTGTCGCTGTTGCTGCTTTTAATTATATTTAATATTTTTATTAAAACCATAAGAAATGTCTTGAGAGCAACTCACACTCGCTAGCACAGCGATGCAACGATGCAGCTTGGATGAGTCCGTCTCTAGCCGGCCGGTGCAACCTACAACTGCACCAACTGCATCGTCCTTGAATGCAGTTCTAATGTTAGCTTGTTCGTTCGTATTGACCTAAAGCCCCACTGCCGAAATAAGCCACAGCTCCAAGAGAGAGAGAGTCGCCTAGCGATTGCAACACGTATATTTACGCTCTCGACGCCAAAGTGCATTTCCGAAATAAACTACGGACGGACTGACTGACGGAGGGAATGTGTGTGTGGAGAGTTTGTTTCTTTAGTACGCCCTCGCTGACGTGCGACGCGCTGACGCAATTGTGGGGGATAATAATCACAAGCTGACAATCGCTGCTACGAATATAGACTGAAATACAGGCACGAGTGCTTCATGGAATAATACTACACCGAAATGGTACAGAAGTGCCCAAAGGGTTAACATGTTGTACAGGGCATGGGCACAAATTCGAAGTATATATATATTTTAATTATATAAATGTATTTAGAATCATTGTTTGTATTTTCGCAATAATTATGAAAACAATTCATGTTTACAGTATTATGTATATACCTGGTAAAATCTAAGTAAAATTATTATTTTAGTATGTTGTACTGATAGAAATATAATGTATTTCAATGTGTTTATTGATGTATGTATTTAACCCTAGTCTAAACCATAATACCCTCTGTCAGATAAATATAAATTTAGTGATTATTTCCGAGAATATATGTGTGAAATGTCTGTATACAACAATATGCTGAATCTGCAAAAAAAAACTCTGACACTGATTGAGTAGACAATAAATTCAAATTGATTGATGTATTTATTTAATCCCAGTCCAGCACATAATATCCTCTGTTCACATAAATATAATTTACAATTAATGTTTTGACTATGTTTTTAACATATTCCGAACATAAATCTACAGACACTGAGTTAGTAGACGATAAATAAGAAATTAATTTAGTTATTCAACCAAGTCAATTAAGCACATAATATCCTATATCTGCATAAATATCATTGTTTTGATTATTTTTTGTGAACTGTGCGCACATAAACCTCTAGATAACGCAGAACGCAGAATATAGCCTCGTTTCAGTTAATAAACCCAGTACAGGTAGACGATATATTAGAAATGAATTTAGTTATTCAACCAAGTCAAGCACATAATATTCTATATCTATATAAATATAAATGTACTGATTATGTTTGTGAACATATATGAGGACTGTGCGCACATAAACCTCGAAATAACGAAGAACGTAGCCTCGGTACAGTTCAGTGGCGTAAGGGACCACCGGGACCGCGGTCGCGGGAGGGCCCAAAAATTATTTCTACCATGTATATATACTATCATCAATTTTCGAATTAAAAGAAAAAATATGCTTTAATAAAAAAAACATGCGAATTTTAAAACTTCTATGGGGGGGCCATAAATATTTTTGCGAGGGGGGGGGGGCTAGAGTTGCTATCTACTACTCAAGTTTATCTACTACTACTATGATACCTACTATCATCAATTTTCGAATTAAAAGAAAAAATATGCTTTAATAAAAAAAAAAATCATGTTCATTTTAAAACTTCTATGGGGGCCCCATAAATGTTTTTGCGGGGGGGGGGGGGGGCTAGAGTTGTAGTTACGCTACTGGTACAGTTAATAACCCAAGTGCACTGGACGAGCGTGCACTATCTGCTGCAGTAGAGTCAGGCACGCCAACAGCTGTTGGCCTAGGCCTAGTGCATCTTTGCATAGCGGATAAAACGAAGTCAAGGCCGAGACGATCACGATGCGCTTCCTAGTTGTGACTGAGTGATGACGCATGCGTGGGATTGAGACGCACTTCGGTGTTTAATGCACTACATGTGGGATACTTGGGATGCTAAGTATCGTTACATTTTGGATACTTATGATATAAAGTAACACAACATGAATGTACGTTTGTTTTAATGATTTCACTATATTTTTAACTCAGACAAAATATTGAATATTTATCAATCAAAGAAAAAAACAAAGCAACGTAATTTGGCTATTAGGTAAAAAAAATCTTTTCTCATTTGTAGCTATAACGAGTAAGAGTATGAATTGATAACGCTTGTTCAATATCTATAAAAAAATGCGCCTTTCTTTAACTAAGTTATTAATTGATGATACTTGAACTACGGCTACTTAGTTTTTCAATAATTTTGAAGACCTTGCATAACTTATTGAGATGGAAAATATTTCAAACATGAACAACCAAAATAAGTAAAAAATAAGAAACAATATTTCTTTTGCTCTCAAATGAATAGTTTTGAGAATAAATACGGGATGAGGGGTTGTTTGAGATGGGTTGTATAATCTATACAAAAGGGAAGAGACAATCTTCTAAAAAAAATTAATTTGTAAGATAAAAATAAATCTCAAGATCAAATACACCAATACACGACTGAGAGAATGTGGGTTTCGAATCAATATCCTTTCATCTTGAATTCCCATCGTTTCCACCGAGTTCACCTAAACCAAACCGTATCCAATCTTCCCAAGTAGCCAGTTTGAAACGGTTAGAATGAAGATTGCATCAATGTCATCCGATAATGAGCGTTACTTCGTGATGCCAAGTTTATCAGGCCAATGTCATTGCACAGTAGCTAGTTATAGGCCTACTATATGAATAAGAGTGAAGCTATAACCGACGGAAAACACTGATGTGCTATTATTAACCTAAGTAAGACGTTGAAATGATCTTGGCTGGGACTAGAGAGAAAATCGCCTTCGTCTGTTGCTATGTTATAATACGGTATTATGGCCTACTGCTAAAACAATGCTATGTGCAAGGGTTGGGTTAATCGTTAAACCACAGTTTAATCAGAAGGTTGTTTATATTTACTTTGAGCTATTGCAGCAGTTTGGTACATAATGTATATTACCGAATACATGCAATATTTAAAATTTATTTGTAAAAATTATAAACTGAATTGTTATCTAATACAATAAGAGATAATGTGGAAAATCGTTTAGTTAATCTTTAAGTTTATTGTTTTACCCTTCTATCGTAGAAATTATTTTTATAAAGGTTTCGGGTTTTTTCATGCGAACAACATGAAACATCTTACAAAACTTATTTTTTCACATTAGAGATCATTTTAGATAAGATTTGTTTAAAATTATGATGAAAATAACTTTAAAAGTACCTACCTATACTTACGTAATCACATTTCGCAAGAAACTGCTATCAAATAATGCACACGTTGCCTTTAGATTATAACATCAAATACCTAAAGACGTTAAAATTGCACATACTGAATATTAATCCCCCTTAATGGAAAAATAGCGTGCTAGTAAAATCACAGCGTATATAAAACCTGTACAGTATAACTTTTTCCGCTTTACGGAGCTTTAAGGATTTTAACCCAATTTATAAACTCATGCAAAATCTCAATTATGACGTTAAACGTTTTAAAGGGGTTCGAGTGGGGGTAGTACGACGTTTTAAACGACCCTCAATACACACTCAACGGTCAACGGCGTTAAATTATGCATCCGTATAATCGCGCTCGTTTTGTGTCTATCGGTAACTTTATAGTTTACACTTATACTGTTGACATTCTCACCATTTCTAATTAAAGTCAACAGGAACGTGAGAGCCACAGGTGTGGTAGAGTGGTTAGATGCTTCGCTACTGAACATGACACTCGAGTCTCGAGGGGGGTATTCGATTTTCATGTTTGTTTTATGTTGAGATATTACTCTACACTTGATACGGAAGAACGAGATACGTGTAAACGTTGTTCACATTACTGTCTCTTGTTGGATACTGTTTTATGTATATGTTTCTAAAATAGAAGGAAACATGTTTTCTTTCAACTACATTGTTACTTTTAAAACTGTTATTCGCAAATCACGAGATTATATTATTTGTGAATATGAAATATGATGTGTGAAGTATTTAATGTTTACCTCATCAACTTTCGTAACCAAATATGTTTTTGATATATTCATAATTTTGGCTAAATGTAGTGCTACGAAATTGTTTGTATCGGCAAAAATATAATTTCATAAAGAAGTATTGTTTTTAGCTAAAAGTGGGTTTGGTTGTGCAATTGAGAAGACGAAGTAGTTTATTTTGCACGGTTTGTTGAATCATATACATTTAATATTAAAAAGACTTGGAAAATAAAAAATTAAACATTGGTCAATGAAAGTTGTATCGTGCATCTTTAATAAAACACTTTTCTGATATATCTTAAACTTTCCAAACTCTCCGGTGACTGTTTTCAAATTTCGTTTAGAACCAGCTATACATATCAACAAAACCAAAAAGTATACCTTCAACCTTAAAGATAGTTATTCAAATTCAAGAAAATTTATTCGTTCAAAATACAAACAAAAATCGGTAACCTCGTGTTCAGAATATTATGTACACTATTTTACATAAGCAACAACACGTTTTCTTCTGAAGACAATTTTGTCTCTACTTAAATTAAATATATTGATGTCTTTATCTATTGTTTTCCACACACAGATTAACTTTTAACATATTGTAACGACAGACTCAGAATACAAAAAATCACAATTCGTACCCTTAGGCCTACAGCTGCAAACTAAGGTTGGAATTCATAGTCGGCCCCTACACCTAGGGGCGCCCATTGTTACCAAGGTAACAGTTGTTTCCATGTTATTTCTCATAAACAAAACAAATCCATAGCAACAATGGGTGCCCCTAGGTGTAGGGGCCGACTATGAATTCCAACCTTCTTGTACTACATGTTTTTGTTAAAAAAATAAAATGTGTAAAAAGAGTCTAGTAGTACGTGTTAATAAAAAAACACCATTCCCAAAATATGAGTTAATACAACCAACCGATTGGTTGTATACTAAGGTATTCGATACAACCATCCTGACAACATTAAATATGTATCCCACAACGCGACTGCAGCGACAGCGGTGGCGAAATGCATTAACTAAAGACTAAACCGTTGACGTCGTCACACGTGAAGAAGTTTGGTTATTTTTGCTTCGAAGACGTCGAGAGACTTCTTATGGGTGATTGATGTGGTCGGCGGTGGTTCTAGGACGGGGGTGGCGGCGGAGGTGGTGGAGGAGGTGGAGGTGGCGGTGGGGTGGGGCATGAGAGTGTATTGACCTGCCCCAACCATATTGTAGCATCATGTGTGCATGGATGTATAATAGAAATTCGTACCGGGTGAGAGACAGAGGGGGGGGGAGGGGGGGGGAAGTGTGATTAATGGGACTTGAATAAATAGATTCTGTTCGTGGTGAATAATTTAGCGAATTGTAAATATCCTCGTTCTTGTTTCTAGTGTCTATTTACATCGACGAACCACAAGTGATTTATTGCAAATGCTATTTCTATGGTTTTGTTTGCAAGAAGTAATTCAAAATAGAAAATTATGATTTTTTAAATGAAATTATACAAACTTTATTTAAAAAATTACATTATATTATTACGTAATTGGCGTATTGATTATGAAACAAATTTTATTATCGAAAATAAATAAGCATGTTTTTTATGAAGGTAATATGAATTGTATATTTTTTGGTACATTGGTTGTGAAACAAATTACATTTTCGAAACTCAATCGAAAACTATATAATGAGGGGATACATTTGAAATTTTAATTGACATAGAAATTAAGTTAGTTGGAAACGTTGAATTGGACTTATTGAACTGGTTAATTAGTTGTGCATTTGTAACTTATAAGGGTCAAAGGCCAACAGTTAGAACGAAGAGAACTTGGAATGATAGATTTTGAATGAATAAATGAAACGATTCTCAGATAAAGGAGGCGGTAGTTTTCAAGCAAGTAAGTCAGAGACTTTGATAATCATTCAGTGGTATTGTATTTAAAATTTTATATTACTTGTATTTCATTTTCAATACTTAACAGTAGAAGTTAAGTAGTAAAGAAAATGTAATCTTAAAAATAAAACCTTGAGTGAAAAACACTTCCCGTCTCAAAACGGTTTTCATTAATTCTATACCCCTATCACATCTCCTTTATTTAAAAGTATTCCAACTAAAACATGTATTTTTCTCTTCCAGGCTCCTCATCAAGTTCTTTGCTCTCGTTGGCCTCTTTGGCGAGCGAGTTAGCTTAACCATGTTTCTCGAATAAAGCCAAAGGTTGGCTCTATCTCCGGACTTAACTGACCTATCCTATTACTTATCCAGTTGAGCTGATGTACTTTTAATGGTATTGATTTATTTTCAAACGCTGATTATATTTCTTCCGTGGGTAATCATTTTCTCATTACATTTCTCCGGGACTTTGGAAACCATGCATGTTTTTCATGTCTCTGTAAGATGTTTGGACTCAACTTGTCAGTTGAAGACATTACATCTTCTTGGAGACAGTTAGCTTAAGTTTGTTTGGAACAAAAACTATAACTACCATCAGGTATGTGTTGATATACGAAATTATGTCAACATTGCAAACTGACATTTTCCTTACTCTCTTTTATATCACTTCAATATGTTTGTAACTTTCTTTTGACACTTGCATATTTCATTAATATTAGATCTATTTCATATTATCGTTAGTGTTTCGTTATTTTTATAATCTTTTGTGTTGCATTATTTTGCCTAGTTTTCAGATAATTTTAGTATGGGCTGGCATCCACTTCTTGTGTTAGAAGCTGTGTTTCTTTCTACTAAACCCAATTCATTATGAACGAGAATAAAAAATAATAATAATATCACTTTTTCACAATATGTCCACGCATATTTGAATAGCTGCATTTGCATATTTTTATGTGGTCCAAAGCAAATTGATAAACCTAATTGATTTACAAAAGTTCGAAAATACGCCCAAAAAGTAAATAGACAACATTTTACAGCATTTTGAAACGTTACACTATTTTTGTTTCTTCCTTACAAACCGAATAACTTAAACAACCGTACCAAAATTTCACACACTACCGATTTACAATTGACTAGAGCGAACTGAACTACGAACGATGTAGACCAGCATCGTTTTTAGCTTTCGTTGGTCGTGTTGGGTTAAATAAACCAAAACGTGATTCGAAATTCCGAATTTAATTAACGGGCAAGATGTTGACCCTTATTTTGTCGATGTGTTGACACATGGAAAATGTAATATGCACTCTAGCGTAACACGTCGATCTAAAATTCTAGAATGTGTTCGAAGAAAACTATATATATTCCCATTGCTTATTATAAACTACAAGACTATAGTATGAATTCCAAGCGAGCAGTAAAGTATAAAACTATGAGGTCTAGGCGGGGTAGCTCTGCCAGTCGTAGGAGATTACAAAAGAACCGACGTCATGAGAAGTTGAGAGTTTAATACGTTCTTAATCAATCATATAAAAAATTCAATATGAAAATAGATACGATTTATATTTCTCCCGTCTGGAAGTTACCTAAGCGAAATTATTGACGCTTTAATAGAACTGTCAGTCACAGTCATTTTGACAGCAAGTCGATTGTAAAGGGGTTGTTGCACTGCACTCGCACCCATTTGATATTTCTTTGCAAGACTCAATCAATTTCTACCATCGATCATAGTCTGCTTTACATAGTGGATATTGGTAAACGCGAAGTAAACCTAGTTGTTTTTCTTTGTTTTATTCAAAACGTTTGAACGTTTCTCTCTTACTTCCTTATAAAGTCGAAGTTGTTGAAAGGACATTGAAATACACTACAACTTGCAATTGTTACTTTTCAAACTATTAACATTTTTTAAATAACAATAAAAAAGCAATCACACACTAAAGATCACGGTTAATACAAAACACAGTCCCTGCATAATCTAGCACCTGAGGAAGGCAGTGAATGCCACCGAAATTTCACGCAGTTTGTGAGTTCTTGTTTTGTGTGAATTTGAACATCTCCCAAGTAGCATTTCTCTAAGGAATAAACCAACAACAACCACACAAACAACAACAACGGTAATAGAAGAAAAAATAATCACCAAAGTGAGTAAATTTTCGAGAGTTCCGCTCTCTTCCTCAGAGCCCTCACGTCTGAGGAAGCGAGCGGAGTTCTCGAAAACTTACGAACTATAATGAATGGTTTATGACCGTGTGTGTGTTTGTGTATGTTTAATATTTTCTCGGTCTAAGAGTCCTGGTTTCATCATGAGTGTAAATATTGAGGAAAATATAGTGAATTGTTCAGTATTATAGATTTTATCGAAGGATCACTCATCTTATGGGATCGAGCTAGTTTTGAGGTTGTTGTTGTTGTTGTCATTTTTGTAGTTTTTGTTGCTAGACTATACTGCATCTATTCAATTCCCGGGGCGCCTGAATAGCGCCGAATGGAACAACGCCGAATCGAACGTGTGAACTGCACTTTCAAGTATAATCCTAACCCAAAAAAGTAGCCCTTATAACCTGGAACAACGCCGAATCTTTTTCGACGTAGATCCGACGGAAAAACGTCGAATCTTTATCGACGTAAATCCACCTGAACAACGCCGAACCAAACCTAACCTAACCTAGTAACCTAACCTAACCTAACCTAGCCTGACCTAACCTAACCTAACCAGTGTATTACACGGAAAATGATTCGGCGTTGTTCCAGTGGATTTACGTCGAAAAAGATTCGGCGTTGTTCCATTCGGCGTTATTCAGCGTCCCCCAATTCCCTACAATTTATCTCGACTTAGCTATGGAGTTTATCTCGTGTCATATCTCTTTGAAAGAATGCATTTGCAACTGCAACAGTTACTCTTTTTTGTAGTTAATTACAACTTGTGACAGAGATTCAAATTAAATGAAATACGAAGTGTTCAGTGTATATATAATATGTTTTAACACTCATGGACGCGTTTGAATGAAGTATTGCAGTTTTCATCAGAGCGATGGTTTGAAATTAGAAAGTCATTCTGGATTATTGAGGTAGGTGTTGTTGAAGTTTTTAATCGCTCTACTAAAAGGATGAGTTGTCTTCATATTAAACTATCTACAACGATGTATGTTCTTTCTTTCTCTTCATTTACCGCAGAAGTAGATGTTATATACGAGAGCGGACCATGTTCGAACCTTGTTTATTTTTTAACTAACTATTCCTTTTTTTCTGCGGAATGTATTTGGGATGAGGACATTGTGGAAATCCGAAACAATTTCTGATTTCTTGTTCTTACCGAGTTGAAGAAGTGTTTTTTTTTAAGAAATACTCTGTTTTTAGTACAATCAGTATCTTTTGGACTTAGTATAATAATTAATATATTATATAAATAATAACAAAACTAAATACGTATTTTAGTGCAAATCTGGAATGAAGTTAAGGATTTCTTTAAAATCAATAATTGGTTGCCTGTTGTAACTAATTTAACTATTTTTATTAATCTATTTTTTTTTAATAATTAATGTTATCATCATCATCATTTGTATAACTTCCATAAGTGTTGAATTATTTTTAATTTTACAAAAACATACTTTATAACGAAATATTATACGAGTATGTAGTATGTACACATTATGAATGAACGTACTTTTTAGACACATTTTATATCTTCGCTAGTATCATATTACCTGAATACTAAATATGAAAACACTATATTTCCCTTCCCGTTGTATTTATTCCCGTCAGTCTGTTGAGATCTACGCGCAAGATAACTCCTCGTTTCCTGTCCTACCCCTCTCTTATCATTATTTTATTGACTTGCAACGAGAGAGAGAGAGAGAAAGAAAAAAAAACACAACAAACAAACCTTACACTAGACCTAAATATCGATCCGGCGGGATATTTTTACCACTGGTAGTTATATAAAGTGTCTGAGTGTCTGGTTTTTGGCAGGTTAGGGGAAGTGAGGGGTGGGGGGGAGGGAGGGGGGGGGGGGTTGTGGGCCAGGGCGATGACCTACCCCAATGCGACACGCAGTACGCTATAGGCAACCCGCCATATCGATCTACAAACCCCGTACAAGCGAAAGTGGCTCCTACTAGTGGGGAGAAGAGCAACGAACTCCAGACTTTACCGCCGCCGAATTCTGAACCACCCCTTACGCGCCGACGCAGGTGAAAAGCGCGGGAAATTTGAAACTCTATAAATGTGTTCTGTGGAGTGTTTTGTCGTCGTTGAGTATTTTTATTTTTGTCGAGTAGGTGTTTAGTTACGTTTTAGGAAGACTAAGAAAACAGTTACGTATGGGCATTATTTTTATTCCAAAGAATTTTACTTTTACTTAGATAATAACAACATTAACAGTATAAATATAATAATGATATAAAGGTAAAATATATAATTATCTGCCTATATAGATGAGTGCACTGTGCATGGATAAATTCTTACTTTAGATGAAAAAAGAGTGATTTCAAATGTTGTTATATTTAGTAACGCTATTTTTTTTTTTTTTACTAATATTGGAACTAAACATTGAAGGAAGCGTCATATATTTTTAATGTTTGATACCGTCTAATGTGTACCTGCTTAATTCATTAAAAATGTACACTAAAATGTAAACAAAAAAAAACATCCCAAAGATCTTTCCTCGTTTTACTCATTAAAACTGTCTTCACATTTTTCGCAAAGTAAACCCTTAAAAAACTACATTATTAAAATACTCAAAGTACAAAGTGAAATCACTCACTGTTCACAAAACTATTATATTGCATTACGATAACTATATCGAAAACCTCCCTCCCACACATAAAACGTCAACATAAGGGACTTGTCTTCAAACGCGAGCACAAAGCATTGTTAGATATCCGATTACGTGATCTAACTAGGACGCTACAAACGACAAAGGAGGGGTGGAAGGGGGGAGGGGAAAGGGGAAGGGGTAAATCGTCCATTGTGTGTGAGTGTGTTGGACGATCCCACAGCAAACTTCCTTTGAAATTACACAAAACAAACAAAGATACAAAAGTAAATGTCGCCGCTGTGGGTATGTTGAAAGATAAAACCTCTTTGATGTTCCTGTTCTGTTATACCTCTTTCCGTAAAGCCGGAACATGTATCCCTCCATGTACCTAGTGATGGTTACTATTATATTGTTGAGGGTTTTTAAACTGTGACTCGTGTGTTGGCGTGACGCGATATTTGAATATGAGAAATATGTATTTAAATAATATATTTTAAAATTTAATATATGTGATTCAAATGAAGAAGATGTGATTTTTTTTTTTTTTATTTATCGATAATGATGACGATGTCTACGACAATGAACTTGACGATGAGGATGACTATGAACACAGATTACTAATAAGTCATTCTACTCTCGTGTAACTAGGCTATGACTGTCTAAACCTGTATGTCTCTCTATGACGATGATTGACTTTGACTATAACTAACATGTACTATGACTATGACCATAATTATGACTATGATTACGACTTTAACTGCCAATGACTATGATTATGATGACTATGAATCTTTCTTTTATAAATAATACATTATTAATGGTTCTCCTTTTAGAAAATGTACACATTAATTTAAAAAGAAATTCCTGGGGAGAAAAACAGCCCTAAACTTTCAACATGAAATATTACTGACTGACTGCCTATGACGACCTCTATGACTATAACTGCTTATGACTATGACTATGACTATAACTGCTTATGACTATGACTATGACGACGTATATGACTATAACTGCTTATGACTATGACTATGACTATGACTACGACTATGACAACTATTATGACTATGACGACGTATATGACTAAAACTGCTTATGACTATGACTACGACTACGACTATGACTACGACTATGATAACGACTAAAACTACGACTATGACGATGACGATGACTATGACTACAACTATGACTATGACTATGATTATGACTATGACTATGACTATGACTATGACTATGACTATGACTATGACTATGACTATGACTATGACGACGATTATGACTAGCCTATGACGACCCCGACGTATCTAGTGTATAATCAAAGAGCGCACCGCGCGGTCGCCAAAACTCGACGCCGACGCCGGCCAGGGCGCAACGACCTACCCCAAAATGCTGGCCTACCCCAACTCGAATCCTTCAGACTCCCTCCCTCCCCGGCCACATCGATTCGAGCCGTTAAAATCGTCTAGTCAGTTTGGGACGCCCGTGTCGCATTTTAAACCCCTAGCCTAGACCGACACCAGACGAATGTATTATATATCAACAACATACTATTAAAAACATCATCAAAATTATGCGAAGTTAATGATTTTCTGTTGTCTCTGGAGACCAGGACAAAGCAATGTAGTAATAACTAATAATAATAATAATAATTTAAAAAAATTATAACATTTAAAATTACCTATTGCATTGTACGATTGTGTAATATGTAAAGTTTTGTTTGTAGCTTCTATTTTGCATCTCATTACTGTTTTATGGTCTTTCTTCAGTTCAGATCTTACACAACATATAAAGTAACATTATACAACTTTGAAATGTTGCTACTAGTTAATTAATGCAAACAAGAACTTCTCGCGGTTTTAACGTTGTAGATAGTATTTTGCAATTAATGTTTAAAGCGTGTTTAACTTCATTAAGCTGTCTGAAAAGTAAATGTATAATATTCGTCTCGGTTGCTATGACACGAAACCTTATTGTTGTTAAATGAGTACCAGTATATTAAACTATTTATTTTGATTTATTTAACCTTCATCTTACCAATCACTTTGAAAGCTTGCATCTTATTACTAATGTTATATAAAATCCCCACAATAATATTACTCAAGAACTACCATATGACATTAATAGATATCTTGAACTTTACAAAAGCGATAGAAACATATAATAAAATGTTTCTTAACGCAATGATCTCTCAACAAAAGATCAAACGTACAGTACCGAGATAGAAAATAGCAACAAAGAGCTACTATGATATAGAAACGTTGCCGCAACTTTGAACGCAACTATCCATGACGTACATAAATAAACTATTACGAGTCGCGCTAGCAATTAAAAGTTTGCTATTCAACTAAATTTTAACTAGCCCGACGTAGAGTTCGCGTACTGTACCGGAAGCAAACGTGAAACGTCGGGGCTAAAGTAGTCGACGTTTAAAGGTTTTAATTAACGGGGCGTTTTATTTGTCAGCAAAGTTACAGTGTGTTGATTGTGTTGATTCAATGGGGTTGACGCGATGAATGTGGAAAGGTTTTCGTTGACTATTTAGTTTCTGTGAGGAAAGTTATAGTAAAACTAATCGCCTCTTGGATGTGACAGTTGATTTGAATAGCAAACATAATAGACATATCAACTCAAGCAAAGAGGCGTTAACACTTTTGACAATTCGATAGAAAGTGTTCGTGAAACAAAAGTATTTTGTATATCCGGAACTAAAATGTATACTTCGCAAAGTTACTAAGTAACTATAACGGGGTAAAATAGTGCATGTGTTGTTGATATTGTTAGGAGATAAGCAATCTTATTTTGTTTATGAACTATATTCCGTAACATAGTGAGTTTAGAAAGTTTTTACAAAGGGAAATGTTCGAGATAAATCTTTAAAACAAACAATTACACATTGTATCTACTTGCAAAGTAAACATTTAAAATTGCATATTTTTAGCCACGTACCACCGGACATAAGAATAAAGACATCTGCACTATCCACTATTGCCAAGCACATAAACACACACTTACAAGGATGTGTATACAGTTAACTTACCCTGAATAATTAATACAAGATTTTAAGAATAAAATTATTTTTCTTGAGACAGTATTACTCTTTAATTCCACAATATATCTATTCAGAGCAGTTTCAACTTTTAAATTGAAATAAAAAATTTAAAAAAAAATTTATTCAAAGAAAATTAATAATACATTTTCTCGGTTGTTTAATTTGTTTGCAGCAATTTTAAAATAAAGGTGATTAATTTTAATCTTACGAATTAATCTTTGTAAAGGATAGTTTAATAAATACACATTCTGAAAGAGTAATATCTGATCGAGTCTCGAACCCAGTAAAGCCGAGCGCACACATGCATCACTTACCTGGGGGTGTCTCGAACCCGGCACCGTTGCACACAGAGACACTTGGATGCAACAATGCAGCTACGCACGTCGGACACAACAACGTATCTGGCCTACCCCAATGTCTCCCGTGTTGTCTAGATCGATCCTTCCTCGCGCCCCCCACAAATGAAAGTGTCTGCCCTCGGTTGTGTTCGGAGTACTACTAGGCGGCCAATGACCTCGCCGGCCGGCGTCGCGACGCTCGGCGAGATGTTCCATTGATTCATTCGGCTGTTCGCGGAGCTTTTCGGAAGTTTTTTGTTTTTGTTTTTTTGCGATTTGTCATTTCGGGGCAACATTTGGTCGATTCGTAATGATCATCAATGTCGATGTAATTATGGTGTATGGTTTTTTTTTATCTGACAACGACGCTGTAGGATGAGTGTAGTAATACTATTTTATATTTAAATTTATAGTAGAAAAATGGTTAAAAAAATTAATTCACAAATACTTAATTAATTGCAGAAAGGTAATTGATTTTATCAATAAAAAATAGTTTTAAAAAGATAACTGTTAATAAAGTAATAGCAAATTATCATAATAATTCTCAAATGAAAATTAAAAATACTACTATAATGGTATCACATTGATTTGTAAGCAAAATATAACACTTATCTAGGCTTGTTCTTTAACTTTAAAATTAAAGGTCTCAGAAAAATGACGCGTCACCCAAAAATTGGTTTTGTCAAAAAATGTTCAAAATTAGAAAAACAATATATTTTATGGTTATCGAACTCGGGACCGATGTTCTCATGGTCAAGTCCGCGACGCTACCACAAGGCCAAACATCCCCTAAACACGACATTCATAATTATGATGTCTACTCTGATGTCCTTGTTTATCTGTTATCTACCATCTATACATGTCTCATCTAAGCACGCAGATCATTGTGATACTAGTCATAAGTTACAGCAAAAAATAAACAGATCAATAGGCGTGTGTTTGCCGCGGGGGGAAGGGGGGGGGGGGTGGGTCTTACTCCACGAACACTATCAATATTCGTTTTGACTAAATTCTGTACCAATGTTCATTATTTACTTAGGAACCGTCCTAGCAACGAAGCAAATCAATTCAAAGTTGTTCTGAATCGGCCTTGTTGATTCTGACATTTGTTCGCAGGTGTTCGCACTGTCCAATCACTGATTCATATGCTTCGTATTTGAAATATCGATCTTTAATTGGTTATCGTTCACTCGTTGATGGTATTCGGAGCCTATAGGGTTTGTTTAGTCGCTTTAAATTAAATCCTCCACTGAAAATCAGTTTCGTTACTGAGTGGGTAGACACTAAATTTTTATTTTTATTTATTTACATTTTTTTTAATTTTATCTCTATCATATTCTGTTATAAAACAGATTGACAAAGGACAATAAATAATATTAACAGTAATATTTATTATTTACTCATTGATATTATAAGTTGGAAATTTAAAGCTAAAAGCGGATATCATAACCACAGCAATGGGTATATGAAGTAGCGACGTCTACTCATAAAGCCAAAGAAGTGTAAAAGCTAAGAGACAAAGATATACGAATATAAAGTTCTAATGCCACTTCCGGTCTATATAAAATAAAAGCTTTCGTCTTATGACGTAGATAAAAATATGTAAAACAAATTGTGATTTTATTTAACTTTTTCTATATATTATAGAGTATTTTTATTATATGCAGTAGTCTTGTGCATGACGTTTTGTGCATGCGTTCAAAGTGCATACATTAATATTTATAGTTAAACTTTCCAGACAATAAACATAAGTAGTTAACTCGGTAGGTATCGTTCTTTTAAAATGAAACTATAAATCATGATATAACTTCCCGGTTCAACTTTATCAAAAGTTTACGGAAATTCTACACTGCCTTTTTTTGTGCACCTGTCTGTACTTTTTTTATTTTTTTATTTTTTTAAACGTATTTTAAATTAACCTCCTTACTTATATACATACACAAACCAATATTTGACATTCCAATCACACCGTGTAAGATTCTGTTTCATGACGAGATACATCTGGGATTGAATCCTATTTGGAGTAGGTTGATCGAATCCAATCCTCTCGGGAAGTATTTATATAAAGGAGTGAACTAGTATTGGATTAAAAATCTAGCTCAATCCCGGCTTGAACCCTCCATCTAAACTGAGCTAGTTTAGTTGAAGGGTGCATGTCAACCTATCCTGAAAGCCCCCCGATTTCTATTGGTTACAAAATTACTTCAAAAATGCTTAAAAATTGCCAAAAAGTAAAATAAAATAAATTAATAAATAAATTCACATTAAGAGTCCACCCACTCAGTAACGAAACTGATTTGTAGTGGGGGACTTTAATTTAAAGCGACTAAACCAACCCTGTAGGCTCCAAACACCATCGACGAGTGAGCGCCGATAACCAATCAAAGATCGATATTTCTAATACAAAACATATGAATCAGTGATTGGACAGTGCGAATACCTGCGGACCAATGTCAGAATCAACAAGGTTGATTCAGAACAACTTTGAAGCAAAGCAAAGCAAAGATGTCGTCCCCTACAGAATTTGACCTTCTTGTCATTATTGTTTATTTGTTCCAATAAATATTTCCATTTGTAAATAAAAATTAAAACCTTGTGTAATTTATTTTTGCAACATACTTTCACAATTAAATAAGTTAATTTAAAAAATGTAAATATTTGTTAGAATGGAGAAACATTTCTGAAGAAGAACATAAAATTTTCTCGGGAATCACATACACATAGTTTTTACAATTTGAAGTCATTTTAACCACAGAAAAAGGGAATTCTGCAGCTTCGGTTGACTGTTAACATAGTCTCTCTCTATATAGTATAGCTACGTTCGCCTGTCCTACACTTTACACTAGAGTAAGTGAATGTCAGTACTATTTAGTCGTACTAAGTCGTTCTTTTGCCTCCGTGTAAGTCAGTGTAAATATTTGTATGGCGTAACTTGAAATGTAACCAGTGCAGGAGATTTTTTTACACTGGCTATTCAATTCGTGTAAGACGCTTTGCTACACTGGCCAGTGTAAAAAAACAAACAAAAAATCTATAAACTTGCATGTTAACTCCACCTAGACGCACAGTAAAACCCTCGCCCTTCCCTCCCCTTACACAACATTCAACAGTTTACTTGGGATACGGCTTGTGCAAGAGTGGATGAAACGGACGCAACTCAACGAGTGTATCGTAGTGAACAATACAAAGTGGTAGCATTGCATTGCATGTCAAGTGCAAGTGACGATCACTAAGATGAGAATGACGTGCGGTGCTGCGTCGGTATCTCGAACACAGCCAATAAGGGCAAGGTCGAGCAAATAAACACTCTCTTGCTGTAGGTCTGATTCACAGAAGAGGTACCCCTTATAAATCGTGTACTTACTTATACTAACTTCATTTAATTAAGACCAGTGTAGGGCACAATGCCCTCTTTAGCCTGATGAGTGATGATTGGTGAATGATATGAGGAACTCGTCGATGGTGTTCGAAGCCTACAGGGTTGGTTTAGTCACTTTAAATTAAAGTCCCCCACTGCAAATCAGTTTAGTTACTGAGTGGGTAGACTCTAAATGTGAATTTATTTATTTATTTAAGCCTGGTACCGGTAAGTAGTCTACTCCTGTCGAAAAGTACCAAGGGGACCATCGGCTTTACGTCCCATCCGAAAGGACGGTGTAACTTTGACCAGTCATATAGGTTCCTACACTAATTTAGACTGCCGAGCAGTTGACGAGAAGAACGAAGCTGTTACAAAAGCTTTCGAACCCTCCAATCCGCTCTAACCAACGGTAACTAGTGTTTCAGAGGAGAGTGGTCACCCATTTACCTCCTGAAATAGCCCGAGGTTACTTAACTGCGCGTATGGGAACCGTTATTGTATGCGTGAATAATGAATTTTATTTGTAGGAAAATGTTTTTTAATAATGCATATAAATGAATTAATGTTGTATAGTCTGTACCAGTGACAAGTAGTATACAAGTTACAAGAACTGATGGTCAGTAGGGGACATTAATTATGCAGTTTATTATGTGCTTCGTTGCTATGACGGCTCCAAAGTAACCGTTTATAAACACATCAGTTTATTTAAAGTAAAACTTCTAAGATAAAAAAACAAACAGCAGGAACCGGGAATAGAGCCCTGGACTTTCTGTATTGGAAGCTACGAACTTCACAAATGAAAAAGTTGGTTTTTATTGCACAGAAAACAATATGTTAGTTATGGATTTTTTTCTAACTTTAGTGCCGGTAGTTTAAATTAATGAATATCTAAATAAATTAATGCATATTTTAATAGAGTATCGCGGTAAAATGTGTTTTGTTTCGTTTTTTATTCAGATAAAGAAAATAGTTTTATTTGAGGAAAGTTAGTAATGTAAATTAATAATAGTAATGATTTATAATCTGCATTGCATGAGACGGGAAAGAATAAAATTATTTGAAAAATGAATGAAATAAAGGTATTTTTGTACAGAAAATGATTTACAAATAAGGAAAACATTAATTGTGATACACGCAAAAGTATTGTACCATATTCTTGAGTTACATTGTGATTTAAAGTTTAAAATGTGTCAATTTTCTAGGATCCATTAATTTGTTATTCGAACTTATATCTGCAAACTTCGTTTTCGATAAAAGTTACCAGATGAATTACTCTAATTATTTAATTGTGTTTTGTATAATACAAAGTTAGCCTAAGCATCAACAGTTATTTTTCCAGTCAAAATAAACGCCGTTTTAAATACACCAACTTTTCTATTCAAACTTTATGATTCTTTTTAATCTCGTTGTTTACGTTAATATTAATTTCTCACATTATCCGCACCTCCCGCGGACGAACAATTATAGAACTTCCATGTTTTAATCACGTTATCTCTAAGTCAGGCTTCTTTAACACGGCTCATTAAAAACACCAATTGAATAATAAATGAACTTGTACTTGACCCAGTTTCTCTAGCGGATTGACAGTGAGTGCGAGAGAGATAGAGCTATCGATGTGAGAACTGATGCTTAATGTTTCCTCTAAAGTCTAAACGCACTAGAGTTCGAACAGTTTGTTTACAATGTGGCCTGAATTCCGCGCGCGAAACAAAAACTATTGGTGTTGTTAAATATTTGAAAATATATTAGGGAAAAATAATAAATGATTGTCGATAGGAAATGGTCGGGAATTGATTTTGAGACAAAATTAATTTTTGATGATTCGACATTTACGGAAAATTTTACGTTTGTGTTTTTCAAGGGGAAATGTGGTCTCTACTGTCACATTTGTGGCCCCCCCAAATAAAAATTATATGTATATTATAAATTGGGCTTACAAATTTTCGACATTGTTCCACAAATCTAGATACCTATGTCTTTAACTAGTGTCTTTATTCTGTTTTAACAATGTATACATTTATAGCGTTTTGGTAGGAAACTCAATAATGAAAGGTAAGTTATATTTCTTCTTAACTTCTCATAAAAATTATTATTTGTGGCTGAAGCTAATCGAGACGGTGTGCGCATAATTAAGGTACATTCTCAATTATAAAGAAGAGAGAAAAACAGGTTTTTCATGTAACCCAATCTTCCATTTCGCAATGAACAGATTAGCGATGCAGAAGAAATTATTCAATCGACTATTTTAATGAAAATCATATCATTAATATTTACAATCAATACAAGCTCTAAACTAATCTCATATATCGTCTATTATACTTTATACCTAAAATTTATCACGCGAGGTCCATTAGCCATATATTGCTAATTTGATTTGTTTTTACTTAGAAATAAAATTCTTTGAACGTAATTGAAATTGTAAATCTTCAACAATGTCACATTGCAAGCTCTTGTAAAATTTGATTTATGTCAAACTACATGTATCGATTCGCAACTTTATTTGATTTGCCTATTTGTCGATAAAATATGAAGTAAATGTCTAAACAAATCCAATAGATATGTTTAAGTCCACTAAATAAAAACTATTTATTTTATATATCGATTTTGCAATCGTCTACCGAAGTGATATAATTGACCTATATTCCCAAGCAGGAACAAAGGAATGATGTAAAATGTACAAAACATATGGAACAAACAAAACTAACAGACATACAAAGCGTATTATCTCATATGCGCTTCAACTTCATATTATAATCTGTAGCTTCAGGCATTACAAAAAATTCTGAAGCTTTTACCCCCATTTTTAATAATACTTGACGCAGTTTAAACTATAATCTCATTTTATATCATTTGCTTCAAAATGAAGGTATTGTTATTAATATAAGTAATTAATATATGGCAAATAATTTATAGTAACCCAGTAGACTAAGGCACTATTATGTACCAATCGAACTTGAAAAAAAAAAAAAATAGTGCAAGTTTTTAAAGACATTCTTCACCACAAATCAATATTTTTCATTCCCTAATATTTAAGCATAGTTATATCGTGAATCGTGAAATGTTACTTCTTATATCAATATCATCTAGTAAAATATTAATTTAACTGACTAAACAAATTCATTACATAATTTCAGTACCTGTACTGTAGTAAAAATAAAACGATACACTAAGACACACTAGAACTAACATGGCCTAACGCTAAAAGGAGACATTAAATCTGTACGCAGAAAATATGCTGACATTTACTGTCGCATAGATAGAGTTCATGAGATAGAGTTGCATAACGTTATCATGCATGACCTTGTACAGGAGTTATGACGTATGGATAACACACATTTTCTTCTTTGTAAACGGAAGACTAATTATTTTTTGCGAATGTAGTTTACATACATCAATATGACCTTGATCTTTGTCATACATATCTGGTCTAGAAGCTATGAACGCCCGTTTTACTGCTGATATCGTTTAATACAATTCATTTAATAATACAATCATGCAATCATGCATATCGTTTAATACAATCTAGGGCACTTAAATATGCTGAAAAGGTAGGGATAATTCATCTGATAAGAAATTGACTTGCAAAAGGGGGTGGAGGGAGTGGAATTTGCTTTATTACCCTGAGCTTTAGTAATCAAACAATTAAACTAGTAGAACAATAAATATTTTAATTTTATCTTTGCCAATGGTAAAGGAAAATTTTAGATTAATCATTAATAAAATATTTAAAAAATTAATTGTTTCATTTGAAAGTGCAATTGTAACTATCACATTATTTACAGATAACTGAATGGTTTAAATGAGTACCGAATTTAAAATATTCTGGAAAATGTTCCATTTAAAGATGTATCACCAAAAATATGACAATTTTTTAACTGATGTTTAAATATCTGAAGTCCATATCGTCCAAAATAAATCAATAACATAGTAAAAATAATTATAGATTGATTGATGGACAATCAATAGTATAATACATGTTGATGTTGATCAAGGACTCAAGGCTATGAGGGATTGAATTTGCTTCGGTAAGAATGGGTGGGTTTGAAAGAGAGGTAGCTTTGTAGGGGTTGACAGAACACTATTGAAGCACATTCAATTGCATTCTATTACACTACAACAAACAAACTCTAGTGACTACCCTACCCTGTGTTGAACATAACTATTTAGTGACACTCTCACAGAAATCTGTTCAGTCGTAATGATCTAGCAATATTACCATAAAATAAAGAAAATTTAACGTTAGGTAATATATTGATTTTATAAATATACTTGATTAAATTTTGCCAAAGCTTTAATCCCAAATATTTCATTTAAATTTTAAAAAATATTACACCAAAATCAGATTGCACAACATTTTCCCTTACACCATTCACACCAGTCTTAAATAATTATGTTCCACAAATAGCATCATTGATTTTTAAATTAACCTACATTCGAAATAAACAACTTTTACTTAGTCTCACCTCAAAAGATGGTCGCCTTCCATATCAAACAACAATTACGTCACCAATTTTCCCCACTCGTCAATAAAATACCAGATCCGTTTTTACTCGGCTCGACTTCCGTTTTCAAATCATAATTTCAATTATTAAAACATGACAATATCGAGAATGAGTATAAATCACTGTGTGAGTTACTGTGAGGTATGGAGACGAGCGATCGACAGCTGGGTGGTGAGTTGAGTCTACCTCTCTCATGTAGAGTCAACGGTGGGATAACAGTACAGGGAAATGCATTTCTCGCTACTGCTGCGCTTTCGATGTGACGGTCATGCGCAATGGGACGTCAAGGATGCACTTTCGGCGGGACTACGCTAGACAGGCGAGGCAACACGGGATAGGAAGGACGGATGGGGGAATGCAATCAAGGAGGTTTGGGGGACGGGGGGAGGAACCAACTAGATGAATCCCTTAAAACTACGTATGATAACTTATTTTTGGAATATTTGAAGAAAGTTATTGATTTTCATCATTATGTTTAAAAATTGTTTTTAATAACAATATGTTAAAAAATATATATAATTGTGATAATAATTGAAAATTAATTGATAAAACTGAGTGTTTTATTAGGTATTTTAATAAAAATAAAGTATAAAACGTTGTACGAAAATTAATTTAAATTAAAGACAGGTGATATAAAAACAAAACGAAAACTTTAAATTGTATTTATTTACCTACAAATTGTTTTTACATTTAAAATTTGATTGTGATTATTGTGATTATTGTGATTATTGTTTTATTATGTTTAAGTTTTTGTTTATTAAAAAAAATTCAGAAACATATTTTGAATTGATCTATTATACATTTTATATTTATATGTATAATGTATTTTTAAGTACACGTTTGTAAGCCAAAAAGTAAGAATAAAAATTAATCAGATACTCCAATATTAAAATAATTAATTAATTTACTTAGAACTAACTAACGAAAAAATAAGCAGTAATTAAAATATAATTAGTATAACATTGATTGTATCTACTAATTTTTATTTATTTTTTATTTTTAAATTTATTATTTTTATTTTGACAGGTGAGTAAAACGGAAGTATTTAATTTTTTATTTCAATGCATTTATT
Organism: Isoperla grammatica; assembly: GCA_945910005.1. NCBI lineage: Eukaryota > Metazoa > Arthropoda > Insecta > Plecoptera > Perlodidae > Isoperla > Isoperla grammatica. Next base: position 23,814,602 of record OX246748.1, read on the forward strand.
ATTATTGTATCATTGTCTATTGAGGCTAATGTCTCGCCAGACGGGAGATGTAGATACCACGCTCGCTTCAGAACTGCATCAAAAGTGCATCCTAATGGCTAATGTAAGTAGGCCCTGCCGCCTGCATCGTACATCGTAGCTGTCGGCAATCAGTTCCCATCTCGCCGCTAGAGGCCACTAGCGTACAGCGCGCGCCACTTCCATTTCCTCTTCCGGGGACAAAACGAACAACGACCACCGTCGCCGATGATAGAGTGCAGTGCAAACACTGACCAATCTCAAACCGCCACGCTCAAAACTAACGCTGTCAATGTCAATAGTTTTGCTCTAATTTTAGATACCATTAACCTAATGGAATTGTTCACTACTCAAGAGAAGTTTTGTTAATGTATGTACAATGAATCTACATTATGAACCAAACAATTTGAATTGTACTTTTTTATGATAACTAATGCTACTCTGATCTGAAAAATAAAAAAATAAAAAAATATTTTTGAAAACTTTTATTTGATTTAATTTAAAGAATATACACATTTTTCGTGCGTCGATGTGGTGTATACAAAATCAATCAATATCCGACCCTGTACCAACTATAGAGCCGGGTAGGGGGTGGGATATAATATAATATAAAATGATATATGTGGCTACGTATGATTAAATGTGTGTTCAAAACACTGTTTCGGAATTAAATATATTATTACATTATGTTTAGTAATGTATTTAAATTTTATAATTACCGTACTAACTTATTTTGTTTATTCTTATTTTGACAGGTTTAAAAGGTGCACACACAACATTGAGGTTACATAACATGTGCATTGTCCAAGATGTGAAATAAAGATATCCCGTATTCAAAATGTGCGATGATATGATATAACAACTTATTACAACAATTACAGTACCAAAACGTCATCCATGCATTATTGTATCAGTACACCTGCATCGTAGTGGCGTGGAATGACAGCAGGCGAAGTGCAGTGTGCTAAAATGCAGCTTGCTAAACACTTAAAAAAAAGCGGTCCGAACAAAGTATGACTCAATTTACGTACATTACAGGTATTGACCTCATAAAAGTTCTTTGTAATTTAAAATAGAACTCTTCTTCAAAGTACAGTTGTATTTTATAATATTACTGTTACTGAGAAATTAAGGTTGGTAGAAGTGTTTAATATATGGATCACGAATAAAAGGATAAAGGAGGTAGCTGGTAGAAATGGACGCCAAATAAACGCATTATCCGCAAGAATGATTGCTGACCATGAAAATTTAACGCCTTAGGATAAGGAGTGGCTGAATTCTGCGTTCGCAAAAAGTTGACATTTTCAACCAATAATTATAACAAAGGTATTGCCAGGACCTTGAGTGATTTCCCTTTCCTTATTCACTGACATAAGGTCACTATTAGATAAGTTCAGGTTGGCATTGTTTAAAATTTACAGACAATTGAAATACGGATACATTCTAACGTATTGACATTTTGTCATTATGCCTTTTATGGAAATGAATACAAAAATTACTACTGACATTAAAAACTATTATATTTTCTGCATACCAAATTCCCTGACTTCCAGGTTCGAATCCTGGTTTGGGCATGGATGTCGTGTGGCGTTGTTTTATATCTATAATCTCCCACTCATCGTCTCGATTATCATCGTTGTCAAAATATGAGGCATGAAACCCAAATAATAATATCTGAATGCCAAAGAAAATATTGATTTTATAGATAAAATGTTAAATTTGAATTGATATTGATACTTGAATTATTGTAAAATATTGAAGACAAATTATAGAAATTAGAATTTTTTTGCTAAAACGATTGAGCCAAAAATGGCGAAAATACTATCACGCAAACCTTTCAAGATCGTTATATTCGCGCACTAAAACGTGATCAAGGTTAGCTCAAGCCAAGGCCACATGAGGTAAGACACGATGCAAGTAGATTGGAACCGAGCCAGACGCGAGCCCACGCGCTATGCATAAATTACTCAAGACTATAACAGACGGAAGTACACCCAAAAGAGAGGAAGCGACATTGTTTTGATTGAAAATATAAATTGAATATTGATGGTTATGATGAAAATAAAAATGAAAACATATATGATCAATTTAAGCTAATTTTAAGTATGTTCGTGTAAGTCAAATTAACGGTAAGTTGACGAACATATTATCATCTCACCAGTCATCATAGGCGTAACTACGGGGGGGGGGGGGCAAGGGGGGTCGCCGCCCCCCATAGTTCGGTCGAGAAGGTGCAAGAGGGGGCAAAATGCAATTTATTATACATACATAGTACATACATCCTCTCATATTTTAATGGATTTTATGCAATTATCCCTGTTTTATAGATATCATAATATATTTGTAAGGAACTCGTGTCTAAATAATATCAACCTATCTTACAGAAATTATTCTCTATGAACAGGCTTTCAGAAGCAGCCTTTATCAGTCTGCTGTTTTTTCATACTTCTTACACGTGGTCACCTCGACCAATAATCTATTTTGGTTTAAAAAGTATTCGGCCCCCCAAAAAACTAGTGCTATGAATGTGCTCATAGTTACGCCACTGCTAGTCATGAAAATGTGGTAATACTAGGCCTTAACATGAAACATTATATAAAAAAAAGAAACAGAAAAAATACCAACTGCGCAATACATATTTCAAAAAAACTTCTTTCCGTACTAGTTGTCATAACTAATAAAAACAAAACTGAATTTTAATTTAACTCTACGTTCGAAATGTAAATAAAATATGAATAACTACGGTGCGCCGTGGTGGGGGTAGGTATGGGGGGGGTTGCAGGGGAGGGGTAGTTCAGTGTTTACATACCCCACTTTATCAGTGTTTGTGCGCAGTCAATAAAGTACTGGAAATGAGCGTCTCGTTATATTTTCATTTCATACATTTTGTGCATTTTATTTTATTTCCTAGCGAAGTATCGTGAGTTAAAATCAAACAGGTTATTCTTGCATTGAGTATTGCGTGAGAAATTTCCATGCGAACACAGATTCGTGGGTTAAAAACAACCTTGGACAGTTTTATGTCTCAATTAAATATATTATATCGGAACCGTAGTAAACATCTGTGCGTGTGTGGAGATACAGTAATCTGATATGTGTTTAGTAATAGTAATAGTAATAAAATACTGAACCTTCCATTGCAGAAAATGTTTGTACACAATATCTAAACACAAATTAATATCGATATTGTAAACAAGGAAATATATTGTTTGTTAAAAAATGTTTTCTTAAATATCCATTTAAAAACAATAATAATTAAAATCATAACCCCATACTGTAGTAAACTTTATCAATGAATCATGTGCAGTAAGTATTGTGTGTAGTAAAACATTATCTATAACGATCGACAAGTCACGCATTATATTGCGTAGTAGATTATAATTAATTAAATTCCCATAGCTAAAATGTCATTCGAAACAAAATATAGATAGATAAACAATTTCCATTTTGCAACCAAGTATATAATTCAATGCATGCGTGAACAGCTGTGAGCTGTGGTAGGTATATAAGTTCATTGGGTCAGTTAGTTACTGGGTTAGAGAGGACAAACGGTCACAGGGAGGAGCTAACTCGTCTCTCATTGGTCCGTTTTCTGTGTCTGTCCTCATTTCCACCAATCACGTGGCTCGACACTCGTAATGACATCATTAACTCGTTAATATGGGTTTTGATGGGCTCATCAACATGGGGAATATATATTGAATGGTACCATTTTTTTACTTTTGGTTTCGATTTGACCACAGGTCTTTTGTTTTTGGCACCTTCGTCATTTTGGAAGACACTTTACTCACAAAACATTTTTAATGTTCACATTCATACTTTCATACACTCTCTCTTCATCTATTTCTCGATGTCATACTAACTTGTTCTTCAATTAATTTAATTACAAATTTTAAATTAACATTTTTTTAAATTTTTACGTTCGTCGATAGAGAATTTTTTTTAGAATTTTTTTGAAAAGATTCACATTTTAATACATTATAATTTTTGCAAATTTTTAATACATATTTTAATGTGTTTGAGTAGGAGTGAGTCGTGTTTCAACTGTCTGATGTACAGCCCACACTTGTTTGCCTCTATTACGAGTACAAAACGTTTTTCTAAAGACATAAAGAAGACTTACAGATCTGTAAACAGTAAATTTCTTCGAAATTTGTTCTTGTGTTTGTGCGCTACAAAACACTTTGCACCAACCTGGACTTGAACTCTAATACTCCCTATATACCTGTATCTGTCTGAGCCAACTGCTACTAACCACAGCTGTTTTCACAGCATTAATACATAACAAACCGTGATTTCTGAAATATAGGTTATATTATTGTTTATTTATTAATGAACCTACTATCGACGATATCGAATCATACTTTGTTCGAACAAGACGTCATTTCGAATTGATGTCAAATATCAGATGGATGAATTTTATGGATCGTCAATAATTTACTGTGGTTGCTATTATTGATGTTAGGTTGTTATTAGTTGTTACGTGCGATTACCTCGTCGGTCATGAGCCCCCCCCCCCCCCCCACCCCTTCTCTCTTTCTCTCTTTCTCTTTCTCTCTGTCTCTACTTGTGACCTAGTGCGTGTGTTTGAAGTTCGCAATCACGCCGCTAGATGGCAATGATGGATGATTATTGTTGGAAGATACTATAACATGCTGGAGGTGGAATATGAATGGGTTATTTTGAGTGGCGGGAGTTGCTTTAACCAATATATACATCTATCATTATATTGTACATAAATTTAAATTCGAATATAGATTGGTTTTACAATTAAGCGTAGCAGAGTAACCCTGGACCTATTCTATCTCAGATCAATGCTTTAGTAACAATAACTGACACTAAAAAAACACTAAACATACTTGAATATTTGTATTGCTATTAATACCTTTTTATTTAAATATAAAAATGTGTAGTATTTTATTTGTCTATGTATGATTAATCAGAGCATTTATAAAACTAGTCTACTAAAATTCAAACTAATCGAATGAAGAATAATTTCGTTTTTGTATTTGAAAGGCCGACAACAGTCAGATTTGTAAGATAATTTAACTGTTATAAATTATAACCCGGTGCATTATAGTCTGCAAGAAACCTGTATAGTTGCATTATACCTCTACAATCTACATCCTGTTGTAGAGGGCGTAACTTCCTCTGGCTTACATCCATCATGCCCTAGAGGCATCGCTCTTTCTTTCTCTACCGACCGAAGCCGCCAGCGACATAAAGTTTGCAACACTATTATGTTCTTGTGCCCGACCAGTATCTTAGAAGATATCAAATATTACTCTTTGGTGAACGATAGATCATATGAAATGAATACAAATTACAATGATACAAATAGAAACAATGAACGCACAAACAATGTTACAAAGTGATATCAAAATATAGATGCGTGCATGATTTTAACAAAGTTATCTTTAGACACTTTTAACGCAGCATTTATCTATATACTTTATAATTAACATTTTTTGCAGAGTATAATTATATTCATTGATATGTTGTTTAATTTTGTATTGTTTTTCATTCTCTTTTTTTTTTTACCAAACTAGGATATCTGTTTGACCCTACAAAGCGTAGTTTACTACGAGGAATAGTGAATTTAATAAAAATCAGATCTCAATGCTAGATGTATATAGTTATAGCACTAATCGACATTTATTCAAATTTACTATACCCACAATTGGCACATTAGTGTGAAAGAAACAAATGTAGTCATATATGCTCACAACATGTTTCATTAGAAAATAAAATAAATACAATTGTACAGATTATAATTAATTCCTTTGTATTTACCTGTTTAACATAAATGGCAAGAAAACACATAATTATGTAATTTGTTACCACATACTATTATCAAATTGTGACGTTGGCTGTCAGAATAATTTATTTCCTGTTTTCTAAACTAGGTGATCTATTGCTTTACCCAACTATTTGTACCTCCATTAATTCATGATAGACGCATATACGTATTACGATTGTGATCACGGATTCAACCGCTGAATTTCGGTTCGTTTGATGGGCCAGCTGTACACATAGGTCACGTTATTACTTAGCCACGCCCACAAGAAATGCAAGTGTGCAATTATTATTCTACGGTGGATAATTTCACCAACCCAACCCAATAGTTTGACCGCATTGCACTTCTGGAATATTTTTCTGAAACGACTTTATTCTTGATTCCCAGGTTCGAATCCTGGTCAGGACACGGATGCTCTCTGCAATTTTAACATTTGGCGCTTATCAATTGGCGTTTACCTCACAGATTATGCGCTATCCTTCTTGTACATATATTCAATCTAATCTTATCTAATCTAAGCTATTAAAAGCTTTAATCCAGTGGGAATCCCAGGAATTTCTTGTGGTGTGAGGGGGAATATTGTTGGGACGTAAGAAGTACCAATGAGGAAAATATATAATTTGTCTTTCAGTCTTAATAATTACAACGTATTTACCTCTGGTGATGGGAAACTACGGGATCTATAAAGGAAATACCAACGAGGAAAGAGAGAAATATTTGTGTTTATACACAAACCCAGTGTAAATAAGTCCATCAAGCATATAAAAGTAGTATAATATCTTTCTTTGCCTCTTTACGTTAGAAACTTAAAAATAAGCATTCTAATCAAGGAATAAAGAATTTATTTCGTTTCGTTCATTTAATGTGTCTATAATTTTTGAATTACAATACAAAATGAACATTTGCTTGTTTGAAATTATCTTCAAAAAAATAATTTACCCTTCAAGATAGCAAATTCAATTTTTTTTAAATCAATGAAAAACAACTGAATACCCCGTTTTATTATTTTTATATTAGCAACAGATTCGTCGAGTCTATTCCACCGTTTTCACGCAAAGTTAACAGACCGTACGAAATACATTAAAATGCGATCAGGAAGTTCGGCTACTCCGAGTCACTTCCCCCCCCCCCCCCCCAATTCAACGAAATGCATAAAACGGAGCAGGTGATGACGAAACGATGCATCATCCGTTCATTCATCCGTTCTTTGTTAGACGGTGACGTTCCTTTACAAAGAAAACCTGTTGACATCTTTTTAGGTGGTACCTACTTAAATGTACTCATTGTGTAACTGAGTGCGATTAAATAGCCAGATCCCTTTGTTGTCTTCTACGCCTGAATGCGGGTAATCAATTAAATACAACTGCATGAAAGCAATGCATGTACGGATCCAAACGATTAAAATTATAAGGAATAAAGATACCCTAACTTAATGAATCGCTCACAAATTATTTCAAATGCCGTTTTGTTCTGGATGAAAGATAAAATAATCTGTTTTACACGAAAACAAATTTTGGATAAAATTCTACATTTTTTATTTATGGATTAGTACATCTATTTGCCTGTCTCATGTCAAGGAAAAAATTAAATACATACAAAATAGTGTTAATTACTATTGGTAATATTAATAATATAAAATACAATACAAATACGAGTAATATTAATTTCCTCCAATTATAATCTGATAAGGTAAAGGAATTTTTTTTTTAAATTTATTTTAATACATTTTTATTATTATTTATGGTATTTTAATCCCTTCAATGATTCAATAATAACATACCCCAAATTACCAACCCGTACACAACTCAACTATTATTACATTGCCCCATTAAAAATCCCCCCGGGAAAAGAAACGCCCACGCGAAAACTCGAGTTCATCTCGCCAGGCGATCCATTGTCTGTTGTGCGAAACGCGATTGCGTGCCCGCCTGACGCGCGTTATTCCGTTCCAGCTACGTAAGAGTTGTAATGTAATACAAGTGAGGAAGAAGAAGAAGAAGGGGTTACCGTTATACTTGTGTGTCATGTCTTAGTAGGCTAACGAACTCTGAGCGGCCTTGCGTCTGTACGGTACGACCGAAACTTGTACGCGCGGTAACTATGTCGGGCGTTGAACTCTCCGGCGAGGTACGGCGCGACAGAAACACAACGAGAGTAGTGCGGTGCGACGGGTATGCGGTGAGCTGCGTTGTACAGCGCACGGTTGTGGGAATTTTACGGCGTTTGATTCTATTTCATTTGACAGATGATAAAGTAATGATATTCTGTAGTTTACCCGTTGTTTCAATATATTTGATCAAATAACTAATAATTTAATTAAACAATACAATATTAATTACTTTCTTATTTTTGTTGTAAATTAAAATACGATATTTTGTTCATTAAAGTGTGAATTTGGGTATGATTATATATTAGCTTTACCATAGCTAAAGTCGCACACAAGCTTATATGACAGCCGTACAAATTAAGTAAATATATTCAAGAGTTTTTGTGGCTTACCTATAGTAGATCTTCAGCACTAATTCTGCACTGTTACACGGAACATCATCTTTTTCTGTAACCTGTGGACAAAATATAGTTTATTAGTAATGAGAAACTCTAGCGTAGTCACAAATGAATAAGTAACTTAAATTGTTACATTGTATTTTGGGAACATCAATCAATACGTATTGAGGTGGATGCTGACATCTGTGTGGGTATATTTGAATGACTAAAATACATTGAACACATCACATAGTATTCTAGTGGTTATACGCTTCTTCTAACGAATTAAGGAAGTACCAATTTGTATATGGGGTCACTAGCCAATCATTACTTAGAAGTGATGAGATTTGAAACATCAACAAAAAACTACAATCAATTAAAGTATTCCATACATTTCGCCTCCGTTTCTAAGTCCAGCAAAAACTATGTCGATAGTCCATTCACTAAGTTGTATATTTTATGCCAATCAAAAATTCTTAATTTGAACATGATTTTCAATCACTACAATCGTTCAGATTATTATTTTTAATAAAACGTAAAATACAATATGAAACAAAATTAAACATTAACATAACCCATTTAATCTTCGTAATATTATTTACGGTTACAAAAAAGACCATAAATAAGTGGTTTTTGGTAATTAAAAAATCATGCTTTTCGTCCGTATGTCTACTATAATGCTAAAATATTGACTACATGTTTCCCAATCGTGAAAACAATATTACTTTAAAAGAAATTATATAATCTTTCCATACTACGACCTAGAATAGTTTTTTTCTGTATACTTAGTTTTACACAACACTATTTATATCATCATTGTACAACTATAACTAAGTACCACATAGTAAAACCATGAGAGATCACCTTTCCAATTAGTAAAGAATCCTCATTAAATCCACTAATTGGTGAGGATACCTATAGCGTGTTACTCAGAAGGCCTCTCTAGCCCAGATAGGGATTTCGTTGTATAATATAAAACCTAAGTGGATAAACTAAGATGTCTTGCGAATATGTGTCGGTCGTTCACCTTTAGCTATAGCTCCACCGTAGTAGAACGAGTGTAGGCCACCACACACGAAAGTTAAGTTCATAGAGGCGCAAATATTATCAAGTGTGAAAAGTAAGTGAAGCTACAGCGCGACCGAAACTTGTGTACGACGAGTGAATGTGTGTCGGTCAATGAACTTGTACGCGATGGCGGTTTTGCTATAGGTCAAGTTGGTACTTAATTATGGTCTGTACTCTAAATGGTTTGCGCAATCGCACTTCAGGTTAAAATGGTAATACACATTATTGAATAATTTGTTCGTCCAATTGATTTGAATTGATAAATGGCAAAGAACACCTGGAAGAAGTTAATTACATTTTTTCTGGAATACTTAAAACACTTAATACAATTGAGTTTTAAGAGGAAATGGATCATGTCTTCAAAATTATACTATATATTCATGGACACTTGACAGCAAACACATATAAAAAATTATGAAATATCAAGAACAAACGAATACGAACATTCTGACGACTTTGGATTTTAGTTATAAAAATATATTATTTTTCACACTTCTTCCTGAATCATCTACAATATGTATTGATTACCTATAAAACTTTCTCAGTTTATTTGACGGTTTTTGATAACCAACTACAATTGTATATAAACCAGAAAGTATCTATCTGGCTTCACAAATAAGGTGGCCTGTATCAAATGTCAAATGTGTTGCAAAATATTACTTTAATAATGTGAAATTAGGGAGGGAGCACAAAAAAATATTGGTATACACACATGATATACCAGTAATGAAAGTATTGGTGGTTTTATGGGGATACTTTAATATAATTTTATTTATTTTGGAATTCAGTGTAATAAGGATTAACTAAAAATAAAGTTTTGTTAGGTTTGCGCTGTGTAGTATATTTTTTTTTTACTAATTTATTAAACTTATAGAATCGGCCGTTACAGAGTGGTCGGAAATAAATCCACATGTTCCTGTTTTTCTTGTTGTCTTCTCTTTTTGTCACAAAGAAATGTACTACAAAACCTTCAGTCTGTATTTTGTGTATGATAAATTTTCATTGGACACAAAACTGATAATAATGTTGGCAGGAGTGATACGGTGTTACTATCTAAAAATGCATCTATCCAAATAAATAATATATTATAGATTTATCCTATTTCGTAGTAGTATATTGATTAATAAATTATTGTCGTTCGCATTACGACCAACAATAAAAACCGTACATTTTTCTAACAATCATTCAAATTTATTAAAAATTAGTTTTATTATAATTTGGAATCCAAAATTTAATTTCTATATTTTATTATGAAAATTTGTTCAAAAAGATAACAAAACAATTTTTCTTAATTTAATTAAAGAAATGTGCAATTGAAGTATATTTTAATCTCAGTTTATTAAATGACCTTCCTAACATTACATATTATCATTACACAACAAGTTTACATCCTTCTGAAAAAAGTTGCATCAGCCGACAATTAAAATGGCGTCGATATCCGTTGTTGAATGAAAAGACGTCGTCGCTGTTACTCAAAGCAGCGAAGAACAGGTTAATTCCCTTGATAATGACATTGTTACCGCAACATACAGCTCAACCTGAACCTTCCCGTAAGTGTGCCGGTCATTCAACCCAACTACAGCTCGACAACAATATTTCGCACTAGGTCACCTGAAAGTATGTATTTTAAATAGCAATATGTTTTTCAATGGCAATGTTAACTGCAGCTATAGCTCAAACGAAACTTCACAACACCGCGTCGTGCGTCGTTGCGTTCCGTGTAGGTATAGTTCGACAGATATATCAGTAAAAGCTCTTTATATAGTCGAGTCTAGGTCACTTGTTACCACTTTCAAATGTGATTTTTGAGGTTTAAAGTATAAGGTATGGCTCGACAGGTATATGAGTGGAATATGTGTCGGTCATTGACTCCGATGTGCGGGTTTAGGTATGGCTCAACGAAACTTGTGGTGAAGGTGCTCATTCCATTCTAGCATTCCATTTAACCACATGCGCACATAATAGCCACTTTGCAACAGACATTTGTGCGCCCACAGTTCCTCATGACATCATTAAAACAATTACTATTACAACTTATAATATATTACTATTATAAATCAGCATTGTAATTGTTACATCATTATTCATAGTTTGATATATTGTATATTATTCTTATACTGTTAATGATAAGTGTAGAATCAAACATTGTAAATTATGCTTTATAATTATTTTATTTTTGTTATCACTTACAAAAATTTTAATTCAATTGTTTATCCACAAATTTTATTTATATTTATCTTCATTTTGTACATTATTTTTTTATCGACGTTATTATAGTAATTTATAGTTTTTATTGATGTAATTTTATTTTTTAAGTATCCACATGATGAAATATATTCTAGAATATAACAAATCTAAGGCCAGGTACGTTTTGTTATCTTAAAATATGATGTCTCTAGCAAGTCATATATATAATCATACTAAACGCATCATATCAGTACGTGATAGAATGTACCTAATTGTAAAACATTGTCGTTTATGTCACGATTATAGACATAACATTAAATTAAACCTACGGTTAAATAAATATTCAGTGTTACCTATGACCGTCATTGTCCTATGTACAAAAACAATCTTAACCTTCAAACATTTCAATTTTCCTCACTTCCTCTTCACTTTCATCGATTTTTCTCGATAATCAAACATTCTTCAAGCTCATTGTTCTCGGAATTAAAAAAAATCCTTTTCTAGAGCGTCATCTATAGCTCAACATCATTAGAGTGGTGCCCAGTACGCTAACGGTTGGTCGCCTATAGTTCGACAGTCACACGAGGCTCACCACATTCAAGAACTATGTCGGGCGTTGACCCTGCACTTCTTTACGTACAAAGCTACGGCTCGACACAACTTTCAATGCCGTAGTACGTTTGGCCTTGTTCAGGATGCGTATAGGTCGACACGAGTACGAGGAGATATGTGTCGGCTGTTGAACTCAAGAGCTGGTAACTACCATTACAAAACGGTAGTTATATTGTATGGTATTCATTCTTCTTGTAGCTCTGGTGATTTTAATGAGGGAACTACACAAAACCGCAAAGTCATGGACGGGATCTTTGCAGAGAATTACTGTTTGTTAGATAGGACAGGAACAACTACTATATAGTTAACGTTTTTTGTTACTTCTTACCTATGCGGAAATGTTGATTCAATTTCAATGATGTCGCATAAAAAAAAAATGGAGATGGAAATGGAAACCACTGAATTGATAACGGCAGAATAAAATTTGTTTATACCTTGTTTGGACTGGCGATTGTTACTTTTTGTTGTGTATATGGATGCACAGTTAACGTTTTTATGTCGGCAAAAAATTATTTGGATATTGGAACAGGAAACATTGGTTGTAGAAGGTTCGTGCCCATTTGTACAATTTGTAAATGAACAGCAATGTTGGCATTGAAAACATGGCTAGTGTGACTTCACGAACTTATCTTTTTCTGACGTTATACAGTACATTATACATATGTATATTTAAATAAATACTATATGATTTCTTTGTTACTCCCTTATATAGAACTAATTTTGTACTAAAGAAGATAAAGACCATTTAAATTTACACTTTAAATAATATTTCGCAAAATAAATACAAAGTCTAGGATTTAAAAAGAATGAGTATTTTTGTGTTTATTCACAAAAAGGTGAAATATATGTATATATATGTTCCCTAAAATCAAATTAATTGTGTTTCATGCAATATACTTTTAGATTTAAATTTAGATTTTTCAATTTAATGACAGAAATCAGAACTTTTTCTTTAATAACTCCGTTCTAGACATATTTTATTCGCCCAATCCATGTTTAGCTAATTCGCTACTTCGCCTTTACAGTATGGCAAGGAAAAAGTGAAGCAAAAAATCCAGTACCAATGTGGACCACGATGCCAGATTATTCCTTCCTCGTAATGCATGAAGCATGATTCAAGCGCGAGCCGGTCTTCAGTACCGTCTTCCCTGTAGGCTGTATGAATCACTATTACAAATAAAGATGTCCTAATCGAAATACTTCTTTGTCTCAGTTATCCTACTTAGCGAGCGAGGTGGGACTTCCTGCTTCGGAATAGCTTGCATACTTCTCGGAAGGTCTTAATCCGACAGAAGCAGACAAGAAGCATGAAACTTAACTTTTTTTAACTGATTGGTTGAGCACGATTATATCCTGGAAATCATTTTGTAATATGTGCTGCACATTTGTTTTCTACACGTGTAGGAGATTTTAAATAAAATAAATTATATACATTTGTAGTTATATAGTCTATATTCAGTGGTGGACATTATTTTCAGTGAGGTACATTTTGAAACTCTCATGTGCGTTTTTTAAATTGGCTATAAAATTCGACGTTTGAGTGTTACAAGATATGTGTTTGGTGTGTTGTCTTCAAGCACGGCACTTGACTTTTATTTGTACTTGTATTGTAATTATTTGTGTCTTCTTCCCTTCAAAACTGTGAGTTGTCAACTTTATTTTTTCAAGAAGGAGAAAGTTACAGATTTTGGGGAATTTAAATTATCAAAACCAACATTTTTTTCTATAAAAAAAGTATTATTTTGAAAAATACTTTGTCTTGTTGCCTGCGTATGGGACCAGTTCATTGATTTAGACTTCATGGATATACTATAGGTTACCATCAGCTTCTTAAAAATGATACTTAAAATTGTTACAAATGAATAGCTTAAATTTTAAATAAATAATATATGATTTCATATCAATTTTCATTCAAACCTGTGTTCCATCCATTTTTAATCGCATATAATTAATTTATAAGTACATACATACATTTATCGGAATATTTTAAAACTGGCTTAGGAATAAATTCCAACAGCTTAAGACGTATTTACTAACATACGGCCATGTAACATGCAAATTGGCTAAATTAAGCGGCCGTCCAGTGCAGTTTTTACAGCGATAATGACGACCAGTTTAACGGATTACTAAATGATAATTAATTATTCACAAATGAAACCTGTTCAAAACATCGTCATTTCAATTCACTACGGTATTTTACAATGAGTTCAGCCTCTATTTAAGATTATAGACAGTCATCGTCCTGTATTTAAAGCTTGCAACCTATTAAAAGAATTTAAGCACTTGCGAAATACACACGTCTTCCTGTACTTACAAATTAAAAATCTATTTTATGCTCCATCAAGTTATGAATTCAGTCGTGATAAAAAAAAAACATGAATACATTCGTTGCTACACATAACTCGTTTTTACGGTTCCAAAAACACACAGTAACCTGAAATATCAATTTGAATGTTACTATAAATTTTGAAATCAGTAATCCCTACAATATTTTTTTTTGTGTACTTGAATTTTTGCATTCTGAAAACAAATTTAGACCTGTAACTAACTAAGAGATAAGCGAATTATATTTTAACTCCTCGCGTATTCAAATTCAATTTGATCCAAATTATGATCGCTTATCCCACTTTAGCGCATTCAACCTAACTGAAATCTTATAGCATAGATGCTTATAGTAAATACGAACTTAAACGTGGAACTTTCCCAACTCAATTCTCCCCGCTTATAACCTTTTCCAGTAAAAATGCTATTTTTAATATAATATAAACTACCCTCTGAAGACGGCGCTTACGAAATACCTATAAACGCAATGTTATTTACATCTGAACAGGCCCATGCATGCATTTTTTAAATATCGAAAAAATATAAAAATTATAGTCTTTAACGAATGTTATATTTTTGTGTTGCAGGCTTCATAACTCTAACACTACACCTATGAAACAAATATGTATTTGTTTAAATATAACGATCACATACTTAAGCATGTTAAGTTGTTGGGAATTAATACAAAACATAAAACAAATCATACGTGTCAACAATATTAATGACATAAACATTGAATACAATATAAATATATCATGTATGTATTCATAATATGAATGTAGATGTCACGTTTCTATACACTACCCGTTTACTTACCCCCCCCCCCCACCCCCTCCCCCCTTACAACCATCGTTAGATAACTAAAGTCTAGTCAATGAGGAATGTCGTGTAGACGTTCTGAGCGGGAAGTTTCTAAAAACATCAACAATGAATGGCCAATCAAGGACGAACATTGCTGTCTCTCTTCCTCTCTTTCTTAGCTTCTGTCGGCCTAGTGGATCACGACTGCATACAAAAGCGTAATGCTAATGGTGTGCATCTGTTCTTTGTAAAACATTATCATCACGATGACAGCCAATACTCGTGATGTGCCGAAGAAAGATGCGATACTGCGATGTCGTCAACTACACAGACGTGTTACTGCGTTGTCTGCCGATGCATAAAATGCAATAGAACTTTTTCAGAGTTGATCTAGGACCCTTAGATAGAGCTAATCGTGGCCCTCTAGATTTTCAATGATAACAATGCACAACAATGAAAACTGCACCTTAACCTTAACATAACTATCAATGACCCTTGAATAGAGCAAATCACGGCCCTCTCGATCAACTCTGAAAATCATCTATTGACAAATGGTACTGAACTTAGGAAGAATTGTACACTTTTTGAATTTTGCAACATATAAGTGAAGGCATTGAAATATGTGCATTTAGATCAACTAGCAGGTTAAACAATTTAAAGAATCATGAATCTCTTGATTTTTGTAACAACCGTAATTTTGTTTTCATGATAACGTGTGATATATTTTTTAAATGTACATGCAATGGTGCCTTCAATTGTACATCATTAAGAACTATGCAAAATTTTAGATACAAGTGTCCACAAACGTAAACACAAAATACTAAAAACTACGAATGCATCATAATCGTGACTGTAAACAAAAAATGCCACGTGTCTCGACCAACATCATCAAATCCATCATGTCTAAATGTCTTCGAACCAAACCGTGCCACGATTCATTGGAATTATAATTACCATGACAAGACGCGCCTCCGTAAAGTAAGTTTCGCAACCGTGCCCGGTGTGTCGACAGACCTTGACTCTCACCACGCGGCCAATGTAGAATGCACAGCCTGGCTACACATCCCAACCCAATCATTGTCATGGCCATTGATCCTTTTACACCGCCTGTGAAACGGTTATGTTATATATACCAAGGTCAACTCGATCTCCGCCTAGCGGAGGCTCGTCGAACTCCCAAGTTAGGTCATCGCAGTCCGTTCCACAATGTTAAAAATCACATGTTAATCAAATGGGAGAAACGTGAAAGAAAACAAATGAAGTGATCTGTCAAATAGAATTACCTCCTAAAAAGGAAATATCATCATATTTTATAATCTATAATCATTGTATTCTATCAAAATGTCTCTTATAGGTGTTTCAAGTATTGTATTACATGATCTACAATGGATATTTAATTATTATAACAGTTTTTTTAGTGGGATACAAAATGGCGATTTTGGTTCCCTTGCGACGACCTAACTTGGGAGTTCAACGAGCCTCCGCTAGGCGGAGATCAAGAGGACCTTGATATATACGAGGAAGAATTCACTTTCCTTTGCCTCGAGAAGGCGGTGTCTGTGTATCTATCATCATGGCGCGATGCGATCTATATAACGGGGATTAAGGTATCAATCTGCATGCGGCGTGTTCGTGTGAATGACCGAAGCGCCGAAAATCAACGTGCTACGCGATGACGTCATTTGTGGGGGCTCGGTTGAGTAATAGATATGGGCATGCTTGAACGTTTTCGTTTGCTTTTCTCTTATGGAAAGGATTTTTGATTTTTGTTTTTTTCATGATGTCAAATTATTTTTAAGTATGGCCACGTGTTCTCGAGTAATTTACTTGACCTCACTTAACACTAGATTATACATATATATGTTTCATCATGTTATAAGACATAAAAAAAGGTACCAATATTATTTATTTTAATTATTATTATACCTTTCGAAGGGTACTTTTTTTTAAAATGGTCGTCGTTAATGGTTGTCGTTTGTAATGGGTGTCATGTTATAGGACATTAAAAAAGGTACCAATATTATTTATTTATTTTTATTATTATTATATCTTTCGAAGGGTACTTTTATTTAAAATGGTTGTCGTTACATACCCTATTTTATGATAAAATGTGAGATAGTAAATAAATTTAGTTATATACATATTCATACCATTGTGAGTGTGAGTTACCTAAAAACACAAGGGATAACTAAATAGTATATCAAATTATTTGTTGTATAGTTAGTATATTTAAATATTTAGATTCTAGCCAAAACACTCGTGTGTTTATGTAATTTATATTGTTACTGTTCGAGCCGACTTTCAAGACACCAGTGAATCGACAGTTTTTATATTTTACAATTTCATGTTGAGATGTGCAGTCAAAAGTGAACGAAATACATTGAATACTGATCACTATTATTATTGTTGATGTTATTACCATATTAATATTGTTGTGTCTAGATGTTCAGGGTTCATTTAACACAAGACAATGTGGGTATGATCGTGAACTCTGTAGTGGGCTGATCCTATGTACATGATTGGAGTTTATAATTTAAATGGGGGGCGACAAATTTGGAGAGAGCAAGTAAACATATGTATAAATTTTAATTTTTAATTTTACGAACTGTGTTGGAGGACTATATATGTCTGAAGAAATTGAGTGAGGGAACGATTATAAATAATAAATGAGTAATTATTCGTTATTGTGAAACGCAACATGCGGAGTCAATAGCCTTTGTTTGCTTCAGAGGCCCCCGTCTTCTAAGGAGGACAACTTGAACTATCTATCCAAATTCCTTGGGTGTAACCACAGTTGAATAGCCTGTGCCTTGTGTTTACAATTGTTCTATACGGATACTCTAGGTTTGAGATTTATTCATATTGTGATGAAGTACTGCGTTAGAATAAAATCTTCCGTTGGAATTTTGTTTCACTACAAAATCACCTTTTGCTCATTATATATTAACATTTGACAAAAATAAAAATGTATTTATTTTACAATAAGATTGTTTAGATACTAGAGTATTTAGCTTCAATACTAAACCTCAATATAAACTGTTTTTTTTTCTTATTATAAGATTGACTACGAAAAATTAAGATGAAACCCCAATCTTAACTAAATTGAAGTAATAATGTAGATGTTCGCTTTTCGATCATATCGATAAGACAATAATTTACTGCGTGTTCGGAATAGTTTAATAACCATGCATAGTAGATTTTTGAAGTACATCCACCACGTTTAATGACGAAATAGTCGTTGCTGAAAATGATGCAACCATGTGGGTTCACAGACTCTAGTAAGAAATTAGTCATAGATTTGCATGGGCGATGAACTCTCTAGAAGGCTGTGCATAAATGATGCAACCTAGACCCCCCCCACTACCCCCCCCCCAACTATTCATGAACAGCCCCTTTCAGAATAGTGTACATGTAGAATATATGATTTAACATTTAGTTCCTTACTCATATACATATTAACAATTGTAAATTGTAAAATCTTATATTCTTAAATTATTGATTTCGTGCACAAATTTGAAGAAGATTTTTGTGGTTTCATCTCATATTTTGGCAACGATCTAATCGAGATGACAAATAGTATTATTTATATATATATATTTTATTCTTTTTTTATTCTTTTTTTATTTATTATTAGATATATATATTTATATACATGTTATTTTATATGCAGTTTAAAGAATGCGACATCGAAGGCCAAGCTTGAAACACGTGTTACTTGGGAATCATACGGTGCCTAATCGACAAAGTCCACTACTCCCGCATTGAGCATATATGTTAATGATTGGAATACAATACAATAGCGTCCACACATTGTTTTAAGTTTGATTTGAATGAGTTTAAAAGGTTTAGTTTGGCTGGCGAAGTGATCTGTCTTGAACACAAGTGAATGACCCTATGACGCGTGGTAACATTGCCCGGGTGCCCATGTTCGCTCATTGGGACCTTTTGGGACCTATTTGGGACATATTTGGGACGGTAAACAATTGGCAGACAGGCTACGAGCATAGACCCACTCAAGCAAGGTACAATCAAGAAAATAGAATACAAAATTGTAACTACAGTTGTTCAATAAAGCCAAGAATCAATAAAGGGAAAGAGGTATTTTGATTTTGTGGAAAAGACAAAATATATGTTCAAAAACATGTATAACTGTTGTGGTGTGCATCGTTTAAATCCATATTTTACCAAACTCATTTATTTGAGTGAAGGAAATTTGGATTATAGGATTATTGTTTCATTGTTATGAGTATTTACATACGCGTATTAAAGTTAAACTGTCCGATAAATTAATAATAATCAAACACAAATCGTGTTCACATCAAATAAAAAAAATTATCAATTCTATAACCCTTTATAAGATAAAGTGAAATGATCTAAGTACATGTAAAAAAAAAACTAGTATCAGTTTTTAACGATTGGTATACAAATAATGGTCGCAGATGTTCTGAGTATAGAAGAAGACAAAATTATGCTAAAAAAATCATATCACTTTAAGCGTGTAGCCCCAGATCCCCCCCCCCTTCCCCTCCCCCAAAAAAAAACCCATCGTAAACAATTTCCAGAAACTACCTGTCGCGACCTAGATGAGTGCGCGCGCACTCTGATGCGTCAGTCGGTATCTTCAGTGACGTCACCGCTACTCGACGTAGTGAGAAAAGAAAGCAGTCTACTACTTAGTCCACTATCTCAATCACGACTGCATCAACTATGACGTCATCCTCATAAGCCACACAATCCTCAATACTAACGATGTACGCGTCATTGAACGGGTAACTAACAATTAACTTGACTGCTATGACGTCATATACGCTAATTTAGAATCTATTTACTGAGCCCCTTTGTAAATCAGTTTTTTTTATAACTGAATAGGATAGATATTTAATTGATAAATAAATTTGCAATTTTTTTTTGTAAAACAGTTATGTGTGTATTGGATGTAATTGTTTGTAGATATATATTTCTACAAATATATTTGTAGTACAGAAAAATTGCAGTTGTTTCAGCTTAATGTGTATAGAAATAAAAGATAATGATACATTTCGTAAATTTTGACATCTAATTTGGCAAACTTATGGCCGTTATAAATAAATAAAATATTCAATATTAATACATGTTTGCAATCAATGAATACTCATATCTTAATGTGTATAGAAATAAAAGATAATGATACATTTCGTAAATTTTGACATCTAATTTGGCAAACTTATGGCCGTTATAAATAAATTAAAATATTCAATATTAATACATGTTTGCAATCAATGAATACTCATATCTTTATAAATAATGAAGGAAACTAGTTATGATAACATTTTCTTAGGATGGGACTCAAACCCAGTATCTGCGGGCCAATGCAGTACTAGTGTTATTTATTATAGAGGTGATACGTTTGGTAATGTATATAAACAGACATAAATCAATGTAAGTGATTATCGAATATGAGTTCATGTTTTCAGTTTGGTGTAATGACTATAAGCACGAAATATAGTACAACAATCAATTATCTAAAGAAACAAGAATCAATTTAACCATCCTTCATGAGAGTAATAGGTATGTTTTGCATCATTGTTCCATTGTCATAGTCTTACGATATTCTCTGCGGATTAAACTTTAGAATGAGTATATACAAATACATCTTGTACGTACGTAGACCTCACATGGTGAATAGATTTTGTCTGTCTATTGGTGTTTATAAAGAAGCTACCTTCTCGTAAGGTACAACATTTTGTTTGTGGATAGCACTTTAAGATGAAAAGAAGTTTGTTTGACTTTGAGGAGTGGCTTTTATACAACCACAGAGCTGTAAAGGTGCCCTCTTGTCTTTTGAATATGTGTGTTTTATTTGTATAGGTACATACGAGTTCGGTACTTTTGGTGTTTAGAAATGGGGCGTGGTTGGGGGGGGGGGGGCGTAAGTGCTCTCATGTCCTTTTGTTCTTGTTTTGGATACCTTACTCCATTGGTAAATCACAACTTTTTTTTATTGAATGCATATCCTATACTATTCAGTTATAAAACTAATTTTCAGAGGATATAATATAACAATTAATTCCGCAATAAAATAAACTTTAAGAAGAAGTTAATGCTAAAAATTAAATAAAATTAAAATTAATGCAATCTTCTTGAAAATACGTATTGTTGACTTTTCGATTCTAACGTACAATTTTCTTCAAACCTACAAAACAAATTAATTTCGCCTATATATGTGAATATACGGTGATATGTACACGGAACATTCAGAATCTTTAGAAATATTTGACATAAAAAAATGTCTGTTGTAACTGACTGCGTGGATAAAAAGTGTAAATACATTTATGTATGCTTCATTTGAAAACCAACATTAAAAACTCTAGCAACAACTCGGTTCACTTACTACAAAATTTCATTTTGATATTTTAAATATTTACATTTTTTGTAAATCATTTAGCATAACATTAAAAGGACTGTGGTACCGTCTGGCCTTGAGCGGGCTCTGTAGATGATTTATGATGTACATGTTCAATTTCCTACATATAAAAGGTTTGGCCCGCCCTGTGCAATAATAATTGCATCCCGTCATTACCAACCATGAACTTTGTTGTGTAGTAATAATTAACACTGTCTTCAGAGATGCAGTCAGTAAAGCTCGGCGAAGGACATTTTGTTCTTGATTTATTTTCATGTTTGACGTATCCAAATCTCCCGTTTACATTGAGAATTAAAAAAAAAATAATAATAACCGGTAAGTGTGGCCCGTTGCTTTTAAAATACGGTATTTAATTCGGGTTTGCGTGGGTTTGATTACCATTACTGGAATATTTGTCGTCTGAACGGTTTATTTGCGAGTTTTCCTTGATTCATAATGCAAATTCTGATCCTATTCTGATTCCTATTCCCTATCCTAGATTCGCCAAACTCATTTCCGATATTGTCTTAATATGCATAAAATAAATCATTACAATTAAGGTTTCTTGCACTCCCACCCCCCACCCCAACCCCTAACATATACCAGTCCAAGGCCATCCGCCAACCCCTCATTAAAAAAGCTCTTCACTCTTATCGCTCAGCCACACACGCAAATTATAACCCACGCCAACTTCATACCTGATATTGTCCCAATACATAATTAC
Organism: Isoperla grammatica; assembly: GCA_945910005.1. Lineage (NCBI taxonomy): Eukaryota > Metazoa > Arthropoda > Insecta > Plecoptera > Perlodidae > Isoperla > Isoperla grammatica. The sequence goes on from OX246748.1 coordinate 23,836,997, forward strand.
AATTAAAGTTTCTTGCAACCCCCTCCCCTCGACCCAACCACTAACAACTACACTTTCAATGACATCTACCAACCCCTCATTCAAGAAACACTTCCCTCATTGCTCAGCCACGCACGCTTATTATACCCCAAGCCCATTTCGATCTTAATTAAATTGATATCTAGGTAGCTTACACCCTTCCACCTAACAACTACCCTTTCAAGGCCATCAACCAACCCCTCATTCAAAGGGAACTTCACTGCTATCGCTCCTCCACGCACGCTAGTTACAACCCAAGCCTAGTTCGCCTAGCTCCAAGTTAGCTGGACTACTTGTTAAGTGTAATGGTGAAAAGTGGGCCTCAATACGTCAGTTCAACAACCTCCGAGCCCGAGGTGTAACAGGTAACTACACTAACTACACTACAATACACCAATCAGGTAGGTAGTGATATCATCACACCGTTGATTGTAGGTATGGCTGTGTGATTCGCCTCCAAGGGGTAATTTCAATCGTATTGAGATGATTATTTTATTGGCAACACGTTCGATTGGTTTATATGTGTTATTTAAATTTCGTATATCGTGTTTGTTTTACCATAGGAGTATCTATCGATAAACCCACATTTATGCATCTGGTTTTCTTTGTTATTGATCTTTTGTTGTGGGTTTAACTACTCTGAAAATCAATTGTATTAGCTCATACAAAAAATATTCATTATTCATATATTCATCTTTCACCACACTTCCTTATTCTGTGCATCTATCCTTCCTTATTCTTTTACCACCACGTTTCAATACCAGTATATGAACAATGTTAACTTTGACCATGTTTTAGAAATATTGGTGTATAACCGCCCTAGGTCACCTAAAATAACATCAAATAAATATGGTATGCACTCTACACTTCAGACATTCCTACAAACAATTATTATGATCATTTATTGACCGAAGACAGACACGCACATAAAGTATTCAACGTGTATCCTAATCACAACTATGTGACATAGTTTTTATTGGAAGATATAATTTCAATCATGTAATTTTAATCGTTACAATACCGGATTGAAGAACCAATTCTGCTTTCTCTAACGAAAACAACATAAACATGCAGTGTTTTAACGACCAGCATAAAATGATGCGTCTGTGAGTTTTGGCCTTGAGACATATGGCCATGGTTACAACACTGGGCTAAATATATGTATGAGTCACTCATAAATAAATCATAATGTGGTTATGAAAATTTGCAGTTTCTATGGTTTTCAAGAGCAACATACAAATAATAATAGTACAGGTAAAATGATTATATAAGTTGGAACATGCAAAAAGTGATTCAATATTATAAAAACGAGGCAGATACTTATGATCATTTATACACATAAAAATACGTTATTCCAAAATACGATTTTCTAAAGGATTACATTTATGGTGGAAACACATAAATATAATAAATAATGTCAAATAAATAAATAAGAAATAGAGGTTAAGGTACCTGTGATAACATATTGACATTTTGAAATTATGATACTAGGAATGTACGTCTCTTAGTTTGGAAACGATGCTAATCGAGACAATAAAAAAAACGCCACATGACATTACGTCCAAGCCAGGATTCGAACCTGGACCATAGTTATTATTATTATTATATTATTATTATTATTTATTTACCAGAGTTCAGTTTACCAGACCAACACCTATCGACTACGGCGATCATACTTGCAACAAGTATGAAAGTAAGTATAGCAGGTCCTCATACTTTCAGCATGGTAAACTAGCTAAAGATAGAGTACACCTAATCATAACGATTCTCAACGATGCCAAAAGCGTTTCTCACCATCCTATCCCACCTATCGCATTTGCAAATATCTTTCCATAAACATGAGTCCGATGAAGGTTCGATGATCGAAGTTAGTCATGTGAGGACATGAATATTCATAAATTACGTCATACAACCATGTTTATGTTTTCTCAGTTTCCATATTCAACGATTTACATTGTATGTAAAAACACAAAAAAAGAAGCGTATCTTGAATTTCGATGTATGTTCTACTCTAACTTATGCTAACAGTTCTTATTTGTTTACACACTATTGCATTTTGTTTTAAATTTCTGATCTGAGCTTCCATAGCCAAACTGGTGCTTATTAAGGAGTTTTTAGACTTTCCAAAATGATCCACCGCAAAAATAAAAACGTATATATTTTAGTGTATTTTCATTATTACAAGCAATGCCATTACGTTCCTTCTTGCCACGACGGATCTTAAGTCACCGTTTATATTAGTACTCATCCACAGAGGTTTAAACAAACCTAGATCAAAACGGGCACAGAACCCTGGACCTTTTGCAATAAAACGTTGAGTAGTAAAAACAATAAACGATACATGATTCGAACTATCGTCAATAACCTGTCTAAAATAATCATGCTTGTTTATTCGCAAAGTATGATTTGCGAAGTGTCGTTTTACCGGAGACAACTTCGGCAAACTTCGGTACTGGACTTCGGCTATGTTCGCCAAAGAACAGAGGATGTAAACGAGTCTTGTTAGGAGACTGAACGACAAGCTTGAGCCCAAGGCTGATGTCTACCGTGGACTAACGCGCAATTTAAATCTTATCTGCAATCTTGGTATGCAAATGACGAGTTTAAGAGGAATTCTGGTGCCGAAATTAGCAATTTATGTGAACGGGATCTTTACAGCATGTGGATGTACACACTCATGCCGCTAACTGGGAGGTCAACATTCATATTCTCTTGTCTTGTCAGATACTTCCTGTCATAGCATTTGCCATCAAATTATAGACATATTTGTTTTTCTTTTAACGATGTTAGAAGAAAAAACTCAAGTGTTTATATTATAATAAAAGTAAACATGAATTGTGTAATTGTAATTTTTGTATTGTTACTTCATTTTCATTACTAGTGTAAAAATGTGTTTTAAAAAAATACTGTAAAAATAATCAAACACCTTATCTCAGCGAAGAGGAAGACTACATCAAAGCTCCGAAACGTCGGAATATCACCAATAAGCACATCAATCCATGACTGTAATGTGTTCGAATTTATTATTCATACTTGTTTTATATACATATTATAATAATTGAAATGTGTTATTTTATTAATCCAATATATACAATAAAAAAATGTTGTATAGAATAAATGTCAAGTAATATGAGTTTACCTTTCATAGTCAATTATTTTACATGAAAGAATGAATAGTTTATATGAATCACTTGTAATGAATTACAACATGAATAATCTACATTATTCAAACACCATCATTATAATAACACAAAAAATGAACATACCGCGTGTAGGCCTATTACATTACAATCACTACAATATGAATGACATATTACTTCATCACTGTTATTGTACAGTTATCGAGCGAGGCTCTTGAAAGTGGAAGTAAGGTCATCCCACACCACATCATCCATCTGAGCAACCAGGCAGGTATGTTACCCAACAAAAGACGGAGGGTGTTTTTCTTAGCTCCCAAAGTCCCGTTAGTCAGAATACAGGTGGGAGGTAGCTTGGTTGGTTTGAACTGACAATTAGACCTTTCGTTTGTTCGCTGCTTGCTTTATCGTCCGACCGTACCGTTATCCTTATGGTAAACGAGTGAAGGAAGTGGAAGTGGAAGTATACTGACAGACAACGGTGCTGGCTGGCTGGGGTATGCTGTGTGTATAGGAAGAGGAAGGAATTGGGTCACTGTGGGAGTGGAGGGGGGGGGGGGGCGTGGGTTGAAGCATATGGTTGTCAAGATGTGTAATAGGTAATTGATTTATTTACGTTCGATCGATTGATCGTTTTATATTTTGGGGAATTTTATGTATACTGTGATGAAGAACGGTAAATCGTTATCAAGCGAGGAGACAAAAAAGTATCTATTAAATTGATTGACAGTAACTGGAGCTTTAGGAAAGTGTATCTTTTTTTGTAAATTTCGGTTTTCTTGTATACTTATAAATTTGTTGTTTTATAAGGGAGAAATATAATATTAAAGAAACTGGTTCTTTCCGAATAAAAATAATCAACCGTGAATCAACCAGAACCTTAATTTTAGAGTATAAAATATTTCCCTTATGTTGCAAATGTTGTGAAGTTAGTGTAAGGTGGTAGGAAATAGTGATAAAGACATAAATACTGACAAACATAAGAGCAGATGTTGGGTTAGGTGTGGAAGCCCAGTTGTGTTTATAAGGTTGGCTGGGAGGTTTGAAACCATTTCAAGTCATCTCAAGATTATTATTGTTGAAGAATGTTGTTCTTTCCATCCCCCTTTTCTAACGGTTCCTGCTTCGCTGGCATTGACTGTGTCATTAGACATCTAAACGGATGGTTATAAAATTGCTGAAATCTCATAATAGGTTGTAATACTTACTGAAATGCAGGAACACATTTTTAATATCAATAACTTACGCATTAAAGTCAAGAATATAATGTCATAAGAGTAGAAAACGAGCATGAGAAAAAATGTATAAGTTTTATTAATAGAATAATTGATTTTAGCGTATAATTAGAGTTAGGTATATGTTTGCGATATTATCCCGCTATGTGCAGCCAATCACTAATGAGCTGTTGCATGTCTCTTCTATCGCTATATTGCTTATAAATCTGTTGATAATTTTCTATTATCCAAAGTTTCCCTTAATTTCCTTTCAGAAATGATTCTTATCTACTCAGACAAGCGCACTTCAGTCTACCTGTGGCTTCCTACTCTCAAAACCAACGATATATAATATACATATATTAATTGTCTACTTAGTAAGTTTTTAAAATGGTAATCGTAACAATTCTACTATTGGACAGTCTTTTAAATCATTGTAGAAGTCATTTTTCTAATATCTGGAAGCTTTCTCACCCCTTTGGCTTTAACCTTAACAACCAGAAACTATTTTATAACCCATATCGAATTTAAGAAAGACACAATTTCCACACCACACATAATTTCATTATTCACTGTATAAACGTGGTTTCTATTCACATAAACAATACACCTGCCATGGATTGTTAACAAAACCAAAGCCATCAGTCAAAAATGCAAGAGAGTCATATAAATGAAATAACTGTACTGGACAGTTGTCGTTGTTGACAACTTGTTAGTTCGCCGTTGTCACAATGAAGGGTTGTAAATTGTGGACCAATTTTGCAGATTCTCACGGTGAGCCCAAATACCGGAGGGAGCTTCAACCCCTATGGGAGTCTGCGGAGATGTCGTCAAATTGCCGCCAAAAGCTTGAATAACCTCGTGGGGGGTAGTCGAATGGTTTCTTATGTTCGAGCCGAAAGTTTGGGGTTAAATCGTGTGTAATCAGTTTTTTTTTTTAACGTTAACGATCAGGAACTGAAAATGACGTTTTATAAGATCACGAATGAAAAAAGTAAGAATTTTATAACAAACCTGAGTCATCATTTACAAAGATCTTTTGAAATGGTTATGTGCAATTTTTGTATTAATATTTCATGTTTATATTTTCAGCTTTTGATGACAACACGAGAAGAAACACTTGAAGAAAAGATCATGTAAAGCAGAATGGCTAAAACAAGTATTCTGTCTATTATTTTCAATATTTAAAACATTGAAACGAAACTTCCGAGGTGTAAATATAATGTACGTTCTACTACTATATCTCAAATATATGAATGTTCATACATCTTAAAAAGTTGTTATAATATTGCATGTCTTGTTGGACTACAGTCCGTCTATCTCTGCTTCCAAGTAAAAGTTCGGTTCGATTCACGATTCGGGTTGGGGTTTATCTACTCTGAAAATTGACATCAATCTACCTATATATGGTAATGGTGTATATATGTAAACGGTGACTTTAAAGCCGTCATAACAACGAATCACATAATAAATACTACAATATCCCCCACTAAAAACCACTTCTTATAACCGAGCAAATAGACAATAATCACAAATTTATTTCAATTTCAATAATTACTGAAGCGTAATTACTTTTCACCGTCGATCGATATTTCAAATAACCGTGCTGAAAATACTTAGAGGTCATTACGTCACGGTAGAATGGAACCTTGGATAATAATATAGATAGTCACGTACGTACGCAAAGAATGTGAAATATGAACTGTAACCACCGTTTTATATAACGTTACTGTAACTCTCGTGGTCTGTTCGTGCGTTGGGGTCTCCAGCATCCAAGTAACTCGACGCGCCTAAAGTAACGCGCGTCGCCAATCTTTTTATCTCCACCCAGACCCACGCCCAACCGTTGCCGTTTTTTCGCACGAAATGAGACTACCTTGAAATGTAAGTGCTAGCATAATAACTTGACCATACGGTTTTTTGTTCGAGCCGTTTGCGAAGGACTTTCGAATATGTAAGGCAAACTTGTATTTAAAATTGGGAATGTGATATTGATGTATATATAAAGTCTGCACATGCTTTTGTTGAGTGTTTTGTGTGAGTTTTCAAGGTAGACAGCATGGATGGCTGAGATATGGGAACTATTGTGTGTGATAGACATTATTACAATCGTCCAGTACTTGAAAGTCTAGCGTGTATTGAAGTGTAGCTATCAAATCAAATACGTCCCTAACAAAAGTAAATATTTTAAAAACTTGTGCAGATCTAATAATCTCAATCATAAAAAAAAACATGGAAAAATAATATATTTGTGTATTATAATACAAATTTATTGTTTACAATAAAAAAAAAACAACAGTGATGCGCTTGGATAAAGTTATCACACATGAAAATGGTCGATCAAGAATGCGAATCTATACTAGAGATGATAAAAATAACATATTTATGTAGTACTGTTAGATATATGAAACAATGGAATTGATTTACTAAATAAGTAGCCACACTAAAACAATTAATGTTATCAAATATAAGTGAATACAACACAGCTGGTAAGCGTTAGAGAGTGAAGCAATTAAGGTATTGCGATATTTATAATTCCTAACTTTTTTGTAGTTACCAAAAGTTCCAGAATTATACATTCTGACAGGAGTAAGCTACGTGCTTACAACAGTTTGTCTTATCACATTTGCATCCTCAGTAATACGAATCAACAGTTAATATTTGTATAGATCTACGGGTTTCGTTGCATGAAACCAATTGTTTTTATTAGTATAATTATTTCCTGTGAGTAATTGAAAGATGGCCGCCGATTGTTCTATATTTGAATCTGTTCAAGAGAAATCAACGTCAGCGGAGCTTCTAGAAGCCTGGAGATGTTCGGTAGAACTGTGCCCGTTTTCCTTTCTACAGTGGGGGACCGGGGGAATCTGGACCTACTTATTCCTTCTTGTACCTTCGCACGCACGAGAGCGCCAATACAACAGGCGTTCGACGAAAATTCCACCTTCATTCCAAGAAACTTGTAGGTGGGTAAATAAAAATAAGAAACCCAAAAACCAGAGTGATTTAATTCATGAAGTAGAATTATGTCTTCATGAAGTATAAAAATATGTATTTATTTATTTATTTCACGAGCAGTAATAGAAGTTTTGATTGTTTTTTGAAAACATTTTAAGTGATATTGATGTCCTAAATTGAATTTTGTGTAACATAATTATATATTCTCATTTTCAAAACAAAACGGAATTTGTCTACATTTTTAAACTAAAATGTATTAATTTAACTATTCATTGATTGTAACTTTCAGTGTAATCCACTTAAAATAATGTATTCAATTTAAATAAATAGCTTAATGTTTTATTTTTACTGTAGATGGATTTTTTTTTATTTAGCATGACTTTTGCTATGCTCATTAAATTTACCGTTTACGTTTTGTTAAACGTTCTTCATGTGTAGGTAGATAACGTTTGGAAGGAGTGATAACGAAGAAGGGGAAACTGACATTTCCGTGTCATCAACCTTCGTTCTACCTCAACCATTGGTACCAAAATAAATCCCAGCCAACTTTCATTTGACGAGTTCATTCTAAAATTAGCCACATCCTTAATTGATTTCTAGAATCAATTCGCGCGAGGCATTATTGGTATTCATGAAAGTAAAGGTCATTGACAATATTGGGATAATTATAAATGCAAAAGTATCCTTCCTAGAACATACTTAACGATTGAATACGTTTATGGATTGTGTCATCATTTCCTTAGCCTTTTGCAAAAAATTCGTACACAACAAATGCGCATTTGCATGCATTGTTTTCACCCAAAACATTAAAAACATTAGACTTTACCACTACTATGTATTTATACTTGTGTGCAAAGAACAACGTTTAGTAAAGAAACTAAATATTCTTACAAATCAGCAAACATCTAGAAAAGTGTTTAATCTTACCCACAGTTTCAGATCTACTTATTCCATATCCAATTTTTTCACCCTTTTATCGTTTTAGACAAGAACATGCTACGTGCCGTTTCCGGGTAAACCTCATCCTTCTGATAAAATGTCATCAATAATAAGTAAACCTAAAATGTATACACACACACATCCCACCAAATCAACTATGCACATAATTAAATACTCGGGTGTTCAACTTGACAATTGATCATATGACCTCGCATTGAAAAGGAAGAAGGTGACAAATCTACCTTAACAAAACGCGACTAATTAATTCTTCACACCGTCGATGATTCATCGAGGCAGAGAATCAACCATGCGCCATAAAAATCGTTTTTTCTCCGTCTGATAAACAATGCAATTGTAGTGTGAATGTTGCGCTTTTTATATAACGAACCTTAAATTTCCACCTACCTTACGGTAATCGCTTTAAATACAACGAGAAGGCATCGACCTTACAAATTTGTGTTTCCTATAGCTACACAAACCAACGAACCTACCTACCTACCTGCCTGTCTGCCTGCTTGCCTGGCTGGCCAGCGCTCTATTGCGCAATTCTCAGGCGCATCGAGCTTTGCAAAGGGTGACCAGTATTCAATTAGTTGTCTTATCTAATAAATAATTAAACAATGGAATAAATAAATAATTTTGTATTTATTTTATAGTCTACCCATTCAGTTACAAGATTTGATTTTCAGTGGGGGGGCCAATGGAAAGCTTCTGATTGGTGGTTGCCATGTTGCATAAAGTTAAACTTTTAGCCTGAGATTGTAATTAGGAAAATTGGTACTGTACGTTTCTGCTGTACGACTTTAATTAGAAAAATGTATTTTTCTGTAAAACAGTCAACAAATAGTTGTTTGTAGATGTGTTGAGTAATATAATGGGCGCCCACAGTATGGGGGAGGGGGAGGGTAAGAGGGCACATCCTCCCTCCCCCATGGCTCCGACCAACTTGCAAATATTGGTTGATCTTATTTTTTAAATAATTATTTAGTACATATTTAGTAATTATTACTAGAACAATTCTAAGACGATTAGCGAATATTAAACAGAGTTAGATGTAGCAGTAAATGCACTCTAAAGCTCGAACCACAATTATCGGTATCGGAATCGCAATCGCAATCCGGAAATCGTGAAAGAGATAACTTATATCATATGGTTCGTCTTATGGCGCTGTTCATAACTAAATCGTATCATCGTAACGATTGTAATGGGAAAATGTACGATTGCGATCCCGATCCAGATTACGATCACAATGCCGATTATTGTGGTTAGGTCTTTAATCCATCTACTCATATATTTAAAACAAACTTAATCGCTGTTTAGTCCGATGCGCCTGTATCATTGTCACAATATATAGGTATCGCATTGTCTTACAATCATTTGCAATTTTCACTGCACCCCCCCCCCCCCCCCCCAATCATCATGAAAAAATCATGCAGTCGTCAACGAGTAGTGGATACCAACTTATCATTCCAGAAATAACGAATTGAGTGTACAAATTACCGATAATGATTTCGCACTTTGAGAAATCATCAGTTCCTGTAACTGATCCTAAACTGATTCATTGCATTTCAATGCATGCCTCACGGTGTATATTTAAAACAAGTAACGAAATTATATTGAAGCGTAAACGCTATTTTAATAAGTTGTTGAAGTAAACTGTGATATATAGTGTTCAATTCAATTATACATTAACGGTGTGATGGAAATTAAAGACTTCTAATTTAATTGTGAAGGAGTTGGTCCAAGGTTTTGAGGTACTCTAATGTATGTATTACATTGATGACGTATGTGCGATGATGCCAATGTTATTTTATAAAGTAAACTGGAACAATTTGTTGTTGGCAGATTTATAAAATAATAAATGGGGGTTGCAGAAATGTTTGATTTTTTCATATAAAGCAAGAGCACCTGTATAAAACAGAATCCCTCCACTATTCTGAACTGTTACCGTATATGTCCCATTCTTTACATAATAGAGTATCATGATCTGAAAAAATATTAAATAGTTTTGTAAAAATGCTTTAATTGAGCAGTTGCAAATTTGGAGGCTATGGAAGCTTTTAGCTGGAAGCCTTTAAAATGTGTTTGGTGAAACAGGGTGTACAATGCTTAGGGGTTTGGCACAAAAATCCCTGTTGATATACGCAATTTCTATTCACAAGGAAACATACTAAACCACTACACTACCAACTACATAATCTCACTGCATTCTCCAGAAGTGAATATTATCTCAACAGGAGTGGGATACGTGCTTTTACAGATTCCTTTCGACACAATCAATCATGATTTTATATTTGATTATTTGATTATTTATAATATGAACATTGGTAATAAATTCTTGTCATTAGGAACAAAACAATAGGTAGGCTACAATACAAACCTTTAAAACGTATACAAAAATATATATTTAATAAAATGCACCGAACGCGTTTTGTGGTGTTTGGACACCCTTGGCTGAAGACGGCGGCTTAACCTTAAAAGTGAACCTGACCTCAGCCTGCCTTGGCTTATGACCTTTCCTCACAGTTCCATCAACAAGTCTTGATCAAATACCTGACTTCAAACAACAACAGGTAGGTGGAGTTAAATTGAATGTCTATGTCGGAGAAAATTTATCGTTTGCATCGAGAAAATTTGACAGCGTATAATATAATGATGTAATTGTCTGATTGTGTTCGTCATTGACAGTTCTGACCAACTACGGTGAGGTGATGTGATCAGATTTAATTCAATCAAAAATTGAATTTGAGTGCGCATCAAAACAACTTTTTCGGGGCAGAAAACGTAATCGAGATGCTGATTGAATGAGTTTTGAATGAGGGTAGATCGGCTCAAACACGTAGTCCTCTCCTGTTGAAATGTACAACATGCTCAGAGGTTTTACGTTCCGTTAAAATAATGATTTAATTGCGTAAATGTCTGTTCAGCATTTTTGGCCAACACTCCTATCGCAAAACAAATTGGTTGCAGACCCCTCGAGCCCTCCAATAAACTTCTATTGCATTACAACGACAGCCATATTTCGGAAGAGAGTTTGTGGTCAAGATTTTATACATACACAACTTCCCTTTTAAATGAAAATATTATTATATTTAAGTGAAAAGTGGTGTTTAACGCTTGGAATTAATTTGATAGTATGGTTGTAGATAGCACAGCTGTAATGCCTGCAGTTACTATAGGGGCATACGCGAAATTGAGGTAAGCTGGTGGTCTGAAGGGGTCCCACCACATTTAAATTAAAGTGACAACAGAAATACTCGATTAAATTTATTAATTACAAGCAATTCTTCTATATATTTAAATACTAAACAGGCCTATCATGAGTATCAAGGTACTGATTCATTAAGATACGATTTATCATATCGTTCGTTATGTGCTCATGTGTCATTCTGCAGGATTTTGTATATACAAAGCAAAGTATTCTTCTAAAAGAATGTAAGTAATTATCGTACTGTGACATTGAATTATTGAATTATTGTGTCTTGATTTCTTTTTATAAGATACATTAGAAGGTAATATAAAATTGAGTGTTGAAGGATCTGTGATAAAAATGGCGGCAAGCGTAACGTAGTTTAACCTTACTTTTTCTAATTGCAAGGTTTTTGATACACAAGGTCTAGGCCTGCGTAATGACAATGGCATATCCAATTGTTGTATAGTACAACAAATAGGTCTAGTAAAATGACTAGGAAACAAAATTAAATGAATATGATTTTCAGTGGGGTCTGGACTAGGCTACACAAGGAGTATGTGTCGTAATCTTACCTTTCAGTAGAACTTTAGATCCAAATTTATTCCTGGCTTACAGGAATTATTAAAGATGAATGTATCTAAGTGAAGAACGAATCTGTTGACAGTCTTGCACTTTAAATCCGCTGTTGTTCCGAACGATCTCGCCAAAACACCGTAAACAAACTGTATTCCAATGCGGTTGTTCGTTGTTCTTCTGTCGAAACTCTTTGTCACTTCTTCGGTGTAGGGTTAGTACACTTTTCCGTTTTCACACGTATCCAAGACAACACTTAATCCGAGTAGGTGTCCCAAAATCGGGCTCAAAAACGAACTTTCAGACTTTTTCCCCAAAAACGAAACACAGCCTTTTGAACACAATAGGAGTCAAATTTCCGCAGTCAAATTTATTATCGCCGTAACAAAACACACTCAACGAAGTTCTCACAAAAAAAAATTGAAAAAACCAAAATCAAAATCGGTTCCACACTTTCAAAAAACAAGTTTTCATCACAAAATCACTTTGCGCACTAAAATCCTTTCGTCTTGATTCACAGCAATCTTCAATGTTTCCACACAAAAAATCACAAATAAATTCGTTGTACGATTTTTAAATAACTATTTGAAACGCGCCGTTGTGTGGCGGCGTGGTAGGCCTAGCGCCTTTTCAATGTCACGATCACTTCCGCGTCCGCAATATCGTGTTGTAACATTCACGTGTGTTCAACGACTGAAGACTCCAGCCATGGTGGCCATGCTGCTCGAGGAGGCAGCGACACTGGCGGCCGATATCCACACTAGAACTACCTCCGAAGAACGGTACTGGGATGGACGGCTCACACAATGTTACTGACCTCCAGCAGAACTCACAAGAAATTCATTTCGGTTTTATTATTATACGTACACACTTCTTCTTCTTCTTTTTTTTTTCATTTCTTTAAAAAGCAAAGGGACCGAATACTATTGATACAGTTAAATAACAGTTTAGGGCACGATTGAATGGAGATAAGGACCCTTAAAAAGGAGACTGATTGTGTGTTTTATAATGATGGGCGACCATGTAAGGGCAACGCTATGAGAACGTCTTTCGGTAAACTTTTTTACCTGTCTACTTAATTGTTAACTGTTAATTTTGAAAGTTATTAAAAATAGATAATGGAATAACAAATTCGGTGCGATTACTTCTGGTTTGGTTAACATGAAGAGTAGACCCAACCGAGCCGATATATTTTTTGTTGAAATTTCTCCGGCAACATTTCAAGTGAAAATCTGGGATAAAAAAACTGATAATAATTCGTATCTGTCATCAAAATTTTAAACACGATCGAAAAAATACTCAAACATATTTCTAATTAAACTATTTCTAATCCAATTTACTGTCATTGTGCTCTCAGAAGAAAAGTACTTAGGTTTTAGTAAATCACAAGACAAGTTAATTTCTTAGTGTTATTGATAACCTTTGAAAACTATTATCTTTGTCAGGGACCATATCTACTCAACATATGCTACACAAACTTGCTCCTAGAAACAAATTCCGCAACGGTAATAAAACCTTGGATAAAAAATAAAAATAAAAATACCCAAGTCAACCCTTCGAGTAAAGTAGTTCACAATAGCTGTACAGTCTACCTCTTATTTATTAGAAAGACCCAGATTGGTTTTATACATCACATTCCTCCTGTGTTTATGAGACGTTTCTAGGAGTTTCATAACGTAAATCAAAATGAAATTGAATCTGCGATATAATCATAAATACCAACTTGGTCTATGACTAACTGAATTATATAGAATGGTTTCTTACCCAGTTGTGTTTTATATATATACACCTTAGATTACAAGTTATAAACTGATTCTGTGAGCGATATCTATACAATATTATAATCATAGGGGATCATAGTAAGGAATTTTATCTCTTTACATCGAGAAATCTAAATACTCAAACAATTTGATGAACCCTGATATACAAGTCATAGAGTCATATTTCAAACTAATGTCAAGTGTGTTTATCAAACTGACAAAATAGATATGAATTTTTTTTCATAAAACTTCTTCTATGTGGATTTGTGAAAAAAAAAACAGAAATTTAAACACCAACCCCGACTGGGAATCGAACCCAGGTCTCCCACTTGCCGGGTGGGCACCTTGACCCCAGGGTTGCAGTGGAGACTACCGAGACTGGCACTGTGGAATATAATGGGAGACCTGGGTTCGATTCCCAGTCGGGGTTGTTTTTTTAATTTCTGTGTTTCTTCATATATATATTTCAATAATAGTGCAAAGTGTAAAAGTGATCAATATTGATTCACATCCAATAAACAATATACTATGATTCAAGAGAACCATATTTAGCCCGTGAAATAGACAGTCTTGCTACAGCATGGCAATAACGGCATATTATAAAGTCATGCACTCTACGAATCATTCTATACCGAAAATGAACTCGAATTTCCAACACGTTATAGCGAATAAATTACACGCTATAGGAAAATCGCCGAGCATTACCTCCAATTATGAAAAATGGTAAATACTAATATAATTAATACATACGAGGGTAATGAACTTATAGTTGCCAGTCGGAACTAATCACTAGGCAATGATCAACGCTAACTCGTGGGCCCGGAAATCGATGGTGGTGCATTTTATCAATAACATAATTAATAATAGGGGGGGGGGGGGTTACAACTTAAAAAAGTAGAACTGTTCAAAACACATAAACACATTTATTTCATCAATACTTCTTACAGCAATGTATTGACTATTTAAATTTGATGCAGTGGATGCATAATTGGTATAGCTCTAGTGTCGGCTGGCGCCCCCCCCCCCCCCCCCCCCTCCCTTCCAAAAAGTACGAAACAACTAGCTACATGTTATTTTTTAAATTAATTCACTGGTATGGATCACAGTCTGTAGTGTACGTAATATATCAATAGAAATCGTGTTTTATTAAACTCGTTTTCCGGATATTTGAAATAATATATTTACTTCATACCTGAATATTTGGGCTGTATGCCCCCCATATTTAGCAACAATGTATTTAGACCCCGATAAGATAATAACATGCATATAATAATAGTCATCCTGCATCTGTCTACGTCCCTCCGCCCCCCCACCCTCCCCCCCCCCCCCCCTAAATCCAACTCATACAAATTCTTCTTATGCAAGCAAACAAATTCCCAGACCAAGACACAACTACCGAGTATGAATTTTTTTAAATAATATATTTACCAGACATTATTTTTAAGATAATATTTAGACTGTCTATATGCCTCGTAATATTTAGAGACGATGGTTTTAGTAACTGATATGGATGTAACAATCAAAAACAATTACAGTCAACCTGCAATTTTTCAGGAACCCCCCCCCCCCCCTCCCCCTCCCCCCACTGCCACAATGAGTAAACCCAACTCATACGAATTCCCGGTATTCAAACAACATAATACCAAGAACAAGATATAAACACAGAGTTCAACATCACCGAAATAAATTACATCAGCTTTCCTTTCTCGGAGACGAAAATTTCGTTTTGTGAATTCCACGATGAGATGACCTAACCCAACATCGGTGACTCGAGACGTTTCTTTATATTCACAGCCATAGCCCGGTCCGTTCTCATAGTCATACGTAACAACACCAACCTTGATCATGATCAGGGAGAGATTTCTCCTCGCTTTATCGGAAGTATCGTATCGTACGTAGTATTCATTCACTCAACCGGCCGGCTGAGTGAATGAATGAATGAGTGAGTGGTGATTTCATCGACTGGCGACAATTCTCAGTACTAGAGAAAATAGTTGTGTGACGTGTGGCTAATATGGTATAGCTAGGATATGCGATATGACCGACATAACCACTTAAGACATTAAGAGCGATGAGTTCGCAACTGTTAGTGGTGTTAATTTACTGTTAGATTCTCTCGCAGTGCAGACGGAATATTTCAATTATTAATAATATTATATTTTTTAAAAATTGTTTACAAGAAGAAAACAAAGCACACACAAAAATCATTTTGGAGAATGGTTTGTATGTTTAAAAAATCTAAATTAAATGAGAAACATTTTTATTTTTGTATATGTTCAAGTGTTCACCCATTAATGTTATTAATCTTGGCACTAAGGGCGTCGGAACAGGGGCAGACTTCTAAATTCCCCCCCCCCCCCCCTCGTCAAATTATTAGACGAAAATCAGAGGCAAATGGAGACATACTTAGAGAGAAAAGAAACAAGCAGGAGGAACTAAAGTTAAAGTTTCAAGGAGGAAAAGAGCAATGGAAGGACCTCATTTGGGTCGCTTCGTACGAATAGCAGAGTCACCACTGGGTCAATGTACCCCAGGTCCAAAATCGGGGGGGGGGGGGGGAGATTAATATATATTTATATATAAAAAAAAAAGTATAATGTTATAATGTTACATTTGAAGGTTTTATGGAAAATGGCTGTATAGCTGTATTTAAACCCTGAATAAATAAATAAATAACAATAAATAATTATGTAAGCGATTCAAAACTTGGCACGTTAAAAATACAATACTTGATGAAAATCATTAATGTAATTTATATGTACTCGTGTACATATAAGTTAATGGAACTAATAAAAAAATGAAATATTAAACAATTTGAAGAAGGTTTTATTACAGAAACTATCAAAACAAGCGAAATACCGAATCAGCCATCACTCTGGTCTCGCACGGCAAAGGTGGTTCTGTGTTTGGGTTTCGTATCCCACGGCCCCGCGCCAAACTATACCCCTAAATAATGAAAACCGCCACTTAGCCACGGTTATACCTTTTGCTTTTTGTTGCCAGCCTCCAAAACTAGAACTTTCCAAATATTGTCCTTCTGTAGATTTCTCCTCTTCTGAGAACCTGAAAAGATTTATTGTTAGTTTATGTGGTCAACCCCTAAACTAATCACCCTGATCTCTCTCCCCTCCCCCCACCCCCCTTAACTTTCTCTTATTTTCCTTCTTCTTGGAGACCACCCTACTGGAAGACAGATAGAGACCCCCTTTCTCCACAACTATGTTACTGTGAGGTCTATGACCCATTGTTGGAATTCTTCAGATAGAAGAATCATAAATAAGTATAGATTTTAAATTTATAACTGTATATCCGTATTATATTTTAACTGGTTTAGTCATCTGTTGTTGAAAACTTTATTATTTCCATGTCAAAGTCGAGAGAAGGAGATATACAACAACCCACATTCAAAGAAACCCCAGTAGCTACTTTGAGTGTTTTATTACTTATTCATTGTAAATTGTTCAGTTTTATGTATAGTCTTCTTTTGTAATCATGTTTCTAACTAAATGGTACACACATTAAATAAGTAAAATAAATAAATAACTCTAGAAGATCAAAACAATAGTCTGTATATACCTTTTTAAGCAATAAAATTGTGTCCTCCAAAAAATTGCTATAATTATATAATCCTATTTTGATACTACCTGCATCAAAACCAAGATCCTTGATATTTTTTTTAGCAACTAATCACGAACGCTTATGGACATTGTAGAATTAATTAAAACAGAAAAGAGATTAAACTTTCCAGCGCCAATCAAATTATTCATGTATATTGATTGTTTATATTTCATATTGCAAACAAAACTGTTGTGTGTATCGAATAAACCCTATAATTAAAATGAATTATTTTCAATTAGTTGTGGCCATATACTGAGCATGAATATACCCACTGTCCAAAATGTTAATTTTTATCTAAACACAAAAAACACTAACGTAATAAGACGCCAGGCATGAATATGAGTCTGCATTCTGAAGCAATATCACGCCATGATATTTTGCGTTTAAAGAATTTTGAAACCCACGTGAGAAAAACACGACATTGATGCGTTGCGGATACTTAATTCATCGATAAATATAGGCGATTAGTAATTAATTATATGCGATTAATTTTTCAAAAATAAAACATGATTTCATGTTCATGAGAAGACGTTATGAAATCACGTTTCTCCGGCGTGAACATGAACGTGTATTGAACAAATTACTCTTGAACAACTACTGAACAAATGCGTCACGTACAGTAGGCGACAAAAGTAAATCAAGAGAATAATATAGATGAGAACATACATTTACTCTAGTAACTCTTCTGCATCGTTATTGATCCTCTATTGTTACTGGTCGTTATTTCTTTACACAAAGTATGTTGCTTATACTGATTCGTAAATGACATTGGGTCATAAAAGTATAGGAGAGATGTTTAGACCTTAGAGTTATACAAGTTCGTACGACCCTCAATTTACTTATGTAGGCGAGTATACAATATAATAGTTTTGTTTGAATTATAGTTTTCTCCGGTATATTTATTCGTGTTTAACAAATGTTACCTTCTTTTGTATAATAAACAAATATTTGTATAGATATTACATAATCCTTCTTTAATACTGGTAAGCGCATCGGGTGTAAGTTTTTTCATAGAGAGGAGGACTCGCTGCCGTTTTATCTGCCATGAGTCCCGACAGGAAAATGACTAGTTTTCGGATCACAGTAAAATTTTGAGGGGGCGGGGGGGGGGGGGAGACGACATTATAATTTGCCCCCCCCCCCCTCCCCCCCTAATTCAGAACGACCTAGTTACCACTCTGCCTCTAGTTCCAACGCCCCTGTCCGTGCTACCGAAACCACACTCATACATAGGTAATTTATATTATACCTTTTTCATTTTAATTTGTTCTATATTATGTATTTTATAGCCGTTTCAGAGACCATCTGTCTAATAAACGGTCTCACTGGCTATTCAATCACCAGGAGGAGATAATTGTAGCGTTCGATCGTGTTTGTGTTGTGCACTGAGTGTAGAGAAGAGCAAAGAGCGAAGCTGGAGGAGCAAGCACGCTATGTTTCTTAAAACACAATGTTATGATAGATATGTGTGAACACGATAAAGTTTTAGAACATGCGATGGTGTAAAAAAGAATCAGGGCAAATATCCCCAACCCAACCATAACAAGTGATGTTGGACGATTATTAATTAAAGACGATAATTGAGAAAACAAAATCACATGGAAAATAAAAGTTTGACGTTGAGAAAATGAAATGGATTATAATATAGAAGGTTGGATTGGGAATATATTGCGACACCACATGGCTGGTTTAGGGGATAGATTTGTATCCAATCAGTTACAAGAATGTTTTTTTTAATGTTGGACAGTATAACATTTTATTCGTAGGTGCTTCGTTGCTATGACGGCTCCAAATATACCGTTTATATGTACGTACGCTAGTATCATACATAAAAAAACATGTAAACGACTGAATATGAGGTGCATTCAGTATTTGACTGATGTTAAATTATATAGTAGTTAACATTTCAAATATAATTCTTGAAAATAAATATTTAGGGTCAACCAGTGACTGTTTTTATTAAATAATTTATTTTTATAAGCGACATAGTACGGCATAGGTCCAAACACTAAAAGAAGTAAACATTTCATTTCACTGTTAACTAATCCATATTGTATCTGGTTTTAAAAGACACAATGTTTAAATAGCTAGTTAATAATATTCAATGAGGAAGAGAAAAATCCGAAAAAATGTGTTTTATGATTGGCGAAATTGAAAATTTAAATTTATTATACGGCTATAAAATTTTTTTTGTGTGAGTAAACAACTAGTCTTTCTTCTTGGAAACTGTTTGAATTAGCGTGTTGTAAAAAGAGATCTTGCGTGGCGAAGGAACTTAACTTCTTTCTTCTACGGAATTACATTTTCTTGCAAATCACTATCACAGGAATTGTGCGTGAATCGATCAGATCGGGCAAAAAATCAGTTTCTCACACATCAACACTTTTAGCCGTTCCTGGTAGCTCATGCAGCTGGCTAAGCATAAAATGATGAAAAATTTAAACAACTCTAAATTCTCTATAGAGAATGACATGTTTTTCATTACTTTTCGACAAATTAACAAACATTTTAAAGCAATTAACCGATAAAATCAAGGGTTTCGTGAGGTAAGTGAACATGCAAAGTAAAAAGAAAATATTCTGGTAGAATATACGCGAAAAATAAAATAAAAGAGAAATGCGACAATTGATCTATAACATGAATTGACGAATCAAAGTATCCCAGGATTTGGAACGGTCAATTTTTGAAAACACCTTTTCAAATATAGCTAAGGGTATTCCTATTTGTAGCATTATTTGGTGTTCTACGACCTATTCGACACCTGAGTCATATGTGACGTCGGCCGAATAGAACACATTGCACATCGTCGCGCTTTTCATAAGCGGAATCCAAAATAAGGGGGGTTGGTAGGCGTTTGGGTCACCACGTCCGATTATTATGAAGAAGAATTGAGAAAGTAAGCAGAGAATGTGTGTAAATTGTTTTTTATGTTTTAATTCAAGGTTGACTTTGGCAGTTTCACTGTCATGTTTTTTTTGTACAATTTTTTAGTATTTGTGATTTTGTGTATATTTTTTGTACATGTATGTTGTCAGTTGTACATGTACTTGCTTTCGATTTTTATTATACGTTACTGGTGGGGCTTTGCCTAGTTAACGATACATTGCAAATACATAAATAAATAAAAGAGAAAGATGATTAAGGCGACGTGAGATGAACACATGAATGACAAACGAGATGCACGAGAGCCCTCTTTGCGGGCACCGGTCCCCACAAGAAGGGACCCACCGCTTTATCGGAAAAGGACATTCGTCCTATCTACCCTCCTCTCTTAACCAGTTAACCAGCATATTGAAACCCGTCGTAACTGTTACTTTCAGCGCTATCAGTTTCACCGTTTTCTTATCACAGTTATCTCGACGGTTCATTGACGTCACTAACGGCTGCGAAAAACACGATTGAATAACCCGCGCGTTGACATCTCCAGCTCTCTGCAATGGTTCGTCGCTGGTTCGCTCGTTTGATCTCATCAAGTTATCCGCGCAGGCGCAGTCGCGTCGCATCGCGCGGGTTTTTCCTGCACTTTGTCTCGATTGATTAGTTCGATAATGCGTTGTTTGATTTTCGTGTGGAGAGAAAACAATCGACGTATCTAACGTCCAACGGTGATCTAGAATCGATTATATGAATCGTAATGTATTTTTGCTTGTAATGCAGAAGGTTCGGGGCTCGATTCAAAGTTAGGGCTTTTTTTTCTACTTTAATCTGTCTTGTTGATACTGGTGTACATGCAAATTGCAAACGGTGACTTCAGAGCGTTCATAGCAATAAAACACGTTATAAATTGTATAAATGTCCCCCACTGGAAATCTGTTGTTGTACCTACAATAGGTGAGTATACTATAAACACAGTAGGAATTATTATGTACAAACAAAGAATCTATTGTCTAAGTGTTATTTTTTACAGATCGAGAATATATCTGAATGGTTTTTAAGAACATTTACGAAGAAGTGTTGCACTGCTGCTTGAGCTAGCAACAAAGAGACCCGTCCCTATACTTTTCAATCTATAAGGTATTTTTTTGGTGCAAAATCTGGTATGCAGGGTAGAAAGTTTTCTATTTATTTCTCATGTTTCATATAACTGAAAGCTTCATTTGGACCTGTTACAAAACGTTATTCTTATCAGGTCTAATGGCAATAATATATATCCCTTTTTTGATCCTCTGACAAATATTTAGATCCAAATTATTCGTGGTTTTATCTTTGACGATTGAGAGTTTTGGGTTGTGACTTGACTTGTGCGTTAATGTTCAGGAAATGTGACGGAGGGAAGAATTTGCAGAAGTTTATTTTTATTTTTAGAGATGCAGTTTTGAGTCTTGATGCAGTTATACGGTACGATGCAAATTCTAAAATTAATAATTAATTTTAGATTAATATAAAAACGGACAACGAATAACTGGTAAGCGCGTTTAGTGCGGAATTTGGTTTTAGATCGTTGTCGTTGTTTTGAAAGCCGCATACGATGAGATGTTAGTAACTATTTTTATAAATATTATTTAGTTATTAGAAATTACGTTTTATTCAGCGTGACACTAAAAATAGTTATTATATGTTAAACAGTAATTTGAATATTGATGGATGACAAAAACTTGTTTTTTTATTCAATGATATTTTTAATGGATCTATATATTTGGGGTTCTGTATTTAAATAATAATAGTGTGTACTTGTGAGAGATCGCAAACAAATGTTTTTAATTGACAGCACTAAAAGTTACAAACATGCAATGTTTTATAAACAAAAATTGGAGACGAATTTAATCCTTTATTTCAACATCAAATCACAAGTACATAGTGTATTTTGTATTTATTTCAAGTGTGGTATGTTGTTAGATGAATATAAAACTAATGATCATAGATCTGGTTGGCGTATACAATACAAATACTAAAATAAAACTTATGCTAATTGCAAACTGTGATCAATAATGATGATAGTTACTAAAACTGAAACGATAACAATTTATTTAATAATTATAATTTTGTTCTAACATACAAGTAATGAAAACCATAACGCTGTGCTGACTCGAATTCTAACTCCACTTTGAGCCAGCATGTATAAATAACAATTAAAAAACTTAACAGAAATTAAAAATAATATATCATTTGGAAAGTTAGTACACATCACGCAACTGTAGATTTGTTAGATTTAATTAAAATGTTACATGTATGCTAGTTTGTTAGTTCTAAGTTAACTTTACTTTGGGTTGGACTGGATATTTAAAAATAGGTGAAACTATGAACTATAAATAGTGTGTAATTAATCACAGCACCATTCGTTTGTCAATTAAAAAGTTACAAGTTATAAAATGTTAGGTATTCGTAAACTACTATTATCAACAACGAATACATAATAACTATGTGAAATAATAAACAATGTGTTATTTTGAGTCAATAAACAATAAATATCTCAAAACCACAACATCATTCATTTGTTAATAAATTTTAAAGATAAAACAAAAACGTTACACAATTCTAAGCTATTATTCCTAAAAAGAAGTGCCCAATTCACAACGACGAGTACATACATACAACAACATAGTCATTTGTCTCAGTTGAATGATCATTGCATGCATAACACTGGCCATGCACGATTGTCATAGCCAGCCCGACATGTAAGGCAGGTAGGTTGGCAAGCAGACATTACTTCAATCATTGACCGTGAAGTTGGTATTCTGCTTATGGCATAGGCCTACTCGGTCTGTTACATGTCTCTAGGTAAGTGGCACAACGTACGGAAATGACCCTCACCATCATCGTAGCTGGAGGAAAGTCTTCTGCCAATTTGATGCAAGTGTTCAACAAAATCAACAGAACATTGACTATATCAATATAACAGAATTCACGATCTTGATTGGATTCGGGCTGAAAACCTAGTTTTGAATGATGAGGTTTTTTGGATGTGATTGGGTATTGGTTGTTTACGAGGAGAGGTAATTTTAAAATAATGTAGCCAATGGATTGTTAAATTATTTGGTTTCAAAATCAAAGAGTGATTTAGTTTTTATACAGGCATTACACAAATGTTATCTCCCATTTTTTTTTTTATCTGAATTTGTAACAGATCTGATCAGATCTGAAACATTAACTCTTTCAGTTCTGATGCAGGATTAGATTTTAAATAAATATATTTTACAATGAACGTACAATAATTATTTAAATAAAAAAAGTTAAATTCATAACAAAACATATTTATATACATTAAAAAAAATATTTTATTTATTCGAGAATAAAATAATGAATATGTTTGGTTGGTTATTCGATACAATAATGAATAAATAATACAAAACTATTTGTTTGTGTATTCAACATGTTTTGTGGCTATGCTTATATTAATATAGCAACTCTTTTCAGCTTTAAGGACAATAAGAAAATACTTATAACTGAATGAAACAATATTGCAACAATTACTATATTAACTCATTTAATATACATATATATATATAGGGTTGTTGTTATATATCGAATAGTTTGAGATACGAATATAAACTACAAAACATTGGATTAATAATTATAATATAATAAAGAATTATAGAAATAATAACAAACAATTAATAATGATGATAGTTATAATAACAAAAAAATTTAGAAGGGAATTAAAAAATGTGCAATACAATTAAAGAGATTTCTTGTTGAGTTATTTAATAACAACAATCAATATTATCTCCTCTCAACCAGCGTTTTAAAAAAATTTCAAACCCGAAAAGTTATGAATATGACATATTCGCATAAACACACACACATCCTTCGTGACCATGAAGTAAGTAAAGTTACGTAGGCCTCATTTTATAACACACGTCAGCCGGTAACATTTCTTTAGGTAACTGTGCCAACGCACTCAAGTGACCTCGACAACCAGCAAGGAAAGTATTCCACCTTCTCAAAGCGAATATCGCCCTTAACTCCTTCACAACACCGACCATCTAAAGTCTACAATCGCTTGAAATTCATATCGTGACTATTAAAAACCTAAAGCCTGTAACGCATCATCATTGAAAGGAGATCGAAAAGGCAATACAAGGGAAAATGGGGGAGGGGGGAAAGGGGGAGGGGTTCGATGAATTTTAAAGATTGAAAAAGAGAATGAACGAACACGAATGTGTGAATTCGATTTTATATACTTGGATGTTTTAATATGGAAGGTTTAGGTGTTGTTCTTAATTTGTTGGTTGAGGTCAATGACTGCAGACAGCTTGAAATGAAAACTATGAACACAGAAGTGCTGTGAATGAACTCTGTGTTTTGGTGCTGAAGGAAACTGACTGACTGGTTTGAGATGATGTCAGTGATTGCACACACATTACAATGTGTGAATTATGTGGATTTTTTGTATCATTGTCATACTTTTCGACAACAGTCGTTTTGCTTCGTTTTTAAATTTTTTTAGATTTCGAATTTTCTCATTTTCTTTCTTTTCTTAAATTAATCACAAATAAATGTTGTATTAGCAATTTGTGACAAAATATTTGATTGGTTTTATGTTTCTTACCAAGTACCTACCTTCTATAACATGTATTGTTATCAGTGGTGATATTGAGCATCAGCACTTTTAATTTATTTAATTTAATCCACATTAATCCATTCAGGTTCATTGAATTATTAAATTGCTTAGATAAAACAATAGGGTAGTTCATGGAATTCTCAGAATTCTTATACTAGATTAGGATAAAATGTATGAACACCAAAATATTTAATTTCGATTACTTTGAAAGAATTTATATTTATAAAAATTAAAAAAACTACCTGAAAGTATCAGACATATTTTTGGTGTGAAAAACAGGTAACCACCCGACTCTTTTTTCCACTCAATCACTCACAATCACTTTTTTTATTAGAAGCAAAAAATGTGAAATCAAATGCATGTCTTTAGTATGCCTTACAATTACTTTTGTGACATTAAATAATATTACATTAGTATAATATGCTCCATATTTTCACAGAATACCATAAAATATTAGTAGCGTTAATTTTTTTTTTTGAAGACACAGACAACAACCTAAGCCATTCTTGGGTAAAGAAGTAACAAGGGAGGGATAGAGTAAATAAGTTTCATTGTTTCACCTTTGTGTTAATGACAAATGCATTCATAAGCAGTGCGTTTATGGGTTACTGACTTGAAACGCAGTTTCAAAACAAAAGTGTGAGAAACAGGAATAGAAAATACAATCATTAACGTATAGAAACTTGTAATTACGTTAAAATTAAAATCCCCCTTTGCAAATCAATTTAGTTACTGAGTGGGTAGACTCTAGATGTGAATGTATTTATTTTATTTTATTGTACGTTTGTTTTCAAATGACGGACGGTTTATTCGCTATTCCCTATTAACAACAAATAAATATACTGCTTCCACAAACTTACTTATACTTACATTGTACGAAAAGTGAAAAAGGGTGAACATTAAAAATGTAAACTCAATAACAATTACAGACTGATTTTACATAACACGGTTTAAAAGTTAATTTAAAATCCTCATCAATGTGTATGTCCCAAATTTGTCTCAAAGTTAACGAATAGATTAATAACGTAAGTTTCCGGTGATTTCTATGTAGATTAAGGCGGCCTATCTTATGAGTCTCCAAAATAGGAACATTACATGAAATAACTCAAGGCAAGACGGACAGGTAGAAACTATTATCGTGATTCAATGGTTCACTTTGAGCAAGGTCCTGTAAGTACTAACATTATCGTAACATATTTTATGGGACAGCATTTTTAAACGTGAATACATTTGGAGGTAGATAGCTGTATTTTCTATGAGAGGATCTTGATGAAGATGATGATAATAGTAATAAAACGATGACGGTAATTGTGATGATGTTTCTGCTGATAATGTTGATAAGTAAATAAATCAATAAATAAATTCACATTTAGAGTCTACCCACTCATTAACTACACTGATTTGCAGTGGGGGAATTTAATTTAAAGTGACTAAACCAACCCTGTAGGCTTCGAACACCATCGACGAGTGAGCGATAGCCAATCAAAGATCGATATTTCAAATACGAAACATAAGAATCAGTGAATGGACTGTGCAAACACCTGCGAACAAATGCCATTTATGATGATGGCAATAATGAGGATGATAATAATGAATTTTGATCTATTCGCATCACAAAATCATAAATGGAAGATGAACTATTACATTATTATTATGACTTTTGCACCACATTTTACACCATATCGAAAAAGTATGAAAGCAGCGCTCACAACCCTCCTATGGATTCGTAAGCTCTACACACAGACCTACTGTATTGTATGATCGAAACTGTCTAAAGTTGCAATCAAGATAACTTCTACTTTTAATCTCAAATCCATTATAAATAAAAAAAGTCAACCCTTCTCACTAAAATATAATATCAAAAGATTTGTCTTAGGCCTACATAATTTAGTGCTAATGAAACTACAAAAGGGCTCTGTTAACAGCATTTTTGAGATAGTACTTCAAAAACGGTGTGCAGCGTCACTTAATCGTTTTATTGTGGTATCAAAATCGTCAATAGATAAAAAAAAAGAATAAGACTTATTTAACCATTTTACTGAAAGGAGAAGTTTTTGGCGGAAGAAGCACCAGCATATAGACCGCTATATCGGCAAAAGCGCTGATTGACCACCTCCATATCACAAAACAGACGCTTCTACACAACCGTTACAAACAAACTTCAATAAATTATTGTCAGCCGACCAGGTAGAGGGATGCTATTGCAGTCATTAGGAAAAAGGTCCCTAAAAACCTTGGATTCGTAAAAAAACTTTTAAAAAATTCGGCGCGCGGTACCGTACAAAACGCGTGCAAGGTCAATGACTGCACCTTTGGAAATAAAAAAAATGTTCACAAAAACGTCAATATAGAATTGTGGAATTTATTTTCATGATTGTCAAAAAAAAAAACATTAAGTTGTAAAAGTAATGAAAGAGGTTCATAAAACATAAAATTTAGTGACTGATGTATAGAGAGAGAATATATTATATACGATATTAATTCTTCGTTTGCTTGTTTACTTATGTTTGCTCTTTTTATCTCAAGGAAGAAAAAAATTTAATAGAATGAATGATGAAACAGTAAGATATTCTATACAGTAATGTTTACAGTACGACTCAGTTTCGTGACAAAGTGCACTAAAGACAACATGTACCGCATAATGGTTTACATGTTGTAAATGTGCACGATACAACGGGTGCTTGGAAAAAACCTCCCAAGCACATCTTCGTAATCACCTCTCTATACAAATACTGTCTGTTATCAGCTTCTCATCATCCCATGCATAAGGTGCAACTGTAGCTATACTAAGTCTTTCACAAATTCGTCCGTGCGTTATTTCTCCAGTAGATAATACAATAAATATACATTGTTTAGTATTATTTTTATCGTGGTTCTTAACAAGAAAATACATTCCAGTCAAGGTGAGTTGCACCACGTTGGTGACCGGTGTCCGCAAAGACGGCTCTCGTGCATATCTTTACCCATCCCTATTTCTCATTTATTTATGTCAGGTGTATTGTTGTTTCTGGTTTTCGTAGTTATAGTTTATACAAATTTGCAGTTTGGTATAAATGTATTGAATTTTAGACGTTTGTATTTTAAGAATTTGTTTTGAATAAGTGATATCTTAATAATTCACCATTCACTCAAGTTTGAACATATCAATGTCGTTAAAATGATAACAATTGTCATAAATCGTTTTTGCAGATGAATATTACCTAAAGTTAGTTCGCTTCAAAATGTCATGATTTAATTGTTTGCAATTATTTGCTTTACTAAATCACATTTTAAATTTTTCTTGACGTAAGGACGAATTCTCACTAATACTCAAGTATTTTATATTAATTTGTTAGCTTCATGCATTTGTATTCTATCTATATACGATATTTAAATGACCGTTTATCTTTCCATTGAAAACAAAACCATTCATTACTTCATTTTATTATTAACACCATTAAAAAAAAAACCCTATACATTAATAATAAAAGTAGCCTAAAAGTGCAAGCAAGACCTTTCGTCCTACTACAACAGAACAAAACAAATTCCTCATCTAGCTAATTGGCCAATCACGCTTCTCCTTATTACACACAACAGCACTCAGCACAAGGGAAATCGTTCTCCTCTAAGTAAGCTAAAAGTTTACCTAAATCCCATCCCATGCTATTATGCTACAGAGTTCAAATCTTCATCTTCATCTACTCACAAAAACCATTCATCTCGCTTGCAAACCATAATACAGTTATTAATCTTAAGTAAAATAACAACAGTAGATGCTTGCTAACGTTATGAACAATTGCGAATCTTAAGCCGGAAGAATATAATAGTCATGGTCTAGCTGGACTATGCTGTACAAGTGCTCAGTAACGGTGTGTTCTGTTATTCGACGCTTTTAGAGGTTTTGTGAGGGAACTCTAGCGGAATTAGAGTTCTTTGATTGGCGATTTTCATAGTTTACTTTTAGTGGAATGGAATGGAAAGGACGGTTTACCGTTTTGCTTTTAGCTAAAGAAGGATGGATCTAATGATAACCTATACGGACGTGTTGCGAAAGTGTTTTATTTTATTGTTGTATAATTAGAAAATAAATTGAGGAAATGTTTAGGTTTGGTATTTTAATGGTCAATGCACTGACAGGAATAGTTTTGTTTAGCTGTTTTTGTTTACTTTATTGCTATAGTTATTTGATTTAAGCGGTGTTGTCATTGGGTATTGTTTAATATTCTGCTGCATTTATTGTCCTCCGGTGTCATATAATTTGTTATCAATAGAATAAATATTAAATAAACACTGTTAAAATGTTGACACATTTACAGTAGGTTGTTTGTAGTCAATTAGTTGTTTGGTTGGTTGAACGCAGAACCCCCCAAATGTATTGCAGATCATAGATTGACGAGAGTTAGATAAAACACTGTACAATTACTACAATCAACCCGTGGCTTAATAGATAATAAGTAAAATTAGTGGATTTTTTAGAAATCACCTCCCCTTATTTCAACCAATGATACACCCTGAAAATGTTGACATGGTAAATAGTTGACGTTTTCTTCCAGTAACGATCCTCTGACCAAAGAATTGCGTACACCATCATAACAGTGGTGTATACAGGGAGGCATTGGGTGACTTCAGCCCCCCCTCTCCCCTCTTCTCCGCCACTTTCTCAACTTGAATGTTTGTCTGCAATAAATGTATTGATAAATGTATATAACATTGAGATATTTAATGTATTGATGAAGATAGTTTTCGTGTGAGTCTTGCAATAAAACTAAGTAGACCGACGACATCCTCAACGAATCTGGTGATATTATCCCATTCAGAATACAAACTGACTGAAACCATATAAAAAATATAAACAATTGTGATGCTTCTTTTGTGGGGGAATCTGAACCCCACAAAAGCACATTGCATCGAACGTTGAGCCGGAATCTTCTCAATCTCGTGTCAATTCCACCAGATTCACTCGAAACACATTCCTATCTTTGCCACTGGCCATATAGACACCTTGACACTAGCCTAATTAATCAAAGCTCCTTGCCGACCGATTGCCTCATACATTTGTCCATTGCGTGGC
The DNA here is from genome assembly GCA_945910005.1 of Isoperla grammatica. NCBI lineage: Eukaryota > Metazoa > Arthropoda > Insecta > Plecoptera > Perlodidae > Isoperla > Isoperla grammatica. The sequence continues at coordinate 23,866,958 of OX246748.1, forward strand.
CTTAATGTGAAGCAGACACACACATTGGAATGTGCGTGCCGAATTTCATTGTACCTCGATTCATAACGTCTTCGTCAGCATTTGGAGCACATTAGTGATGCCAGTTGTAAAGACTATGCTAGAATGTTCACACTATGCGCTAAAAGCTTGACAATGAAATTATTGTCCATCGTGATTATTATGTGACCCTGAAGAAGACAGAATGTGACGCCCGATTAAAACAATGGGGTGTGGTTGATCTCGATTCTTCGGTTGTCATTGTTGTCAAAATGGGAACAAGACTTGTGTTCTTTATTATTATTTTTTTTTTTAGTTGAAGAATTTGATGATAGTTAAGATTTCAAGATTTGAAGAGGACATTGATTGATGATAGATGGAAGACTGGCGAGTTGATTTCGTGGAATTTGGGTATTTCCTGTATTTTGTTTTGCAATTCTCGTGCTCGTTTTAGTCATAATCGTTTAAAGAATTAGATTCTTTTCTGTTTTTTCTCTTCCTTTTTATCACTTTTGTATGTTTGTTTGTTTCTTTAATTCTTCTACTTCTCTGTTTACCCTCTCTTTATTCATTGTATTTCTTAAAATTATGTTGCATTTAGTACTGCATTTTTTTGTAGTTGCTTTTTTTGAATTATTAATGTTCACTGTTTCATTACAGTTTTCTTCATATCTTCTTTGATTATATTATATATTATTTTTTTTGTCTGTGGCTCGTTGGTAGGGTGTACACGTAATCCTGCTTTAGATCAGAAGACAAACTGGGAGTGTCCACAGATACCTTTGTCATAACCTAACTTTACCAAACCTTACCCTTTCCTTCATCACAAAGGTTTTAACGTACCCTTTGGCGAGTGCGGGTATTAGTAATAAAGGTCTATATACTCTATTTATATTTTATAGTCAATAAAATACAGATATTCCATTAAAAAGGACCCCGGTAATGTGACAATGTATAATCATAATGTAATATAATACCATATAGGATCCCCGTTGCCCCCCCCCCCCGCGCCCCTCCTCCCGGGATGCATAGTTCCCACGTGACGTCACAGCGGCCATGATTGCAACACAATTGATCTTGGTACATCCTAAAACATTGGTTGATATTATCTTCAAATTGATAAATACTAAAAGCGCAAACATTTTAATTAACTAATGGCAACGTCGCAAAGTGTAGTCGCAAAGATGGCCGCATCGCGCACAGACAGCCGTGACGTACGTACAACGGAACGGCGGGAGATTCTAATGCCGAGACCACGCGACGCGACCGCCATTTCGTTCGATCGAAGCCGCCGCCATTTGAATTCGTCCAATGAAAACGTTTCCCATAACACACGCGTGATGGTAGGTAGCATTTCCGCGTAAGTTGTTATACTCGCTTGCTCGCCGGCGCAACACTTTTACCAGAGTTCAACGACCGCTGACGTCACCGGCGTTACCTCGCTCTTGCTCTACTGATCCAGATCTGTGTGGCCAGAGTCCTCGCTTCGACTCCGCGCGGCGGTGTTTGTTCGTTGCGTAGTGAATGCAGTGGCGTACGCAGGAATATATTTCCGGGCGGGGGGGGGGGGGATCTGCCTAGAGTATAGGCCTACGACATACCTGTTAAAAGATGGTCCTCAATTGACATGATGGGGGGTGTGGGGGGATGCCCCCCACAATAGCGTCGCAGGTAATTTTTTTTAAATCTGTAATTTCCAAGTGTTTTTGAAGAAGTTGGAGTGCTTTCTGACCGAGATACATTTGCAACAATTTAAAAGAATATTATTGAATTTATTTCACTGATAAATTTATCTTGAACATAATATTATTTGTATGTGTATGGTAATATTATTTCCTTCTATCGTAAGTATCAATTTTTTATACAAAAAATATAGAATTTGCGGAGTATATTGAAGCTGGAATATCGGGGGGGGGGGGACAAGATCCCCGAGCTACCCCCTCTGTATACGTCACTGAGTGAATGGTACGTGCGGTGCGGCAGGTGCTAGACAATGGATAATGGACTTGGAGCAATGAATGGACATGGTGAGGTGACTGAATGTATGATAGACGGTCAATATTGAGGTGGACGAATTTCGTTGGTTGGTGGGGAAAGTAATACAAGAGTGTATTTCTGTCGAATGTAGATCGGAAGGTGAACCCATCAGAGCCTATTATTTGCCAGCGATGCTTGTTCGTCACATTCGGCTTTTTATCAGCAACTACTTTGTTTACATATTTCGCATACAAGAAATAGTGGTCGAGAAATATAATAATATATCAAATAAATTGTACAAAATTAATCACATAATTTTCATAAGATCAAATTACTTATTTTCTTCGTAATGGATTACCTACTTGTAAAAAATTTCTCAAAGAAATATCAATGACCTTCCTTTCTTCTGAAGGCCCCCAAAACCTGGAGCCACGGACAGCTTCTCATTTTCATTATGCGCATAGAAATCACCTTCTGTCTTGTATTCACCTCCAAATGAACCACAGTAGAGGCATCTTAGTATTTAATAAATTCAAACCTCTAGTTGTTTAGATATATTATGTATGGGTGAACCGTGAAGTAAGTACTCGTATGTGGCGCAATTGTGCATAGAAATAATAATAATGTGGTCAAAGAATCTGGTGTCAACCTGTAATACTCATCACTCCTCAGTCCTCTAGAGTCTAAAACAACCCCCACCCCCGCGTTATGAAAATTGAAGGCAAGTTTTAGTTATGGCGCTATATTGTGGACAAGCTTATCCCGTACACCCCTCCTTTATTGTATCAAGCGTGGATGTCTGTCCTCTAAAGTCTAAAACACCCCCTCCCCCCCGCGTTATGAAAATTCAAGGCAAATTTTACCTATGGCGCTTTATTGTGGGAGGCTTACCCCGTACACCCCCCATTAATCGTATCAAACGTGTATATACAGTCATACTTGACTTTATTTATCTCGTGGTAATTGCACCAGCCCCCCCCCCAAATATATTCCTGCCTACACCACTGTCCTCACATGACACATTCTTCCATACTTGTGTAGGAGTTTTGACACCTGTAGGACGGACAACTATATTTTCAAGTGGGACCCACCACTTACGGTAAATTTTATTACATGCATAATCATCATCAACACTTCAACTTCTTTTTCATCTTAACAAATTTTCTCTTAGTCATTTACGAACCCCTCGAAGCAAAGTATTCGTGTTTGTATTCAAATACTATTTATGACCCGCTATTGAACTGTACGCGGCGGGTATTATATAAAATGATTCGTGCATGCGAAGTTTGAATATATAACGGACGTTTTCACGTGTTGATTGCGTGGTTGTCATGTTTAGTGGTACCTACTAATATATTCGTGGGGATTAAAGAAGAATGCAAGTTTTAGTTTTGCATGGAGGTGGCTTGATTGGTTGGTAAGACTTGTCAGGTCCCCAAGGTGTTTTGATGAGATCAGGTCGTCTCACATCTACAGTTTCACACCCACAACCGATGTCTGTGTTTCCGGGGTTATTATCAGCACTTTCTCACTATAGTTCGGGTACCAGCAGTTGTCGAATGACACGGGGGGGGGGGGGGGGGGTCACCATCCCCTCAAGCAAAACTAGTTGATATAAGCAATCCTTTAAAACCATTCCTGAGAAATAATGCCTTCACCGTTCCCATGATTTGTACTTTGTATTTCTTAAATTGTTTATATTTTGATTTCTGTAATATTCTGCAATTTTTGTATATTTTTTTAAATTGTTTGTTACTTGTCTTGTATTTAGTTTGTTATTTTCCATTGTATTTTGCAATACATAATTTTTCTATAACTGTTTATTTGGTAACTTTTCTTGCTTATTTTCCTTTTTTTTAATTTTGTTTTTTTTGTTTTACGATTTACGAATATGTGCAACAGTGCATAATAACGTTTACCCTTTTTAGCTATCGAATCTTCACACATAGTCGATGACAGCCAAACATGCAACCTGCTTTCACAACCAACACGCTATCGAATACAAAAAAATCACCGTTAAACATCTAATGTGTTTACTTTTCTATTTGTATTTAAGTGATGACATAATGACTATACCATAATGCTGGACTTGGGCAGTTCCATTTGGTGGAGTCGCAGGGGGGGGGGGGGGAGAAGGTCTTGCTGTAATTATAATTATGGTAATTATGACAAGGACGAATATACCTACTTTACTATGCCCTCTCTAAAATACCTATTGATAAATAATTTGGGCACTGTTGATTTCGTCTATTTTGTCTTAATTACAAAATATGCAGGTGATCTTATTTTGGTTTGTTTTCATACAGCAAACACATTTGGTTTCACACAATTCTACACAACAATAATAACAATTCTATTACCTGTGCCATTCGTGAAACATATTATCAATAAAACTCAGTTGATGTATAGGTAACTGAGTGGGCAAACAAATATACCATCTACTTATTTGTTCATTACTTGTTTTTGCAAGACTAAACTCAATTTTCTTCCTGAATTGATTTGTCGAGTATGAAATGAACATACTAAAATCCCTATCCCAAATCATTCGTATACAATGCATCGACACACCTAAAGCAATGGCGTCCATACATCACCGTGAAACTGATCCGTTCCGACAGCTCCTTTTATCATTTCCACAGTGTTGACCTTGAAGTTCTTGCAGATAGATGGGGTTGTTTACAGCAAGCAGCAGCCATTTCAAAGCACTTCGCCATCAAAGACATGTCTTCTTTTGTCTTCTCTTTCGAACTAGGTTGTTGACTTTGGCTGGCTGGCTACCTTTTGGGCAATTCCTATAGATTCACAAGATTTACTGTCTTGTATAATATAGGTAGGTACTAGTTTCCTGGTTGAAAGGCCTACGGATAATAACGCCAAGACGTTTTCGTGTGCGAAATAATTTAGCCATAAAGCAGCTTGGACGGAGGTGTATTCGTCAAGGGTAATAAAGGTATTCTGGTGTGTGGTATGTATTCGCGAAGAATAGTGAACCAATTTTAAAAGGGAAGGTTCAACCACCCCTAGACTGAACTGAGCTCCGATGAAGATGTTCCCACGAAACCCTCCCACCTATAGAATGTACAGTATTTATTGGTGGGTAATGTTTGGACGGATTTTGCAGGTTACGTTACTCGTTTCATCCCTTTAGGAATTGTGCAATAACACTTTTAGTTTTATTGTTGTTGGGTTATTTCGCTCTTTCTCTCTCTTTCTCGCTCTCTCAATGGAAGCTTCAATATATTTACTACTTGCATCAAAGCGTGTTGAGAAACATTGTTAGTTTTGAGAACATTACGAAGAATATTTCAAGACATGCGATGTTGTTGGAAGTAAACATCTTCAGTTGGGGGAATGCAAATATACTCCCATAGAAATCTTACGTTGTTGTAGGTAGATAACATTTACTGTTTCACACGCGGAGAGCAATTTGCAGAACGCGTTGTTCAAATTATTTTAGAATGACAAGCCTAATTTTGCCTTATCAACATCACTGTCTATATTACATGTTTTAGTGACAAAAACAAAATATTTCCCCCAAATCTATTTTTTTCTTCAAATATCTCTGGATTCCCTGTATAATGTTTTGTTTTTCAACTTTGTACCGGTAAACGTAAAAGTTTGCTTAGCATCGTTTTAATTTGAGTAAATAATGTTTTTGAATTAATATACATTAAAAAAAGGAAAATAATCAAATATGTATGTACACTCTTCGACATTCGTCAATCAGGGGTCCGACAAAACATCTCTCCTGCACCCACCCTATAATATAATGTCTAACGAACAATTGAACAGACAACTATAGTTTATGTAACATAACGATCAGTAACCATATAGTACAAAAAATGAGTGCAGAAGAGTTGTACGCGTAAATACGTGTTATCACCTAAAGTGGTTCCACAGAAACCCTGCGAATGCTGACGTCATAAATAGGTGCGTGGAACCAATCAGCGGGCGGCTTTCTCAAATATTAACAATCGGTAGCCAATGCCTCACTCATCTATGACGTCAGTATCCACAAGGTTGCTGTGGAACGACTTAGGATTTCCTTATGTCACATACCGTACAACCAACAGATTTCACACCAAATAACCATCTTGTTTACAACTACTTTAGTGAGTGACTTTTTCCGTCGTTTTCTCAAGCCCAGACTACATAATTTAAATCCTCAAGATTTCACGTTCTACCACCAATTTAACTCTAAACCTTCACTATATGGACATGTCTTACACTTAAGCTAACTGTTGTCAGTGTTCATATCCGGCAATTAACAGAAATCCAAGTGTCCAGGTGAATAAAGCAGGAAGTCGATGCGATGGTCGCCCGGGAAAACACAAACTAAATTGTTAAAACTGTATTTGGTCGACGATTTGTTGCGAATTCCTGTTCTCCCACCTTCCTCGTTTTTTGTTTTGCTTCCTATACATGGTCCTACGTGACGTCTGGCACGCCCTCTTCCTTTCCTTTCCCTTCGGTCTTATCGAATCTGTTACTTTCTTCCTTCTCTGTCCTTCCCTTCGCCAGCCAAACATGAGCTTGTAGATTATACTATCACTAGGAAAACGTTCTGTGTGACGCGTTGATAAGCGAGCACGTCCATGTCCACGACATTCTGAACAAAAGCTCTCGAAGTAACCAACCTTGCATTGCTCAATATGATAGTTTTCATATTTAAAAACAACAATTGTGAGGGATGACAGATGTAGATAAGTCCATGCATTATGCGGAATGCGAACCCGGAACCCACGCCTATAGGTGGCATGCGCGTAAAACCAACGCCCCATGAGCCACCGCGCATGGCATCAAATCTTGCAACTGAGTAGATATACAATAAATTCATATTTATTTATATTTATTTGTGTTCAACCAATCAACGTTGTATTGATTTCATCATTTCTGTCGTCATACCAATTAACTTTTGTTTTGGTTACTTATATTTACCAAGGGATCTTTATCAACGTTGGTATTTAAATTAGTGCAGAATTTAATAAATATATTTTATTTATTTTATTGAATATTGTGTTGATTTTATAATTTCCGCTATGTTATTAATCATCATGTGGTGAGCACCAATATTTGCCAAGGTTTCTTATCAACGTTGATAATAGAAAAGTGAACGAACAAAATCTAACGGTCGTTGATTTGTATCAAAAACAACAGTTTGACCTTAGCCTGACCTATGGATGTCACTCTCATAGTAAAGGTCACAACACATGCATTCACCACACGTATCTCTGTTATTTCTAAGTGCTTTGTAAATGTTGGTTGTGTTGCGTTTACGGACACGCCCACAAATATTCTGGGCACGAGAAACTTTCAATTACATGGTCGGTTCGAAACATGTTTCGGTCACGTCTAAATCAGGTTTGGAACCCCGAAGTGGGTTCGAGACCCGGTTGAGACGTGTGTTTGCTTCGGGAAACTTTGCTGTAATGTTCCACATTCTTTTGTCTTTTATGTGATGCTTATTTCTTCCATTTCGCACTTGCGGTGATCCCAATTTTAAATGTATTTATTTTAATTATTCGCCTAATCTACATTTTGATTATTTTTTTATGTTTCATACTTACACTTGTTATTTTTCTAGTGTAATTTTTGACGTTTTGGGACCATTGTTTTTATTCCTACTTTACATGCTATATAATAATTGTAGGAATACCTACATAGTTATATAACAATTTTTTGTATGAATCCCTACTGCATCTTATTTACACACTAACTAAACTAATAAATGATCTCACAGCTACTGAAGTCAGTGTTAGAAGTGTTCAAATCTAAAGTACCTGAAAATATATCCAAGCTCGATTTTGCAAGCAGAATATATTTTACCAGTGTAAATAAACCCTTCCTGTCACGTTTGTAAATAATCTAGTTTACATAAATGTTAATATCCTTCCCCCCCCCCCCCCCACTCTTTGTGCAAGTCTAGCTACGCCATTGACCAGTTCACTTCCCATGTAAAAACGCTCTGCCCAGGTTTGTTTGTCTGTTGATATTTCCGCAGGACCCGAATGAAATGCACATACGGTATTTTATTTATATTGCATTTTGCTGCAAAATTCGTTATTAAATGTACTTTGTAGTGAATTTAGCTGCTTTTCGTACGGTATTGTTTATGAATACTTCCTCCCTTGTTAATCTATAGGTCGTATAGCTACATTAAACGGTTACCGATAGAGGGGGGATCAGCGGTAAGACGTGAGACTCTAATTCGGGAGGTCGCCGGTTTGATTCCGGCCACCGGTAGTCCTGACTAAAGGTTTTTCCGAGGTTTTCCTCAGTCGTAAAGACGAATGTTGGGATTAAGTCATACTATCAGCCCTCGGACATTCCTTCACAGCTAACCATACACCCTAATAACCTAATTAGTCACCTGAAGAGGGCACATCAGGTAAAGCTGGTGTGCACCCTATAAAGGGTATTCTTACGAAAAATTAATTAATTTAGTTGCATTTTTCTTACGAAATTATTTTTATTAGCCTTTCTTCTTGAATTCAATAAGTTTTACGAAAGTATTGAACCAAAAACCATGAATGGAATTCAGATGACAATATGTCAAATTTTGTCAATAGTAATTTGTAAAATATTTTTAGTAATAGTAATACACAACTAACTTATTGCATAAAGTGGTACCACTACAAGTGAAGTGTTATTTAGCTGTGAACTTAATTTTTAAAACACCAAACGAGAGCGTTCGGAAGTAGTTTTGATGTTTTTAGTCAACTATAATTTCTCTTAAACAAATAATAGATTTAGTATGAAAATATTTACCTACTTGCAGAGGGATGTCATATCTACGCGTGGTATTAAGTAAATTTGTGACAATCCTGCTCAAAAATAATATACTCATGTTTGAATTATGCAAATAAATTACTTTCGTCGAAAATGTTCGCCGAAATAATAAGAAGAATCTGTTCAAAAATGGGTACATTATTTCTGAATAGGTTGGAGACAAATGTACTTAATAATACCATGCATAGATATGACATCCCTCTACAAGTAGGTAAATATTTATAATAATCCTACTGTTAGTTTAAGAGTAATTAGTTGACGGCCAATACATCTGTAAAACTCCTACTGCCGAATGAAACTACTACTTTGGCAAACAATGATTTAACCGCATGTACAAAAATGAATTATCTAAAACCTTCCATGCGCATCATTGATGGAGCTAGGTGGCTCAGTGATTGCACGCGCGTGCCTCTGTTTCGGAAGGTCGTGAGTTCGATACCCCGCCGTCGGCAATCGTGACGCAAGTCTTATTTCACACTGAATTATGGGTTCAGTCTGCAAGTTAGTCCTAGGATCTGACTGATGTTATCAGAACTAATACTTATGGAATTAGTTTGGCAATATTATCCAAGGCACAACTCAAGAGGGTTGGAAAGGGGAGGGGGGGGGGGGGGGGCGATCCCCCAGAAACCCAAAATGTCGATAGTTTTAAAAATGGTCTAGTGTTTATAACAAAAATACATAGAATCCCAATTTAATGTTTTCCCATCCATTTATTAGTTTTTTCTGTTCTGCTTTCCAGGCAATTATAAAAGAGTATGAGGACTTTTCTCTGGATACACTACCCCCCCGCCCCCCCCCCCCCCCCAATCACACTTCACAAAAACACCTAAGAGTTACCTTGTTGCTTTAGAGTCCAAACGTTTCTAGTATTCGATATAAATCACAAAATACATTCATTTTTAATTGAAATATTTTTTCTTTGTGTAGTTTTCAGACAATAAATTATATGTGCATTGTTAAATTGACAGACAGCCCCCTCTCCCCTCTTCTCAAAAGAAAATTTACCGTGTAACAATAGAGTTCTCACTTGTTACACAGTACATACATTCTCAATTTAAAAATGTTAGATTTCAAACCATTTGAAAAAAGTAATGTTTTTTCTACATTAACCCTCCTCCCCCATGCAGACGAATTCATGTGTGCACCACCGATTCCGCCCTATCGTGTACCCTCCAATGAGTTATGCGCGCGACGTTTTTCTCTTGACATTGGCACTGAATTGATCCACCGCGCGTTTTCTCGCCCGGCACCTTTCCTCTCGACTTCCTCCTCCATTTCTCTACTTTCTCGCTTGGTCCTCTCTTCTTGTTGCCTCGCGCTGGCTTCGTCCGTAGGTAGGGTCAATGACCAGCCTTGCAAGTGATTCAGACACACTGCAGGCAGGTTGCCGGTCCGCATAACGGGACCTCTTTACCTGCGGTACCGCGGCCACACGGCGCCGGCACGACGGTGCGGGCGATACAAGCATCAAGGTAATACCGCGCGGAGATGACCACGTGGTCAAAAATCGAAAATGTGTTTTTTACAAAAAATAACAGAATATTAAAGGGAAACCGAGTTTTGAGATGAAGTTAGCCCTAAAGGGAATTGTTTTGTTTTCCTCCCAAGATTTGGTTTAATGTTGTTTTATTTGTCATTGATAAAAAAAAAAAAATTTATTTTGTTAAAACAACAATTTTGTAGAACACAAATGAGCCATTTGGTCAAGAAAACAAAAGGACAAATGCTTTTTCAAGGACGTGAAGAGATTTCCCAAGAGATTGTGCATGTATGACATATTCAAGCTCAAATAAAAACCTGTCGAGCCTTTGAGTGAAATCAAACAATGGTTTTAAAACTGTAAATTACAAATGGACTTCTAAAATCCAAATTAAAAAATTCTTAGGCACACATTAAAAATTAAACGAGAAGTTGGACATTGCGGGAAACGTTAGAGCTTCGCTCGCCACTAATTCGTCAGCATCATCGTTTTCAATACTTTCATTGGTTTGAGACAACTCACCGCTTTTTCGCAATTCGCTTCCATCTTTTCATGGCGATCACAACCAATATTTCCGACTATCTTTTCCACGAATTCAATTTTGGTTACCTCTACTATTTTTTCCTTCGACTTTCCCCTTAATTATATTTTCTAAATTTGCTAACACGTCCTAAAGTTTGTCTTACGAAACCGACCATGTGGTTTATTTGTTACAGCGTTTTTTTCCTTGTGGGTTCTCTTAATTTTAAGTACTTCCTACTTCCTCATATTATATGTGATTGACATCAAATCACATCTCAAACGCATCACAGCTAAAATATTTCCTTTTCAAATTCATCCATGTTCTGTTACACATCCAAGTATTATAAATATCCATCCATAATGATCGATATATAGATAGATTGTTATATGCAGAAATGTGTCTAATTTGTGCTTTATTTTATATCTTGGTGCCAGAAACTAACCAGTAAATTTTTAGTACGGGAACTAATTTGCCAGGATATATTTTTGTCAGGATACGTTGGTGAAATGTAAAATAAATTTTCAAAATTAAATATTTTAATTTTGGTTTTCGTCATTTGAATTAATTTCTTTTAGAAAACAAATTCCACGAATCCAAAATAATATGATCATTCGTTTTCAATGAAAATTCATTTGAACCAAATTTCTGATTCTTTCCACAATCACGTTGAACTTTTGGTTTTGCCAAGGTGTCGAGCGAGGTGTTTGGAACGAAAGTTGTACCTCGGCGTGGGAATCGAAGAGAAGACCCACGCTTGGCCCGGCGGCCCAGAGCGCAGTCGACGCAACAGTAAACGAAACGGAGATTACAACGGTGCCTAATTTGGGTACAAACGTCAAGAGTTTGCGCCATGGGACCAGATTACCCTTCAACTGGTGTTCGTGTGGGAAGAAAACGTGCAAAAGATGAAACAAAATATGCAAATCTAAAAAATAAAATAATGTAATATGTTTGAGTCGTTGGTCTTTTGGATGTATTCTTGCTTCCAATGCAGAATGTCTAGGGTTTGATTCTAGATTCAGTCTGGGCGTTTTTCATTTTAAAATATAGTTTATTCCATTTGCAACTACTATTGTTAGTGTAAACGGAACCGTTACAGCAACAAGGCACGTAATAAAAAATCAAAAACCAGATTTTGTAACTGAGTTGGTGGAAAATAATACAAAATTATTTATTAATGCAATCAAATATTCATTACACTAAAATGTAAATAAAGTTGAATATTTTGATAAATATATGATCGTCAAAATTGTAGTCAAAATGCTTCTAAATATCAAGCAACATGATACATAATTATTCGAACAAATCCAACCTCTTGAATTGTATGGAATGTACGTAATATAAAACATGAAAATAATGTTTTTATTTTACACCTTGATCATCAAAGATCTACGTCGAAGGCACGCTTTGTACAAACCAACCTCTTTAACATACCAAGATTTTCATCCTCATTTTAACTTTTCCAACAAATTTTATTTTATTTTGATTGATACAGTAATTACACATACATAATAACTTTGAGCCCTTGACTGGCTCCCAGTGAGTAGAATACTACCAGAGGGGGTATATTTACAAGAAGTTATGTTTATATTCACAAAGCAAGTATAGAGGAAGTTTTATGGAACATATTTATTTACTTTGACGAACACACAATTTTGTTATTAAACTTATTTGCAAAGGGAAACATCAATAAAGATACCTTTATACATGAAACGCGAGACAGAACCAGCCTGAGATAGCATACCCTTGCAAAACATAAGTTAATATCATAGTTTAAAAAAAAAACGTTCAAAAAGCAAACATAAGTTAATATTATAGTAAAAAAAAGCGTTCAACAAGAACATCTGTGCTAATTTGTGTTACGTTAATACATTAAGGGCTGGTCTTACAATCTCCTAATAAAAAAGTTATTTGGAGCAATTAAGCTATTTGGAGCATTTCAAGGGTTTTGATTGGTGGTTGCCATGAAGAAAACAAGCTATTCGACGAATAAGTACTTATTGGGACATTGTAAGACTGGTCCTAAGTATATTTTATTGCAATGAGACGATGAGGGGTGAGAGATGACGATGAAGGACAATCACAAAAACCTATACTCTATCCGTGATTCGAACTTACGTCCTAAGATGGCATACGCTTAGGATCTGGAACCGAACCACATGAGCCACCTCGGATGTTTGTGTACATTAAAAACCGCATACATTTTAATAATAATTTAATTTTAATCCGGAGGCCCATCAGTATTAATTTCTACTCACATTTATTGCCGTGTCATCTTGACTTGGTTCCCCCTATCCACCCACCCCATACAACACATGATTCCCGCTTCCAACAAGTTGATATCACGAATACAGATCTCACCCTTGTTAACATTTCAAGCACCCTTTCATCAGGGATGTTATTTTCCTAACAAAAACAGCCCTCAAATAGGGGGAGTTTTTAGGGGAGGTTTTTTTCTGTCTATTTCAACTAACGTTAGTTTAGAATTTATTCAATAGGGTCTGGAAGGTTGAACGAAGGTCAAGTTACTAAACAGAAAGAGAATTCGACCAATTTTTATTGTTCACTTCGATTGTCCGGGCTAAATTCGAACGGTACTTCAGGCAATAAACACACACAGTTGCTATATTTAAAAGAAGGTAACAAAAAATCCATAGATCACTGAACTGAACCTATAGCGGCTTTGGTTGTAAGTTTTGTCAATAGGTTGTCATTTAGCAAGGAGTATTTTTTGTTCTTGGGTGAGAATAGCTGGGTTCGATGGTCGAACAGTGAAAAAACATTTCTTTTACTTGATGTATTTATTGGTACTTACGAAAACGGAGCAAAGTAGAAAAAAGAGACACGACAATGATGTAACAGGTTTACTTCCTGCGAAACTTATTTTCCTTTAAAAAAAATGAGAAGATTTAAATTTGAAAACATTTTTTTATATATAGTTTTACCACAGGTTTTACTGTTTATGAATTGTAAAGCTGACCTTGTATCTCTAGAAATTGTTAGCGAATTAACATGCCAGCTTCTACTGTAAAGTGAAGGCTGTAATAGTGAAATACGATATTACTTGGTAGATTCTCTTTTCAAATAGGGTAACCTTATTCCCTTATCGTTTTCAATGGCATGACCTTGTTATTTTCAATTCGGTATTCGTCGTTCAAAAACATTTTTGGATTTGTTATTATAATTTATAGAGCAAATCGAATGAACGACAGTGCAGTATTTTTGCCTAAGATAAAATGCGAGCATAAAATATCAGTCAACAACCAACATACTTTTTTTGTGTCACAATTTTTCTATTTATAATGCATTATTCATTTATTAATTATGACTGTTAGACATGACTTTTGTCCCAACAAAATCTAATAAAACAATACTATAGTAGGCTACACATGTTCGATTCCGGGTTCGATTCCAGGTCGGAGAAAACCTTCTAGACAATAGCTAACACGTCACAACATTGCCCATCAATACAGCTGGCAACGTTGTAACCTTATAGAGATTTAAAATAAATGTATCAGTAAATATTGATGAAAATGAAATTGACTATAATTCACATGGTTTTAGTCGATTTATAAGCACGGACAAGTCGAATTGTTGTTCATATCTCCCTGTAAAGATCTTTGTATTATATTATGTTGTAGCTTCCTCGTTTTACCCAGACTTCTTGTGAAGAATTTTTATTTACTCATTTAATGTCTGTCCTATTCCGTTATAAAACTTATCTACAAAGGAGGACAACAAACATAGTCACATACTCATTTTTAACAAAAGAAGTAGCATTTTTATTACAAAGACTCAACAATATAACTGCACCTTATAGTTATAAAACTGCAGCATTTAAACTTTTTTTTTATCCGGTTACCAATTATTATTTGCGACACTAATTCCATGTGCCCCCCCCCCCCCACCCCCCCCCCCCCCCCGACTGTTACCACGAACGACTTCTCACTAATTACCAAGTTTATACTTATTCTATACGATTAACTTCTTTACTCGTCCTCAATTTATTGAAAATTTATTTTTCTAAATTTTAAAACTAATACAATGAGTAACAGAAAATATTTCGTTTTCTATAGATTAGATCATTACGCGATCAATAAGCATTTTTATTTGAATCCTCATTAGAAAAGATTAACAAAATTATGTACAAATTAGTCGTTTAATTATTAAAGCTTTTGATTTCTTAAACGTTAAAATTCCAATGGATGGTCCATTTCACTTAATTTTCTTTTTCGCGAACCCACGCACCAAAACAATTACATTACAAAAGTTAACAAGCAAGAATTCTACTCTATTATCCAGTAAGTTGGGTTCAACGAACTTTATATGTTACGTTTGCTATTACAGTTGCCAACGACGGCCAACGAAAGTGCCTTATGTAATAGCTCCGTCCTCGTCGCACTCGCACGTTGCGCTTAAGTCTTTCTCTCTCGCACTCACGGCTTCGCGACGGCCCTGTAAGCAGGTGAAGTTCATTCGAAAAGTGGAACATTGAACTGAGTTGACCGCCACTCTCAATGGCTGGCTATACTTTTATACTTTCAAAGGAAGACGGTGGAAGTCTATAATGATTCGCGTCACCGCACCAACTGTGCGAAAAAAAATAATAACGCATTAGTATTCACAGTTTGGTGATTGTTTGATGGCGTCACCCGATAGTGTTGAGTTTTTTTTTTTGCGTGGATGGTACTACCGTTATTTTTAAAACTGTTACTAGAGGAATTTTAAGAAGTGAAAGATAAAGATAATAATTGATGACGGTAAGTATTAGGACAGCTTATGTGACGGATTTAATTTGTCCTATGTTGGTGCAGGGACCCTGTTTTTTTGGAGATGGAATCATAAAACGTGTCAGTTCCGTATCTGGTTGAGGTACTTATTTGCTCCTGTTTAATTTCGTCTAGATATCGAAATCACCTGATTCTCTTTATCTTATGATACTTTACTTGCCACAACGCTTCCTCTGAATAATGATGTTAGATCACTTTTTTTTGCTTCTTTATTGTCCAAACCTTCTGAATTCAAAGTAGTTTATAACATTATAAGGGAGAAATTCCATCCAACAAATTCGTAAATTTGTTTGTTGTTCGTCAGTCTGATCTGATTATAAATGGTGATCGACAAATTTTCTGGGAGGATGTTTTCAAAATGGAATCTACAGACAGAAACGAACATTCGAGAAGGTTTATTTTTTTCTTCACAGATGAAAAGGTTTCCGCTACCCGGATATTTCAGATCAGTAGATCTATTTTTTACGATACCTGTTTACAACCCCAATCAAAGAGGCTTCGACTACCGTTAGATGGTTCCTAGATGTTTGAACACAGAGCAGATTCCGGGGAAAACTATTGCGTGTTTGATAACATCAATAAATAGTAGTGAAATAGTTTTAGAGTCGTGAATTAATTCAAACGTGTAGGTAGGAAGTATTTTACAACATTTAGCAGATGGTACCTCTAGTTTCAGACTGTGACAACACGAGTTTTATTGTTTATATTTTAGAAAATGTAAAGCAGTAAATACTGTTGATACAAGATTTTAGGTGTCTAAAAATAGATGAACCAAAAAGGAAATGAATGAGAAAATTTGAAACTAAGCACATGTAGTCCCAGTATTTTTTTTTTTTTTTTAGGAAAACATAATTTGGTCAATACAATTCTAATTCTTGTTCCTTTACGTCTCTGTTATTTAATACATAATGCTTTTGGAGACGATGAGGGTTGATAAATGGAGATGCAGGACATTTACAAACAAACATGCCTTATGCCGCATGATCAAAGTATTTAATATTTTTTCAAATTACCTTTACAGAAAACAGATCTCCTTACAATTAAAACAGAATATTACAAAACGCAGATTTCAATTTTAGAACACCTCAAAATCAAACCAATTAACGATCTTATTTTACCGTCCACTGTAAAACAATAAACAAAAACAGTACAAATGAGTTCAACAACCTTATTGATGTCAATAGAAAGATCCACACTCAACACAAATTCACTCTAGAAATTTCTCAGACCCATAAGAATTATTTCTAAAAGTAAAACAGTAGTTTAATAAGAGTGGAAGTTATGTATAGCATAGCAAAGCAAGCAACCAAGGGTACTAGCGGTCATCGTTCCAGTTTAGCCTAGCACAGTTGGCATGGAGTGGGAGAGCCGAGTGGTATAAGACAAGAGCGGCGTGAGGGGAGGGGGGGGGGGGGGATCAAACAGGAAGTGACGTAAGGTGACGTCACGTATCTAGGTCAAGAGTTACCATTGGCCGTGAAAAAATAATGGCAGACTCTTGCAGAAGTCTAGCTAGCTAGCGCTGGTGTGTATAATTATGACGTTACTCCGTGAAAACAGCAGTATTATGCTAAGTATAGTCTGTGCGTAGAAAAAAAAACACGTTACACGCGGTGTTTTTTCACCGTGACGCTTTCAGGAAAATGTTTTTTTTTTTTTGTAAAACAAAACTTGGTTATAATTTTTAATGGAATAACAGTTAATGTAATGTAATGTAATGTTTGTTGAGTACTTGTGTGTGTCTGCGTATTCAGACGATTCTCGTGCATGTTTAGCTGGGGGGATTTATCTTTACTGTTTTGTTGTTCGCTTGTGTTGTGGTAGATATAATGTAGCGGTATAAATGGTTAGTAAAGTTCAAACGTTGCAAACAATTAAGTGGGAGGGATATGAAACCCATAAGTTTTCACATCACTGAAACATAGTAACTATATTCAATGTAGCGCTAAGCTAAGAATAACGGTGGATACTACTTGAATAATGTGTATGTGCATATATTTTTAAATTAATAATTATCTTTGCTTTATAGAATCAAGGACTAATAACCGGATATGTTGAATAAATCAATCCAAACTATGTATGTGTAACAAGTACGTTCTGAGTATCAGTAATTCATTAATTAACCGTGTGCGGATATGTTTAAATACAACTGTATTTATTGAGAAAATCTCTGTTATTGTAACTAATGCCAGACTTTTAAATAACTCGATCATATATTACGGGAAGTTAATTGTGTATTGCCAATCCCGTTGTGTACAAATCACAAAATACATAACACATGTTGTTGTACCATTAGTTTATATACGTGTATTTTGCAAGTTTACTCTTGTATATTTTAAGTTTTGGTTGCATCTTGATTGAAAATCGATTGAAACCAAAACTTGTTCGAGGACTTTAATTAAACAAGCGTTATAGGGGAAGATAGCGTTTTGTGCAAATGAAATAAATATCGATTATCGAGAAAGGTACAACATGCAAAATAAGGAATGTTCATTGTTGTTCAAATGTTCATTTCAGCATGCAGGATGCTAAACATTTAGTATTTTTTGCTGTGACAAAGAAATACAGTACAGATAAAGTAAATTCAATATTGGATGAATGAAAGATGTTTTAGGTACCAACCATTAATTTGGTTTGAAGCCTCGATCAGATTTGCCATATATATGATGTATTATAAAATTGACAAGTTTCCAAAAACCGGATATTTTATGAGAACTTAAATAGATATTACAAAGTGTTACATATATATAGTAATTTTTAATGAAGTGCATAATATTATTGCCATGTTTAAATTGTTATACATCTGCCACAAGATTGTATGTAACAAGAATGTGACTGTGTTTTCACTTACCCCGCCCACGGTATTTCGGTGAGGTCAGGTCACCTCCCAAGGAATCTGCCTGCATGACTCTTCTTGACCTTTACATCTAGAGTTCTCCTAAAATCAGACACAAATAAATATTAATTCAATATAAAAACATTGTTAAACTGTGACTATGTTTTAATTTATACAGCCGAGAAGAGATTCCTTTAGTTATCAAATATTTTAATGGATTTGTTGAATATAAAATGTGATTTTTTTTTTAAAGTTCATTTTTGTTCATTTTATATTAAACAATTTTTTATTTTATTTTTCAATCTAAATATACCTCTAGATGTTATAACTAATCTGCAAAGAGATGCAAAGCTGTCAAACACTAAAGCGTAATAAACATAATTTTAATGGAAAGTGCATATAGGAAAAAAGTACGATTAAAGAATGAGAAGAAGAAATGTTTCAACATAAAACTTTTTCATTAGAATTGTAACCACTAATTCCTATGAAGAAGAAGGAAAGAATTGAAGGAAGCAAAACATAAAACAAGAAGACGGTTCACCGTTTTATCATAATTATGGGGAATGCTAAACAATATTCCTTTGAGTCAACTTACAAAAAAAAAAAAATCAAAAGAAAATCTTAAAAATCCCAACAAGTAGGTTCTTCCATAGAAGTCCAAGAACAAAATCTCTACAAACTACATTACCGTACCCTCAATAAACAATCCATTCCTCTTCAACACCACAACCATTAACAATAAATTCTTTACAAAAAGCACTAGTATAGTATAGTAAAGTAAAGGGCATATGTCCCGCATCTCAGATGTTGTGTGTTCTATACGTGGGGTGACTGACAATCACGTCGACTAGGCCTAGACTAACGCGTGGAATATTAATTGTCTATTGGTGATGTCTAGCACGGCTATACAGACAGACTAGCACAGTGACACAAATAATGTTGCGCGCTTATCCTTGCGTCGGCATCTCCGGCCGACAGACGCACTACGCATATAGAAGTATACACTCATTGACAAGAATAAAATGAGCGAAACAATTATAATTATATTGTAATTATTAATTTTCTTTTGGATAGTAACTTTCAATTTCATAATATTGATTAAGTGTATATTATTAAGTTATAAAATAAATATATAAGTCTATATAAGGATTCAGTTCCATCACTTCTTGTCTTAGGAATAAGTAAACGGTGACTTTGGAGCCGTCCTAGCAACGAACCACTCAATAAATTCAAAGTTTTTCTGAATCGGCCTTGTTGATTCTGACATTTGTCCGCAGTTGTTCGCACTGTCAAATCACTGATTCATATGTTTCGTATTTGAAATATCGATCTTTGGTTGGTTATCGCTCACTCGTCGATGGTGTGCGGAGCCTGCAGGGTTGGTTTAGTCGCTTTAAATTAAAGTCCCCCACTGAAAATCAGTTTCTTTACTGAGTGGGTGGATTCTAAATGTGAATTTATTTATTTATTTATTTAAATAATTGTATGTAAGAAACCAGCCCAGGGACAACTTATCCATGCATTCATACAGATGCTTACCTCAGATATTATATGATCGCGGTATAACTATTCATGCTACCACTAATCAGAAGCTTTGAGATGTTGCTTATCTCGCAGATAACTTTATTCCTTGATACCTTATCCCGAGATAGTGATGTAAATCATGCCTTTATGTCGTTCGCTGCAAACTCATGAACATGAAACAATAATTACAGTAAACTATCTACAACCAAATTTGAATAATAATTGATTTGTGATTGTGTAGTAAGACCTTTGGTAAGACCCAGTGATGATTTACCTTGTTAAGAGCTATCTTTGAGAATCCAAGCCCACAAGAAGACTAATAAATATAAAAACCAGAATGCATGTAAGTTTCATCTTACACTTACTTTACTTACTATTTGTATTAGTGTGTAAATGAACCATTAATCATTAAAAGTGTTCCCTTTGTAAAAAATGTAACCTTTAAAAAATGTTTGTTGAAAGATCACATATCTAGTTATAATATAAGTGATCATCATTATCAACAATACCCAGAAGTAAATCAGAAAGTCATTAACCTAAACCCAAATACAAATCTCTACAATTATTATTACTATATTTAGTCTCATTACATGGAACCACATACGAAGACCATGAACTTCAAAATAAAAATTAAATAATTTTTCTAAGTATGGGATCTTTTAATCTCTGAACTTTTCACCGCGGTAACTGCAGGGTAAATGATGATTTAATAACGCATTTTAGTGATGTTGTTAATGTTGAAATAATTGCTGTCCGTTCGTTTTTTAAGTTAATTAGCTAACTATTAAATTGCAATCACGAACATTTTATTTACATGTGTTTCATTGGTTCTATATGGCAACTCGAAAAATATTTTAAATTTAGCATCAACAATAATGAATTGTTATTACTATATACTTAATAAAAAAATCTAATATTATAATATAATCGCCTTATTACTGTGGAAACCCCCCGGAAAAACTTCAGTTAGGATTGCCCGAAATTGAACCGGTGACCTCCCGAATAAGAATCACCGAGCCACCTCTATCGGTATTGATATTATGCAATCGTGTGATTGAATACTAGTATACAACGTGTCTGCATTCAATTAACAACAATTTATCGTCCTGATTAGTCTCAGTGTCAGAAACAATAGCGCAGCTCGTGGGAAGATTTACGGTCGACTACATCGAAAAACTTTCGCCCGAATCCAAGTTTAAGGCTAAAAGTTCATTGACGCTAACGTCAGCCAAGCGTCTATTACACAAAAAGTATTCCGTAACGCACTACGGATAGATCGTTATTTTATGCCGATAGAGGTGGCCTAGCGGTAACACGCAAGACTCGCAATTCGGGAGGTTGTCGGTTCGACTCCGGCCACTGGCAATCCATTTTGGGTTCCCTACTCAACAGAAATTGAATTCCTTACATTGAGGGCAACCCTAATTCAAAAACCAAAAACCGGGGCACCTCGAAGATTTTACTTATCTTGAACTTGCGTGGGAACAAGCGGTCAAGGCTGAAGAAATTTGTTAGGGGTATTCTTATCTTGAAGATAGTCATGAGAAAAGGGGGCAATCTGAGCAAGGAATGCACTAAATTTAAAAAGCTATTTAAAATGCAATTCGAGTTGGCTACATTTTAAATATGTCTTTAGTTAAGATAACATTAAAGTTTTTGTAGTAAAGGTGAGATTTTTCAATTTTTCGGTTCATAATGATGTACAGATTGAGGAAGGATGTATCCGGTACTTTTGCCATCATCACAAAGTTATCCAAATCGAAAAGTTTGGCAACCCTACCCGATATCTTCTTTCAAGTAAAATTCATTGTAAATGTTTGTCTGTAGAAGATATATTATTGAACTATTGCGCCATAAACATACGAACACTCGTGTTAATGCTGGTACAAGAATTGCTTCCGTCTAAACGAACGGGTATCGAACCTGCGACCATCTGCGTCGGAAGCAGTAATAACTCAACGTCATTTACATCACACGCGGACAATACGCTCGATTAAACCATTGTTTCTTGTGTCTGATCCGACCATTCGCTGACTTTCCACAGTTGCCTTTTTGTTTGACTTTGTCATTAGCGGAATACCTCAGATCCAACGAACGACGGCGCAAATCACGTAATGAAGCTTCAACGAAAGTAGAAACACTTCGAACCGTTAGGCGGGTTCTCGATAACCCCTCGTGAACTCGGGTATGATCGCGTTTTTGTTGTTACTTCACGATTTAAACTCATGCACAACGGGATTATTGAAAAAAAATGTAATAATAATTTTTCTCTCCTTTTATTTTGGCAACCGGTGGTGTAGCCAGGAATGTATTTCTGCGAGGGGATATTCTGGTGAAGTTATAACGAGACAAATAAAGTCAGGGGGGGGGGGGCGTTATGTGGGGCAAATTCTTCCTACAGCCATGGTGCACCCCAATTTTTTTTTTTAAATTTTTTTTTGTAGGGTGCAGGTTGTCTGTTAAAATGGGATAAGCGACAAATACGTTTACTGAATGCACCAATACTTTACATTATTTTAATTATATCATGTGTATAATGTATATATCTAAATGATGTATTATAATTTTAATATTCACCGTGTTCACCGTGCATCAATAAAGCTGACATTTGATGGGGAAGGTGAGTTCCTCCCACAATCACCCCCCCCCCCCCCTCGCCCCCGTTAATGCCATGGCTGCATCATCTACAGCTGACTCACTGGAACAGTATTCACTTGACGTTTATATTTATGTAGCGAAGATAAATTGAGAATAAAAGTGATGGAGTGGGTGAGTGGCAGCAAACGATAGTGATGGTGGGTGAGACGTGGTATGTATGTATACAGGTTTAGAGTGTAGAGGCGCCTCTAGGTCTCTAACCTGGCCCGTCACCCACATTTGGATCCGGTAAGGTGTTGCGACAGAGGTTAGTGGGAAGAACAAGGAAGGAGACAGTGGCAGCCAGGGGTCCACAAATACTGTCGCCCGGTCGCTATTGCCAAACATTTATTCTAGATTTACATTTATTCTACAACATTTATTCTATTTATTCTATACAAATACATTTCTTCTTAAATCCAGAAATAAAAACATGATAGAAAATTAAACTTTTTTTACGTTTTTATTAATAATACTGATAACAATACAAAGCTATGTGTATAATCTCGAGGCTCTATATACGGCCAGAATACACAAGCAATTTTATTTTCAGAATCCAGGGGTTGGCATAGTCTAGTCCTTCGTCAACAGTCATACGTTATTCGTACTGCAATCTCAGTCCTCGCGAAGCTAGCATAAATCTTTGGCTACCCCTGGTATCAACTGACAAGAAGGCGTTATGTAATAGAATTAGACGTATAAGGTTACGTACGTACATGAATAAAGCGAAACGCGAAAGGGGTAATTATGATGTTAAAAATAGCCATGTTCCTTTTGGACTAGCATTGAATATGTAACAGTCAAATACAGTTAAATAAAACAATGCAGTTGTCTATAGGAACAGTTTGTTTGCACGACCTAAATGAATGTGTGCTGTCATAGACCCGTTAATTGTAACTAATGAATTATATATACAAGCTTCTTATTGACTCCTGTGCACTCGTACAAACATATTGTGTTAATTTTTAGGTGGACATAGCACAGATGTGATTTTAATTGTGTAATTAACTAATAATATTATGTTACTTGCATTGAAGAGTTCATTTAAAAAAGTGTCTTCATTTCTTGTGTGGTGAACAACTGTATTCTTTGTCCTTCATTAGAATTCAACTTATACAATGTAGAGGTGACAGCTTCTTTAACATTAGTTGCTTCCTATCAATACTCACGATTTTTTTAAACAAATATAAAGATATTGTTAAATTGTTATCCTCAACGTAATGACATCACAATTAAACAATAACATTAAATGACTGTGGACATCAAAATACCTACAATCAAAAAACAAAATAAATAAACAAAGTTTAAATAACAAATTCTAGAAACTTGCAATGATAACGATATCATTTGAGATAATAGCCACAGTATAAGACTAAGATTAAAAATAATAAAAACGTTTTAAAACTATTTCAATTTTAATCTAAGCAATCCCCTTCCTCCATCATAAAAAATTAATTGAATATCAAAGAATGTCCCCTGACATTGTCCGTGCGTCAGTTTGAACTTTGAAATGATTTCCACAGTAGGTATCAAACTTCTCCATAACAGTGTGAATTAATTATTTGTATTTGTAACGAATAACGATATCCTTTGAGATAATAGCCACAGTATAAGACTAAGATCAAAAATAATAAAATCGTTTTAAAATTATTTCAATTTTAATATCAAAAATCCCCCCCCCCCCCCCCCCCCACACATAAAAAATAAATTGAATATCAAAAATGTCCCCTAACTGTCCGTCCGTCAGTTTGAACTTTGAAATGACATCCACAGTATCAAACTTCTCCATAACTGTGTCTCAAGCAGTGGCGTAGCGCAGAAGTCGGGGGCCCCCCCGCGACTTTGGCCATTGGACATGGTAGGATCAAGCACGGGGGGTATGGGGGGCGGAGCCCATGAAAAGCGCCGCAGGCGAAAAATTTTGAAAGCACGTTTTTAGAGTGCATTTGGTGCGTTTTAGAAAAAGTGGTGGGCTGAATGTAATACCGAAACAATGTAGTTTGTGTGCGTCAATTTGTTTTGTCGTCATGTCGAGTTACAATTCACAGCATACATGGCAACATATTAACGTTTGATCTTATTTTCAACCCCCCCCCCCCCCCCATATCTACCACTTCCACGCGACGAAATAATAATGTATACATTTATCTACTAAAACCATAATAACATATTATTATATCATCACCAACAACAACAACAATTATGATAAATTTTAAGTATTGATAAATCAAATAACCTACGTTTTGATCCTCCAACTGCAATTCTGGAACGTTTCCTAGCCGTTTAGGCTTTTAGTGTATTATTGTCCGGTGTCATGGAATATCTTTACCAAGGCTCAGCTTTACCCTTTAGTAATACAGGACCAGCAAACGTTTACTAAAGAGTAAACCGGTTCCAGTCAACTGCTGTAACCATATTACCAGCACCGGAATAATTTTACCTATATTTTAACATTGTACAGATCAACAAAGAAATATTATTACTACACTAAGTAATAGTATAGGGTGGTCCAAAATGCAAGGTAACAAAATAGTAATAGGGTGCTAGCCCCATAATACTATAGTATTAACATTAAACAGTATGTTAATAAAAACAAGTATCCATTTCATTATCACCTGATAATGGTACAGGGTGGTTCAAAAGGCCAAAAAGTAATAGGAAGCTAGCCCCATAATACTTCAATGCTGATATTAAAGAAGTATATTGATAAAAACAATAATTTACCTCATTATCACCTGATAAGGTACACGGTGGTTCAAAAGGCCAAATAGTAATAGGGTGCTAGCCCCATAATACAACACTGTTGATATTAAAGAAGTTTGTTTACAAAAACATACATTTAACTCATTATCACCTGATAACGCTACAGGGTGGTTCAAAAGGCCAAATAGTAATAGGGTTCTAGCCCCATAACACTACAGTGTTGATATTAAAGAAGTGTGTTAATAAAAACATGCATTAAACTCATTGTCACCTGATAAGGGTACAGGGTGGTTCAAAATGGAAAAAAGAAAAAGATAACTTGCCCCATAATACTACAGTATTAAACAATAAATACATTCAACTCATTATCACCTTATAAGGTACCGGGTGGTTCAAAAGGCCAAATAGTAATAATGTGCTAGCCCCATAATACTAAAGTGTTGATATTAAAGAAGTATGTTAATAAAAATAATCACTAAACTCATGATCGACTGATAACGGTACAGGGTAGTTCAGAAGACCAAATAGTTAATGGGTGCTAGCACCATAATACTACTATAGTGAACATTAGACAGTATGTCATGAACATACATTTTTCAAAGTATCACCTGATTTGGTACAGGGTGGTCTAAAAGGCCAAATAGTAATACGGTTCTAGCCCCATAATACTACTATAGTGAACATTAGACAGTATGTCATGAACATTCATTTTTCAAAGTATCACCTGATTAGGTACAGGGTGGTCCAAAATGCCAAATAAAAATACGGTGCTAGCTCTATAATACTACAGTGATGATATTAAAGAAGTGTTAATAAAAAACAATCATTAAAATCATTACCATCTAATAAGGTTACAGGGTGGTTCAAAAGGCTAAATAGCAATAAGGTACTAGCCCCATAATACCACAGTGTGGATATTAAAGAAGTATGTTAATAAAAACAGTCATTAAACTCATAACCACCTGATAAGCTACAGGGTGGTTCAAAAGGTCAAATAGTAATGGGGTGCTAGCCCCATAATACTACAGTGTTAAACAATAAATACATTCAACTAATTATCACCTGATAAGGTACAAGGTGGTTCAAAGGCCAAATAGTAATAGAGTGCTAGCCCAATAATACTACGAACAATAAATACATTGAACTCATTATCACCTGGTAAGGTACCGGGTGGTTCAAAAGGCCAAATAGTAATAATGTGCTAGCCCCATAATACATAAGTGTTGATATTAAAGAAGGTTGGTAATAAAAACAATCACTTAACTCATTATCACCTGACAAGGTACAGGGTGGTTCAAAAGGTCAAATAGTAATAGGGTGCTAGCCCCATAATACAACAGTGTGGATATTAAAGAAGTATGTTAATAAAAACAATCATTAAACTCATTATCACCTGATAAGGTACAGGGTGGTTCAAAAGGTCTAATAGTAATAGGGTGCTAGCCCAATAATACTACAGTGTTGAACAATAAATACATTCAACTAATTATCACCTGATAAGGTACAAGGTGGTTCACAGGCCAAAAATTAATAGGGTGCTAGCCCCATAATACTACGAACAATAAATACATTCAACTAATTATCACCTGATAAGGTACAAGGTGGTTCAAAGGCCAAATAGTAAAAGGGTGCTAGCCCCATAATACTACAGTGTGGATATTAAAGCAGTTTGTTAATTAAAACAATCAATTAACTCATTATCACCTGATAAGGGTACAGGATGGTTCAAAAGGTCAAATAGTAATAGAATGCTAGCCCCATTATACAACAGTGTGGATATTAAAGAAGTATGTTAATAAAAACAATCAATTAACTCATTACCACCTGAAAAGGTTCAGGGTGGTTCAAAAGGTCAAATAGTAATAGGGTGCTAGCCCCCTAATACTACAGTGTAGATATTAAAGAAGTATGTTAATAAAAACAATCAATTAACTCATTATTACCTGATAAGGGTACAGGATGGTTCAAAAGGTCAAATAGTAATAGAGTGTTAGTCCCGTAGTACTACAGTGTGGATATTAAAGAAGTGTGTTAATAAAAACAATCATTTAAACTCATTGTCACCCGATAAGGGTACAGGATGGTCCAAAAGGTCAAATAGTAATAGGGTGCTTGCCCAGTAATACTACAGTGTTGAACAATAAATACATTCAACTTATTGTCACCTGAAAAGTTACAGGGTGGTTCAAAAGGTCAAATAGTAATAGGGTGCTAGCCCAATAATACTACAGTGTCCAAGAATAAATACATTCAACTTATTATCACCTGATAAGGGTACAGGGTGGTTCAAAAGGTCAATAGTAATAGGGTGCTAGACCCATAATACTACAGTGTGGATATTAAAGAAGTATGTTAATAAAAACAATCATTAAACTCATTATTCCCTGATAAGGGTACAGGATGTTTCAAAAGGTCAAATAGTAATAAGGTGCTAGCCCCATAATACTACAGTGTTGCCTTTAAAGAAGTATGTTAAGAAAAACAATCACTTAACTCATTATCACCTGATAAGGGTACAGGATGGTTCAAAAGGTCAAATAGTAATTGGGTACTAGCCAAGTAATACAACAGTGTTGAACAATAAATACATTCAACTTATTATCACGTGATAAGGTACAGGGTGGTTCAAAAGGTCAAATAGTAATAAGGTGCTAGCCCAATAATACTACAGTGTTGAACAATAAATACATTCAACTTATTTTCACCTGATAAGGGTACAGGGTGGTTCAAAAGGTGAATAGTAATAGGGTGCTAGCCCAATAATATTGCAGTGTTGATATTTAAGAAGTATGTTGATAAAAACAAACACTCAACTCATTCACCTGATAAGGGTACATGGTGGTTCAAAAGGTCAAATAGTAATAGAGTGCTAGCCCAATAATACTACAGTGTTGATAATAAAGAAGTATGTTAATAAAACAAACATTTAACTCATTATCACCTGATAAGAACAGAGGGGTCCAAAAGGTTAACTAGTCATGGGCTGTAAGCTCTATATTACCACAATATTGAACAAAAAACAGGACGTTTATAAAAACATTTTCATTTCATTATAACCTGATAAGGGTACAGAGTGGTTCAAAAGGCTTAATAGTTAATAATAACCTGATTACTACTGAGCTTCTATTTTGGGACACCCTTTACCATTATTAGATGATGTGAATTAAGTGTGTATCCGTATTCCCTATTAATAACGATATCTTAATATTAACCTTATAGTGATATTAGGCTGGCACCGTATTCCTACGTATCATGTATTTTGGGACACCCGTTTACTATTATTTAGTGATGTGAATTAACTGTATTTACGTATTAATTACGATATCTTAATTTAAACCTTGTAGTAATATAAGACCAATACCTGAACGTATATTATCTTTTGGGACACCCTATACTATTATCATGTGATGTGACTTAAGTTTATGTACGTATTAGTTACGATATCTTAGAATAAACCTTATAGTAATATTAGGGCGGCACGTGATCAGTGATGATTTCAGTCATTTTTCCTAGGGGGGGCTGATAAAAATCTGGGGTGTTGCTAAACTAGTAACTCATTTTATGGCTTTGTTTGACGCCGTGACAAAAGGCAGGGGTGGAGGGGGTTACGGGGTCTGTTGATGCCATCCTTTCAGTTTTCGAATATAAGGTGATTCCTATTTGCCATTCTTACCTTTACCTAACATCGTTTAAATAGAAAATAAAATGTTGCAACATTTATGTAGAAGAGTTTTTCGTTGAAATCGATTTATTTCCTAGTCCTATATGAGGTGGAAAAATATACCTCATTTTCTTGTATTTTGCATTTTTTTGCAAATTTACATTACTTCATGTGATTTTTTCAATCTGCTAGGGGGGGCATTTACAACTGCCGGGGGGGCGGAGCCCCCCCCCGGGATATGCCTGGAATCATCACTGCACGTGATTACTACGTAGCTTGTCTTTTGGGACACCCTATACCACCATCATGTGATGTAAATTCAGTGTATGTACGTATTTATTACGATATCTTAATTTAAATGTTTTAGTAATATTAGGCCGGCTCCTGATTACTACGTATCTTTTTTTTTGGGACACCCTATACCATTATCAGGTGATATTAATGAATTGTATGTACTTATTAATTACGATATCTTAATTTAAACCTTATAGTAATATTAGGCCGGCACCTGATTACTACGTATTTTGTCTTTTGGGACACCCTATACCATTATCAGGTGATATTAATGAATTGTATGTACTTATTAATTACGAAACCTTAATTTAAACCTTATAGTAATATTAGGCCGGCACCTGATTACTACGTATCTTGTTTTTTGGGACACCCTACCATTACTAGGTTATGTGAATTAAGGCTGGAATTCATAGTCGGCCCCTACATTTAGGGGCGCCCATTGTTACCAAGGTAACAATTGTTTGCATGTTATTTCCCATAAACAAAACAAATCCATAGCAACAATGGGTGCCCCTAGGTGTAGGGGCCGACTAAGAATTCCAACCTAAGTGTATCCACGTATAGTATTAATTACAATATCTTAATTTAAACCTTATAGTAATATTAGGTCGGCACCTGATTACTACAGAGCTTGTCTTTTGGGACACCCTATACCATTATCAGGTGATATGAATGAATTGTATGTACGTATTAATAACGAAACCTTAATTTAAACCTTATAGTAATATTAGGTCGGCACCTTATTACTACGGAGCCTGTCTTTTGGGACACCCTATACCATTATCAGGTGATATGAATGAATTGTATGTACGTATTAATTACGATATCTTAATTTAAACCTTATGGTTATATTAGGTCGGCACCTGATTACTACGGAGCTTGTCTTTTGGGTCACCCTATCAATACCATTATCATATTGTGGTATGAATGAATTGTGTGTAGGTATTTATTACGATACTTTACTTATAAACTGTTAGTAATATAAGGCCGGCACCTGAATTGTAAGTTACTTATCTTCTTTTTGGAACACCCTGTACCCTAATCAGGCGATATTGAGTAAACTGTATCTACGTACTTAGCAATAAGGTCATCACTGGATTACTACGGCCGATCTCTTTTCGATCACCCTATACCGTTATTAATTCCAATATAACTACGATACCTGACAATAGTATTGTTGTTCCGGTGTATTATTACTATCCGTGTATTTAAAGATAGTTAAAACTATTCTATACATAGTAATACTGTTCCAGCTGCAATTCGGCTTTTAGTAATGTGGGACCAGCACACGTTAACTACTCGGTAATGTCGGGCCGGAACAGTATTACTACAGTAAACGTATTCCGGTGGTAATACTATTCCGTTACACCGGCAAATCGAGCTTTTCGGCGTGCGTTAGCGTCCGCGAACTCGTCGAACAATGTATCTATGTTTAACTTTCGTGTTCTTTCACCCTCGATACTGAGCAATGCCAAACCACTGAGTCGATTCTCACTCATTGAGCTTCGCAAATAGTTTTTAATTAATTTTAATTTAGAAAAAGATCTTTCGGCACCCGCTGCAGTCACGGGCACTTTTATAAGTTCTACCACTCATTGTAAATAAAATATATATTAACAAATAACATAGTAACAGAATAATAAAATAGAAACACCTAACATAACACTTCGTGACTCCACACAGAAGAGAACATTCAACACATATTCACAAAACTACTACGATTTCACTCAATTCACAATAAGAATGTAAACTTTGCGCACTGTTATCAACACATCCGATCCAGCACCATATTTACACCACTTTATTAATCGTATCACCTACAGTCTCACTCCCACGCTGAGATATGCCTCTATCAGTGAGGGAGTCCGAGAGAAAACTGACCTCTGAAATAATTTTGTGTAAAGGGTGGAAACTAGCTACAAAACAAAGTTTATTGTTGGTGGGGGTAAGAGTAAAATTTAAGGTTCATTGGCATTGTCGGTGACATCAGACTGTTAGTTTTACAACACAAGTGCATTTCGCTAACCCATATATCCGGTATAAAATCGTGAACGATCCCAAAAATTTAGAATTTGAGAGCAAGACTGGCCCCGTCCCGTCCTCGAATGTTTACACTTTACAGTCATTGCTGTCATATTTATTGCATCGTGTAATTTAGGGAGCACACCGCCCGTAATGGTTAAAGACAGACCATTCAACATGTTGGAACTAAATATTAATTTTATTCATAAGCACGTATTTCGCATACAAACCAACACAGACCAAATGCCAAATGGCCACCCCACTACCGATCCCCTCACAATCACCCTTTTAGCTGCAGC
Source organism: Isoperla grammatica (assembly GCA_945910005.1). Lineage (NCBI taxonomy): Eukaryota > Metazoa > Arthropoda > Insecta > Plecoptera > Perlodidae > Isoperla > Isoperla grammatica. The sequence continues at coordinate 23,898,493 of OX246748.1, forward strand.
CATCCGTTTATGACTTGGCTCGCTATAGCGTCTGAATATTTCGCTGTCAAAAAAGGAATTGTTGGTTGTCTAGAGAATTCAATGGTGTCTTGTCTTCTTTATAATGAATATGATATTCAAATTGACAGTTGTGTGAATATTCTTGAGACCTGTGACTGATTTCCTGGCTGATACAACATTTTCCGTTTTTTTTTTTTTTTTTTTTTTTTTGTGGGGGGGGGGGAGGGCGCGAATTTTGTAATTTTATTTAAAATACATTTTAATTGATTTTTGTCTTATTTAAAATTTTCATAATATACGATCTATATCATCGGGGGCCCCCGCTTCGCGGGGCCCCCCCGCCTTGCGGGGTTTGCGGGGCCTTCCGCTACGCCACTGGTCTCAAGCTAGTCTGCTATAGATGAGGCGTGACCATAACGTCCCAGGCTACAATTACTGTATTGCAGTAGTAGGTACCGTACAGTGAACCAGTGCAATACCGTAATCCATGAATTCTAGCTGTGTGGGCGAAATATCATGCAACGTCAGTCGACTGTGCCTAGCCGTTTACCGTAATGTACAATCTCCAGCTTTTGGTTTCAGGATAAGTGTAGGTTGGTACAGCTATAAAGAATGTGAGTTGGGCTGGCTTACGGTGTATCACGCTCGCTCACCTCGTGGTATTTATTGACAGGTCAACTGTACACGTTATTTATTGCACGCTATCTACAGTGCAATGGTAATGAAGACTAAGTACGAGAACAATAAAAATAATAAAAGAGGAAAAATTCACTTTTATTTACAAAAAAAAACAAAAAAAAACAGATGGCTGATCAATGAACATTGAATGACCACAGTAGGAGTCTAGCGTACTTATCAATATAATAAAATATGTAAATATAAAAATGTATGCATAAAATACAAACCAAAAATAAAAAGCTTTCTTACTCCCCCTCCTCCTCCTGCCCCCCCCCACTCCCCACTCCCCTAAACCTCCCTCTTGTATTGCCTTGCATGTAGAAAAAAACTGATCAGCTTAAATTTCACGTTAAACAAAGAACAGTGAATAGTCCTAATAAATACTTATCCTACATCTGTTTTACTATGTTTCGTTTTTAATAAATATATATTTTCATAAGTCACTACATTATCCTAGAATTTTGATATCAGATGTTACATTAAAACAATTCTTGTATGTTTATTATTTAACGTATTTTGTGTTTTGCAATTTAAAGTCAAATAACTCTTATTACATTGTTTTACGCATATATTCAAACTTTTCACCACATAATTCCCATATTGAACACATAAAATCCAGCACCCATCTATAACGTTACTTCTGTCAGAAGATAATCGCCCTATAAACCACGCGATAGATGCAGGGTTAGGTTACCCACATAACGGGTCGCGCCTAAGCACGAAGCCCGAGGTATCGTTGCATTTGCATCAAGTTGAATGACATAATCACAAGTTAGCATCTCTCCAGTTAGTTCAACCGACGCCAGAGGTGTTGCTTATTTCACACGTGGACGCGTCTCCAAGGTAACGGGAAGTGCAAACCAACCGTTGCTATTTACAAGTGCACTGCTCGCTCAGCCGCGAACGTTAGGGCAGGTTCTTGTCGTGATTATATATTACGATTTAAAAGGATAAGCGGTATGGTTTTTAATATCGATCTTTGATTGGTTATCGCTCACTCGTCGATGGTGTTCGAAGCCTACAGGGTTGGTTTAGTCACTTTAAATTAAAGTCCCCCACTGCAAATCAGTTTAGTTACTGAGTGGGTAGACTCTAAATGTGAATTTATTTATTTTTATTTTATTTAATGATACATTATTAAGCACAACACAAACGACTATCAGTTACATGTAGAATAATACATTTTCTCGTGCTGTTGTCTTGAAAGAATGGTCGAATATTGTCAATAACTCAAATCTCAATTGCCGGGGAAAACACTTCGAAACTATTCGAAGTCTATCATTCATAATAGACTTCGTTTTTCAACATTGTTTTTGAACCAAAGTTCAAATACATCTTCCCTTATCAGGACATCTATCGCTCCATTCTAACACCTTCACTTACACAGTTAGAAAACCCACTCACCCCCACACAATTCTCGCCAGTTCTCAGCTCAGTATTAATGTGATTAATGTATCCCTTCGAATTCGTCTCCTATATATATTTTTTTCCCCAGACCGAAGTCCGTAAATGTAATATACACTAACAATAGCAAATACAATATATTTAATCTATTAAGATAGGTATTACAGTCTTGTCTCAATTTCTTCTTTGGATTGATGTGATCCATAAATAAAGTTACTTTTGATTTTCAATTATGTTGTCTCAATAAGTTGTTTTAAACTTTAAACTTTAAGCTGGGGAAAGAAAGATTCGGTGGTTTGGCCACAATATAAAAATAATGCAGAAAGACAGGATCCCGAAAATTGAGTTTGAGAAAGAAGCAGTGAGAAAGAAAGAGGGGAAGACCAGGACTGAGGTGGGAAGAAGTGATAAAAATGGACGTGGAAAAAAGAAACGCAACTTGGGAAGAGGTCAATCAGGAACGGTGGTGGGGAGATAGAAAAGTATGGACAAAATTTGAAGAAAGAGCAGAGGAAGAAGAAAGTAAAGAGGAGGAGCCAGAGGAAGTTAACATGAGGGAAGCGTCAGGCATGGCCAGCCGGCTTCGATGTACCTAGGGGCCAGAATATGATGGGATTAATTTCCTATCCCCTACCCGACTTCATTGTTGGATTAGACACATGGAGCAGATTTAAAAAAATGTATTTGTTAGTTTTGTTAGAGGTACGTCCACTACTAACAATCTTCCATCTCTCACCAACAAGTACCATTATCGTGACCTCTACTGTACACACATGTGACCTGACAACCCCTAGTGACCCTATGTGCATCTTGTCCGATACCGCCCACACCAAGAGCAATGCAACATTATTCTTATCATCTCGCCAACACCCACTACATACGACGTGTTAGAATCAAAGTGTCACATCTGTATAACAGCTCCGCTTGTGTAGCCGTTAACAATTAACAACATGTTCTTGACTCAACACCGTAGTATGGACTATAATGAATGCTACGATAAGACGTGTACAGCTGTTGCGCATATGTTGACAGATTGATCTTGTTTCACGTTGTAAGCACCAAATAAAATGATACGATTTGTCGTGATGTCAACTTCGTGTGTCGTGAATTTATATTTGTTTTGTTTTAGGTGTCATACGGGGGGTCGCACTATCACAGTACAACATATTAAGAGCGTTCGGCAGTAGGAGTTTTACAGATGTAGTCTATTGGCCGTCAACTAAATTATTATAAATATTTACCGACTTGTAGAAGAATGTCATATCTATGCACGGTATTAAGTACATTTGTCACCAACCAATATTCAAAAATTATTTCGCCTAAGATTTTCGACGAAAGTAATTTATTTGCATAATTCAAACATGAGTATATTATTTTTGAGCAGGCTTGTCACAAATATACTTAATACCACGCGTAGATATGGCATCCGTCTGCATGTAGGTAAATTTTCATAACAATCCTATCATTTTGTTAAGAGAAATTACTGTTGACTTAGTCGTTTCAGGGACCGTTTAATCTGGGAGTTAGTTGATTTCGGATGTGGATCGGATTCGTTTAATCCTCTCCCATAAAATGTGGGAGCGGCCAGAAAGTAGGATTCAGTTTCAAATGAATATTACCGCAAAAACAACATATGGATTATAATTCTAAATTGCGATATCTTCCACTTCTAGGTTTCTGCATTTAACAAAGATGTCTCCATAATAAGGAAGTGAACAAGGATAGAATTAGAATCCTGTTGCAGTCTAAACAATGTTATTCATACTATGTAAAAGTAACATTGCTAAGTGTGTGCCCCTCGCCATATGAATAAATAGTAAATATGTGTTTTTAACTCTAGGGTTTGCAGATGGTAACGAAGAAATTTTCAAAGTTTGTTTTATTCACATAAATAATGTGCAAAATGGTGAGGAAAGTAAAAAATAGAGTGAACTTTAAATTAAAATTCACGGTTTTACCATTCTTTATTTACAAATGAACATTAATACAACTTTTTTGAAAATGATATTGCGGATTATACTATGTTATAACACTAGAAATAAACTATTTAATAATAAAAAAAAGTAAGAACAAAAAGTAAAATAAACCTTCTTTATAAACTCCTATTGGCCGGTAAGTGGAGATTCACAATTTGATCAAACATGGTGTCGACTGCCATGCATGCGTTTCAAAAGTAATGTTTGTTGAAACCATGGTCACCAAATCGAGCCTGTACTAAATCGAAACTGGTGAGTTGTGATCTCACAGGAGTGGCGAGTTCCATGTCAATGACACCAAGACAGGAACATAGTTGGAGAACTGGAGAATATAAAGAAATGTGTGAACGTGCTCACAACATAAACCAATAAATATCCCCAACAATACCACCGGTATCCAACCGATTCATCCCCCGACTGTGAAACCGTTACATAACACACTTTTTTTATTTCCAGAACTATCCAGGACCCTTCGACAACCACCTCCGCTTCGGTTTGTTTGGCATAGCCAATGTGCAAGAATGCCGTTATTTACTGACCGTAGTCAATGTTACATCATTGAAAAAAAACTATTTAAACTGTTGTTGAGTATCTATAAATCACAACAATTCGGAACTAGGAAGAAGAAGAAGAAGAAGACAAACAACAACAACAACAACAACAACAACATGCACAGCAGGGTGTTGTTGCAATTGTTGTGCCTTGACTTTTATGGCCTGTTGTAAAACTACCCCTGTAATGTTGACCCCGGAAATGAGACCAAAGAACTGTCAAGTGTGCGATGTAGCTAGCTTTATTTTGGACACAATGTATTATGAACAAAGAAATAGTTGTAGAGGAAGAATGTCTTGGGTGATCCACGGGTAGGTGATTGCAAGTTTACTGGGTTATGCGGATACAGAGTCAATTGTTATAGACAACTTTTGTTAAAAATAAAAACAATTTTCCCTGAAAACGAGAAGTTAATAATAATAACCTTTATTTGGTTTCTGCAGCCAAAGCTGTTACCACATGACAGAATAACTCACAATATACAAACGAAAATAGAAACAATTACACTTAATAAAACTTATGTATAAACTAAAGAAAATTACGAATACAAATAGTGCCTAAAAATAAATATGTTATCGAGTGTATTATGGATACATTGCTTTATACAGGTGATAATTAAAATAAAATAAATTGTATTCATTTAAAAGGCTTGTTGTAGCAAAAGCATATAGTGTGTTTCTGTTGGTGGTCATGTATCTTCAGAGATGCATTGGATATGAAACCAATAGAAAATACTGCGGAAACAAACCGAAAAGTCAAGACTATCTTATACTGAACACTATACACAGGGTAATATCTTACATGGATCGCAGTATAGTTTCTCTTCGGGCAGTGGCATACCTTTTACTGAAGACACTTTATACCAATCGTCACCATCCAGCGTGATATGGGCAGTACTAAAATATTACTGTGCCCGAGATGCCCGGGGCATTTCAAAATAGTAGTTGGGCAAGAAAATTTAAAAACATTTCGATTTCTTCTAGTCAATATACAATGTTCATGCTCACTGCTATGCCTTTGTCGATTATAATTCGTTGTCCTTCATTCCACTGTCTCTTTACGATGCATTTGGTAAAATTATATGGTACTTAGCAATTTTATGGCACGCTTCAATTGCTTAGTAAAGTAAGTTAAGTAAGTTTTATTTCCGTAATAATTAAAATTATTTTCCCTTTCGGGTGTACAGGAAATTTGTCAGTCAGTCATGGCAAAATACAGAGCCAAATAACAAATTAAACATTAGAAAATTTACAAAAAGGTATATCTAAAATTTACAAAAGTTACAGAATATTACAAAAATACAAAATTACAAAATACAGACAAAGTGAGAAAATATAAACAATATAGGCCTATGCATTTACTTTTTTTTTTTTTTTTATATATATATTAACAATACCATTTTGTTTGATATCTTATTGCATGGCAAAATACAAGTTGGCTTGACTAAAAAAGGTGAAACAAATTGTGCATGTAAGTTTTACATCTGGTCATGTACTACAATTTTTTAGCCCTGATTCTAAGTAGTTTATCTGCGGGCAGTGCGCTACCTTACCATGAACACACTATGCATTGTGTAATACCTAACAGTGAACGAGGTATAGTTTATCTGCGGGCAGTGCGCTACATAACACTGAACACACTATGCGCAGTGTGATATACCTAACAGTGAACGAGGTATAGTTTATCTGCGGGCAGTGCGCTACCTAACACTGAACACACTATGCACAGTGGGATACCTAACAGTGAACGAGGTATAGTTTATCTGCGGGCAGTGAGCTACCTTACACTGAACACACTATGCACAGTGTGATACCTAACAGTGAATGAGGTATAGTTTATCTGCGGGCAGTGCGCTACCTAACACTGAACACACTATGCACAGTGTGATACCTAACAGTGAACGAGGTATAGTTTATCTGCGGGCAGTGCGCTACCTAACACTGAACACACTATGCACAGTGTGATACCTAACAGTGAACGAGGTATAGTTTATCTGCGGGCAGTGCGCTACCTAGCACTGAACACACTATGCACAGTGTGATACCTAACAGTGAATAAGGTATAGTTTATCTGCGGGCAGTGCGCTACCTAACACTGAACACACTATGCACAGTGGGATACCTAACAGTGAACGAGGTATAGTTTATCTGCGGGCAGTGCGCTACCTAGCACTGAACACACTATGCACAGTGTGATACCTAACAGTGAATAAGGTATAGTTTATCTGCGGGCAGTGCGCTACCTAACACTGAACACACTATGCACAGTGTGATACCTAACAGTGAACGAGGTATAGTTTATCTGCGGGCAGTGCGCTACCTAACACTGAACACACTATGCACAGTGGGATACCTAACAGTGAACCAGGTATAGTTGTAGTATCTGCGGGCAGCGCGCTACCGTACACTGAACACACTATGCACAGTATGATACCTAACAGTGAACGAGGTATAGTTTATCTGCGGGCAGTGCGCTACCTAACACTGAACACACTATGCGCAGTGTGATACCTAACAGTGAACGAGGTATAGTTTATCTGAGGGCAGTGCGCTACCTAACACTGAACACACTATACACAGTGTGATATCTAACAGTGAACGAGGTATAGTTTATCTGAGGGCAGTGCGCTACCTAACACTGAACACACTATGCACAGTGTGATACCTAACAGTGAACGAGGTATAGTTTATCTGCGGGCAGTGGGTAAGTGTATCAATGACCGACAGTAGCCTCTACCTTTGCTGTGGCTGCCAATGTTGCTACAACTGTTAAACAAGTTTCGCTAAATAATTCACTGCTAAAACCACTTTCAGCAGTGATTCGCTTTATAGTTCGTTCACAGCACGGAAACAATATGGCGGGCGGAAATTGGATAGCTTATGTATTAATATCGTAAGCTATCATTATTTTGAATACATACAGGGTTGGAGTATTGGAAAACAAAATTGTAATCTTGTATTATTTTAATAATATAACATCTGATACTTTTTTTATACAATATCTCCATTGTTGAAGACTGTCAGATTAAAAAAATTGGATATTTTAAGTCATGTATAAAACAATTTGAAACATTAGCATAACAGATCCCCTATTTACATTACTTAGAAAATCGAACTGGTGTTTTATTTGCAACCAAGGCGACACATACTAAATGATACATTGTTTTTTTTGTAAACATGGGTTAAGAATAAACACAGATTTATTTATATGATTGATTTATATGTATTATTATTATATGTATTGTATGTATTTATATGTATTGTTATTTAAATAGTATTTCATAACGATACAATATTGAAAGTATATACAAGTTGTATAGAGTAATTATTAAAAAATAAATCACAAAAATGTGTACGATTAAAATTAATGGTTTCATTTTTAAGAGTATTAATTAATATATAGCATCAATAATATCTAAGATTCAAATTAATTAAATGTGGATATTTGTGTTTAAAAGTAACTTCACAAGACGTATAGTTGTATTGTTCCGTTTTTTGTTATTACCGCCCAGTTTTGCGCCTCGAAGCGTACAGGCTATAACGGCGCCCCCACCTAAAACCTAACCGACCGCTCACTCAGCTTAAAATAACCCAACTTATGTGATTCGCATTTAATTACGGTTGTCTGCACTAACTGAAATGTGATGCTGATGGTATTACTGTACTCGAAAGTAGCCGTGCAAGGTTGGAGCGCATATGGAAGCAGACATTAGCGCCCATCAAGCGTTCAAACAAAGATTTATTGTATTTACAAGTTTGAGGTTTCATTTGAAGTTGTATGTACAATCACAATAGTATATTTTTTTTTCAAACACCTACAAAATATATGAAGGTCGTGGGTAGTTCTGAAATTCGTAAGAGTTAAAGAACCCATTATAAATATAAAACCTAATTGCTAGGTCCGTCGTTGTAAACAAATAGATTTATAATATTATCATCCTGATAAATTATAAAACAAATTTCAAAACAATAACAATTAAACCATTAGAATTAATAATTATGTATTAATTATAAAGAAATGTTTATATTTTATTATTTTTATTTTTATTATAAATACATTTTCAAGCTAGCAACATAAATTGGCGATTAATACACATGAAGAAAAACTGTTGTTGTGTTGTTGCTACAAAATGGGACCACTCACGGTACAGCACAACACAACAATTAAATCTACATAATAATAATTTATTATATCCAATAATATTAATATACTCAAATTGAATTGTTTGAACTCAACTAACGCTATCCGATTGTAAAAACGTTACATTAAATTAATGACAAAATCATTTCCCGTACTATAAAGTCAATTATTCCATTCATTAACTACGTTTTTTCTCATTCATAATTTTTTCATCAATTAAAAAAAAAATCATTAAATAATTTTCAACAAAGGCAATAGCCGATAGTAACCGTTACTCGAAATTAACAACATCTCCTTAATAAGAATTGAACCCACCAACACTTACTTATATGTACCGTTCAAAAAAAAAACGAATCTGATTAAATTATTTTTAATAACCAGAACCAAAGTTGCTAAACCATATAGCAAAAAAAAAAAATTCTTCCATCTCATCGCGCTTCTTAGTTACCTACACACATAGAATACCATTACAAGTTCGTTGAACTCTTGTACTCTTCATTTCTTCTGCTAAAGTAGACCAATAACTTGTCCCTAGTCGTTAAGGTCTACATTTCCTTGTACAAGGATACAATAGTGAACCTTATTGCATGCGTGACCCAGAGAACGCTATCAAAGTGACTATGGCACAATTAAGCTTACGCACTCAGACAGATTCCTAGAATCTCACTTCTCGTCTTCTTTATTTGTACTGTAATAAATAATATATCTATAAACAAGAAAGAGATATCTGTGAGCGAATGATTTAGATTCCCTACGCCGATGTATCGTATCCTATTGGATGGAGAGGTCAATGAACTCGACTGGTGTAAACGAAACACAAATGCAAGAAGGTTTCTCACGAACTGTACGTGCGGATGCGTAGTGTAAGTAAGTGTGCTAATGCAATTATGTCGTCTTTATTTCTTTCTTCTTTCTCTCCAGTTTTCTGTCATGAATGTGATGTACGATTTTTTTTTTTTTTTTTTTTTTTTTTTAGCTTTTTTCTGTCAAGAGTTCAGTAGATATAAAACTTGTATGAATGATGAATTAATGAAGATTGAATTTCGATATAGGTCTCTATACGATTTGATAGTTTCGTTTTTCGATTCAATATCAACGTTTGGATTTTGTTTCATATTTTTAATTCATCATCGGTTGGGATATTTACAGTAACGTTTCTTTTTCGTTTTCTTATTCATTTCATTTCTTATATTTTTTTATATTTGGTGTGGATTTCGATAACCGAAAAAGTGAAACTCTTAAAAAACAAAACCCCATCCATATTCTTTCTTTTGTTATGTAGCATTGAATTTATACATCACTCTCTAAGTACTCCACTCCAACTCGCGCGTCTCTACGAAAAATACTTGTAAACGTGCAACGCGATAGTGAAATAAAATTCAAACATTAAATAATATAAACCTAAAGGTACCTCTTTCTTGCTTAAGTAACATTTATTGCATTCAATATATAGATGAGTTT
>OX246748.1:23908903-23991403 GCA_945910005.1 Isoperla grammatica
ATTATTCAGTTTATTTTTTGCATTAGTTTTAGTAAAAGAATATCGCGCAGAAGTTATGTTGTGTTTTCGCTGTGATCTATGTATTGGCAGTATTGGCCACTCAAAATAGACTGGATAGAATCTGGTGGCAAGAAAATAAACTTCTATGAGGAGGTGATTACTCATCGTTGATTTGTTGAAACCATCAATGGCGCAGATAAGGAGGTAGCTTAGCAGCGCTATCTATTGTTAGTTTGAATCTCCTATATCTATCTATATCTACGCCTATGGATACTTTTGTCTGTCTATCTATAATATCTGCTTATGTGTGTCTTGTCTGTAAATTTGCTCATGTTTTAAGTACCCATAATACCGAGTTGGGGGAATTTATTGTGCCATTGGCGAAATGTATTATCCAGATATATCTTGCCTTGTGAAAGATTTTGAGGTTCAGCCATGGAGTAATGCTCTGTGGTCTGGTACGTGAAGAAAAAGATCCAACACGAAAAAACAGTCCTCTTTGCCATATCCCATTTTCAATTGTTTTGATAAAACGAAGTTTGTGATGAAATATCTATTGTTTTAATAATATCATTATTATAATAAACACAAATATGATTATTTAAAATCATTTCATAGTGTAGTAATCAGCGAATTGTGTATCAACACATACAGAAGCTTCTATGTGAATGTTTTAGTAAATATTGTTACATAAATAACAAATACTAATAATAACAAACATTGTGTACAAATATTATTAATTACATGCATGTTTGTCTCCGTAAAATAGAAATATTTGACATCCGTAAAACCACACGCTTGTCTGTGGAATAATATCAATTAAATAATGAATTAAATACACACATTTTTTTGTACAAAAGAGTAATTGAATTCTAGTAAAACGCAGGACAAATTTAATGAAATGTAATCATTTTAAAATCGGTTCATTCTTTGTGGTAACTCTGGTGTGTAGAATGAGTAACCCAAAACATTATAGTTGGAGATGTGAAGTTTTAGCTAAAATTATAAATGCAGTAAATGTTAGAAAATTGGGTCTAGATTTAATTTATCAAACTTTTGATACGTTGTGTGTAGGTTTATGTAATGTTTTCATTTTTGTTAGTTAATGCTAAAAAGTAGCATCAGAGCTAAAAAAAAGGTTGTTTTGCCTAATTTCCATTAAAAGCAGCAAACTTTGTGCTAATCTGTTATATTAAACTAATATTGACATGTTAACTCTTATTGTTCAAAACATAAATTTAAACATTCAACTTTGTACAAATTTAAATTGGTGTGTAATTAACAGTAATACATAAAGGAACAAGTTAACAATTTTTTAAATTGATGTTTTTTACGGATTGATTTATCAATGTTTATTAATGCTAACTTTTTCAAAAGTAAATAACAAATCATTAATCAATTACTTTTTAATGCTTAAAAGTACATGTCTATATTACAGTGTTTCACAGAAAACAGCCAACAATCCAAACTTTCAAATCTGATTCCAGTTTGACAGCTGCAGGTTTATTTGTATCGCTTATTCCGCTTCAGCGATTCCTCGACCAGATCTAATTATGTCTGCACTAATTTTCCGGAAGTATGAAAGAGTAAATAAATTATGATCGATGACTTAGTGAGAAATTGAATCAAACTCTTAATGGTTCTTCTTTAATGTGTAGGTTTATTAGAAAACTAAAAGAGAGTAGGAACAAACAAGAAACATGTACAGGGAGGGTCACATTCCAAAGAAGTTACAAAACATCTGCATTTAGAATGGGACAGCCAATAATTATTGACTGTTTCAAACACTGTAATTTGAAACCGAAGACTCGTTTTCAGGCAATTATGACATTAAGACAAACATATTTCAAAACAAACCAATCCTTGCACGTGCTTATTCCACCAGTCGACAACGAAATTGGGCGGTAACGTGATGTGTTAGTATGATTTATAAAAACATGTTCAATTTTTAATTACCAAAGCCACATGATAAACGAGAGGCAAAATTGTATTGTATTTTATCAGATTGCTACCAAAATGTAACACTAAAGCTGTTAAAACATTTATTAGTGTCATAATGATTACATTGACGATGATGAAAGTAGAATAGTAAACTGAATAGCAATGAAAAGTAACATCTATCTGATTCGTTCCCTCCATTTTTAAAGACTCCTCCTGCCTTTTTTTCTTGTAGGAACTGAAAGTCGCAAGTTTCCTTTCTTTGAACGATTTATAATTCAATGTTTAAATTGTGAAAATTTCGCAGTATTTTGACAGTCAGTGTCTCAAAAATGACATTTAATGTATTTCTTGTGGACAGTATGGACTCAAAATTGAATTATGATTTAAAAACAAGATGCACATAATTGAACACCATATAATGTTCAAATCAAGTAAATAGCATTAGTATGAATTGTTGAAATGTTATAATATTATGTGTGTGAAACAAATCAAAATTCACAATCAATTCAAATGCAAAAGTTAATAGCACCCAACAAATATAATATGGAAGGGGACTGATTTAATTGAACATGCGTAGAACTTAACGTTTAACTGTAAGAATTTTTTAATGGCTAGTATCCATGCTGTAACATGTATTTGTTAAATATCAATAAAAACCTTCAATTCAATTCAATTCAATTCAATTCAATTCAAATCAATTCAATTCAATTCAATTCAATTCAATTCAATTCAATTCAATTCAATTCAATTCAATTCAATTCAATTCAATTCAATTCAATTCAATTCAATTCAATTCAATGTATGAGAAAGTATAAACATAAAATGGAAATTATTATAAATTGATAACTATATGAGACCATGGGCTATGGAATAAAGTCCACACTCTCTGTAGCCTACAGGTGGTACGTAGATTATTTTTAACAGCGGACATGGAAGTTAGGGGATGACATTGAAGGGTGGTGGCATACAAGAATCCGTTGTCTGTGACGGTGGATATTTGGATTTATGTCTGTTAGACATAGGAATAGGGTAATCATAGGTCTATCATATAGTTGTTGTCGTAGACCATTTTTTAAATTGGTCTAGGACCCTTTCATAGAGTTAATCACGGTCCCCTTAATCTTCAGTGACAACAATGCACTCAATAAAAAATGAACCTAAACATAACATTTGAAAACTAGTTTGCAATTGATAATTTATAGAACCGTGATTAACTATCTAAGGGTCCTAGATTAATTTAGAAAATGGTCTATTGTCAGTTAAAAGTTTATTTATTTATTTATTAATTATTTGTATTCATTACAAAAGTGAATTGAATAGGCCACTCGCACTACACCGTTGTGTGGCATGCTAGTCTACTACGTGATGCAGGAGTTACAATATACAGTACATGCGCGCTACCTAGCGAGGAACTCCCGAACTAGACCTGGCCGGCGGAGATAAAGTAGCTCTACTCCTTTGTTGGCATGAATCAATGATTTATTTCCAAGTTCAGTCAAATTATTTAACGTACACGAATGTTATTGTTTTAAATCTGTTTAATTAATTTCAATTATTTTTAATTTGTATTGCCTCGCGGTAAATGATACTAAGCATCAAATTTTCTATGTTTCAAATTTGCATTTTATTAATTAAAAGTGAGCTAGCTAGTTTATTGTTCAAACAGAAAGTTAATGCTTATAAGTAAACTTGGTTTATGGAAACGGCACCTACACCAAAGAGATACAAAACAATGAAAACACACAGAGAAAATATGTTATGACTGATTTATATTAATTAATATTAATTTAACCAACATGCATCAAATGAAAGTCAGTCACGAATCACACGTGGCTGAAATCAGGAGCATTCGATGTACTTTTGTATAGACGATATTTTATATTATTTTGTTGATATCATTATTTTTATTTATGACATAGTTATGCATAACATAATAGTTATGAATAAGTTCAAGAAAGAAGGTGTTAAAATACCACAGTTATTATAAGTGCAAAATTTCGTTTGTAAAATAAAAGTTATTAAAAATAAATCAATTTTAAATACATAATTACATCTATATTGATTGTCTACGACTCTACGAACACGACAACCTATATTTCATATTATTTTGTTGATGTAATTATTTTTATTTATAAGGTAGAAACTTAATAGCTATGAATAAGTTCAAGAAAGAAGGTGTTAAAATACCACAGTTATTATTAGTGAAAATTTTCGTTTTAAAATAAAAGTTATTAAAAAAAAATCATTTTAAGTTAATAATTACATCTATATTGATTGTCTTCGTACTCAAAAACCAAAAGAAAGTGTTAAAATACCAAAGTTATTATTAGTGCAAAATTTCGTAAAAATCAAAATAATTACATCTATATTGATTGTCTACGACCCACGTACTCAAAAACCCTACAACAAATGGTTTTCAGTGGGGGACACTCTATCAGTGATTATGTTGTCCGTTAATATGATGGCTCAAAGTTCACGGTTTAGATGTAGATGCCCGCATCATATCAGTTTTATTTTTTTATTTTATTGTTATTAAGGCCAGTGTAGGGCACAATGCCCTCTTTAGCCTGATGAGTGATGATTGATGAATGATAATGAGGAAGGGAGGAGGGGAAGCCTGGTACCGGCACCTAGCCTACTCCTGTCGAAAAGTACCTATGGGACCATCGGCTTTACGTCCCCTCCGAAAGGACGGCGTAACTTTGACCGGTCATATAGGTTCCTCCACTAACCTGGACTGCCGAGCAGTTGACGAGAAGAACGAAGCTGTTACACAAGCTTGCGAACCCTCCAATCTGCTCTAACCAACGGTAACTAGTGTTACAGAGGTGAGTGGTCACCCATCCACCTCCTGACCTAGCCTGAGGTTGCTTAACTTCGGTGTTCGTATGGGAACCGGCTAAGCGACCGCGGCTAAACCGTTGGCTCATATCAGTTATCATCAATACACGAAATGAAAAACAAGAAGTTAATACATTGGTGGAGGTGCCGGGTAGATGTGAAAATATGTTTCAAACTAATTGTGTCGAAATAATGTTTTATTCGTATTCCATTTCAAACATAATGAGAAAATAAAGGCATTTTAAATAATATGAGAAATCAGATAAATGCCAAATTAGTAATTAGAGTCGTTCAATCAAAAACAAATATTATTGTAATAAAATCCTAATTTCGTTCAGTATTCGTGAAATATCTAGACTTAGCAATCTACACCAGCAGATAATATTAAAACTGACCAAAATAACGTTTTTTTTTTAAATCGTTTCTCAATAATGATACACCACATCTAAAAACATATAAGTTCATATAATGTTTTACTTTTACATAATACTACATTTCACATACATTAAACTGAAATAATCGAACAAAAAATCCTGGGTAAGGATCTACAGATAACAGGCTGGTATAGAAGAAGAACTGGCAGTCAGTCTTGTGCTTTGACTTTAGAGGAAATTCCATTGCACTCTATATCGTAGTATGCGCACCTAATTTCTTGCAGATACATTTATTTGTCTCATTATCGATTTAATTGAGTCATCCTGGTGGAGGAACTGAATGAATTTCCTTTATTTTGCATCCCTTTAGACATACATACATGCATGCATCAGTGCCCAATCAATTAATTTCTTGTAATGTGAGTTGCCTGCCCCATGACAGGACAGGATGGCCAGTGTAGAGTTACGGGCACGCCCATACACTCTTTAGCCTACATGTACATACAATAATTATACAAAGTTAAAAGATACAAAATTAAATACCTGGAGAGGAAGTTATAGTATAACATTGATCGGTAATGGATATATGAATTTCGGTCTGAAGGATAAGGTTATAGGGCGAGTTATTTTATTTTATTTTATTTTATTTTATTTTATTTTATTTATTTAATGTCTATCCTATTCAGTTATACAAACTGATTTACAAAGGAGAACTTTAAATAAAACTAATAGTAGAGGAGCAAAAGGTATCTCGTGCGCCTTTCGTGAAAGAGTATTGCGGTAAACGGTATTCTGTTACGGCATTCCATACGAGTATTTTGCACCTACCTGGCAGATCCTGGCACGCTGCAGAGGGCGCCAGGAGCGTCGTGACGTCATAGACACGTTTTAATTAATAACTTTGGAACGGTTTATGTCACAGAAAATATCAAGAGGACAATTTCATGATGTCATACCAGAGGAGCATTTATAACCTACCTGCCACATTCTGGCGGGCTGAAGAGGGCGCCAGGAGCGTCGTGACGTCATATACACGTTTGAACTAATAACGTTTGAACGGTTCATGTCACAGAAAATATGTGGGGTACAATTCTAGTATAAAATACTATACGAGTATTTTGCACCTACCTGGCACATCCTGGCACGCTAAAGAGGGCGCCAGGAGCGTCATGACGTCATAGACACGTTTTTATTAATAACGTTTGAACGGTTCATGTCACAGAAAATGTCAAGAAAACAATTCTATTACGAAATACTATTTGAGTATTTTGCATCTACTTGGCATATCGTGGCACGCTGCAGAGGGCGGCAGGAGCGTCGTGACGTCGTACACATTTGCATTAATAACTTTTGAACGGTTCACATCACAGAAAATATTAGGATGACAATATTACAGAGAATTTAAATACAAATCGATTGATATGTACCAATAGGGTTATCATGTAATATTTAAGGGAGATATTGCTAACAAATAATAATAATTAGATGTGTATATGAAATGCAGGGCATTCCTCATCGTAATATCTATTTATTACTATTTCGGAGTTATAATTGTATCACTGTGAAGGACTTAATAATCGTAGTCATCCCAACACACCCATGCATATCTGTTGTTTAACAATAATAATAATTATTATTATGTATACTCGTTACTATTCATAGACTGATTAGTAAAACTCACGTTTGCTAGAAGTTCTCTTCATCTTCATCATCATCGTCTTCATCCTCATCTCCCGTGTTGTCGTTATTCAAGCACTCTTGTTCCTCGTCTTCAGTAGAGCAGCCACAAAGCTCGGTGCACCTCATGTTATTTGCTTTGCAGGTGCATCTTGACGCACACCTTGATTTTAAGCAGTTGCACTTAACTAGTTGAATGACGGCAGCCGGTGCCGGTTCGAGGGTTGTCATGACTGCCACATACTCGTTGCTCTCAAGTAGCCATCCGTAGTCTTCGGGTAATAAGTTGATAGGGTTGGCAACCTGGTCATTATGCCATACCCAGCATTGATGGTGAGCACGAAGTATGGCTTGGAGATATGCGGCTTTGCTGGGTGGAAGCTTTTGGTGGGTGATTGGCAAGACTTTTTGTGAAACATGCGCCATCGAAGGTCAGACACTGAGCTCAGTTTAGTGAATGGACAGTACATTTTGCAAACAAACTTCTCTAGACCACTTATCACGGAGTCTTTTAGAGCAACAGTTTAACCTAGTTCTTTAAATGCTGAAAATATTTTATAGTCGGATTCTCTGAAAGCTTTCCAGCACGAGAGCTTCCCCTTTCTTGAAAACCCCCCAGTGTTGTCGGAACCACTGAAAGCGGGAAATCTAGTTAGTCCTGAAACTTGATTGTGCCCAAGTGTGTTGTATAGTGACCCAAGTGCTATCCTTCTATTATTTCCCCCTTTACCTGTAATGAACACAGTATTTTTACAGAGATCGGTGTAACGTCGCAGTGCCAGGATAAGGACATCTGTATCTGGGGAAAAAATAGATATTTAAGTAGCTCCTCGTTTTGTCGCATCTACTGCATGAAGCAACATCTTTGTATCGGTTTCTTGGTGGAATGTTTTTGTACTAATAGTCTTGTTACTCCATGCGAAAACTGTTTGTCGCTCCATGGCCTGTGAGGCTCGAATTATCTTCTGTGAAAAATATTCTGTCAGCTCATACTTGGTTTTGGTGTGACCAAGTAGTTGCGACATGCTCAAATGCCCGATTTGCGTGTTGTCTGTAATGCGATAAGCTACAGCAGCTTTTAATAATATAATAATAATAATAATTCTTTATTTAGCCAATTGCTAATGTAATACATAATGTACATATACAACTCATATGTGGAAGAATCCGACTATGAAATATTTTCAGCCTTTAAAGAACTAGGTTAAACTGTTGCTCTAAAAGACTCCGTGATAAGTGGTCTAGAGAAGTTTGTTTTGCAAACTGTACTGTCCATTCACTAAACTGAGCTGTGTCTGACCTTCGATGGCGCATGTTTCACAAAAAGTCTTGCCAATCACCCACCAAAAGCTTCCACCCAGCGAAGCCGCATATCTCCAAGCCATACTTCGTGCTCACCATCAATGCTGGGTATGGCATAATGACCAGGTTGCCAACCCTATCAACTTATTACCCGAAGACTACGGATGGCTACTTGAGAGCAACGAGTATGTGGCAGTCATGACAACCCTCGAACCGGCACCGGCTGCCGTCATTCAACTAGTTAAGTGCAACTGCTTAAAATCAAGGTGTGCGTCAAGATGCAGCTGCAAAGCAAATAACATGAGGTGCACCGAGCTTTGTGGCTGCTCTACTGAAGACGAGGAACAAGAGTGCTTGAATAACGACAACACGGGAGATGAGGATGAAGACGATGATGATGAAGATGAAGAGAACTTCTAGCAAACGTGAGTTTTACTAATCAGTCTATGAATAGTAACGAGTATACATAATAATAATTATTATTATTGTTAAACAACAGATATGCATGGGTGTGTTGGGATGACTACGATTATTAAGTCCTTCACAGTGATACAATTATACCGTAACTCCGAAATAGTAATAAATAGATATTACGATGAGGAATGCCCTGCATTTCATATACACATATAATTATTATTTTTTGTTAGCAATATCTCCCTTAAATATTACATGATTACCCTATTGGTACACATCAATCGATTTGTATTTAAATTCTCTATAATATTGTCTTCTTGATAGTTTCTGTGATATGAAGCGTTCAAAAGTTATTAATGAAAAAGTGTACGACGTCACGACGCTCCTGCCGCCCTCTGCAGCGTGCCACGATATGCCAAGTAGGTGCAAAATACTCAAATAGTATTTCGTAATAGAATTGTTTTCTTGACATTTTCTGTGACATGAACCGTTCAAACGTTATTAATTAAAACGTGTCTATGACTTCATGACGCTCCTGGCGACCTCTTTAGCGTGCCAGGATGTGCCAGGTAGGTGCAAAATACTCGTATAGTATTTTATAGTATAATTGTACCCCACATATTTTCTGTGACATGAACCGTTCAAACGTTATTAGTTCAAACGTGTGTATGACGTCACTACGCTCCTGGCGCCCTCTTCAGCCCGCCAGAATGTGGCAGATAGGTTATAAATGCTTCTCTAGTATGACATCATAAAATTGTCGTCTTGATATTTTCTGTGACATAAACCGTTCACAAGTTATTAATTAAAACGTGTCTATGACGTCACGACGCTCCTGGCGCCCTCTGCAGCGTGCCAGGATCTGCCAGGTAGGTGCAAAATACTCGTATGGTATGCCGTAACAGAATACCGTTTACCGCAATACTCTTTCACGAAAGGCGCACGAGAACGTAAATGTTACCTTTTGCTCCTCTACTATAAGCTATGCAAACAATTAATAATTATGAAATCATAAATAGCAATAACAACAAAATTAAAACTAACTACTGAACTTTATAAAATATAATCAAGAACAAGAAAAAATAATTGAGAAATTTAATAAAATGAAATGAAGTTGAGATTCAACATATTAAATAATAAAAATAGAAGAATGCAAATAAGAAAGAACATTAAGAAAATAAAAAAATGTGGAAAAAAATAGATATATATAAAAGTGAAAAAGAAGAAAAAGAAGAAAAAGAAAAAAAGAAAGAAAAAAAGAAGAAAGAAAAAAGAAAAAAAAAGGAAAAGAAAAAAAGAAAAAACTGATTGATTATGTCACAGCATGTCTTTGTGGTTGTCTTTAATAATTTTATCAAAATATTTCAGATATTGGTGATGAATGCGGTTTGAGATATGTTTATTGTTTAAAAGTTCGTTGATGTTTTCATCTTTGCACCAGTGCCGTACACAGCGTTCTAAGTAAAGCTAAACGACTCCTCGTGGCGCCTGTGTGGAAGGCAACCGGATCTACCTGTCTGTCGCGCGGGATAGTCTAAGTGAGCACTTCAGGCGCATCCTTCTACCTGCTTGTGAGCTGAGCTCCTTGAATCTTATACAGCTGTATTGTTTGAAATATAACACATACACTACTGGGCCTAGATTCACAAAGATGCCTAACTCTTAGTTGTCCTAAGTTAGGCAAATCCTAACTAGATAAATCAATATAAATCATGTCTTGATAATATTACTGCACATTCACAAATACAATATTAGTTAAATTGTTGATATTTTACTATATTGTATCTGCATGACATTGCAGAACGACATATGTGTGATTTATATCAATAAAATTGGCCCTAACTAAGACGTCTTAGCACTTAGGCACCTTTGTGAATCTGGGCCCTGATTATTATGAACGGTGATAGTACCCGACATTCGTATCGGTGCATGCTCATTAATTGGCACAAATGTCATCACTTAGACACGATTATTTTGCGTTTGCACCACTGAGGCAAAAAAGGCACGGTGCAGTGATATGCGCATTAATGTTACCTATCTAATGATGTGTTGCAATTTCTGCCTCAACAGGGGTGCAGCTAACACCCCGAAATATCAACATTTTTCAAGGGTGGCTCCCGAACTAAGAGCCGATATGCAGGGGACAAACCGTTGGATGGGACTGTACTTCACTTGAGACCTGTTGGTCTATATTAAGTTTCAAAGCACTCTATTGTGGCCCTAAATCGGTTTAATCACATCCGGGCTGATAAATAAGTACAAAAATACATGAGTATACATTTTTTGTATAAATAAATGTAAAAATAATTTTATGAATCCACAGAAGTAATCTCTATAAATATCTGAACGAGACGACGTGCTTTAACATTGTAATTCCTGTCATATGGTTTACAAAACATGACAGAGGAGAAGGTAGACATCAAATTATTAAAAGTACACTAAAACAAAAACTAGGTATATAATATCTATTTTATGTGATGTGTAAAACTCATCAAAATTTAAAAAAATTCGAAGTCGCTAACAGAAAGGTATTAATTTTATTTTAACTCTCAGGTTTGAATTTGTGTGGAAAGCTATATTGAAACGTTCATAGACGGCAGCCAGGGCTATCCTCATCGAGTGACGCACTTCAATAGGGACGACTAATATTGTTGAAGGGGGGTGGCGTTCAATGGGGATGAAGTGCTGTGAAGGGGGAGAAGAGATTTGAGTATGCGAACATTGCTCCATACCGCGGTGATGATAGGGTGGGGGGGGGGGGGAGGGGGGTGAAGGTGTCCGGACGTAGAGATTGAAACGTATTGAAAATGTAGAGGGAAAAGATTTTACCATAACTGAGAGTTCAGTGACCTGTGCTAGTGGTTGTGATTTTTGACTGACTAAGTTCTGTGTGTAATGTATCGAACAAATAACTTGCTATTTTAGAAACCAAAATTTAAATTTAATCAAGTAATTAGACCGATATGTACTTATTTTCTATACACATTCAGTTATGTTATAAAACACTGTTACAGGAACCGATTTTCAGTGTCGTTCATTAACATTTATGTGTACTAAAGACTATGATTGGACATAATAGAAGTGAATAATAATACTGAACATAGATAAATACCTACATGTTCCCTAATAGTGCATGGCTCACTCTTATAAAGGGAGGCCTTTCATACTACAGCCCCCCCCCCCCCCCCCCCCAGAATTGACCTTTAGAGGAACAACCCTATAAATGTCACGTTTACTGACTTTACCATGGAGTGTGCAAGTGCCTTGTTTTGACCCCCGCCGATTCATAAATGGCTATTATCTAAATTTTACCATTAAATCGTTCGTTTAGAACTAGGCTAGGTCTTTTTGTAAGTAGTAGACCTAAACCTTATTTTCCATGGGAGCAACTCTTATTCCAGACATCTTTTATTTCCGTTGAAGAATTGAATGGTATTTTATACGAATTTTGCCAAACAATATGGTGGCACAACCTTCCTATGCAGTATTATAATGTTTCGATGAATACTTATTTCTAAGCCTGCAGCGACCCGTTGGGACATCTTAGCAGCGGCTTCTTCAATATTTTCTTTTCTTCTGATGCACCGACATTAGCACTGACCATAAGTTGCAGTGCAAAATAAACAAGAGTGACGTCAATTTCGAGTAACTAGTCTTCTTTCATAGCTTCCCTGTTGCTATTCATGTCTATACTTAGAGGTTTCCAAAGCGGTTTCATTAGAACAAAAGCACTAATTACTTCTAGAGGGCGAATACGAAATCAGCTTCGCTTAATGAGTGGGACTTTTTCATTCATTAATATTAAGAACAAACATCGGCGTTTTTGCCGTCCATACTGTTTAGCAATGGAAAATTTTAAAAGCTTTAGTATGCCTGAAATACTTATTGGTTTACTGGTTTACAAATGCGCTTTATAAGGGGGTCTGTGGAACCGTATCTTTTAAGAAATTTCTCTGATAACATCTTATCTATGGATGAAAATAGAAACGTAATTAAACACTTTTTATTTCTTAGATCAATTATACGTGAATGTTTTATCATTACAATGCATAGGTTGCACATACGTCACATCTTTGCGCGTGGCCACAGTTGTGATCAAACTTGGACGTTGCCATGGAGATACAATTGAAGGCTGTTGCGGTAGAACACATAAATTCTTAGTTTTTTTTAAATGCAGCCTGTTTTTTAAATACAATTGGTATGCATGGAATTTTCTTACGTTATTATTACTTATGTTTAGGTACTTTAAATTCTAAATTAGACCTATTTATTAAATTTGATTAGTATTTTCCAATGATCTAGGATTGATCCTCAACAATTGTGTCGAAATCATGGCCGCTGTGACGTCACGTGGGAACTATGAATATCAATAACACAGTATCTAGAGGAAGAACGTTACAATTTATTTTAAAATTTAATTCGTACAAATTGATATGTAAATGCCCGTATTTAAAAACGTTTTATTGAGCATAACTCACGCGTCGCTGCACAGTCTTTTATTGAGCGATTGCCAGTCAAGAGTTGCAGTCTGAATGCGGTGCTCACAAAGTAATGGCGGTAATGATAAGAAACACTTAAGCGTGATTGAAGCACCTGGGTGATCTCGGCTGTTCGCACACTAAACCACACAAAGAGGGCTCATTGGCGGTGGTATATTCGTAACAATGATAGTGCCAGGGCGATCGACCCAATCAATGTTACCTACCCTGTGGAACTCAAGATTTCTGCCTGTTAAAACTAATTCATACGAAAGGGCATACAATTCTCTATTGAATGACATACTTTGAATTTAGTTTTGAAAAATATTGAAGCATGTTAAAGCAATTTTAACCGACCAAAATTGGGTGTTCCGACTAAAAATGGAAATACTGTGTGCTCGTAAATGCTCCCTAAAACTGGATGTTTGGCGAATTTATCGAATAATATATGACAATTAAAAATGTGTTTATAAAATTCGGCACTAAAAAGGTAACCATAGCTCATAGTAACATAAAATTAATGAATGCCACATTTCAACATTTGTAGTCGGCAAAATAGTATTTATTTTTAAAAAATCTTACACATCATTGGAATTTACTGGATATTGGTATTTAGGTGCAATTGGCCACTCATATGTTTTATATAGCCTATATATTATATATTTTTTCTGAACATACGTTCAAAAATTGAATTTGATTTATCTTATTTATTTTATTCATCCTAAAAAGATATTTGACTATCTGGCAAGATGTTTCAGAGAAAGGTAGCGCGCGGCACACCCTGACTTCACAAAAAGTGTCAGAGTGCCTCCCTGGGCCGCCCACCCTGCCTCGAATACACCACTGATCTTTGGTCACGTGTTACCGCATACAGTGGCGCTCTGATAGGAATGGCGGTAGCTACAAGAAACACTTAACGACTGATTGAGATTTGTGGGTGTTCGCGGCTGGTCGCACACTGTACTGAACTACGCATTGCGTGGGCCAACGTCACTACTGAAGTCAAGGCCAAAATTAAAGGTATTTTTTTTGATATTTTTGAGAACGCTTCAAGATATAGGGTACGCACAACTGACGTAACAGCCGAACTACAACAATGGAATAAATGAATTGAACTGGTGGACAAACAACAAGCTGTCAAAGTAATATCTTTGCAAATAATGAGGAGAAACAATTAGTTGTAACGGTAGTAACTGCTCGCCAGTTAACATTTATGTTCAGTAATGGTTCAAGCGGTTCAATTTATTTGTTTCATTGTTGTGTTTTGGTGTTGTGCGTACCCTGTTGATGAAAAAATTAGCAATTCATGGACCCGGTATTTGGTTTTGTATCAGCTAAACACTTCATATTATAAAACTTTCAAAAACAAAGTAGGCCTATTATAAAACTTTCAAATATTTAATTTAAATTGTTACGATTGTAATTCTTCTGTAATCAATTCAATAATTAATTTTATTTGCAACTTGTGTGAAATATTCATTCAGTGCAGAGAATGCATACCTATATTAATATGGTTACGTGAAACCATCCTACAATCCAGTTATTTTCAGTTACAGACAGAATCATATTGTGGATAATACAGACAATAATATTATACAGAAGAGTGACGCTGACTCTTAGCTTCGTTGTAGTTCTATTGCATCCCTACCTTTCCCCATTTACGCGCAACTCTTTTACGAACGAGCTTTAAAATCAAGACTTGTTTTTCATTCTGTTTTTCATGTAACAATATTTTACTTTCTCACCAGTCGCCAGAGAGATTTTCATCATTTCTCTAAAAGGAGTTCTAAGGTAGTGGGGTTATTACCAGGGCCGTCTTAACATGTCTTTTGCACATAGGCCCGAATACAAATGCCGCCCCCCCCCCCCCCTCAAAACTCAACGGCAACAATAACAACAACACTATTACAAACTTTGTATACGATGATGGGCAATAAGAACACATTTTTATTCATTTATGCTAAATATATTTGTCACTCACATCGCCGAGCCCGCAATCTCACAAAGGTTTCATCCTGGATTTGTTTCTGACAAATCGTTCAATGACTGTGTCAAAGCATATTGTTTTTGATAGCTCACATTCAATGGAAAACATTGATAAGGCGACTAGTCTCTCGTTTCCCTTTAGCGCGTTTTTTATACTGGGCTCCACTTAATCGAACTTTACAATAACGAACGTGACAAAATTGTTAATATAGTTTATTGTACTTCACTTCACTCACTGTCATACTATTAAGTCACATTAACACACGTGATGAAGATTACTTACAGAAAAACTTACATTTTATTGCACACGCCTACCTAGTAGCATACGTCAGTTTAGCACACGAATAATCACTACAAAAGTGCAGAAAATTGAACCTTCCCATACGAAGTTGAAAACTTGACTGATTTCAAAACGCCAGAAGAAGCATTTTGTTTACAGATTTTCTTGCGGGATTTTGTATTGTGGTTTGATGTGGCACAGACTCAGAAATAATTTGTTGGACTGAACGCTTTTGTAATTTGTAACATCTCAAGATGAAAGAATGTTTTGGCTAATAAGTCTCCACATGCTGCTACAAAGAACACTACAATACTTTTCAAAATGAATAGCCAGATTCTAGGAAAGGTCAAGCAAAAACTCCATTCGGCTTATTATTCCACCTGCCATTTCTAAACACTACACCCAACTCTCTTATCCGAATTAGACATCGTCAACCATAAACAGGGCATAGAAATATACAAGTCAGTTTTTGTGAACGCTCAGGTGAGAAATTGAGATATTGCATTGGCTATGACATTTTGTGTTCGAAACAAGTAAAATATTAACGACTTTGACTTCTTGAATATCAATCCATTGGTTGATAACATACAAATTTCCAATAAATTTGCCGCCCCTGGAAAGTGCCGCCCTAGGCCCGGGCCTCGTGTGCCTATGGGGTAAGGTGGGCCTGGTTATTACCCTTTATATATACATACATACACATATTTGTATATAATATATGGAAATGGCACTTTCATAATAACACAAATGATATCTGCCAACGAAAATGTATGAATTAATTTCAGTAGTATTGTAAAAATGCTATAATACTTTTTTGAGCCAACGAATAACGATTATCTACCTTGATCTACCTTCCCCTACCCAATCACTTACATCCTATCAATTTGAAAGGTGTGTTTGTTTTGTTAGGTTACGTAGACATGAGTACAATCTCAGTCACGTCAATTGTAGTTGAGATAATTTCCTAACGCGCATGCCAATCTTGTAACTTAGATTTGGTCCTTGTGATAGGATTGATTTTGTTACATTAGATATAATATGTAGAACATTGGATTATATCCGTTATGTTAACATGATAATAACTTACTGCATAAAATACGACGTTTCGGAGACTGGGCTCAAAACAACGAATTTGTTCATAAAATTTCTACTCAGGAGGAAATCTTCCATGCTGGGTTTTTCAACTATTGGGTCATTCGATGGAGGACTAACATCAATCATATAATCCGACAACGGTCCGTATTTCTACCTCACAAACAACAAACAGTTCAACGAACTTTTCCGACAACAAAAACTTACACCCAACTTTCGCTTCTTCACTCGCATCGCGTTCTCTACCGTAAGAGTATAATACCTACCTGCACGTTTTATATACCGCAATTAGGCACCGTCTACATTAATTCAAGGCGCGGCCCGCCCCTTCACAATAATGGCGTAGGTCCTTCAATGAAACGCCGCCATTTTATGACGCGCCGCAAATCTTCCCCGCGGACCGAACCGAACGCAGAGTGACCCTCGCCTCGAGTGACACGATCGACGCGCACTCTAGCGACCACTCAGTGTAAGCTCGTGCGGCTGCCGCGTCCGCATGTCATTTATAAGCGGTAATAAAATCGCCCAGTAATAAAATTGTAAACATTTTATTAGAACGTTCCTTTTAAGAGAAGTCTTTTTGAAATGCCGCCTACCGTTGGATTGGCTAGGGAAGATTTTAAATCCTATTGCTGTTGTTTTGTTTTTATTTGAAGATCCGTTTTTATGAATCGACCGCGTATGTGCGTAGTTTGGCCTAGGTTTGACTCAGTCTTGTAAATTCTTTATTTTAGTAGTTGTTAACCAGCAACTCAGAAGCAACATCTGGTTGGTCGTTTTATTTCATTCATTATCAAAAGTGTGAGTATGGAGTAGCGGCCCATAATAGACAAATCCAAATAGTTTCAACCGCAACACGTTTGGTAGTAACCATACTACAATAGTATGTAACATTTCGGTATGTCTAATGTTTCTGAAAATGAGTAAAAGATCATTTACAATTTTGTTTCTCGCATTTTATATTTCTTTCAGACTTAGTTTTTCCATTTTCGTAATTTGTTTTCGCATTTCATATATATACTTACATATTGGTCGTAATTATTATGTAACGGTTAACGGAGGTAGTTGTTCAGATTTGACATGATAGTAAATGTATATAAGATTTTACCAAAGATTACTACTATTACGAAGACCAGGAGATAAAATGACTCATTTCTCTACCTTTGAATACAAAAAGCCACATAAAAGCCGGCTACAGACTATTCGCCATTCGTCGTACGCATTCGTCGAACCTTCAGCAGGTAGCGGTTCGTGGCCAATTCGTGAATAGTGTGTAGGGGGTCATTCGTCGAAACCCGTGCGCGATTCGCGAATCATGGTGGTTCGCTCTAGAAGCGGTATTTATCAAAGTAAACGAATCGCTACCTAGTCACGCGCCAGTTTCACCCTCGGCGCCAGCCTACAACAAAGGGCTTAAAATGTCAAAACGGGCATTGCTGACGACGGACGACGGACTCACGAAGTAACATCTGCCTTCCAACTGAAACACGCACAGTGTGTAGGGCCACCCGAGCGGTTCGCGAATCGTTCACGAATTGGCCACGAACCGCTACCTGCTGAAGGTTCGACGAATGCGTACGACGAATGGCGAATAGTCTGTAGCCGGCTTAAAGTGTGTTGCTGCTGTAAACCCTCAAAATAACCCCAACGTTACTTTGTCGGCTAAAACAGGTACACGGTCCATCATCTTAAATTTATAATTTTTTGCCCCTGTTCCATAGACCTCCCACTAGGAAACTACCCTACCCGAAAAGCTTTCCGATTATATTGTACCATAAAATTAATCTCTTTACAAAATTTACTTCCTACATTTTTATCAAAATATTTCAGGTAGGTATCTAATTTTAAGTAAACTGATCTGTTCTCGGCATTATTTCAAGTGATAATTTTGCGAGTAAACAAAACAAAAAGGATGATGTTTTAGAGATGTTTGGCTTTTGTTTTTCTGTTTGTCAAAGGGGATAAATATTTATTGAAAGAGAAGAAAAGGGATGGTTTGAGAAACCAGGTATAGTCGAAGCGATGGAAAACCACGAAAGGGCTGCAAAAAAAAAATAAAAACGTTTCATTTTGTATACTACAGCAGAAATTACTTTTCAGTAAGAGCACACTTTATCCGTATTTACGTAAACGTGAAAAGTGTCTGGAACAGCCTTAAGCTTCATTATGTATGCACACAAGAGCAACTATAGTCACTAATCGCAACGGCCCACACACTATGAGTCATGTTGACTGGACATGCGCGTGCAAAGTTATATCCTCGTTCCGTGGATTTGGTTTCTCCCAACTCAGTATAGGTTTTGGTTGAGGAAACTAATCAAAGCACTTCGTTATCAAACATCTTAATAATTGAAGATATTTCTAAAATTTGGCACAGATTCTATATAAGTAACACAGTAAAAGAGTTATGCCAACGGTTTAGCCGCCGTCGTTTAGCCGGTTTCCATACGAACACCGAAGTTAAGCAACGTCGTGCCAAATAAGGAGGAGGGTAAGGTGACCGCTCTCCTCCGAAACACTAGTCATATCGTTTGAAGGGGTAGGTTGGAGGGCTTGTTCTTCTCGTCAATTGTGAACCCATACAATTTGTCAAAGTTACACCGTTCTTTCGGACGGTATAACGCAGATGACCCCCCCCCCCCCTTGGTACTTCTCGTCAAGAGTTGGCTACTTACCTTTACCAGGTTTCCCCTTCTCACTTCTTCATACAATTCATCTAATGAATCATATATTTACCATTATAATATTATATGAGAGTACCAATTCGTAGAGCTAGCAGATCTGGGTTCGATCCTCAGGCGAGACTATTTAAATACAACTTTGATTACAATAATAACGAAACCAGATCCTCAGGCTCTACTACCGATCCTCTTGTCAGAAGGATCTAGGTTCAATCCCCAGGCGACGCAAACTTTAATTAAAATTACTATATCTCCATACATTCTCCATAAAGCTAGATTTAGCTAAATCCGTATAGAGTGCAGATTTTTTTAGTTTGACATAGTTTGAATCTGCCCCTCCCCCTCTCCCCAATAGTTATATGACCATCACCCATCATAACAAATATACAAGATTATCAGTAATATAATACGAAATTTATAAATATGATATGATTGTCGGTTTGGGTAAGGGGTGGTCACATAGCGATAGAGGGGAGCCTCAAACTAAGAAAATTTCAAGTCTATCATAAATTATATTATTTTCACTATTAGGACGGCCCTGTTACAAATACAAAATGAATCAACACTGCAGTCGGAGGTCTATATTGTTGTGTGCGTGAGTGTATTTACAGAGAGTAATGTTGCTCACAGGCCTTGGATGTCTCAAAGTGTTAACTGTTACAACAAACAACAGACCTGTCTCCGTCTCCGAACCGTGGTCGCAGTTGTAGCTTCTTGTGATGATGGCGAGATGTGGCCACTAGTCTCGTGGACATGGGTTCGAGTCCCGTTCTCGGATTTTCGTTGCATTGCCGCGTGTAGCTAGGACTGACGGAAGAGGAAACGTGGTGATCTGGAAAATATTTAAGACAATGTTAATTTTGTAATGTTTAATAGAAACATTTCAATTTTATTGAATAAAAATTCACAAGACGCTGTAGGCCTCAGGGGAAAAGAGGAAAGGGTTTTCTGCCCACAGAAAGAATTTGACATATCTGAAAATTGACATGTTTGTGATTGAAATATAATCAAACGTTTTGCCAGATACTTGTACATTTTTATTAAAGGGAGGAAGTATGATTTAAAAAAAAAAAACGAACATGTTTTTTTGTCATTTTACAAATTTGTTAAACCTTATCAGCGCGATTATTTTTATATTTGTAAATTTTCATTTTTTTTTTATATTTTGTAAATACCTTTATTTACAGCAAGTGTCCAATTTAAGATACGTGTGTTTACAAACTTCGTTAAAAATTGTGAAGAAACTATAAAAATGACCGTCTTCTTCAACGCTAAATAATAATTATTACACGGGAAAATAATTCACGAATTAACCCAAAGACGTATTGATAAAGAAGATTTATCCGCAGGTGTTCGCACTGTCCAATTTATTTATGTATTTATTTATTTATTTATTTAATGTCTATCCTATTCAGTTATAAAAACTGATTTACAAAGGAGGATCTTAAATAAAACTAAGCTATGCAAACAATTAATAGTAATGAAATCATAAATAACAATAACAACAAAAACAAAACCAACTACTGAACTATATTAAATATAATCAACGACAAGAAAAAATAATTGAGGAATAAAATTAAAATCAAATGAAGTGGAAATTCAACATATTAGAAAATAAAAATAGAAGTATGCAAATAAGAAAGAACATGAAGAAACAAAAAAAAATGTGGGAAAAAAAAATATATATGTATATAAAAGTGAAAAAGAAGAAAAAAAAAGAAGAAAGAAAAGAAAAAAGAAAAAAGAAAAAAGAGAAAAAGAAAAAAGAAAGAAGAAATAAAAGAAAAAACTGATTTGTTAACGGTCCCAGCTCAAACGAAATGAGGATTGCAAAAAATCAGAAACTGCAATCTGGGAAAATTAAAATTTCATGTAAAAGCAACCCGGGAAACCGCACACGCCTTTCATATGTTTCGTATTTGAAATATCGATCTTTGATTGGTTATCGATCGCTCACTTGTCGATGGTGTTTGGAGCCTACATGGTTGGTTTAGTCGCTTTTAATTAAAGTCCCCCACTGAAAATCAGTTTCGTTACTGAGTGGGTAGATTCTAAGGTGCATTTAATTTAAATTATTTATTTATACCATACCCATGATTTACATGTGTCTGCGAGTGTGCATCCACACATCACGAGGAAAATAAACGCCTCAATGCTATGACGTCATTATTTGATGTGTTTGTCCTCTTAAAAAGAAAAGTAACAACTTCTCAGTAATCGTACTTTAACAACCTATGAATGACTCTCAGAAGGAAAAAGAATCAACCTGTATGGACTGTCTATTCAAGGACAAAAATTGATGTTCATTGCGGGTCGTTTCCATGTGTTTAAACTTTCTGTGTCGTATTCTAAGTCAATTTGTGACGTGATTCATGTTAGTATTTCTAGTCTGACCAAAGAAAATGGAATCTTGTTGCATATTGTTATATTGTATTCTTTAAAAATAACGCTTCTAAGTAGTCATCTCCCCACTCCACTATGAAACTATTTCCTAATGTAACTAAATATCGCCTAGCCTCAAGGTTATGAGACGCATTTATCTAAAATTGCACACAGATGCAGATGTGAAAAAAACAAATGTATTTAAATCCGGTTCTTATTTATATATTACACTTACAAGAGGCAGTACACACTCCAGCAAGCCAATTAAGAATTTAAACTCATGTACATTTATTATTTAATGTACCATAATATGTTAAATTGTTAATGTTTGTATAATGTATTAGGTAATTTATGCTTCTTACATCCATTTTATGCTGCTTAACTTACATTCCATGTACATGTCTGCATTATTGCTGGTATTGAGTCTTAATAGCACCCCTCCTTCGGGCATTCCCTCCCTACTATCAACACATCCCTAATATACCTATAGTTAGCAGGGATACGTATGGTCAAAACATCTTATCAATGAATGCAATAACGAAGTATACATTAATAATTTTATAAATGTTGTATATATTTATTTAATGTCTACCTCATTTAGTTATGAAACTGATGTACAATGGGATACAATAAAGTCCACAATCCACAATATACAGTGAAACAAACACACACAAAAAAGTCAAATAGAATATAATTTAATGTAGGAGAAAATCCAACACAGAACTACATTAGAAAAATAAAAATATGTATGTTCCTCCTTTTTATTTCTGGGACATTTAAACCGATTGATAGGCAATTAAATGAAATACTTCGGCAGTTAATAAATAATATCTTCATCATAATGCACATATGCAATAATTGTTCACTGAAAATTCAATTCTTTTTAGTGCACCCAACAAATTGGGCATAAATTCATCTTTAAAAAAAATATAAAATTTACGTACATAGGCTATGTATGCAATGAGAATATAAACTGACATAAGTTTTGTTAAAGGAAGTGGCTAAGCAGATTGTGCCTCAATATTTTTGTGGTTGTTTTATTTACCACGAGTAAATAAAATCACCTCTGTTTATTTTTCAATCAGACGTGCTAGCGTATGAATCGTCATCGCGTCTATGTAGGCCTACAGACGTATTTATAAACCATTCATCAATATTCGTCATTTGCTCGTTTGGAAATATAATGCAACTAATTTTTAGAATTTTACTTTCCTTCGAATGTACGATGGAAGTCTATTTCAATGTCAAATCAAAATAATTACTTATTATTCGCATTACTTATGTTACTTACAATCTGAAAAATACAAACAGGAGCTCTACACATTAAATAATTATTCACTTACCTAATCCGGGTGTATCTATTTACGTCTCTGAAATAATATGTAAGACATCCACTCTTGTGCTATAAGAATACTGTATTTTTTCCTTGAAAGCAAAAATTATAATATTGTGTATCTCAAACATATTTGATTAAATCGACGGTAACTTTCTTATGCGACATTCACATTACATAAATAAATTTTAATAAAATCATACCTAACATATTTTTATCCATAGGAAGTATATTTCGTATACTGGTACATTCATTTCGATACATACCGATACACGAAGAAAATTATGTAGAAAATAATACTGAACATTATATTTTATTTAAGCCTTTTAAATGTGAATTAAGATTGATATGATTTATTATTAAGAATAAATTTGAGTAACCACATTTACCGCTCAAAAACACAAATAAAAATATATTGAACATTCTTGTAGCATACGATTTCATTATCATTCATTGAGGGTACACCTTCATGCATATTTTAGTCAAGACAAACAAGTGTGAAACGATCAACACTCAACGCAGCTTCCGTTTCGCTCACCCCAGCATTCATCTCTCCGACAAAACTTCCTCACACCAACAATTCCAAGACTCCATTATATTTCGAACCAACTAACCATCGCCACTCGTGACGTCACCAGAAATCTCAGCCAATAAAAAGACAGCTTTCTACTCGAGCAACCAATGGGAGCACAGCTGTAGGTGTAATAACACTGACGTGAAATATCCCCTTACGTCAATCATTTTCGTGTGGGTTTGCGTCGGCCGATGTCACACAAAAAAACGTTCTGAATTCGTTCTCTGAGTTTTGTTTGTGACTAAGTGTTATGTGTTACGTGTGTTGCGTATTATTTTAGTGTCAATGTTATACAGGAGCCTTTACTGAAGATCCACTACAAAGTTTTATAAGGTAAGGTTGTAATGTTACAGTGATTACAACATAGTTATGCAGCTTGAAGTTCTAGAACTTCACATAAGTTTATTTAAACCAGATAAACTGTAGGTACAATAATACACATAGATATAAGATTTTCTGTCAACTGGCCATAATAAAATTATCAGTACTTTGCTGTAGATTGACGGAAATGGTGACAATTTAGCCGTCATATAGCAAACTAGTTCTAGGCCAGTTTTATGATAAATCCATTTTCTGCAAGTCATTTCATTTCTATACATATCCATTACATTACAACGCAAATCATGGATTATCTGTTGTACACATTCGAATCGGTTGTATGGTAACAGATTGTCGTAGTATAATGTAACTACTATTTTTCTCTTCCCCATTTCCTTCAATTATAATATATTCTAAGTAGAGTAATCCTTCGTGCACCAAATATGTCGTATGTAAAATGTTACTGCCAGAAATCAGATCTTGTCACTAAGTGGGTATATAGAATATATATGCATGCTTCGAAGCACATGAAATGAATGCAGTATATGCGAAGCATTGCCTAAAATAAAACTCTAGAACTTCTCTTGTAAACGTTTAAATATTGATGGCCTGTGTACAGTCGATTAGGCCTACTGAACATCTAGATAAGCTGACTGTACAATCATAATATAAACTCCATTACTCCACACAGATTCAAGTAAGTCAACAGCAATTTTGGATTGTATTATGATCTAAACTGCACTTAACGTAAACGTATTTTCATACCGTATCAGAATACACAGTTATGTTTTTAATATTTTATTAAATACATAAAACATGTTTGGGTATTCTAGCTTTTACCCACTCAGTAATAGGAGATGATTTGTAATGGTGACATTACATTGACAGATGTGTTTCGTTGCCATCGCGGCTCCAAGTTCACCGTTTACAATATATTCTATCGTCACATCTCCAAATTAAATGTTTAACATTCTTATGAGTTTCTGGGCCCCCGGATAAGTGGGAGGGCTTAGGAGAATGTTCTAACCAGAATTGGCGGGTTCAAATTCCGCTTCAGCCCGAAGTTTTTTTAACTTCTAATATGGATACAATTCCATCACATCTAATAACTAGACGGTGAGTTTGAAACCGTCTTAGCAACGAAGCACTCAATAAATTCAAAGATGTTCTAAATCAGCCTTGTTGATCTTGGCTATCGGTCACTCGTCGACGGTGTTCGGAGCCTACAGGGCTGGCTTAGGCGCTTTAAATTAAAGTATCCCCGCTAAAAATCAGTGATGTGACTGAGTAGGTAAACTCTAAATATGAATTTATTTATGTATTTATTTATACTAAGATCCAAAAGTATGATAATCATTTGTTACACATGTATTATTTGTCGACATTAGGAATCATTTGTTACACATGTATTATTTGTCGACATTAGGATGGGTAGCAATATTCAGTCAGAGCCGCCGCTTATTTGAGCTTCATTACCGGGTTGTCGACAATTGAACAGCAAAGTCTACGAATTTACAAATATTAGTTCATTGGTTATGACTAGGAAAACGCTCCGCGTTGACAGATGAGCGATTGTTTTCAATGTATCAAATCAAATAAATCTTTTGCATATCATATTACTCTTTAAAAAAAAAAAAAACCTGTATCATAAAAATATGATTTTTTTACAAGATGGCGGATCAAGTTACAAACTTATAACTTAAGTATATTGGTTTTTGATATGTTGCTAATAAATGCACGAAATATTGTTTAAATCCGTTAAGAAGTTTTCTTTAAAGGAATTAAAACCTTCAAGTTGATGAATTTCCGCATAATTTCATTCGACCGTGGTCTACTCAATAGGCTCTAATTCATGAACTATTAAACCTATCAGTGTATGGAAAGTTCCATAATGTAGATACAGACTATATCTAAAATGTTATATTAATAATTCATACAATAACCCGCTTTTAAATCATAATAAAAGCTTTTTAATTTGTCGACCAAGTTCGTTGTTTACATTTGCATGTTTGCCGTGAAGGTCATAAAACATAACACGTCATTGTAGCCATTCTATGATAGCTATCAAAATTCCAAATACATAGTGAGAAAGGTCTGACTGCGTAAGCCATTTCGGCAGCATACTATGTGCATCTAACTTTAACGGTTCGCAAATGCGAAGCATATCGGTGGAACACTGTAAAAACGAAGAAAATTACTGCCGTAAATAAACAATATTTGTTTATAACATGGCGGTTAAAGCTACAATTTTGAAACTGTTGTCAAGTGTTGGTACTATTGATGTGGACCTACATATAAAAAATCATTAATATCCGTGTGTAAGTTTTAATTAAAATAAATAAATAACAAAACACGTGTTTCAGTTGTTAATTTTTTGTAGGTTGGCATCTAATGTCATTGTAGCCATTCTATGACAGCTATCGAAATTCCAAATAATAGTGCAGAGGTATTGTTACGTACGCTATTTTTGGTGTATACTATGTGCATCTAATTGCAAAAGTCCGCAAATGCGAATCATATCGGCGGAACACTGTACAAATGAAGAAATTATTGTTGTAAATAAAAAATATTTTTTCATAACATGGCGGATAAACGTACAATTTTGAAATTATTGTCAATTGTTGGTACTGTTGATATAAACCTACATGTGAAACATTATTTAAATCCGTGTGTAAGTTTTAATTAAATTAAATAAATAAACAAATTTTATTTTTCAGTTATTAATTTTTTGTAGGTTGGCATCTTGACAAATTTTGCTGGGTATGTTAACAGCATCGAGTTTAGTAGTCACAAATGTTGACAGAAATTTTCAGCCAAATACGTCAAGCCGTTTGACCTGTGCGCGACGAACAAAATTTAGAGCACATACATACAGACATACATACAGACATACACACAGACATACATACACACAGACAAAGCGCCGATCGAGTTGTATGGAGAGATTTACTTCGCTTCGCTACGCTCATCTAAAAACGCTCCGCGTTGACAGATGAGCGATTTTTTCAATGTATCAAATCAAATAAATCATTTGCATATCATATTACTCTTAAAAAAAAAAAAAACATTTATAATAAACATATGATTTTTCACAAGATGGCGGATCAAGTTACAGCCTTATAACTTAAGTATATTATTTCTTGATATGTTGCTAATAAATGCACGAAATATTATTTAAATCCCTTAAGAAGTTTTCTTTAAAGAAATTAAAACCTTCAAGTTGATGGGTTTCCGCATAATTTCATTCGACCGTGGTCTACTCAATAGGCTCTAGTTCATAAACTATTGAACCTATCAGTGTATGGAAAGTTCTATAATGTAGATACAGACTATATCTAAATTGTAATATTAATTAATTATCCAATTACCCGCTTTTAAATAATAATAAAGGCTTTTTAATTTGTCGACCAAGTTCGTTGTTAACATTTGCATGTTTGCCGTGAAGGTCATTAAATATAACACGCCATTGTAGCTATTCTAAGATAGCTATCAAAATTCCAAATACATAGTGAGAAAGGTCTGACTGCGTAAGCGATTTCGGCAGCATACTATGTGCATCTAACTTCAATGGTCCGCAAATGCGAATCATATCGGTGGAACACTGTAAAAACGAAGAAAATTACTTCCGTAAATAAACAATATTTGTTTATAACATGGCGTTTAAAGCTACAATTTGGAAACTAATGTCGAGTGTTGGTAGTATTGATGTGCACCTACATATAAAAAATCAATAATATCCGTGTGTACGTTTTAATTTAATTAAATAAATAGAAAAACATGTGTTTCAGTTATTAATTTTTTGTAGGTTGGCATCTTATGTCATTGTAGCCATTTTATGACAGCTATCGAGATTCTAAATAAAAGTGCATAGGTATTGTTACGTACGCTATTTTTGGTGTATACTATGTGCATCTAATTGCAAAATTCCGCAAATGCGAATCATATCAGCGGAACACTGTAAAAATAAAGAAATTATTGTTGTAAATAAACAATATTTTTTTATAACATGGCGGATAAACGTACAATTTTGAAATAATTGCCAATTGTTGGTACTGTTGATATTAACCTACAAGTGAAACATTATTTAAATCCGTTAGTAAGTTTTCATTTAATTAAATAAATAAACAAATTTAATTTTTCAGTAATTCATTTTTTGTAGGTTGGCATCTTAACGAATATTGCTGGTTATGTTAACAGCATCGAGTTTAGTAGTCATGAACGTTGCCTGAAAATTTCAGCCAAATACGTCAAGCCGTTTGACCTGTGCGCGACGAACAAAATTTAGCGCACATACATACATACATACACACACACAGACAAAGCGCCGATCGAGTTGTATGGAGAGATTCACTCCGCTTCGCTACGCTCATCTAATGAAGGTGACAATATGATAGGGCGTTTCGTTACATTGTCGTCTCGCTTCGTCAGGACACAGTGATACCGTTGATGATATCTTTAGTTCGATACATTTTGTTTATCTTTGGGCACTAATGAGGATATTTTTGTAACTACTTCAATGGTTATTCTTAATTGAATTCAATTCTAAACAACACTTATGCATTCGGGTGTATAGGGCGGGCCTGAGGGACGTAAGCATAACACCTTTTAACAGATATTGAGACGTTGAAACACGTATATTTGTGTGAACCGTTCATTGTTTTATTTCTCGTAAAACCCAGAAGGAGGGTAGAAATACACCCCTACGCCCTT
Source organism: Isoperla grammatica (assembly GCA_945910005.1). NCBI lineage: Eukaryota > Metazoa > Arthropoda > Insecta > Plecoptera > Perlodidae > Isoperla > Isoperla grammatica. The sequence goes on from OX246748.1 coordinate 23,937,287, forward strand.
CCCCGCCCCCCCTCTTCGCGATACCCAGTGTTGAATGCAGCTATGATCCCGGGGGGGCGAAGCCCTCTCGAGAATTTGCATTCGCCCCCCCGAGAATAAATTGGCTACAAGCTCTATATATTTCTTAATTTTGAAATGGCACGGAAATGTTGCTTTGAAAGAATAATTAAGTAATAAAGTTTTCTGTGGTACAAAAGTAAGTGGTCAGAGAGCTGAAACAAGCAGAAAAAAGCGGAGAAGGGGCAGGCTTATCTAAACTCCACCAAATCTTAAATTCGACTGGACATCAAGTAGCCAGCTGCAAGCATCGACCGCCGATACCCATGTTGAATAGTGTATGTAATTGTAAACCAGTGGATATAAAGTCATTTTCCAAATTTGAGATAAGGGGATGAAATACCAAGAAAACTGATCAATAGTGAATACTAAAATTAACCACAAGAAAATATTCTTGGTTGTTATTTGCATTACATTTCGACACCCATTTTCAGAAACAATTACTCAATAAATAAATATGGTTATTCCATGTTATGTACCCACGCGTATACTATTAAATGAGGAAAATGTTTACATAAATGTCAGACTATTGGCAACCAGGCAGGGGGTTGGGGGGAGACAAAAATTGGCAACCTCTGGTGTCTACCCTAATTTTTTCTGGAACATGTTATGTTGTTGTTTGGACAGTTTTGGGTTATGACATTAGTTATGACATTATGAAATTATGACACTATGACAAGTTATGACATTAGGTCTATACTCATTACTCAAATATCAATTCATTCTGAAAGTAATTAAATTGTTACTGTCCTCTTCCACTGAATAAGTAATTCATTATTTTCGTTCTTAAAGAGTTCTAAAAAGCCCGCATTATGTTAATCATCACCTTTTCAATATTGTATGCCGTTTTCAAGATATTTACACACAAAAAAAACAATTCCCATGATTTCTATTGTCAGACTACCCTTCAGTCTTAACAGTTAATGTTACTGTTTATTTTCATTGCTTACTGTTCGAAATTTTAATGATTGCATCATCATCAACGTCATTGACAAAGTAATTTCGTTACAGTAGCGCGCTGCTATATACACCGATATACTTGTCTCAAAACAACTTTACAGATGCTTTCTATTCATGGCTCACAATACATTCCTAATTTCTAATGCCGATTTCTGATTGGTCACAAATCTATGACAAATGCATCGGTTAAGTTGTTTCGGGACAAATATACGTTAGAAGAGTAGAGATTTTTTAAGCTTGACATAGTTTGAAGCTCCAGCCCCTAGTTAGGTGACCATCGCCCAGCATATCGTATAAGACTGATTATAAATAATATAAATATCAATCAATATATGTCCTTGTACCAAATGTAGAGTCGGGTAGGTTGATTGGTTATCGCTCACTCGTCGATGGTGTTCGGAGCCTACAGGGTTGGTTTAGTAGCTATACAAATGAAAGTCCCCCATTGAAAATCAGTCTTATAACTGAGTGGGTAGACTCAAAAAATAACAATTTATTGTATTTTATTTTTTATTTATGATAATATGATTGTCGGGTTGTCACGGGAGTAAGAGGTGGTCACATAGCGATGGAGGGGAGCAGCAGGGGAGTGTCAAACTAAGAAAATATCAAGTCTACCCAAGAGCGTAATGTAAGATACTGATGCTAACACCCCCACCCCCCCCCCCCCTCTCTCACGCAGCATGGCGCAGAGTCACATCCTATCAGCGGTGGAGAGCGAGATAACAGCAGGGAGGTCAAAGGGCGACCCCACCGAGAGAGACCTTCAGGTACTCCTGGACGACCGAGAACTGTGGACCAAGTTCCAGTGTCTCACCAACGAGATGATTGTCACCAAGAACGGCAGGTCAGTCATAAAACACGGCAGGTCAGTCATAAAGCACGGCAGGTCAGTCATAAAGCACGGCAGGTTAGTCATAAAGCACAGCAGTTTAGTCATAACGCACGGCTAGTTAGTCATAAAGCACGGCAGGTTAGTCATAAAACACGGCAGGTCAGTCATAAAGCACGGATAGTTAGTCATAAAGCACGGCAGGTTAGTCATACAGCACGGCAGGTCAGTCATAAAGCACGGCAGGTCAGTCATAAAGCACGGTAGGTCAATCATTTAGCACGGTAGGTTTGTCATATAGCACGGCAGGTCAGTCATAAAGCACGCGAGGTCACAGTGGCCATAATGGAGAGAGAAATTGTTTGTTGACGTTTGAGCTGTCAATATGCTTAGCACAAAACATGAGAATTTTAGCACCTGATCTTATTTCCTCCGATAAACTTTACGAAAATGATTATTATATGGCATTGATTGTAAACTATTAAATAAAAAACTAATCGAAACAAAAGAGTTAATTTACGTTGTTTTCAAATAATAACAGCAAACCAAAGTTATGTTAAACAGTTGAATCTGCACCGAACGCCATCTGAAGCATTGTAACAATGAACTGCCAAATATATGCCATTGTGGCCTCCAGTATGGCCGCCATGCACATTACGTGAATACACCCTAACCCTATATTCATGGTTCCCACGTGACGTCAGAGCGGCCATGCACATTGGTTGTTAGTTAAGTCTTTATTTAGCATTTGGAAGCTATTAAATTACATTATTTACAACATGACAAAATACAGTATTAAACACGTATCATAATAGGACATCATAATGTATACAATATACTAGTAAATTTTATAAACACATCTTAGTATAATAGCACATTATTTTGCAAGAATATAGTTTTTCTTGAAACTAAGTACCTACATTTCTAGAGTTCTTAACATTAAATTTTAATTTGTTATATTCCCTTACCCCTGTATAGAAAACATGTTTACTTGCAATTCTCTTATTACATCCTTGCAGATAGAAATCATTTATAGCCCTTGTATTATGACTGTGAGCATTATTTACTGGTTTTAGCATTCTTCCTAAATAGTTTGGTAACATGTGATTTATTACTTTATATATAAAAATTGTGCTTATGATGACCACTGGAAATACAGTATTTCGCTGCACGACATTGTAATTACCTTAATTCTAATTTATGTGTAAGGTTAAGAGGGCACTAGCAACACCAAAAGACAACAATGGAACAAATTAATTGAACTGATGGACAAACCATCAACTGTAAAAATAATAAAATTGCAACCGTAGAAATAAAAACAAGTGTAGCAATAGTAACTGCTCGCCATTTAAAACTTTTAATGATATACAACGACTAAGTGAAAGTTTTGTATGTGTATTTGTGTGTTTTTTTGTTTTGTTTTTCAAAATCAGACGAAATTATTTCTTGACAGCTTGTTGTTTGTCCATCGATTCAATTCATTTGTTTCATTGTTGTCTTTTGGTGTTGCTAGTGCCCTATAAGTGGTGACTTTGGAGCCGTCATAGCAACGGAGCACATAATAATGGTATAAATGTACTCCACCGAAAATTAGTTCTTGAAAATGTATTGGTAGACAGTATAAAAATACTAGCTATCTATTTGTATTAATTAATTCATTCAATAATTCATTCATCCATTCATTCATTCATTCATCCATTCTTTCATTCGTTCATTTGTTCGTTCGTTCATTCCTTTATTCATTCATTCAACATCCATTCATTCAACATCTATTATTCATTAATTCATTAATTCATTCATTCATTCATTCATTCATTCATTCCTTCATTCATTCATTCATTCATTTGTTTATTTAATTATAAATTTTATTTTTTATTTATTTTTAAGTCAAATATTTCTTCTAACAAGAAACTATGCGGCACACTTACGATCACTATGACCAGGAGCCCGATTCTCTAAATCTGTGGTAAATTTCTCACCCGGTTTCTGACGTTACGGAAGGCGAATGGATGGCTGTGATTGGGTCACAGCCTTCTCATAACGACCAAAACCGGTGATCACCTTATCGTTGACCATAGAGAATCAAGGCCCAGATCGTCCTCATCTGGGACACAGCCGAGATCGTCATCGATGACGATCCTTACAAGGACACTTGAAACTGTGCCGGGCGACGATTCTGCCGTTAACTTTGTTGACAATCCACGCGCCAAATGTTGTTCAAATAGAGTTGACCGTTTCTCGCGGTGCTTACATTATCAATATGGCTTTCAACTTCTTTTCAAATGTAGAAAAATATTGATTTTGTCGCGCTTTATGATGCCGTTTTTGTTAGTGTTTGTTTTTCAAAGACATTTTGCTGTCGTATTCAAGAATACACCTCCATGGTTTCTACTGTTTAGTTATACATGGTGGTAATTTAAACGCTTTCCATTGAAAATATCGAGAACAGAATATGTTCAGATGTAAGTCTTATTTTACTATTAAAATATTGAAAATAACAAATCAAAATGCATGTTGATGTTGTATCTCATATGACTTTACATTTTAACAAATGATGAAGAGAAAGCTGGAAAATCGATGCTACTGAATACTATTATTATTATTTTTCAATACATTTCGTGATAAATGAATCGCTTTTCCGACTTTCCAACCTGGATAACGCATCTGAGACCATTTTCATTGAATTATGGGACTATTTTCATTGATTTGCAACATCATAATCAAATGAGGTGTCATTACCATATATATATATATATATATATATATATATTTGTTCTTCTTCTAAAATACTGTTTTTGATGTTTTAGTATGGGTTGGCTTTGACAGTATATCCAATTAACGTTCCACACCCCAAGAATTGTTTCTGGAGCTTACATTGCTTTAAAGGTTAAAAAAAAATTCAAATCGAGACAGATTTACATCGCCATCACACAAATGTTCCATTCGCTCAATAATAATTTTCTCCGATCACAATTTTAATGGTGAAAGAGTGTTCCGCGAACCCGTTACAGGACCAACAAATATTTTTAAATATATATTAATGAATAATGAATCATGACAACATACGTGGAATAGAGCACCAAATTATTTCGAACACGGCATATTTTGTTGTACCTAACTTACGACAATTTAAAATGATTAGGATATAGACAATTTTACGAGTTAGAAATCATTATTTGCATGGTGTTGGTTTACATATTATACATAGTTACGTGCCTGTATATATAAATTATACGTTTTAATGATGTGTAAACAAACAATGACATGGACATTTTTGTAACTATCGCACATATCTAAATAACGGTCAATCTGTTTTATGGACTTGGAAATAGGTCGCAGAAAGTAGTGTTGATTAGAGAGATCTTAGTTTTAAGTATAGCCCACCTGCCAGGGCAGTGTGTAGAATATATGCATTCATATTCTTATTTTGTCGTTTTAAATTTTGAAAATTAAAAAGTTTGAAAAATTACAAAATTAATAAGTTTTTTTTTTAATAAAAAATTCGTTGTACTGTATGATTTTGCAAGACAGTTAAATAACGCACGATAAGTGCATTAATAGCGCTGACACTGAACGTTTTGTATTTTGTAATTTTTGTAAATTACTATTAAGTCACAAACCCAAAAAGCACCCGTTCCAGCTCTTAGTTAATTATCTTTTAAGACTGTTTGTTCACCTACTTTGCGAAACACCCGTTTTTGGTCTGTTAACATTGCTTTAACATGTGTTTAGATTGTCCCAAAAGAAAATCAAAATATTTCAACCTATAGAGAATGTAATGTTGTTCCTTATGAATGGCTTTTTATTCCAATAAATATTTACATTTTGGAGATGTTCTTAATTAGGTGTGAAATGTGTCCGGCAACATCACATTACAAAAAGTATTTAAGAAAATCTACCTCGGAAGTATTGATTGGAACAAAGAAACATTCATAACAAAGAATGCTTACTTCTCTACAGAATGACATATTTTAATTTACATTTCGGACAATTTAATTTTAAACACATTTGAAAGCAATTTTATAGACTAAATTTGGGAGTTCTTCAGGCTAGGTGGACATATAGCTTTAAAAGCGAAGGGTAACTCTACGTCAAAAAACCGAAGAAGATTTTCGGTTTTTTAATTATATCTCAATAATGCTACTCGAAATTGAAAATCTGAGTCAACAGCGCACTGTGTTTTGGTAAGCCCTACAGACAGACTGAATGAAATATTATATCCATTCGCGTAGTGATTTTGATAATTGAACCGATAGTTAGTAATACAATTAATTAGAAATACAAATTTCCGTACTGATTATAATGTAAGACACATTTAGAGCATTCAGTATGTAGGGCTTACTAAACCACAGTGCGCTGTTGACTCAGATTTTCGATTTCGAGTAGCATTATTGAGTAATAAATTATAAATATTTTAGCAACGAAGCGCTCAATCAATTCAAAGTTGTTCTGAATCGGCCTTGTTGATTCTGACATTTGTCCGCAGGTGTTCGCACTGTCCAATCACTGATTCATATGTTTCGTATTTGAAATGTCGATCTTTGATTGGTTTTCGCTCATTCGTCGATGGTGTTCGGATCCTACAGGGTTGGTTTAGTCGCTTTAAATTAAAGTCCCTCACTGCAAATCAGTTTAATTATTGAGTGGGTAGACTCTAAATGGGAATTTATTCATTTAATTTATTTAAAATGAAAATTTTGTCCGTTTATTGACGTAGATGTACTCTTCGCCTTTAATCTAGATCCTCTTTATAGACTGTTACACCTTAAATACGATACCCGTATAAATCACAATAGACGAAGGCCTATTCAATGTTTATTATCTAACGAGATATATGTTAACTTCCCATTTCACACGTAATCTACTCGTATCGTTTCGTTAACTTTAAGTTTAAGTGAGAAATTTAGCGTATGCATGTGGAAAGCAAATAGTGATAGAACTTTGACAGTACCTACACAACGAGCAGCTAAATATCTTGTATGCTTACACATTTTCGTATGTTAGTGAATGGCTGTCAATCAGAAGACAATTATTGAATCGGTGGTGAAGTTTTATTTGTTTGTTTTAACAAGTGATTAATTAATTGCCGGACAGTGGACTCTTTGTGTTCTTTTGTGTTTACTTCATATTAAACATCAATTAAATTAATTTGGGGTATTTTGTATTACTTCCTCAGTTGATAAAGTAAAACACTTATTGCTGAGCTGTAGTTTTGATCCTCTGGGACAAGCGGAGAAGGTGGATCGTGAAAAGCGGAGATATATAACCTAACTTTACCTATTATAAGACATTACAATCTGAAAGATATCAGAGCAATAGGTGATGATAGATGCTAGGGGTATAATCCCCGGGTTTCTCGAGACATTTCGGAAATTTTTCCAGTTGCCATCAATGCTCACTGATGAAAGAGTTCTATGCGTGTTACGATGGTATATTTTTATTTTAAGGCACCATGTGTATTCTTAATTTTGTTTAATTTATATACAAGTTGTATTTAGTGTTTTCGTTTTTATATATTGTGTGTTATTCTGTTTCATGTGGTAATAGCTTTGGCTGCAGAGACGAGATAAAAGTTATAATTATAATGTAGGTTTGGACGAATAATTTGAAATTTCATTGAAAGAAAAGTCATAACATTAGGGAGCGTTTAACAATAATTGTATGACTTTGACGCAACAATAAATGTGTTTTTCTTCTAATAGACACTGACTTATAGTAATAACAGAATGATGTAGTCTTTAAAAAAGATACACTTAACAAAATTACTTTCATTTTTCGTCGGAAACCTACACAGGGGCTGGACAGCACATCTCAATTTATTGAGTACGAGGTGGAATATATTGCTGTTACGTTTTATATGCACCCTTTTATAGATGTTTCAAAATAAATTACACTGTAATAGATATAATTGATACGATATCAAACCATGGACTTATAATAGTAACTGCGGTTATCAAACTCCCAAAATGTACATCATTTATAAATTACTGCTAGCCGGACAAGGATTTGTTACCCACATACCATTTAAAAACATACACATCTCTTTTTGCTTCTCACACAGTCCTATAAATCTTCATAAAACAAATTTAACATGTGTGTAGTTTTATTGATAGATAAGATATCTTCATATTGTCTTTACCTTCCATTTTTAATAACTGCTTTGATGTGTTTTGGAAGATTTATACGAACAAAGAGCAGAGTTCTTGATGACCATAAATTTGCAAAGATTTATAAAATAAAATTGCAGTATATAAATATTCTAAACTTGGATGTTCGTTTGGGTGAGAGACCCAGAAATCGGAGACAACACATATTGAAGACTTGAAACAACATTTACAAAACAAGGAAAAGTATACTGGGTTTAGACGCAATTGCTTCAATACGCCGTCACATTACTCTTTCAGGTCTAGCTTCAAGCTATAGGAAGTTTTCAAAATCTAAAAGTACACACTTTGTAAATAGTGGGGCACAGAAGTAAGTTCGTCAATTCCCGGTCTTATAACGCCCGGCTAAATATCGTTAGCACCGGCCTAAATTTAGCCTCGGGCTAAAATTTAGGCCGGTGCTAAACTGTGGACGGGTCTTATGAACTGAATTTGGCCCACCGCTAAGCAAGCGGCAGACCAAAAGTTTTCTTTCACGATTTGTTAACGTTGGCAATGGATTTTAGATAGATTTATGTTGGTAGAATGTGCTTCCGCTGTTGTTTATTTACTTTTTCCGCCAAATTCAAGTGGCTTGACAAGGAAACATTATTTCAAATCTCCCTAAACGTGATCGGTGCGTACCTATTGAAAATAAGATACTCGCAAACGTATGTAAATCATCAAAAGGTATGCAAGCATTGAAGACAAGAAGACATACGACCTCCAGACAGGATAAGGTAGGTTGGATTTAAATTCGTACGATATTTTATGAGGCTGAGCTGAGCTAGTTTATCCCTGTACATTGGCTATTTACATACGATTCTGGACAATAATTATATGCATGAGCCCTTCTGTGATTTAGACTGAGTTCACAAGCATATACACATTGTAGGCCTAGCCTAAATCTACACACATGAAGGCCTATAGCCTACGCACATGAAAGCCTATAGCCTACACACTTGATGACCTAGCCCTAGCCTATGCCTACACACTAATGTAGTCCTAGCCTATGCCTACACAGTTGTATGCATAGCCTATGCTTACACAGTTGTAGGCATAGCCTATGCTTACACAGTTGTAGGCATAGCCTATGCTTACACAGTTGTAGGCATAGCCTATGCTTACACAGTTGTAGGCATAGCCTATGCTTACACAGTTGTAGGCATGGCCTATGCTTTCACAGTTGTAGGCCTATAGGCAATGCTTACACAGTTGTAGGCCTATAGCTTATACTTACACGTTGTAGGCCTATAGCCTATGCCTACACAGTTGTAGGCCTATAGTCTATAAGCATAGGCTATAGGCTAACACAGTTGCATGTAGATCTAGGACTAAGCCCCATGAGTAGGATACGCCAATGAAATTACAATAACAATTATGCTATTGTAATAATAAATTCAAATTAACCGTGTTTAAAATTCAAAAGGGGTTACTATAAGTACATGTGATACATACTTACTCACACATGAATTTTAAAGTTCTGACTATCTTTCCTTACCAAAATTCAATCACTCGTGTTTGTGTTGTTACTCTTTTTATTTTTAATCATATTCATACCGTAGTCTGCATGGTAAAAACTGTTAAATAATAAATACTACAGTCAACTGTGGTACGATGAGACTGTAATTATTGTGTCCAGTGGCGTATGGGAGGGTGCCCCCAAAACCCCAGCTTTAACCATCTAAATTTACGGAAATTTAAATAATTGTATGTATTAATTTCCCTATTTGCCGAGTCAGGCGCTATTGTGGGGGGCCTCCCCCCTTGCGTTGCTTGTGGAGCACCTTTTTTACAATGTCCTACTCGGGGCAGCTCACACCCCTGAAATACCTTCCTGCATACACTAGTGATTGTGGCCAATAAATAAATATCCATGTTTTGTTTCAGATGGGTAGGTAGTTGTAGCCATGCAAGCTGACTGGACCACAAATATGCCAGATACATTGAAGCTGCCAAAACATCCTAAGAACAATACAAATTTATTCTTTAATTAAAAAAATTGTGGAATTAGACATGGGATTAAGTAAAAAAAATTGTGAACCACCCTTTCCACACCACTTGAGGTTATTGTGACCACATGTGAATCGAGGACATAATAGGGCTTAAATGATAATACAGTATGCACTATATTTTTATTTTGCTTAATTTTCTATCACTTCTTATTCTTTAAATAAATAATAAATTCTTATTCTATAAAATGTCATTATCTACTAACCACACACCCAGAGAACAATATTGAATGGATTTGGTACATTTTGACGAACATAAAACCAAAATACTTATCTGTTTGAGCCGTTTATATTGCCATTTCACCAAATACCACCCCTTCTTGACTCTATTTTTCCAAATAAACAACTGTTATGATTTCTACCCTTACAAAAATTTTTAGTAGTCAAAGATGAGCCAAAGCATTGCCAAATGGTCGTTCAATCACCAAAACATAGTCAACGATGTGTTGCAGACCTTTTGGTTGCTATCTTACACATCTCCAAATGATAGTTAAAAGAATCCATCACCAAAACATTGTCAACACATCGCAGGAACACAATCAACTAGGTCGCAGAAACATAGTCAAAAGGTAGTTAAACGTATCCATCATCAAAACGTCGCCAACACATCGCAGGAACACAATCAGCTACGTCGCAGAAACATAGTCAGAAGGTAGTTAAACATCCATCATCAAAACGTCGCTGAAACATCGTAAATTGCTAGTCATCTTGAAATTTGAAATTGCGCGCGTCACCGAGGTCTCCAACTGCCATTTTTCAAGTTACGTTGGGACTGCGACTGTGGTGATGTGTGGTTTGGAAGTGGATGCGGCGGCAGACAAATTCCGGTAAGTACAGTGGTAATGATTGATATCTACACATAAAGTGATCTAGGACAAAGTTAATGTACACGTTAAACGTATAATGTCGCGCGTATTGTCGTTATGCCTTGGATGTAGATGCAAGTTTCAATGCCCTAGTCCTACCATAACCTCACTTTAGGCGTAACCTAAATGCATCTAGGTCCTAGATCTCACAAATTTACCATAGCATACCTACCACATACTTGATAGGCTAGGCCTCGTTCAACAAGCATATGCCTACCTCATATAAGGTCCTTTGTATAATAAATAGGCCTACCCACCCAAGTAAGCTAGATAGGCTAGGCTAGGCTGGCCTAGACTCCTAGGGCCCTAGCGTCCTAGGCCTAGGCTAGGCATTGTGTTTAAAATTAAACACAATGGCCTAGGCCTAGGCTAGCATTATCAGCTTCACAATAATTACGATTGGGCTTATTTTATTGTGCAATGTAGGCCTACAGAAAAAACTCAGAATAAAGACTACAGTAGCCTACAATAGGCCTATTCCTAAGCTGGGCCTACAATATCTGGCAACTACATTCTGTAACAATAGCGTAGCAGGAAATGCTGCAGTGCACAATAAAGTAATAGAATCGTAATAACACACTTATTAAATATTATCATCGTAAATAGCAGGCAGACCATGTAAATTCTGATTCCAGCCAACTCCGGTAATGGGAACAACATACTGCATCGAGTCGTACAACACATAAACAAATTTTATCGTTTACAGGTTGCCGAACTTTGCTGTTACAGTTAGGCGTAGGTCTATCGTTATAGTGGCCATTTTACTGTGGACCGAGCTGTATGGCCTGCCTAAGAATAGGATTATCCTACCAGTAATCAATTGCCTGTAGTCAACATTGCCATACAGCATAGTTGCTAGCCATAGGCTAATTCAGTTAAATTGTTGAATATTGGCCTAGTAGGCCTGGGCTATGAAACTGTTAAGTGTGTATTGTAGGGTAGAGACCCAACCGCAGCGGCTGTTTGTCCACTGCTTTGTACCGCTAGTCGGTTAGTAGACTAGTAAGCAGAACGTAAATGCATGACGATTACAGCACACGATAGTAGGCCTACTCACATGTATGAATCTGTGATTTGTGCTTGCGATTGATTACATCTGCTACTAGGCTAGCCGACTAGCATAAGTTACTGTACGAAGCAGTAGACAAACAGCCACTGGCATTGAGACTTGAGGGACTACCCTAAAATACACACTTGACAATGAATTCCTTTAACTAGGCTAATGAAAATATTGATATGGCATCATTTGGTAATTCTACTATTCTATAGGCCTCTAGTACAGAAGATGGCCAAACCTGTCATTTGGTTTAATGGTAGTAGGATGTCGATGGCAAGTTTGCCACTTCAACATTGTGAAGTGAAGATCATGTTTCAATTGACTGTTTTACCAACTGGGCGTTGGTAAACAAATCCCGTAAAATAAGTAGCCTACATATGTACTTTTTTTAGGCATAGCTATGCCTAAACAAGAGTCTAGCCAATCATAATGAAAGAGTCTACACAGTAATAGCAGACCTGGGTAGCAACATAACGGACGTTGGCCCTAACGCATTACTGTAACATAGTCACTTGTGTCAGTAACATGGCAGTAATAGCCTATCATTACAAAATTCTCAAAAGTAACAGAAAAGATAACTACAATTTGCTTATTGCCAGATTCCTTGTGGCATCCCCCCCCCCCCCCCCCCCCACACACATTCATCCCATTAATAATACAAAATGTTGCAGTTTTACAAATGTTGCATTTGTTGTAAATTTCAATGCAGCTCCTGCTAAAATCAATGTGAATTGTTTTGTTTTTTTTCAGAGTCAGAGGAACTACATGGCCACTAGACTGTGCCCGATGACAAACGTAACAACCAAAATAACTTCTCAGTATAGGGCACTAGCAACACCAAAAGACAACAATGAAACAAATGAATTGAATCGATGGACAAACAACAAGCTGTCAAAACATAATTTCGTCTGATTTTGGAAAACAAAACAAAAAACAAACAAATACACATACAAAACTTTCACTTAGTCGTTGTCCTTCATTAAAAGTTTTAAATGGCGAGCAGTTACTATTGCTACACTTGGTTTTATTTCTATGGTTGCAATTTTATTATTTAGACAGCTGATGGTTTGTCCATCAGTTCAATTCATTTGTTCCATTGTTGTCTTTCGGTGTTGCTAGTGCCCTATTGACCAAGAAAATTGTGCTTTGACATAGAGTTAACAATGTATACAGGCTCTCCTGTCACAAAAAAGATTTAGTGATAATACTATCACAAAATCTTTTTTAATTAACACTGCATGTTTCTCATGTTTAGATACTTGATTTAATTAATTGTAATCACCCATAAGGAAGGTTCTCAATGTAAGAGACAAAGATAAAAACAACAATAATTAACAAATAACAACAATATAACTATCTAGGCCCTACTATCAAAGATCAAGTATTAGGCCCTAATCATTATCTAGGTCTTTGTTAATGCATAATATGTGGGACTTCTCTCATATGGCCAGTCTATGGGATACCACAAACGTTTCTCCTCCAAGTATTATATAGTTATGATTATTACCGTTTCTAGTTATATTTATATCCTCCATGTTATTTAAAAAATAGTACAGAATGCTTTTGTAGGCTAGAGGCATGCAAGTGTTAGGCCTAATTGTTTAAATTGTCCTTTACATGAATCCCTTTTTTAATTTGACCTATTATTGTAACTGCTTTCTTTGTGAAATTATAATTCAAGTTGTAGCCTACTGTATTTTAAAATAAAATTACAATATGAACGTAAGTATTCAATTATTTGCTGCATTAATTATTTTACAAGATAATCACTACAATCACTTTCCAGTATGGTCCTGATCCTGGCAACCTTTTGATGAGGTAGGCTTTCTGACAACAAAAAACAGAGGAACTAGGCTTCTTTGCTTGGCTCTATAAAAGTCACAGGTCAGTAGTAATTAATTACTATCTTATCTTAAGAATAAATTATATAGAGCCAAGCACCAGCCACGCACCCGTAGTTTTTTCATCATTGTCAGAAGGTCGCTATTTAGTAGTTAAATGGTTGCCAATTGGTATCGTAATGGTAGTTGGAACACATTCAGCTATGTTTTAACTATTGAATGACTACCTTTTGGCAATGCTTTAAATATTCAGGAATGTTTTTTTTCATTCAACTATGTTTCGACTAGGTAATGACTACTTTTTGGCGATGTTTGGAGGTCACCATTTAGTAGTTGAAAGGTAGTCAAAACATATCCAGATATGCTCCAGATATGCTTTGACACTGCGTATTAGTAAGAAAAAACGAGTATTTGGTTGTGTGTCAAAGACTAGTCAAAGAATAGTCAAAGAATAGTCTTATAAACCTAGTCGACTAGGCTTTGACTACTAAAAATTTTTGTAAGGGATATAAATATCAAGTTTGAAATTTTACATCTTCTGCAGTACAATGCTTCTAAAAGGCAACATTGTCCATAGATTATATAATATTGGGCAAATTAATTGTGTTACAGGACTTGTCCAAAGACTGGGCAAGTACAAGGCCATCCATTTCACATAATTTGGAGCAAACAATTTCAAACAATTCAACTTAATTCACACTTAGGGCAGATGCAAAGAGAGACTTGGCTCATACTCACAAATACTTATTATTAATGAAGAAGTAGTCCTATATAATTTTAAAAGAAAGAATCTGGAGGATTTGCATGAACTAGAAGTGACAAATAAAAATAAGCATTCTGATATTCTTTAGTTAAAATAGCAAAACACAGAAATGCCATTGAGAATCATGAACTTGACAATCAGTTAAAAAATGCTCCAATGGAGTTATTGAATTTAAAATTAAGTACCTACCAAAATAAAACAGACATGCCTTGTGTAATTTTCAATTTTATTTCCAGGCAACACACATTACATAGGAAATATTCCAGACCCACGTCCAGGAGTGGGTATCTCATTAATCAAGTTAAATTTTCTTGGGTTGTAATAATATGCAGGAAACAAGTTAATGATCAGAGATGTGGCACGATGTGATGGTAGGAGCACCGATACGCAAGGCCGGATGATCTTGGTCCCGAGTAGGCTACTATAATAAAAAGGAAATTCATTTTGCATTATGAATGTGTATGTTTGTGCTAAATATACTCTCATAATGGAGGTACATTAGGTTGTCCAAGTCTTGTCAGGTAAACGACTGAAGGACTAAAAGTAAACAATCTACATTATTTAAGTTTGGGCATAGGCTTACTGGAAAATAATGTTCAATTGATATTTATGGTGTCACAATGCAGCTATGCGAAATAATGCAGAAATATACATTACACATATACATTGGTAATAGCTTGGTACTGGTTCTATTAATATTTGAAAGAAAATATTTATTTGATACAGGGGAACCTAATCATAACTTGTATTCACAAACCAAAAATGTAATGATTTTATTTTGCAGCTTTATTTTCTTGCTGGAGTCAAATTTATAATTTGACTGTACACAAACACTTTAACACTTGCCAGTTTATATATAAAAAAAAAAAACTCCCTAGGGGTAAACTATCTACATATTATTATGCATATCAGATACCTACACATGAAGTCAGTGAACCTACTGTAAGTAGATATTATTACCAGTACTGTGAAAAGCACTAGCACTTACTTAGGACCTAGACACCTTTGTAAATAGCCATATAATAAGACACAAAATAACCAGTACATAATATAACATAATATGTAGGCCTACTGGATAGGACTCACTTCACTAACAAAGGTAGGTCTACAGGGCAATCAGAAAAAGCCCAACAAGTAGACCCTAGTGGCTTGGCAAACACTGAACTGAATTTTAATGTTTAAAAACCATTTAAATGTGTCATGGTATTTAAATGTGATGCATGTGATTTAAAAATACAAAAAGTGGATTTCAAAACAATAAACCTAGGCCCTACCATGTCTTATTTTTTTAAATCTTAACCCTGATACCTGAATCCTCATTAATACTACCAAAGATTAGACAGTATACTACAGTAGCTACAGAGTGATACTTACTACCAGTGGGGCGAGAAACATACAGTAGAGACAATCCTCTATGTAGGTACCCTCTACATGTTTAGGATGAGTGTACTTCCACTTCCGTCTATGTATGGGTTGTATCAACATTGCATCTCCCAGCAAAGATACAGGGGGGTAAGGGAAGTTCATTGAACTTCTTCTTACTAAATTTTGCCATGTCATTAGATGAATTTCCATGCATCAGTCTCCTGGAAACAAATAATTAGGATTATTAGTTCAGTAACAGTTAAAAAAATATGTTTTTTTTGTAAATTATTAATTCAGTTTAGAATTCATTTAGCCTAATGGAAGTGGGTTCCTAGTCTAGATGCATCCTGAATGTGTTCATAGCGGTTTAGTGGGCCGATGCGAAAAGGGAAATGTGATATTTCCCAATTACGATAGGTAGGTGCCAACCGATTACGGTTTAGTTGTGTAAAGATCAGTTAACTGTAGGCCTACGAGCCATGCAACTATATCTACCGCTATTTAGTAAAGTACGATAGCAACAATGAATGCCAATTGTGCGTCTAGTCAGACAGATGCATAATTGGCCGACAATGGTAATGGGAATGGCAATGAAGTTGGATCCTTAGTTATTTACAACACGATGCACAGTATTGAGCTTCCTGTTCCCATATCCCGATTACAAAAACGGCAAGTTCTCCAATGATTTAACGTTCGCGTTTCCGAGCTATATTGTGCACCGACCTTTACTAAGCCCACGATGATGAACGTAGCATTCACCGGGCTGTGGCCTACCTATACTTTATTTTATTCTGTACAGTACAATGAACATTACAGGGTGGGCCCACTTTTTACATGATAAACAACAGATTGTGATAGTATGTAGGCCTACAGGGCACAGATCATGTGAGTCGTGATCACTATTATATCCTCGACATGGCTTGATGGCTACTTTAGGGGCTAGGTCAAGGATTAGGCCTAGACCTACCTAGGTAGGACCTAGGCTAGTAGGCTAGACCATGCCTAGACGTACAGGCCCTAGTCATTGGGTTTGAAGTAGGGACCCAATGGTGTAGGCCTGGTTGTGTAGAGACTTACCTACATGATAAAGACTAGGCCTAGCTAGGCCAGTCTGTCCACAAGATGAAAGTGATATGTAGGGTTGACAACTACTGACAACTGCCCAAGGGGCCATGCCTTAGGCTAGGGTCCAAGTAAACAATCACTTTCATTCGTGAACTACTAGGCCTAGGGCCTACATTCTATGATTCTAATAAGTCCTAGGACTACGAACTTGGCTTAGGCCTAGTAGCCTTGTCAACTTGTCTTACCTGATTTTATTCGAGCGATGATACCATTGGGTTTGACGTAAAGGAACTCCCATGATGATACCAACAGCGATGACACATGAGGACTCCGATTCTGTGTTGTAATGAGTAATGACAACACCACACTGCGCACATCATTGAAACCACGCGAACAGTTTTATTCGTACAGCATCGTGTGAATACTTTGAAACATTCGGATGACAGAAACTTGTAGTGCCGAGGAGCTAAGCCTCTCTAGAGAACCAAATGAGCCCAGTCCACAACTTCCTAACCTCAAATATTTCCCCAGCTGATGAACGCTCGCCGCTAGAGTGCACGGCCGAATGCGGCGGCTCAGGTAGGCCGTGAATGCGGGAATATTTAAACTTACCTCGATTTATAAAATATGATTATAATAATAAAACCACGTTTCTGATTCTATTTTTGTCGGTCGCAATCGGTTTAAAACACTATTTTATGCACAATTAATTAATTTAAATGCGTAGTGATGTGCAAGCCGCCATTTTTTTTTAAACAACACCAACTTTAGCACTGGACTAAAATTTAGCCGGGGATCGGAGAGCGGCCAGGAAATTTAAGCCGATGCTAGCATTTGGACCACCGCTAAATGTTAGCCGGGCGTTGTAAGACCCATTTTCAACTTTAGCCCTGGCATAAATTATTTAGCCCAGGGCCAAACGTTTAGCCGGGCGTTATAAGACCGGGCCTAAGTGCGTTGGGATTCGGGACCTAAATATTTCCGACAAAAACCTGGGGAACGTACTATACGAAATCTCCATCACAATTTTCAGTTTCTTTTAATTTTTATTCAGTCTAATTTCATTTCAAATCGATTTCAGAGTGTTTTTTCATTTCCGAACAAAATAATACATTTTTAGTATCAGGGAACAATTTCCTTGCGGCAAACGTGAGAACTATTTCCAGTGAGTGATGCATTGTGGGAAATTCGTTATTTGTATTTCGTGTCAACGTGGCCGCGACGCATTCTGAATGTAATGTAAGTCCACCGTTGTTCGAGCTAACAAAGTGAGGTTAAGTTTGCCCGTGTGTATCCTCGGACCTTATTAACACCTTTCTGGTTCGAGTACACTCGGACTAGGAAACATGGACCTCAGGTGGGTTCGAGTACAATCTTATCAGGAAAAATAGACCTTCGGTGTTTTGAGTACAACCAGAGATGAGAAATAGACCTACCACAGATAATATATTAACCCACTTCGTGTTCATAGATCTTTAGTGGGCTTAAGTACACTCTCAGCAGGAAAAATAGACTTTCGGTGTGTTTAGTACAACTACAGATAACACAGATATCATACACTTCCGTTATCTGTGGCAAAACTAGGGAATAGAAATAGACCTAACACAGATAATATATTAACAGACTTTTAGCGCATGGACCTACGGTATAAGCTTAAATACACTCTCATCAGGAAACATAGACCTTAGGTGTTTTTTTAGTACAACCATAGAAGAGAGAAAATGGGCATCGCGGTAAACCTTGAGAACACTCTGAGCAGAAAATATAGATCTTTGGTATGTTCACTCTGAGTTCACTCTGACAAGAAAATGTAGACCTATGGTATGTTTGAGTACGACGAGAAACAAAATATTTACCCCCACTGTGTAATACACTCTGAGCAAGAGATATGGAACTTAGATGAGTACACTCTGAAAAGAAAATATAGACCTACGATGGGCTTGAGTATAACATCGGTGTAGTGCAAGTCAGATAAACCTTTGATAAGCGTAATTACTCTGAGAGCTAAAAACATAGATCTACTTTGAGATAAAGACATAGGACGTGTCCAAATTCCTGTCTATAGTTGCTAATTCTAAATCTATGTCTAGATTTGACGTCACCAATAATCTGTGGTCGGAGGTCACCCATTGTTGATGGCGTCAAATCTAGACTTAGGCCCGGTTTTTCAATCGGTTAACGGGTCGTTAATGTGACCGTTAGCTGACGGTCCGTAATCTGCAACCCAACAAACCCTATGCAGATAACGGACCATCAGCTAACATCCCCGTTAATGACCGATTAAAAAATCGGAACTTAGACAACAACTAATAATAATAACAACAACAAACCAGTAATTTTTCTGTGAATACTTGAATGTGATGTGTTTGTCTTAATCTCAACGTAAGTACAAAATGATCTGTGCGACCAAACATTACACCTATAATATACGATGTTATTTACCCGTGTGTATAAAAATTGTTTCACAAACCAGGTTCTAATCGAATCAGTTATGTCTTAAACACCTCGTGAATTGTTCTAACTGAAGAAATTAACACGCACACCTTTCAACCTATGCATATAGAGCAACAAAACAATGCAACTGCAGTAGCTAACTGGTGTTAAAATAGAATCAACATTGCACAAATAATAATCACGGCGAATGTAATGGATGCACAATATTGTGGACGGCTTTAAACGGTAAGAGTGCAGGTAAACATTGAAAAATAATATACACGTTGAATGGACGGAGACACAAAAATAAACCAATACTGAAACAACACGGGAATATAATTTCTATGAATATTCAAAGTTTTGTTAATGAGTTTTTAAAGAAAACTCTCTCAATGGTGTTAACGATGCATTTCTGTGTGCAACAATGTGCAACAATGTTTGACTAGTGCAAAGACGTTATTTTAAAACATATATTTACGTTAGACATTCACGCTTTTAATATTTTTCTTTTTTAATATTTTTTTTCGTCGCTGTAAATTTGCTTTTGTCGGTGTCTTTATATTTTTCTCAACACATACAATGCCTGTTTAGAAACGGTTTCATGATACTGTATTTTACTCAAAATCATTTACACAGCATTTGAATGGAAGGTTACTGCAGAAAATGAAGCCCCCCCCCGCCCAAAATTGAATATAAAATATAAGATATAGAATGTGTTGTTTATTAGCACGCTTCCACTTATTGTACAGCTACACTCCTGGCTGGCAATCCATTTTACTGAGTTATTCATTGAAGTATCCCTTTTTTACACATTGAAAATTGAAATTGAACATGAATTGTAAGATTCGCGAAAATATGAAATTTTGATTAAAGTTGCTTTTTTGAGTCAATTTTGGTCTGTACGATGAAAACTAAGCGTTTTTACACACCAAGAATTTCAACCTGGGAGGATAAAGGAGGGTAAATGTAACTCAACGTATTTTATGTTAACTGTTACAGACGAGAGGGTAAATGTAACTCAACGTAATATTATGTTAACTGTTACAGACGAGAGGGTAAATGTAACTCAACGTATATTATGTTAACTGTTACAGACGAGAGGGTAAATGTAACTCAACGTAATATTATGTTAACTGTTACAGACGAGAGGGTAAATGTAACTCAACGTAATATTATGTTAACTGTTACAGACGAGAGGGTAAATGTAACTCAACGTATATTATGTTAACTGTTACAGACGAGAGGGTAAATGTAACTCAACGTATATTATGTTAACTGTTACAGACGAGAGGGTAAATGTAACTCAACGTTATATTATGTTAACTGTTACAGACGAATGTTCCCCGTAGTGAAGGTGAGCACGTCGGGTCTCGATCCCACAGCCATGTACACAGTCCTTCTGGAGTTCGTTCAGATAGATCCTCACAGGTAAGCGAGATAATTCAATTACTCTTTTGTTTTGATAATGGTACTTGTACAATGTAAGTAACAATGTATTTTATATAAGAATAAAACATTTCTTTATGTTTTCGTTGCTATTAGATACACTCATAAGTCAAAAGGCTTGTACGTGTGTACGTAATGCATGTATTTACCAATAAAACTAAACTAAACCAATACGTACTCTAAATATAATAGCAAACAAAACAAGATGGAGACACAAATTGTTACATATTCACTACTTCATACTTGTAGAATATTAACTAAACTAATAATATAAAGATCACTCAAATAAACTGACAAATACAATATAAAGACAGAAACATATTGTGATAAATTTACAAGCTACTGTATTCATTAATTCGTTTCCGTGCGCGGAACACCATTCAGAGAACTAGTTTTTTTTCTTTCTTTTAGGGGATCTAGTTTGAGCAAATGACAAAGCAATAAAAGTGTCGGATTTTTGGAAACTAGTGGTATTATCTAGGTCCGTCACAATAGCGCCGCAGGCAGATTAAAAAATACGTATTTTTTTCGTAGAGTCAGAGCTTAAAAATCGTGAAAATTAAAGATTTTCTGTTTAAATCTTTAAAATAACTTTAAATAACTTTTAAAATAAAATAACTTAAATAACTAACTATAACTTAAACTAAAATAACTAATCATTAAAATAACTTTATAATTGAAATTGTGGTTCGATTCCCCCTGCTAGATATTCTCAGGGTCACAGATAACGACAAAAACATGAAAAACAAAGTAAAAATATAACAAGAAACAGGGCCTGGATTTAAAAAGATGCCTAACCCTAAGATAGTCAAATCATAGCTAAATAAATGGAGATAAATCATCTCTTAGTATTACTACACATTCCCAAATATAATATTTTTAGTTTAATTGTTAATATTTTACAATATTTTATCTTTGTGACAGTGCACAACGACATATGCGTGATTTATATCACTAAGATTTGCCTAAACTAGGACGTCTTAGCACTTAAGGACCTTTGTGAATCTGGGCCCAATAAGGTGTATTCACGTATTGCGCATGGGGGCCACATTGGAGGCCACACTGGCATGTGATTGGTAGTTCATTGTTACTATGTTTCAGCTGGCGTTTGATGGAAATTCAACTGTTCTTTAACTTTGGTTTGCTATTATTACTTAAAAGTTAAAATCAACATAAACAGACTCTTTTGTCTCGGTTACTCTTTTAATCGTTTACAAAGGCATACAATAATCATTTTCGTACACTTTATCGGGGGATATACGTGTTCAAACTTGTCATATTTCCCCGTAAACAATATTATTCATTTTCTATTGACAGCTAAATGAAACTTGATAGGTGGCCTCCAATATGGCCGATGTGACGTCACGTGAATACTCCCTATATTATGTTATGACTTATGTAGGGTTGACTTCTATTTCCGTCGTCTAGGTGGAAGTACGTGAACGGTGAGTGGGTCCCTGGGGGTAAGGCAGAGATCGCGCCCCCCAACCCCATCTACATCCACCCAGAGTCCCCCAACTTCGGCGCCCACTGGATGAAAGAACCGGTGTCCTTTGCCAAGGTCAAACTCACGAACAAGACCAACGGAAACGGACAGGTACCTACGTCACTTTTCGTCTTCATTTTAATCATTGATAATTTTGTCCCTTAAATTTGATAAATCAATAATACACTTGGGGTTGAACTTAAAAATTGCAAAGAAAAATCAACCTCATATTTCAGAAAGTATAATCTTTAACTTGTTTGTCAAAATAATAAATTTCACCTACATATTTTGAAAATACTCAAAATCCAAAATTTCCCCAAATTTTTCAAAATAAAGATGTTTAAATTAAAAAAAAAGTTTTTCTTAAAAAAAAAATTAATTCGAGATTCAAAGAGTGTATCGATGTTGTGTAATGTATGTGCAGATAATGCTGAACTCTCTACACAAATACGAGCCACGGGTGCATCTTGTGAAGGTCGGCACGGAACAGCGTCGCGTTCTGACCTACAACTTCCCCGAGACGCAGTTCATCGCGGTGACCGCTTATCAGAACGAGGAGGTCACGCTGCTCAAAATCAAATACAACCCCTTTGCCAAGGCCTTCCTGGACGCCAAGGAACGGCCAGACAACTTCTACCCCAGCTACAGCCAGCAGCAGCCGCAGTACTCGGCGCACTGTGAGTCCTCCTACTTTACCCTCACACACTCAGTTCATCAAGGTCAAGTACAACCCCTTCCCCAAGGCCACCCTTGATGCCAAGAGCGTCCAGACAGCTTCTACCCCAGCTACAGCCAGCAGCAGCCGCAGTACTCGGCGCACTGTGAGTCCTCTTTACTTTACCCTCACACACTCAGTTCATCAAGGTCAAATACAACCCCTTTGTCAAGGCCTTCCTGGATGCCAAGGAGCGTCCAGACAGCTTCTACCCCAGCTACAGCCAGCAGCAGCCGCAGTACTCGGCGCACTGTAAGTCCTCCTACTTTACTCTCACACACTCAGTTCATCAAGGTCAAGTACAACCCCTTTGTCAAGGCCTTCCTGGACGCCAAGAAGAGGCCAGATAACTTCTACCCCAGCTACAGCCAGCAGCAGCCGCAGTACTCGGCGCACTGTAAGTCCTCCTACTTCACCCTCACACACTCAGTTCATCAAGGTCAAGTACAACCCCTTTGCCAAGGCCTTCCTCGATGCCAAGGAACGGCCAGACAACTTCTACCCCAGCTGCAGCCAGCAGCAGCCGCAGTACTCGGCGCACTGTAAGTCCTCCTACTTTACCCTCACACACTCAGTTCATCAAGGTCAAATACAACCCCTTTGTCAAGGCCTTCCTGGACGCGGAGGAGAGACCAGACAACTTCTACCCCAGCTACAGCCAGCAGCAGCCGCAGGTGCACTGTAACTCCTCCTACTTCACCCTCACACACTCAGTTCATCAAGGTCAAGTACAACCCCTTTGCCAAGGCCACCCTCGATGCCAAGGAGCGTCCAGACAGCTTCTACCCCAGCTACAGCCAGCAGCAGCCGCAGTACTAGGCGCACTGTAAGTCCTCCTACTTTACCCTCACACACTCAGTTCATCAAGATCAAATACAACCCCTTTGTCAAGGCCTTCCTGGATGCCACGGAGAGGCCAGACAACTTCTACCCCAGCTACAGCCAGCAGCAGCCGCAGTACTCGGCGCACTGTAAGTCCTCCTACTTCACCCTCACACACTCAGTTCACCAAGGTAAAATACAACCCCTTTGTCAAGGCCTTCCTGGATGCCAAAGAGAGGCCAGATAACTTCTACCCCAGCTACAGCCAGCAGCAGCCGCAGTACTCGGCGCACTGTAAGTCCTCCTACTTTACCCTCACACACTCAGTTCATCAAGGTCAAATACCACCCCTTTGTCAAGGCCTTCCTGGATGCCAAGGAGAGGCCAGACAACTTCTACCCCAGCTACAGCCAGCAGCAGCCGCAGTACTCGGCGCACTGTAAGTCCTCTTACTTTACCCTCACACACTCAGTTCATCAAGGTCAAGTACAACCCCTTTGTCAAGGCCTTGCTGGATGCCAAAGAGCGGCCAGATAACTTCTACCCCAGCTACAGCCAGCAGCAACCGCAGTACTCGGCGCACTGTAAGTCCTCCTACTTCACCCTCACACACTCAGTTCATCAAGGTCAAGTACAACCCCTTTGTCAAGGCCTTCCTGGATGCCAAGGAGAGGCCAGACAACTTCTACCCCAGCTACAGCCAGCAGCAGCCGCAGTACTCGGCGCACTGTTAGTCCTCTTTACTTTACATTCACACACTCAGTTCATCAAGGTCAAATACAACCCCTTTGTCAAGGCCACCCTCGATGCCAAGGAGCGTCCAGACAGCTTCTACCCCAGCTACAGCCAGCAGCAGCCACAGTAGGCCTACTCGGCGCACTGTAAGTCCTCTTTTTGTAATTCCCTTATACACACTGAGGATTTTCTGAAATTGCATTTTTGCATAATCATAACAAAATTTTTAATGTTGTTTACAAAACTTTTTTGGGCGCAATATCTACTTATTTTTGTGCTTGTAATACAACTTAAAGCTGGTAAAATTTACTTGTGGTCTGGATATAAACTAGAAGATGGTTTCTGATTTATCATAACTTGTTTTACGTTGGTAAATTCATTATTGTTTAATTGAGGCAATAATGGAATAAACAACATTTTTTTTAACATCACTTTATGTTCTCTTTACAGTTTTAAATTTTCAATTACAAAACTTATCATACACATCATTGTCATGATTTTTTCAACTTAAAAAAATAGTTTCCGTTTTTTCCATTCTTAACTTTCATTGTAGCTCTTTGCTCATCATTTTAGCATAATTTTTAGGCCCACCACGGGATATATCTATGATTCTACTTAATTGGTTAAATGTTGTGGAATATGAGAGCCATAATATGTATCTTGGCAGTCGAAAACCCCACGTCGCTCAAAATGCGCAGGAAAAAAATTAAAACTGATTTTTCCGTTACAGATGGTACGTGGTTTCTGCCCCAACCGTCACTCTACCCCCCCTCCCCCATCAGCCCTTGCGAGAGATACCCTTCAGCAAGCGCCATAAGAAGCAACAGGAGTTCGCCCTACCCGCCTAGGCCCAAGACACATTCGCCACCTACCGGTAAGCGAGAACACTAAACCTAAGTAATATGAATAATCAGTGGTGAATAACGATAAAATTAAATCATCGATAGTCGAAAAAATGACATTGATCGATAATATTTCTAATTCATAGATTCAGGGGGGCTAGACTGGACGGCTTGACGGAAACAGAAACGAGAATTCCGGTCACTTGAAACCGTAGACGGTTTTGTAAACCAACCCTCTACTTCTAACGCGTTTTGAAAACGATTTTGAGATTACTTCCGTTTGATTTAGTAGTCCAGGCCCCAGCCGTAATAGCCAGGCTTTAATAATTATAGTTTTAAAAATAGATTATAATGCACGATTTGGATGTTATATTATTTTGTAATTGAGCTTAAAGGCCCGTCTACATCCACTTAGCGTACGTAACTTCCAGAAATTAGCGAGTTGGCCATATTGAATTTACATGCAGCCATGCACATTGAAATTAGGAAAATTAACGTACGTTTCACGACGCGAAAAGTTGATTCAACTCCAACTTTTTTCCAATTTCTTTTATTTGGTTAATTGGCGCATGCGCAATAGAGAGCAAACATACCAACTGCTTACATTGTTTCTTTATCGAAGTGTCAAACCAAACCACATCACTACATTTCTATACATTTCTATTTTGAAAACAAATCTTGAAAACAAACAAGAAATATACAAAACTCTCACAAATTAGTTGCCCATAATAAAACGTTTTAACTGGTGAGCAGTTAAACTATCGCCATACCTCGTTTTCTTCATAATGTTGCTATTTTATTATTTTGACAGCTCCTTGTTTTTCTATCAGTTTGATTCATTTGTTACATTGTTGTAGTTCGGCTGTGAAGTCAGTTGCAAGTTCCCTATAGGGCACTAGCAACACCAAAAGACAACAATGGAACAAATGAATCGAACTGATGGACAATCAGCTGTCAAAATAATAAAATTGCAACCATAGAAATAAATCCAAGTGTATCAATAGTAACTGCTCGCCATTTTTTTCTTTTAATGATAGACAACGACTAAGTGAAAGTTTTGAATGTGTATTTGTTTGTTTTTTGTTTTGTTTTCCAAAATCAGTAGAAATTATGTTTTGACAGCTTGTTGTTTGTCCATCGATTCAATTCATTTGTTTCATTGTTCTCTTTTGGTGTTGCTAGTGCCCTATTGGTGAGAAATTCGTGAGCTCTGATTGGTTTACGTTTACTTAATAAAATTACCAACATTCGATGGGAACGGCTAACCTAATTTCTATAATTTTCTATAATTTTCACGGGTACGCAAAGTGGATGTACACGAGCCTTAACAATGAATTTTTTACTTTTAAAATGTTGGATTAATTTTTTTTTCAGTTGCCTACACTGAGAGTCAAGGCTCCCCATCCGACTTCTCATGGACAACCACATCGACTCCCCCCACCCCCTCCCAGCCAAACATAACCTGGGGTGCCACGCCCCTTCAGAGCCCCCAACCCTTGACCCCAACCCCCACCATATCCCCCCACTCATACTCACCCCACCTTACACACTACCCACACCCCCCTCCAACGCAGCAACTCAGTACACTTACCTATCCGTATCCCAACCATCACATTCCAACGCCCAGTACCAACACCACGACACTAAACTATCCATGGCATCACATACCCTCAAATCAGGGTAGTCCCGAGTTGATAATACCAGCACAGTCGTACCACCATTATCAGTCCGATTATATTCCCCTACTTCAAGAGAGCCCGGCCCATGGCTACGAGAATAGTTTGGTGGAAGAAAGAGGCGGAAGTCCTCCCAGCCCAGGGCGATATACGAGGGGAAAAGTGGAGGGGGAATACAGCGAAGGGGAAGGGGAAGATAGGCCTGATACGTGGAATCCAATGCATCCACCAAATGGGGGATTATAGCTTATCGAAATGATTATTTAAATAAATACTAATTGTATTGCTTTCTTTTACTGTTGTATTTGGTTGCTTTTCGTGAAAAGAATGTATAACCAGAAATTGATGATGAACTGCTATTAATAATGTATTTGATATCAAAATATGTAAAATAAAATGTAAATTATTTTGAACATATTGCTTGCCAGTTGCCATATACCTACTTTTAGTTTTAAAATCAGTGGCGTCGTCCTAAAATCACTTAAAATATGTGCTTTCGTTTTTTTTTTTAAATCGACATGTTTATTGCGGCATAGCATCCCATGGTCGCTCTATTTTTGTTTACCAACAGTCCTCATAATGATGATTAGTTCCATTTGACTAGGTTAACAATTTATAAAGACTATCGTTCTAAATGAATTGAATATAACAGTATAATATCTTGCAAATAATCGTGATCGTAGAGTCCCAGTTATCTTTGGCGCTCTGCCTTAAATACGCTTCCTAGCGGGAAAACTTGTCCTTCGAGCTCAAGAGTACTAACACTAAAGCGCTCGTCAAGCTTTGTTCGGTTTGGACGACATTGCACTTAATTCATTGGTTGCATGTACGTCACATTTTTGCGCGTGGCGGCCACATTTGTAATCAAACTTTGACGTTGCCATGGAGAAACAATTGTAGGCTGTTGTGGTAGGACACAGAAATCCTTAGTACTTTAAAATTCAGCTTGTTTTTTTAAATACAATTAATATGTGAGGTAATTTTTTATTTATTTTTTATTCAAATGTTTACTTTTAAAGTTCTAAATTTGGCTTTTTTATTAAATTTGAATAGTATTTGCTAATGATCTAGGATTGGTCCTCATCAATTGTGTCGCAATCATGGCCGCTGTGATGTCACGTGGGAACTATGAATATGTAAACAAAGACCACCACAAGTACTCCTTGGTGCCACAATGTTAGACTGGGACGTCACGATAATTCGTCAATGATATTGCGAATCAATAGAACATAGGTTACACACAATTTAAATTTAGTTTACAATTTACTTCGGCCATAGTACGACGTTTCCCTTGTTTTCTGCATTATTCAGCTGATTGTTAATTAAAAAACAAACACCGCACGTATTAATATTTCGTTGAAGTGCTATAAGGTTGTGCCAAAATTCTTTGATGAGTTTATCCAGGCATTGATAATTAACAGAACGTGCCTATTTTCAGCGGAAACAAATAAAGACACAAGAAATACTACAAATAGAAAAGGTTTATTTTATCTGAACAAACTGTTCAAGTCTGAAGTTAGTACAGAAATGGGTAAAACCGGGGCAAACCATAGAGTCCGGTAAGGGTGAAGACAACTACTGCCAACATGACGCGCTGATGACATCACTACAATACTACCGGAGGCAGAGAATGCCACGCAACTAGATTTAGGTTGGTATTTGTCACAAACTTCACTTCACTACAGGCAGAGAATGATACGCAACTAGATTCAGGTTGGTATTTGTCACATGCGTCATTTCACTATTACATAATCTTTGTAAACCTCTTTGCAGCTTCCTGGGATGACTGCCTGCATGCTTTTGTTAAATCGGCATTAAACATTTCTAAAGGCATTCATGTTAACTAGCAATGTCTCTAACAGTGATTGGTTCCGTTTGATTGATTTCACTGTTATATACACACATTTATTAATGGAATATAACAATATCTCGCATAGTGAATGAGATCTACTTCACAACAGTTTTTACAAGAACATTCTATGAGTGTTTAGGTGAATACCTGAGATGTGGTAAATAGCAGTAAATGAGGGTTACGTTCAATAGCAACGTATATACCTCCATCTTTACAAATAATTTTATTTCCTGCTCGTATTATAAGTAAGGCAACACGATATATACGAACTTTGTAACGGATGCAATTTCAACCTTGACTAGCTATAGTTTGATGTATTATGTAGAAGTTTTACTGTTGTGTCTAGAATCAATGTAAATACAACATCAATTAAATACCGGACATTTGTAGATCGTCAACGCTTGTGGAGACAACATGAAGTGGAATAGCATTACTATTGCTTTATTGGTCGCCGCCATTTTCATTGGAGAAGCCAAAATTGTGATTTGTTATGTAAGTTGAGTCTTGTTTTAAACAGACCACACTCGCAGGACTATATTTTGATTTAGGTTACCACATCGGAAACCAGTTGATAAGTAATAAATTGTTCGCTAAACTTGCATCACAGTTTTAACTACATTATTTATTTCTGATTTGTATTTATACATTACGTAAAATCGTAAATGAAAGTCTATTTGCAGAAAAAGCACAATTACAATTAGATCACAAATGGTTAGTGTTTATTAAGTGGTTATCACCCGAAAAATAAATAAAAATCTTAAAGTGACAACACTAAAGGCCCATTCACGCTAAAACGTTAACTTATACTTATAAGGTTGGGCTATGGATATTGCATGCTACTGTTCATGCTTCCGACTAAACCATAACAGTTAACTTAACCCCTAACTCAAACTTTAGAAAGTTGGCAAACTCTTAATTTTATCTTTAAGATGGTCGAGTTAAACCAATCAGAGGGCAGCCGCGGGCGCGAGGGTGGGTAGAGACGTAAAGAAGGCCATCCTAAGTCGTCTTGTCATTGGTTGAGCTTTGATTTCTACTTGCCAACGTGAACAGCACAAAGTTTTCTGCTCTAAGTTAAATGAATAAGTTTAAGTTTAGGTTTTAGCGTGAATGGGTCTTTAATGAAAGAAACTTAAATTTAAAGCAGTGGCGGCTCGCCCATAAGGGCACAGGGGCACGTGCCCCCCTTCCCTCCAACCAACCGTTAACAATCGCTCACATTAAATTACGAGTTGTGGACTTGTGGTATTTAAAGCATAAGTAGAATACAATAACACAGTATAATTCCAAGATTCTAAAAACAATACTGAAATCTACAATACTCTTTTTTAAACGATGTAAAAAAAATGTCCGTATCGTCATCATAATTTAATTTCAGTACATTGGGTTTGAAGTTACTTAAAACATGAATTGACTCTTATAGGAGACGGGTCCGTACAAGATAACAGACGTTCAAATGATGCCATGTGAAGACCAAGGAACAAATGAAATTAATATTTTAGCAGAGATGTACCGGACTCAGAACAGAACCCACAGAATATTTGCGCACAGAGGAGCAATGACGGTTCCGCCTAACGTAGAAGATTACACAGTAAGTGGTAGACCCGTTGAGCACTCAATTACTCACTATGTCACTCACTCAACGGTAGAACCAACAATGTCAATTTTCTGAAACACGATCCAAGAGTTTTTTTTTTTTTTTTTTTTATTATTTATCGAATATCCATTTCGTTGTTTATCCGAACAAGAGGTTATGAGAAGGACGATACAAGTATACCATGCACAGAGAAAACAATAATAAATACTTATTTATATTTGTGTTGGAAGTTTAAGGATTTTGTTACACCATCGTAATTTTTCCAACCCCTTATATTTTTTGTAGCAAAATACGAATTAATTATAATTTGTTGGAACGAATCTTATTACAAAAATGACTATTTTTTTGCCACTATATTATGGTAGAAATGTAAGTTAAAAACAACATTTAAATTGTTAAAAATATTTTTAAGTTTATACCTTACTTTAACTACGGATTTGGTTAATGCCAAATATAATATGCACATCGACAATTTGCTTTTTAAAATAATAAATGGAGAATAACTTTCATGTTATCTAACTCGCATTAAAAAAGTGACTTCTATGAGAAATTATTTATTTTTTACAGCTTACAAATTAATAACTAACTTTGAAATATTGTTATCGTTGCGATTGTAATTTTAATGATTAATTTTTTCTAAACAAATGAATGGAATACAGAAATAAAAATCGCAGCAATTGCAATAATTAAATGATTTTACATTTAATATTTAGCTGAAACAAAAGCAACTTTTGTTAATGGTTTCAACAAAATACCATTACTTTTACACTTGCCATTAACAATATACGTCCAAACGTACAAACCGAGATAAATTTATAATAATTGCAATTTTTTACCATACAGAATACTTTTACATGCTACAGAAAAGGGACTGATTGGATACAAATTTTCAGCCATGAAGACAAATACTGTGACCTTATACCAAAATTCTTCGCTGAGTTGATCCAGGCAATGAAAATTTACACAATGTGCCCATTTCCAGCGGTAAGTTAGACTAATTAAGACAACCTAATATTGTACATGAAAGATTTTTATTTTAACTGAGCATGAATGTTTAGTTTTAGAGTAAGTACCGAAATAGGGCGACCCTGGGCGAAGAATAAAATTTATATCCTAATGCGAGAAAAAACAGAATTACATCGTACTTTTCAGTGCAAAAAGAGGAGACAAGCATAGAGTTTAATGAAACAGTTGTCTATGGTTACCGTTAATTATACGAAAAATCGCCCGTTGATCTAATAATTCTAGTGGGTTTATTCCAGCTTCAAACGCAGAGGGTTCACGTTTTTAATCCCGGTTAAGGTTGGGTTTTTTAACATTGGAACTTGATTTGAATCTATCTACACCATAATAGTGTCCACTATCGGAGACGAAAGTGTGCAAGCAATGCGCTCACGCGTACCACTTCACCACTGCAAAGTATTATTATTAGATATAACTAATCTCTTGTAACTTAATTTGCAGGGATAATATTCATATGAAGATTGGGTCATTGAACTGGACAAAAGTGAATTATTCCCCATTTTACCATATGGTGAATACAAGATTATGGCTAAATCTTTCAATACCCAACACGAACTTTGTGGATGCCTCTTGATGTATGGGAATGTCGTAAAGAAATATCCAACTATGTTCGGCTGAAATAAACTGATATACATTATTTATTATATGACTGTATCTTTGTTTGTTGGTTTGTTTTATTAGCATTAATACATATAAAACATATTATATAGGCTTTTTGTTTTATAGATAATTCTGCTTCAGGATATATACATATAGGTAGATATAATTAACGGACATTCCACAAGTTAAAGTTTTATAAAAAAATAATATTCTCTGCACTTAGGGTATCACGAAGTCTATTATGACTTAATGTATATATAGTTTTAATGAGAGTTAGTTGTGAATTATAAATTTTTTGGGGGATATCATTCTACAAGTTTTGATTGATACACAACATGATTTTCTTACGTCGATTTGTTCGTGGGTGGTATCTCTGTATTTATGTTTGAGGCAAACACTACAATACAAATTGTACTA
Organism: Isoperla grammatica; assembly: GCA_945910005.1. Lineage (NCBI taxonomy): Eukaryota > Metazoa > Arthropoda > Insecta > Plecoptera > Perlodidae > Isoperla > Isoperla grammatica. The sequence goes on from OX246748.1 coordinate 23,969,892, forward strand.
GAGCCTGTGTAAAAAGTGTGTTTTATTTTATTGTTACCCACACTCTATTAACTGTCCTATATTATTAAATATCATTTGATTATTTGGTGCGTAGACACTTGGTCTAATGAGATTTCGTCTACTTGACTGTTTGGTCTACACAGACATTTTGTCTACTGCATAACTTCGTCTACTGTAAAATCTTGTCTCCCGACCGTTCGTCTACTACCATTAAGTCTAGAAAATGAATTTTGTCTAACATAATTTTCTGTCTAACTGTCTTATTAATAGATGATAAAGGTATTTTGAAATACATTTTATTCATTATCACTGTCTTCATCTGTTTACAAATAAATTTGATCTAACATAAATTTCCATTTTCTTACATAATTTACATAAAAATAAAATCATTTACACACACCTCTAGTTATTCATCATCACGGTCTTCGTCTGTTTCTGCGTGTGGAACACTTTCGTTGCCATAAGATTTGAAGCTCCCTGCTTTTAGAATTTTTTTATTTCATTTTTTCTCTTGTAAATCTCATATTTTCGGTCAAATTTTCAATTCTTTGCTGATATGCTATGTAACTTCTTTTCACTGGCTGCCTAACCGTTGTGTGCTAACCACCAAGCTGAACCACCATAACTTCATTTTCACGCTGGTTTACGCGCTGGTAGACAACGTATCACAGTAGACGAAATGTCTGCGAAGACGAAAAGACGGTAGACGAAAGGAATTAGTAGACGAAAAGTCCTTAGACGAAATAATTGTCGACGTTATGTCCGTAGACATAGAAGTAGTAGACGAAATGTAGGTAGACCAAAAAAAGTAGACCAACTGTCCTGGCACGGATTATTTGAGGTATTTTTTTTTTAAATATACCCTCTTTGGCGGATTCTGCAGAGTTGTACCAATGCAGCTTTTCCATATAGGAGATTTTTATTTGAATTGAGATGAGATATCTGTCAATCTGTTAAATATTTTAATAATAAACTAAATTGTAATTATTGGTTAATGAATTTATTACAGAAATACATATCGTAACAATAACATGATTTGAAAGTTTTTAAAAATTCTTACTTAGCTGATACAAAACCAAATTCCGCGTAGGAATTAATACTTTTCCAAGATCTTGAAGCGTTCTCAAGATATAAATAAAATACTATTCCTCATCATTTTCATACTTATCTCTTTTTTATGATGATTTTCTACAGATCAAAGTTTATTACATCACATTGGTAGACTTCACATCTGTTCATAGGTATATAATATTAATAGTATTGAAAACAAAGAATTCAAAACAGGATTGAATTTTTTTTTTTTTTAATTTTGTCTACGTAACTAATTGATTTTATGGATTAAATTTTGTGTACTCTTGCTCATAAATATTTAGAGGATCGTGATATCATACAAAGGGTCCAAGATAGTTTTTGAAATGACCTGATAGAGATTACTTCGATCTAAGAATCCTTGATGGATAAATTGCAACAATGCTCAACAATAACAACTAGTTTTCAAATGTTATGTGTGCATAAGAGTCCTAGATCAATTCTGAAAAAGGTCTATTGATGTAGTTTTGACAACCAACATCTGGATCGCTACTGTCTGCTGCTACGGTGCCCGAAGTTGCAAGACCTTAAGGTTGGTAAAGCGAGAAGACCCACCTAAAGTGTATACTTCTTTATCGATTATTGGTATTTGTCACAATTTCACTTCATTATTACATACTTTAGGTCACCCTCTTGCAGCTTCCGGCGTGGCCAGTCTATACTCGTACCCTCTTTCCAGGGATGCCAGCAATCATGCTTTTGTTGAATCGGCATTAACAGTTTCTATTAACATTGCATGTCTTGGTCGCTCAATTCATTTGAACTAACAATCCCTCATATAACAATGATAAGTTCCTGTTGATTGATTTTCTTGATTTGTTATATACACATAAATGCAATAATAACAATATCTCACATAGCAGTTTACGTTTCGTTCCAATGAAATCTACATCAACTTCACAATAGTGTTTCCAAGAAAATTCTATAGACTGTGTGTTAAACGAAATCCTAGAGCTGTGGTAAATAGAAATAAATGAGCCTTACACTCTATAGAAACGTATATGCATCTCTCGCACTTCCATCTTTACAAATAATTTTATTTCCTGCTCGTTTTACAAGTAATGTGACGAAAATGCAATTAAAGCCTTGACATGCTATAGTTTATGTACTATGCAAGAGTTTGACGGTTGTGTCTTGAATCAATATAAATACAGCATCAATTCAATACCGGACATCTGTCGATCGTCAACGCTTGTGGAGACAACATGAAGTGCAGTAGCCGTATTATTGCTTTATTGGTCGCCGCCATTTTCATTGGAGAAGCCAGATTTGTGACTTGATATGTAAGTTGAGTTTTGTTTTAAACATACCCCACTCTCAGGAATTTATTTTTATTCAGGTAACCACATCGGAGACCAGTTGATAAGTGATTAATTGTTCGCCAAACTTGCATTACAGTTTAAGCTATATTATTTATTTAAAATTTGTATTTCTACATTACGTTTAATCGTAAATAAAAGTCTATTTGCAGAAAGAGAACAGTTAGAATCAGATCACAGATGGTTAATGGTAAGTTAGTGGTTATACTCAACCGAAAAATAAATATAAATCTTAAAGATACAAAAATTAAAAGAAACTGTGAGAAACTTAAATTTAAAGCTTAAATAAACTACATTAACACAGTGCAATACAAAGATTCAAAAAAATCTCCAAACATGAGATACATTAATATTGAAATCTACAATAATATCTTTAAAAAAAAGAAGTGAAAAAAAATACGTAACTAATTTCCGTACATTGGGTTAGAAGTTACTTAAAACATGTATTGATTATTTTAGGAGACGGGTCCTTACAAGATAACGGACGTACAAATGAGGCCTTGTGAAGACCAAGGAACAAATGAAACAACTGTCTTTACGGAGATGTACCGGACTCAGAACAGAACTCATAGGATATTTGCGCACAGAGGAGCAATGACGGTTCCGCCTAACGTAGGAGATTACAATGTAAGTGGTAGACCCGTTGAGCACTCAATTACTCACTATGTCACTAAACGGTAGAACTTACAATGTAAATTTTCTGAAACACGATCCAAGATTTTTTTTATTTTCTATTATTATTATTTATTGAATATCCATTTAGTAATTTATCCGAACAATAGGTTATGAGAAGGACGATACAAGTACACCATGCACAAGGAAAACAATAATATATACTTATTTATATTTGTGTTGAAAGTTTAGGGATTTTGTTTCACTATCGTATTTTTTCCAGTCCCTTATATTTTTTGTAGTAAAATACGAATTAATTATAATTTGTTGGAACAAATCTTATTACAAATATTTCTTCTTTTTTGCCACTATAGTATAGTAGAAATGTAAGTTAAAAACCACCTTCAAATTGTAACATATAGGCAAGCATAGAGTGTAATGTAACAGTTGTCTGTGGTGAACGTTAATTATACGAAGAATCGCCCTTTGATCTAATAAGTCCAGTGGGTTTATTTAAGCTTCAAACGCAGAGGGTTCAGGATTCGAATCCCGGTTAACGATGGGTTTTTTAACATTGGGTCTTGATCAGTGGCGTAGCTAGAAAAACCACGGGCCCCCGGGTAATATAACCTAGTGGGCCCCTAACATAGACTCGTATTCGATATTTTGTATTGTATCCGGGATTATGTCCATAATCATTATTCTAAAGGCATATCTCAAACCTCTATATTTTTTAAGCCAGTCGACAAGCCTTTTCAAGTCATAATTGTTGTGACTTTTGTCACTAATTGTTGCGTTAGTCTGCTAGCTAGTCGCCTAAGACCAAAATTGGGATTTAAACTTTAGACTTTTTTTTTACCTGAAAAGCAACAATAATGCCAACTGGGATCATGGACGTTTTTTTTGTAGGAGTTTATTGAAACTTATAAACAATGATAAGTTTCCAATGAAGGGCAGTCAAGAAACCGAGCTCCTCTGGACCACGGGCCCCCGGGCTATTCCTACGCCACTGAACTTGATTTAAATCTATCTACATCCTAATAGTGCACACTATCGGAAACGAAAGTGTGCAAGCAAAGCGTCCACGCCTACCACTTCATCACCGCTAGTATTATTATTAGTTTTAAATAATCTCTTGTAACTTAATTTACAGGGATACTATTCATATAAAGATTGGGTAGTTGAATTGGACAAAAGTAAAATTGCCCCCGTCTTACCATATGGCGAATACAAGATTATAGCTAATATTCTCAATGCCCAAAATGAACTTTGTGGATGCCTCTTGTTGTATGGGAATGTTGTTAAGAAATATCCAACTATTTCTGGCTGAAATCAACTGATATACGTCATTATATGACTGTATCTTTATTTGTTGGTTTGTTTAATTAGCATTTCTACATTATAAAACATATTATATAGGCTTTATAGATAATTCTGCTTTCAGGATATATGCAAATGGGTACATATTAGCGGACATTCCACAAATAAAAGTTTTCTTAAAAAATTAATATACTCTGCACTTAGGGTCTATGGAGGTACTTTTGGTGTATTATGATTACATGTTTATATATATAGTTTAATTGAGAGTTAGTTGTGAATTTGAAATTTGTTTGGGGATCATTCGACAAGTTTTGATACACAACATGAATTTCCTTATGTCGATTTGTTCGTGGATGGTATTTCTGTATTTATGTAAAGGCAAACACTACAATAATAAAATTACTTGAGCTCGTTTTAAAAGTGTGTTTTATTATATGGTTACCCACATTTCATTGACTGTCCTATATTTTTAAATATTATTAAATTATTTTAGGTCATTTTTTAAATATGTATACTCTTTTTGGGGGATTCTCTTGAGTTGTACCCATACAGCTTTTCCATATAGGAGATTTTTATTTGATTTGAGATGATATACCTGTCAATCTGTTTAATATTTTAATAAATAACTAAATCTTAATTATTGATAAACTAATTAAATAATTACAGAAAAGAATACGGTAACAATAACAAGATTTGAAAGTTTTTAAAAATACTTATTAAGTTAATACAAAACCAAATTCTGCGTAGGACTGAATACTTTCCAAAGATATTGAAGCGTTCTCAAGATATAAATAAAATACTATTTATCATCATTTTCATACTTATCCTTTTTTTAATGATGATTTTCTACAGATCAAAGTATATTACATCACATTGGTAGACTTCACATCAGTTCAGGTAATAAATATTAATAGTATTGAAAACAAAGAATTTAAAACAGGATTGAATTTTTTTTGAAAAACTTTGTCTACGTAACTAATTGATTTTATGGATTTAAATTTTGTGTACTGTTGCTCATAAATATTTAGAGGACCATGATAATAATCATACAAAGGGTAAAATAGTTTTTGAAATGACCTGGGCCACGATTCTGAATCGGCGTCGATAAGTTAAACCCCAGTTTAAGTCGTTAAAAGAAGGCAGTGAACCAATCACCGCCTTGCATTCGCCTACTGTAACGACAAAAAGCATGCGTTAAACTTATCACGTCAATTCAGAATCGCACTGCAGCTGATAGAGATTACTTCGATCTAAGGGTCCTTGATAGATCACTTGCCAAAATGCTCATCAATAACAACTAATTTTCAAAAGTTATGTTTGCATAAGGGTCCTAGATCAATTCTGAAAAAGGTCTATTGACGTAGTTGTGACAACCAACACCTGGATCGCTAATGTCTGCTGCTACGGTGCACGAAGTTGCAAGGTTGGTAAAGTGAGAAGACCCACCTAAAGTCTAATCTTCTTTCTTCGATTATTGGTATTTGTCACATACGTCACTTCACTATTACATACTTTATGTCACCCTCTCGCAGCTTCCGGCGTGGCCAGTCTATACTCGTACCCTCATTCCTGGGATGAAACCAATCATGCTTTTGTTAAATCGGCATTAACAGTTTCTATTTACATTGCATGTCTTGGTCGCTCAATTCATATTAACTAACAATCCCTCATATAACGATGATTGGTTCCATTTGATTGATTTGCTGTTATTTGTGTTATTGTATGTACCTGTAGGCTAAAGAGGTTAAGGGCATGCCCATAACCCTACACTCGCCATCCTGTCCTTTCATGGGACGGGAAAACAACAATAAAATTAATTAATTAATGATTTCCTTGTTTTATGTAAACATGAATACAATATAACAATATTTACATAGTAGTTTACGTTGCGTTCCAATGAAATCTACTTCAACTTCACAATAGTGTTTAAAAAAAATTCTATAGACTGTTTGTTTAACGAAATCCTAGAGCTGTGGTTAATAGAAATAAATGAGTATTACGACCAATAGAAACGTTTATGTACCCCTCCCACTTCCATCTTCATAAATAATTTTACTTCCTGTTCGTATTGCTAGTGATGTAACGGAAATGCGATTTCAGCCTTGACTCGCTATAGTTTATGTATTATGCGGGAGTCTGACGATAGTGTCTAGAATCAATATAAATAAAGCATCAATTAAATACCGGACATCTGTCGATCGTCAACGCTTGTGGAGACAACATGAAGTGCAATAGCCGTGTAATTGTTTTATTGGTCGCCGCCATTTTCATTGGAGAAGCCAAATTTGTGACTTGTTATGTAAGTTGAGCATTGTTTTAAACATACCTTACTCTCAGGACTATATTTTGATTTAGGTAACCACATCGGAAACGAGTTGATAAGTGATGTATTGTTCGCCAAACGTGCATCACAGTTTCAACTTTATTTTTTATTTATAATTTGTATAATTTGTATTTTATTGTGTAATTTGTACAATTTGTGTAACACCTAAAATCGTAAATGAAAGTTGACTTGGAGAAAAGACCGCAGTTTCAATCAGATCGCAAAACGTTAGTGTTAAGTTAGTGGTTACCCACCCAAAATATTTTATATAAATCTTAAAATAACTAAAATTAAAAGTAACAAAACTAATTGTCATCAAATTAAATTTAAAGCATAAATAGATTTTAATCACGTAGTATATTCATAGATTCTAAAAAAAGTCTCCAAATATGAGATACAATTATATTGGAAACTACAATAATCTTTAAAAAAAAAAAAAAAAACGAAGTGAAAAAATGTCCGTATCGTCATCATAATTTCATTTCCGTACATTCTGTTAGAAGTTATTATAAACATGAATTGACTCTTTTAGGAGACGGGTCCTTACAAGATAACGAACGTACAATTGATGCCTTGTGAAGACCAAGGAACAAATGAAATGAATATCTCTTCAGAGATGTACCGAACTCAGAACAGAACTCACAGGATATTTGCGCACAGGGGAGCAGCGACGCTTCCACCTAACTTACAGGATTGCAAAGTAAGTAATAGAACCGTTGAGTGCGTAATTATTACTCACTCAATTACTCAGCATGATACTCACTCAACGGTAGAACCAACAATTTTCTGAAACACGATCCAGGCGTTCCATTTTATTATTATTATCATTATTATTATTATTATTTATTATTATTATTATTTTTATTATTGTTATTATTATTATTATCATTATTATTATTAATATTATTATTATTATTGTTATTATTATTTATGGAATATCCTTTAAGCAATTTATCCGAACAATTGGTTATGAGGATGATTCATGTTTATCATGCACAAGTAAAACAACAAATAAATGCTTATTTCCTTATGTTGTGTTTATTATTTAAAGATTTTATTCCACCGTCGTATTTATTTATTTATTTCAAACCCTTTACATTTATTTAACGATAAATATGAATTAATAATCATTTGTTGGAACACATCTTATTACAAATGTGACTATTTTTCGACACGATAGTATGGTAGAAATGTAATAAAAAAAAAACTTTAAATACCGCCTACTATTTTGTGTAAGATATACTTTAAAGTGTATACCTTTGTATAGCTACGAATTTGGTTAATGCCAAATATATGTACATCATAGTAACAATCGACAACTTGCTTTTTAAAATAACAACAGCAAAATAACTTTCTTGGGACCTAACTCGCTTTGAATAAAGTGACTCCTAAGAGGAATTTGTGTTTTTACAGCTAACATATTCATAACTAACTTTAAAATAAAATATTGTAATTGTAACGATTGTAATTTCAATAATTTTTTAATTCTAAACTAATAAACCAAACTCAGAAATAAAATACGCAGCAATTACAATAATTAATTGATTTTACATTTAATATTTAGCTGAAACAAAAGCAACTTTATTGTAAGTATCACCTTTCCGATATCTTGAAGCGTTCTCAAGATATCATAGAAACACCATTAGTTTTACACTTCCCATTAACAACATACATTCAAAACGTACAAAACGCTGTAATTTTTTAACACATGCACATTTTTTTTTTCATACAGGTATCTTATATTTGCTACAGAAAGGGGACTGATTGGATATTAGTTTACAACCAAGAAGGCAAATATTGTGATATTATACCAAAATTGTTTGGCGAGATGGTCAAGGCAATGAAAATTAACACAACGTGCCCATTTCCAGCGGTAAGTGAGACAAACTATGACAACTAATATTTTAAATGAATAAAGTTAATTTTTTCTGAGCATGTCTATAAAAGTCTGAAGTTAGTATCGAAATGTGGTGAACCTGGGCAAACCATAGAATAAATATCATAATGCGAGAAAAAACAGAATTACATCGCACTTTACAGCTCAAAAAGAGGAGGCAAGCACAAAGTGAACAGTTTAAGTCGTTGGTCCAGTGGTTAGCAAAGGTCCCGGGTTCAAATCCCGCTTCAGGCAAAAGTTTTTTAACTTCTAATGTGGATAACTTCTTGGCTTACTAATAAGTAAACGGTGACTTTGGAGCCGTCCTAGCAACGAAGCACTCAATAAATTGAAAGTTGTTCAGAATCGGCCTTGTTGATTCTGGCATTTGTCCGCAGGTGTTCGCACTGTCCAATCCCTGATTCATATGTTTCGTATTTGAAATATCGATCTTTGATTGGTTATCGCTCACTCGTCGATGGTGTTCGAAGCCTACAGGGTTGGTTTAGTCGCTTTAAATTAAAGTCCCCCACTGCAAATCAGTTTAATTACTGAGTGGGTAGACTATAAATGTGAATTTATTTTATTTTATTTATTTATATATGAATACTTAAGACTCGCTCGTTGATCTAATAGTTCTACTAGGTTTATCCCAGCTTCCAGTTCAGACGGTTCAGGATTAGAATCCCGGTTAAGGCGGTGTTGTTAAACTTTGGAACTTGCTTTGAATCTACGAGTATATCTACATCATAATAATGTACAGTGTACAGTGTACACTATCGGAAACGAAAGTGTGCAAGCGAAGCGCCCACGCATACCACTTCACCACTGCTAGTATAAGTATAAGTTTTAACTAATCTTTTGTAACTTAATTTGCAGGGACGATATACGTATGAAGATTGGGTAATTGAATTGGACAAAAGTGAATTTGCTCCCATTTTACCATATGGCGAATACAAGATTATGGCTAATATTCTCAATGCCCAAAATGAAGTTATTGGTTGCCAAATGATGTATGGGAATGTCGTAAAGAAATATCCAACTAAGTTTGGCTAAAATAAACTGATATACGTTATTATATGATTTAATCTTTGTTTCTTGGTTGGTTTAATTAGCATTACTACATATAAAACATACTATATAGGCAACATAGATAATTCTGCTTTCTGGATACATACACATGGGTAGGTATAATTAACGGACATTGCACAAGTAAAATTTTATAAAAAAATAATATACTCTGCACTTAGGGTATCACGAAGTCTCTTATGATTTAATGTATATATATAGTTTAAATGAGAGTAAGTTGTGAATTTTAAATTTTTTGGGGGATCATTCGACAAGTTTTGATACACAACATGAATTTTCTTACGTCGATTTGTTCGTGGGTGGTATCTCTGTATTTATGTTTAAGGCAAACACTACAATAATAAATGTACTTGAGCCTGTGTAAAAAGTGTATTTTATAATATGATTACCCACACTCCATTAACTGTCCTATTTATTAAATATCATTTGATTATTCGGGGTCATTTTGTTTTAAATATACCCTTTTTGGCGGATTCTCCTTAGTTGTACCCCTTATTCATTGGTTGTACCCATGCAGCTTGTCCATATGAGATTTTTATTTGATTTGAGATGGGATACCTGTCAATCTGTTCAATATTTTAATAATTAACTAAATCTCAATAATAAATAAATTAATAAAGCAAAAAAATCAATTAATTACAGAAATGCATATCGTAACAATAACAAAATTTGAAAGTTTTTAAAAATTCTTACTTAGCTAATACAAAACCAAATTCCGCGTAGGAATTAATATTTTTTAAAGATCTTGAAGCGTTCTCATTATATAAATAACATACTATTAATCATCATTTTCATACTTATCCCTTTTTATTTATGATTTTCTACAGATAAAGTATATAACATCACATTGGTAGACTTCACATCTGTTTATAGGTAATTCATATTAATAGTTTTGAAAAAAAAAGAATTAAAAACAAAATTGATTTTTTTTTGAAAAATTTTGTCTATATAACTAATTGTTTTTATGGAAATAAATTTTGTATATTGTTGCTCATAAATATTTATAGAATCGTGATAATAATCATTCAAAGGGTCCAAGATAGTTTTTGAAATTACCTGATAGAGATTACTTCGATCTAAGTGACCTTGATAGATCAATTGCAACAATGCTTAACAATAACAACTAGTTTTCAAATGTTATGTGTGCATAAGGGTCCTAGATCAATTCTGAAAAAGGTCTATTGCCGTGGTTGTGACAATCAACACCTGGATCGCTATTGTCTGCTGCTACGGTGCTCGAAGTTGCAAGACCTCAAGGTTGGTAAAGTGGGAAGACCCACCTAAAGTGTATACTTCTTTATCGATTATTGGTATTGGTCACATACGTCACTTCACTATTATATACTTTATGTCACCCTCTCGCAGCTTCTGGCCTGGCCAGTCTATACTCGTACCCTCCTTCCTGGGATGACAGCAATCAGGCCTTTGTTAAATCGGCATTAACAGTTTCTCTATTTAGATTGCATGTCTTGGTCGCTCAATTCATTTGAACTGACAATCCCTCATATAACAATGATCAGTTCCATTTGATTGATTTCCTTGTTTTGTAATATACACATGAATAAAAAATATAACAATATCTCACATAGTAGTTAACGTTTCATTCCAATGAAATGTTATTCAACTTCACACAAGTGTTTCCAAGAAAATTCTATTGACTGTGTGTTTAACTAAATCCTAGAGCTGTGGTAAATAGAAATAAATGAGCATTTCGCTCTATAGAAACGTATATCTACCCCTCGCATTCCATCTTTACAAATAATTTTATTTCCTGCTTGTATTACGAGTAATGTAATTAAAGCCTTGACTCGCTATAGTTTATGTACTACGCAGTAGTTTTACTGTTTTGTCTAGAATCAATATAAATACAACGTCAATTAAATACCGGACATTTGTCGATCGTCAACGCTTGTGGAGACAACATGAAGTGGAATAGCCGTATTATTGCTTTATTAGTTGCCGCCATTTTCATTGGAGCAGCCAAATTTGTGACTTGTTATGTAAGTTGAGTCTTGTTTTAAACAGATCCCACTCGCAAGACTATTTTTTGATGTAGGTAACCACATCGGACACCAGTTGATAAGTGATGTATTGTTCGCCAAACTTGCATCACAGTTTTAACTTAATTATTTATCTATAATTTGTATTTTGTTGTGGAATTTGTACAATTTGTGTAACACGCAAAATCGTAATTGAAATTTGACTTTGAGAAAAGAGCACAGTCTCAATCAGATCGCAAATCGTTAGTGTTTAGTTAGTGGTTATACCCACCCAAAAAAATCTTAAAATAACAAAAATTAAAAGTAACAAAACTATTTGTAAACGACTTAAATTTAAAGCATAAATAGACTGTAATAACGAAGTATAATTTAAAGATTCAAAAAAATCTCCAAACATGAGGTAAAATAATATTGAAAACAACAATAATATATATATATATATTTTTTCAACGAAGTGAAAAAAATTTCCTAATCATCACCATAATTTAATTTTCGTACATTGGGTGGACTTAAAAACTGATTCACTCTTTAAGGTGACGGGTCCTTACAAGATAACGGACGTACAAATGAGGCCTTGTGAAGACCAAGGAACAAATGAATTGAATATCTCTTCAGAAATGTATCGGACCCAGAACAGAACTCACAGAATATTTGCGCACAGGGGAGCAGTGACACTTCCACCTAACATAGGGGACTACAATGTAAGTGGTAGAATCGTTGAGCGAGTAATTTCTACTCACTTAATTACTCACTATGATACTCACTCAACGGTAGAACAAACAATGTCTGTAACACGATCCAGCCAGTCCGTTTTATTATTATTATTATTATTATTATTATTATTATTATTATTATTATTATTATTATTATTATTATTATTATTATTATTATTATTTTTATTATTATTATTATTATTATTATTATTATTATTATTATTATTATTATTATTATTATTATTATTATTATTATTATTATTATTATTATTATTATTATTATTTATTATTATTATTATTATTATTATTTTTATTATTTATATTATTATTATAGTTATTACTATTACTGTTATTATTATTATTATTACTATAATTATTACTATTATTATAATTATAATTATTTATTAATATTATGGTTATTATTATTATTATTATTATTATTATTATTATTATTATTTTTTTTAATATCCTTTTAGTAATTTATCCGAACAATTGGTTACGAGAATAATACATGTATATCATGCACAAGGAAAACAAAAATTAAATGCTTATTTCCTATTGTTGTATTTATTTATTTATTTATTTCAAACCCTTTAAATTTTGTTTAAGATAAATAGGAATTTATTATAATTTGTTGGAAGAAATCTTATTATAAATATGACTATTTTTTGACACTATAGTATGGGACAAATGTAATTTAAAAACCACCTTTAAATACAGCCTACTATTTTGAGTAACATATAATTTTAAGTTTATACTTTAGTGTACTACGGATTTGGTGAATGCCAAATATGTACACATCATATAATTAATCGACACTTTGCTTTTTAAAATAACAACTGCAAAATAACTTTCATGGGACCTAACTCGCTTTGATTAAGTGACTCCTATGAGGAATTTGTGTTTTTAACAGCTGACAAATCAATAACTAACTTTAAAATAATATATTGTAATTGTAACGATTGTAATTTCAATCATTAATTAATTCTAAACTAATAAACTAAATACAGAAATAAAATACGCAGCAATTGCAATAATTAAATGATTTTACATTTCATATTTAGCTGAAACCAAAGCACTTTTATTGTAATAATAATAATAATAATAATAATAATAATAATAATAATAATAATAATACGAATAATAATAATAATAATAATAATAATAATAATAATAATAATAATAACGATGAGTCTTTATTTTTAGTTTGGCGAAGCTTTAAGGCCATGAGGCCTTTTCTTATTTTTGACCAAACATATTTCGTTACAATTTGTGGTTACAAATTACAATAGTGTTTACAATAACTTAATAACTAGATCTAAAACTAATATTGAAACTAATAATAGACAATCGTTATACTTATACTTATAAATGACCACGGAAGCAAATTTTAATAAAATAAATAAGCACAAAATAGCCTGTTTTGCCAGCAACACTTAATACAGAAGTAAAAGTTATGAAAAATAAGTAATAAAAGTAATGTAAATATTCTTAAATATGGTTAATCTGTTGGTGTCAAATGGCGGGATTACGGAGATGAGAACGGTATTTTTTGCCTTAAAGCCACTGGCGATTCTAAAGTCCGTAAACTATTAGGTACTAGGTTCTAAGCACGAGCTATTGTGACTGGAAATGAATTGCTGTATTGCGATGTATTGTGTTTGGGTATTTGCATTGTCAAATTTTTAGTAGAGCGTGTATTACTTTCTGGGTCGATGTTAAGAAGTTTTATATTGTCTGCAAGATATTTTGGTACAGGATTAATTATAATTTGATGTTAAAGACATAGGGAGCGATGAAGTCGGCGTTGGTCTACAGTAAGCCAAGAGAGCTATGTTCTTTGTGGAGAAACATGGTCGTAATTTTTCAGACTAAATATAAATTTTAAGCATGCATTTTGAATCTTTTGTAGTCTGTTAGAGAGATATTTAGTGAGATTACTGCCGTAAGATGTTTCGCAATAGTCAATTTTTGACAATTTAAGAGATTGTGCGAGCATAGTTCTTATTTTTCGTTTGCAGAAAGTTTCGCAGTCTATTTAGAGAATGTAAGGTCTTGTAGGCTTGTTGACAAATTTGAGCTACATGATCACTCCATGTTAAACACTCATCCATAATCAGTCCAAGATTTTTAACAACTCTAGAATAATTTACAGGCGCAGCATTCACAACAAGCTTTGGGATTGGATTTTGATTAATTTTATGTAACGAAATTTTTGAACCTAGTATAATAGCTTGCGATTTTGTTGGATTTATTCTCAAGCCGAGCAATTTGGCCATTTGATAAACAGCTTCAAGATCTAAGTTAAAATTATGTATGCCTTTGGATAGAAGTTGGATTGAAATTGATACATTAAGTTGTAAAACATCGGCGTAGAGGTGATATTGACAGAATTGTAAAATCTTTGCAATTGGCTTAATGTAAAGTGCGACAAAATTAGTGGTCCAAGTACGGAGCCTTGTGGAACCCCAGCATTGACATTCAACCAATCAGAAAACGTATTATTAGATTTTACACATTGCTTTCTACCTGTCATATAATCGTTTACCCAATTCAGAACACTTTGAGAAGGATTTAAAGTTTCAAGGACAGCTAGAAGAATATTTTTGTCAACCGAATCAAATGCTTTGCTGAAGTCTAACAAACAGAGCACTGTGACATGTCCTTTGTCCATAGCACAGGTGATATCGTTGGCCACTTTGAGAACGGCAGTACTTGTTCTATGGCCAGTACATTATAACAACACTACTGGACACACATGTCCCAACCAAAAACATTCGAGTTACTAGGGGCCCTGCTCCATGGCTTACGGACGAATTACGTGGAGAAATGAAAGCACGAGAAAAGGCTAGATTAAAGTTCAAACTCACTAGTGATTCCAGAGACTGGGATATTTATGTACACTTAAGAAATAAAATCAATACGAGGGTGCGATCGTTAAAAATAAATTATTTTAATGAAACCATAAATAGTAACATTAATAATTCAAAATTACTTTGGAAAAGTCTTAAAAAGCACTCGGTTACAAAACACAAACACACAAATCCTATCCCCAGTAACATGTTAGTTCCTGGTGAGATTAACGCCTTCTTCAATCACGTTACAAAAAAACAAATCAAAACTCCTGAATTATTTGAAGAAATAAATCGTTTAAGGACAGTAGACACCCTAACACATATTCCATTCTCTTTTAGAAACGTGGTTTGCGATGACGTGTTAAAGCACCTTTCGACGATAACAACAACGGCCACAGGTGCCGACAATATTAATATAAACATACTACAATTACTATCGCCTTATTTAATAAATATAATCACCGATATTATTAATACAGCTTTGACGACTTCAACCTTCCCAAACAGCTGGAAAGAGGCTATAATTACACCTATACCGAAAACGAACACAGTAAAATCACTGACTGACCTTAGACCAATAAGTATTCTTCCTACTACATCAAAACTTTTAGAGAAGATAATGGCAGAGCAAATTAATGAGCATATATCCAACAATCTATGTGACTTCTTTAAAAATCAATCGGGATTTAGAAGAGATCACAGTACTACCACCGCGCTTATTTCTGTAGTAGATGAACTGAGGAACAACATTGACAATGGTAATACTAGTTTACTCTTACTCCTAGATTATAGTAAGGCCTTCGACACAATTGACCATGACATGCTTCTGGCAAAACTCTACAACATGGGATTTTCTAAATCAGCCGAAAAGTTAGTTAAAAGTTATTTATCTGAAAGAACACAAAAAGTTAAAGTTGTTAAGGATAATGAAGTATTAATATCACAACCGCTAACAGTGCATTGCGGAGTGCCACAAGGATCAATCCTTGGACCATTATTCTTTAATATATTTGCCCAAAGTCTGCCAGCAGTGACTAGACGTATTAATATATATCAGTATGCAGATGATGTGCAAGGTATTTTGGAAGTAAATATAGAAACAATAGAAACAATAGAAGAGAGTTTTCATAACTTTAACACTGATCTTCAACTACTCGCGGAATGGTCGATAAAAAATGGTCTGAACTTTAATCCTAGTAAGTCGACAGTTATCCTTATAGGTAGCAAACACAATGAACAAGTAGTCCGAAATTTACTAAATGGGAATAAGATTTCTGCTATAAAAATGTGCGGTACAACTCTGCCTTTGTCAGACGAAGGGAAAAACCTTGGAGTATTGTTTGACAGTAACTTATCCTTCGATAAACACATCCAGAAACAGTGTTCAAAAGCCTATGGTGTACTTAGATCCCTCTATAAATGGAAACTGGAGCTTAGTGAAAATGTTAAACTAAATCTCATAAATTCCTTAATAAACCCATTGTTTGATTATGCGGATACAGTGTACATGGGTATAAATGAAAATGTATTAAAACAAATTCAAAAATTACAGAATGCATCAATTCGCTTTGCGTGTAATATTAGAAAGTTTGACCACATTAGCCACATTATATGATACACACAAAATTCTAAAAATGCACCAACGTAGAACCTTACATTATTATTGCAATATCGCGAGAATCATAAGAAATAAAAGACCGGGTTATTTATATAATAAACTAAAACATACGGGCTCGTACCACAGTTATAATACAAGGAATAGTACGTATGAAATTCCCTTACATCACTCTGTGGCAGGCAGTGCTTCTTTCTCAGTTCTCGCTCCTAAGCTATGGAACATGTTGCCCCATTCAATTAAGCAAGCAACCAATAGTTCGTACGTATTCAAACAAAAGTGTTATAAGTGGATTCTCAATACCTAGTTTAGTTACATTTTATGCATATTTCTATTTTAGAGTTACTTTAATAAGCATAAGTTTTTATAGTTAATTAGGCGTATCAATGCATATATTGCATTTTTTTTTTGTATTGTGTATATATTTAATGTGTAAAGTTGTTAACGTTTGTAAGCCATATAACATGTCTAGGTATATGCGTTGCAGCTAATATCTTCATACAATGGAACATCTCTTACTGCATTAATATGATCATAGACTAAGACTGTAAACATAGGTTAGGTGGAAGAGCGAACTCTGTTCGAACCTCGCCTTTTTGTATTGCTTATTGCAAATAAAGACCTTTGTATTGTATTGTATTGTATTGTATTGTATTGTATATTCTGACTGGAATTCATCGAAATGATGGTTCAATTTTAAGTAATTAGTCATTTGCTTATGGACAATTCGCTCTAGTACCTTTGAAAGAGCTGGTAGTATACTTATAGGACGATAATCACTGCCGCTATTTGGTTGACTGTTTTTCGGTAAAGGAGTAATAATAGAGTGTTTCCACACTGAGGGATATACACTATTTTGAAGTGAGAAGTTGAAAATGTGCTCAAGAGCTGGAAGAATGGCAGGAAGAATTAAATTATTAAGTTTTATCTCTATTTGGTCCACACCTTTCGCACAGGTTTTAATACCTTTCAAAGCTTCTTTTATCGCATTTTCGGTTATATAACTAAAATGAAATTTGTCATCACTTCCACTAATTTAAATGAGTTGGACCGGAGCTTAGTTTAATTCTATTTATTATTTCTTCTTTATGTTTGCCGTCGATAGTTATTGGTGGAGTTGAGAATTGCGTTTTGAGGGCATTAAGAGGTATGTCAATAAGAGAGTTGCTGCTGTTTTTACTCTTACCCAGTCCCATATCACGTAAGTTTTTCCAAATTTTACCTGAGTCTCTTGTATTAAATGAATGAAACGACTACCTTAATTTCTCGTTCCTTATTTCTTGTGAAGTTTTGTTTCTAAGTGTTCTGTAATTTTCAATGTTGGTTGGAGATGAGTCTTTAACTTTAAGCCGATAAGCTATGTCTCGATCTTTCATGAGAGATTTTATGTAAGGCGTGAGCCATGGAGCTACAGGCCGGGTCACGCGTGAGGTGCGGAAAGGGGCGTGTTTGTCGTACAGTTCGAGTATCATATATCATATCATATATGTATGTATCACCTTTCCGATATCTTGAAGCGTTCTCAAGATATCATATAAACACCATTAGTTTTACACTTCCCATTTACAACATACATTCCAAACGTACAAAACGCCGTTAATTTTCTAACACATGCAATTTTTTTTTCATACAGGTATCTTATACATGCTACAGAAAGGGGACTGATTGGATACTAGCTTACAACCATGCAGGCAAATATTGTGACATTATACCAAAATTGTTTGGCGAGATGGTCAAGGCAATGAAAATTAACACAACGTGCCCGTATCCAGCGGTAAGTGAGACAAATGAAGACAACTAATATTTTAAATGAAAAAAGTTCATTTTAACTGAGGATGACTATAAAAGTCTGAAGTTAGTATCGAAATTTGGTGAACCGGGGCAAACCATACAATAAATAACATAATGCGAGAAAAAACAGAATTACATTGTACTTTACAGCTCAAAAAGAGGAGGCAAGCACAAAGTGAACAGTTTAAGGGCCAGTTGTACAATCTTAGTATAAAAGTCCTAGATCCGAATCCCACGGATGACCTTTTCCAAGGATGAAGTTCGTGTTGCGTTGTACAATCAATAGTTAGGCGGAGGATGGCCATCCCATGGACAAGCTGCATCTAGGGATTTATGTTCATAAGATGGCAAACAAATGCTACCAGAATGTGGTTATATTACCAGAATCTGGTTACATTTGAGCGCCGTAATGAATACAAAGTTCGACGAATTTCCGCTTGGTGTGATCGCCGAACACAGTTTATAAACAAATGCACTTCGAAGTTGAAATAATATGTCGAAATCTTTGAGAATCGTGCTAGTAAAAAGCGTTCAAAGTATTTTCCTTCAGAGGACTGTTGGAGACTAGGGAAAAAAGTTATTTAATCTGAAAATTACTACCCAAGGAAGCCGTGTCAATCCAGAACTTCGCGTGTTCAAAACACAAGAAACGTAGCCTTGGCCTAGATTGCCCTAGGCCTACTAGGTAAAGTCTAGGCCTACGCCATTATCTTATTTTGTATTTAATGTGAATACATAACTACAGACCTAGTAATATGACGGTCCTATTGGCATAGTAGGCCTAGACTTCAGTTATCATAAGGCGTAGGCCTAGGCTTAAACTTGTTTTCGAAAATATGCGGAGTCTGACAGCCAAGGAACTGTCAGTTTGATGAATGTGAGAGATTTTGGCCGCCAATGTGCATTTGGCGGCGGAATCCTCATGAACATGGTTTTTCACTCATACATAAAATCATTAGGTCTAAGAGCAAAAGGGCTACTTTTACTTTAATATCAATACAATTATGAACTGTTCTTCGAAGTTCTTGTCATCTTTGTCGTCCGCCATGTTTTCATTGGGTTATATCTTAAGATATCTGCTTGTACAGTACCTGATCCATGGTATAAGTAATGTGTGGTATAAACCTAGGAATGAGAGTTATACGGAGGTCGTACAACGCAATTTGTTGGTCAAGCAAGGGATAACTGAATCTAGAACCCTATCCCGAGATTGTACAACCGGCCCTAAGTCATATATGAATACTTAAGACTCGCTCGTTGATCTAACGATTCAAGAAGGTTTTTTCCAGCTTCCAGTGCAGATGGTTCAGAATTAGAATCCAGGTTAAGGTGGTGTTGTTAAACTTTGGAACTTCTTTTGAATCTTCGAGTAAATCTACATCATAATAATGTACGGTGTACAGTGTACACTATCGGAAACGAAAGTGCGCAAGCGAAGCGCTCACGCGTACCACTTCACCACTGCTAGTATTAGTATTAGTTTTAACTAATCTCTTGTAACTTAATTTGCAGGGACGATATACGTATGAAGATTGGGTAATTGAATGGGACAAAAGTGATTTATTCCCCATATTACCATATGGTGAATACAAGATTACGGCTAATATTCTCAATGCCCAAAATAAAGTTATTGGTTGCCAAATGATGTATGCGAATGTCGTAAAGAAATATCGGTTATACGGCTGAAATAAACTGATATACGTTATTATGTGACTGTATCTTTGTTTGTTGGTTTGTTTTATTAGCATTACTACATTATAAAACATTATATTGGCTACACAGATAAATCTGCTTTCTGGATATAAACATATGGGTAGATACAATTACCGCTCATTCCACAAGTTAAAAGTTCTATTAAACAATTAATATGCTCTGCACTTAAGGTATCACAAAGTCTTATTTGATTTAATGTATATATTATATAGTTTAAAGGACAGTCAATTGTGAATTTTAAAAATTTTGGTGGATCATTTTCAAGTTTTGATTCATATCATGAATTAATGGGTGTCCGTCGATTTGTTCGGGGGTGGTATCTCTGTATTTATGTTTAAGGCAAACACTTAATCAATAAATGTGTTTTTGAGAATGTGTAAAAAGTGTATTTTTTATATGCAGATTATCCACACTCCATTAACTGTCCTATATTATTAAATATCATTTGATTATTTGAGGTCGTTTTTTTAAATATACATTTTTTGGCGGATTCTCTTGTAGTAAGAGTAGTTGTAGCTCTCTTGTAGAGTTGTACCCATGCAGCTTATAGCTTTTCCATATCGGACATTTTTATTTGATTTGTGATGAGATACCTGTCAATCTGTGAAATATTTTTAATAATTAATTAATTCTCAATTATCGAATTAATTAATGAATTAATGAATTAATTAATTACAGAAATGCATATCGTAACAATAACAAAATTTTTAAGTTTTTAAAATTCCTTACTTAGCTGATTCAAAACCAATTTCCGCGTAGGAATGAATACTTTTCAAAGATCTTCAAGCGTTCTAAAGATATAAATAAAATACTATTTATCATCATTTTCATACTTATCCTTTTGATGATGATTTTCTACAGATCAAAGTATATTTCATCACATTGGTAGACTTCACATCTGTGTATAGGCAATTAATATTAAACATCTGTTAATAGGTTATATATATTAAAAATATCAAAAGCAAAGAAATTAAATTTGTTTGCAAAACTTTTGAGAATTCTTCAAATAATGTAATAGTTAAATGAATAGTACAATTTTGGGTACTAATTAATTATAAAAATAATAAGAATGAAACAACAATAACAATGTTAAATGTTTTTAAATTCAGTGTTTTTTCTTACAAAGTTCCATCTGATATAATATTCATCATATTTCTTAGTAATAAATACACGGCACTAATTATTCCTACTTAGTTA
>OX246748.1:23996403-24044031 GCA_945910005.1 Isoperla grammatica
TCACGAATGTTGCCCGAAAATTTCAGCAAAAAAAGTCAAGCCGTTTGACCTGTGCGCGACGAACAAAATTTAGCGCACATACATACATACATACATACATACATACATACATACATACATACATACATACATACATACATACATACATACATACATACATACATACATACATACATACATACATACATACATACATACATACATACATACATACATACATACATACATACATACATACATACATACATACATACATACATACATACATACATACATACATACATACATACATACATACATACATACACACACACATACACACACACAGACAAAGCGCCGATCGAGTTGTATGGAGAGATTCACTCCGCTTCGCTACGCTCATCTAATGATTTATGATTTCCTTGTTTTATGTACACGTAAATGCAATATAACAATATATCACATAGTAGTTTACGTTTCATTCCAATGAAATCTACTTCAACTTCACAATAGTGTTTCCAAGAAAATTCTATAGACTGTTTGTTTAACGAAATCCTAGAGCTGTGGTTAATAGACATAAATGAGCATTACGCTCTATAAAAACGTTTATGTACCCCTCCCACTTCCATCTTCATAAATAATTTTACTTCCTGCTCGTATTACTAAACGGAAATGCAATTTCAGCCTTGAATCGCTATAGTTTATGTATTATGCGGGAGTTTGACGATAGTGTCTAGAATCAATATAAATACATCATCAATTAAATACCGGACATCTGTCGATCGTCAACGCTTGTGGAGACAACATGAAGTGCAATAGCATTATTATTGCCTTATTGGTCGCCGCCATTTTCATTGGAGAAGCCAAAATTGTGACTTGTTATGTGAGTTGAGCTTTGTTTTAAACAGACTACACTCCTAGGACTTCATTTTGATGTATGTAACCACATCGGTAACCAGTTGATAAAGAATTTATTGTCATTCCACTCTGCCAAACTGTTGTCACAGTGGTTGAGCGAGTGAAGCGAGCGTCTCCACGAGACTCTTATGGCACTTCGTTCTGTTTTTATTTTTTTTGTTTGTTTGTTTTTTTTTTTTTTTTTTTTTTTTTTATGTCCGTCGATAGCGGTCGAACGGAAAGTCCGATCAACTTGAAATTTGGACCATCTACAAGCCTCAATGTGGATTGAAGGTGTATAGTTTTGAGGCAAAATCGTTTGAAAAGTTACAAAGTTACACCATAGTTACTGCAAAATATTTTTCCCAAACAAAATGGCGGCAAAATGTGAGATAGTTATATTTTTCTAAATCTTTTTCCAGTCACGAATATGTTCATGTTATGGCGATCCGATAAATATTGGCAAAGTTACACAAACGTTACTCGAAAATATATTTCTAAAACACAATAACAGCAAAACGTGAGGTGGCTATTTTATAGTAAATTTTTGTCCGGTCACGAATATACTAATGTAAACGCGATTTGATACATATTAGAGGCAGAAATTACATTTCTATTGCTGTCAATAACTGTTAGTAACGGTGGCGGACCGCGGCGAAAACATGACAGCGAAAATTCTTAGCAACGCACATTGCACTGCATCCAACAATGTCGGGAAGTATAATAGCTATGGAAATTAGAAAAATTTTGCAATGCGCATTCTTGAATTGTTGTTAATTGTAGTTTGTATTAGCATTGAAATCTTTTCGCCAGAAAGTTCGTAGATATTGACGCGCTCGCTTATCAACGCGTCAAACAGAGCGTTTTCCTACTTAGTATTTAATTGAATTTGGGTTTATTTATATACCTTATGTAAAATCGTAAATTACACTTGATTTGCAGAAAAAAAGCACAGTTTACAATCAAATTTACACATGGATAGTGTTTACCGACAAAAAAAAAGACTTATCTTGATAGGACCAAAAATTAAAATAAAGAAAACAAAATTTCATAAACAGTTGATTAAATACAGAATTCAAACATGAAAAGACTATAGTTTTAAGGCTCGTGTACATCCACTTTGCGTACGCATGAAAATTATAGAAAATTATAGAAATTACGTACGCCGTTCCCATCAAATGTTGATAATTTTCTTAAGTAAACGTAAACCAATCAGAGCTCATGAATTTCCAACCAAAAGGGAAATTGCAACTGACGTCACAGCCGAACTACAACAATGTAAGATATAAATCGAACTGATTGACAAACAACGAGGTGTCAAAATAATAAAATTGAAACATTATGAAGAAAACTCAAACTTGCAAGAAGCCTATATTTATTATTTTTGGAAGTAGGCCTTTACCATTATTTGTATTAAAATTAATTCAATAATGGATGACAATGTAGAAGTTATGGGCTTATTAAAAGTGAGTCGTCTATTGCTGTTTTATTTCTCTATGATAGAAATGTTGTGATGTGGTTTGGTTTGACACTTCGATAAAAAAACAATGTAAGCTGTTCGTTTGTTTGCTCTCTATTGCGCATGCGCCAATTAACCAAATTCTAGAAATTGGAAAAAGTTGGAGTTGAATCAACTTTTCGCGTCGTGAAACGTACTTTAATTTTCCTAATTTGAATGTGCATGGTTACAAGAAAATTCAATATGGCCATCTCGCTAATTTCTGGAAGTTACGTACGCTAAGTGGATGTAGACGGGCCTAACGTAGTATAATTCAAAGATTCTGAAAATATCTCCCAAAATGATATACAATTATGTTGAAATCTACAATAATTAAAAAAATAAAATAAACGAATTGAAAAAAAAAGTTTGCTATCATCATATTTTAATTTCCGTACATTGGGCTGAAAGTAACGTAAAAAACTTATTCACCCTTTTAGGAGACGGGTCCTTACAGGATAACGGAAATGCAATTGATGGCTTGTGAAGACCAAGGAACAAATGAGTACAATGTCTCCGTCGAGATGTATCGGACCCAGAATAGAACTCACAGGATCTTCGCGCATAGAGGAGCAGTTACGTTTCCACCTGACGAGGAACATAACAGAGTAAGACCCGGTTATTAATCGTTAAAGGGGTCGTTAACGGGGCCGTTAGCTGACGGTCTGAAATCTGTAACCCAACACACCCTTTGCAGATAACGGACAGTTAGCTTCCCCGTTAATGACCGATTGAAAAACTGGGCGTAAGTGGTGAAACCAACCAACATAAAAAATTTTCTAAAATACGATACTGTAGTTGTGTTTTTTGCTTATAAATTTATTATTGAATATCAATTTAATTTCATCCAACAATTGGTAATGAGGAGGGCAATACATGCACAACTTTAACAATACTATAAAATGCTTATTTCCTATTTTAGTGTTGATAGTTAAGGGATATAGTTTGGTCGCCTTTGTATTTCTTTTCCAACCATCTATATTTTTTGTAAAACCAATGATAAATTAATTGTATTTATTGTTGGAATGTGTCTATTTCCACAACTATATGGTAGAATTGTAAGTCAAACACAAAATCTACTACTTTTGTTTAACATATATTTATACCATACTGTATAGCTACGGGTTTTATTAATGCAAAAATATGCACATCATTATGAAGTAGCAATCGATTGACTTTTGTGTCTGTTTTAAAATGGCAGAACAATGGCAATGAAAACGTTTGCCTTTGTTTAAATACCGGTATAACTCTGTATAAATGTTTCAACAAACATAAAACGTGGCTTATTTTTTAAATAACAACAGCAAAATAACTTTCTTAACGTAACTCGCTTTGGAAATGGTTACTCCTATAGGGAATTTGGTTTTGTACAGCTAACAAATGAATTTAGAAACTTTATGAGATATTGTAATAACTGTTATTATTGTAATTTCGATTAATTAATTCTAGACTATTGAACTACTTGCAGACAGAAAAATCTCTAGCAATTACAATAGTTAATTGTTTAAACATACGCCATTTTACTGTAACAAATCCAACTTCTTTGTAGGAACCACCTTTGAAATATCTTGTTGCGTTCTCAAGATACCAACAGAATAGTAAATAGAAAATCAAAATAGTAGCATTAATTTTCGTGGTTTAATATTTCGTGCTACCTATTGCCATTAACTTGGTCATAATTTAATTAATTCTTTCATTGACTCATTCATTCATTCATTCATTCATTCATTCATTCATTCATTCATTCATTCATTCATTCATTCATTCATTCATTTATTCATTCATTCCCGACGTAAGAAACAAGGTAAATTAATAACCAATGCAATGTTTGTATACAGGTATCTTTATCAACCTACAGAAAGGGGACTGATTGGATTTTAGTTTTCAGTCATGAAGAGGAATTTTGTAAGTTTTTTGACACGATGCCTTCATTATTGTATCTATTGGTGCGGGGATTGGGAGTCAAGAGTACGTGCCCAATTCCACCGGTAAGTGAGACAAATATAACACAGTGTTTTATGGTACTGCGCCTATTGTCGTAAACGCCCAATCAGTTCAATATTGAGAAATGAGTATGGATTGATTATAAGTATAACCAGTAGTTTGCACTTATCTTGTGGTTTTCTTTTGCAGGGAAAATATACGTTTGACGAGTGGATTGTTGAGTGTAACTATACCTTACTCCCCGTTTTACCATATGGTCAATACAAGACGAAAGTGAATCTCTTAAATGCCCAAAATGAACTAAGCGGTTGTCTATATGTATTTGGTAATGTCGTAAAGAAATATCCTTTACTTGGTTGAAATTAAATAAAATACATTAATCCTACACGTTCAGGTAATTTCCGCATGATCAAGAAAAAAATCCAAATGTGTAATGTACAAAAAGACGAAAATAAATAAATAAATAAAATAAAAAAATAATGGACGGTCTTATGACTTCTTACTTTATATTATATGTCTCCGCTAATGAGTTTTCGCCTTGGTAAAAATGCTGAGAAATTAAGTATAAGTTAAATTATAGATTGATTGGACCACTATTTTATCAAGTAGACTCGAGCAGGAAACAGGGCAGATGCGCGTGTCCCCGCTGTAGGCTGCTTGGGATACGCTCGTGGCCGCTAAGTTTAACTAGGGACACGCCGTGTCCCTAGTTAAACTAAGCGGCCACGAGCGTGTCCCACTGTGTATATTTATATATATGTCAATAAAATTGAAATAATTGCGGGTTATTCCGCCACGTCCTACCTCCATATTGTGCCGACGTTTCAGGAACATTATGGTCCCTATCATCAGGGCGTCGAACTCTAACTCCAAATCATATATATATGATTTCTTAGATTTTGTTGGTTGCTAAATGTATAGGCCCTAGTACAAAAACATTTTTACGGTGAAACCAATCCAACGTCTCATAACTAGGAGTAAATACAAAGAGCTTGCTAGAGCTACCCAGTGATGTTTTGCTGTGGCAGTGATTTTGATATTGTATGTAAGTGTTTTTGGTTGTTGTGGATTTTTATTTGTTTATGTATGTCTTAAAGTCGTTCCATTGATCAAACTACCAGTTTCAAGCAATGATTTTAATATTTGTTTAAAATCACAAATAATTATTTCTTTGACAATTATTATGTTAAATTACTATAAAATGTAAAATATATTCAGTAATCAAGTAAGAATACTATTTTAAAATCCAGTATTTACACGAAAATGCAGTTATTTATAATGGCATGATTCTAGACACTAGTTTGACTGCAGAATAGCCAATCCCTAAACACGAAATTAGTTCATCAAAACTCCAAATAGTAGTCAACTTCTTATCTCGCTTTTGGCTTTAATTACACCACAACACATTCACAAATTAAAGACTTCATAATGGATACAAATCTAAATTGATTTACAAAGCCAAGGAAACAAAAAACTCGTTTTTAATATTCATCGACAAAGTATTGCCAACCTCCAATATACTTGGCAACGGTGCAAAGACATTGTTATTGTCAGATGGTGAAAATGGCGTCGAAAAAATACGGAATACGAAGTGGAGGACGTTTTATTACGATAAAAGAAAATGATAGGATTGTATATTTTGTATCGTATCATGTTGTTTGTGCAATTGTTTACCTGACGAAGTGATCTCAAGTAACTTAAGTCCATCTAGGACATGTGAAGGCATGCAATGGATGTAAATTATTTCAAACGCGTGTAGGGGGGCTAGGCCTACATAAATGGTAGGCCTAGGCCTTGCACATGTCAAATGATCACAAAACGTCCTTGAGTGGTCTTAGGGCTTGGCATATTTTCTTTCATATTATACAGATGCCTCCTGGCATACTATACTTAGCATATCTACATTGGGGAAAATGTTTGCGTTTACGGACGTACAATACATGAATTTCATTTCGGATCAGGCAATATAGGCCTAGGCCTAAGTCTAAATAAAGGTGGCCTAGGCTAGGCCTCACGTACCGTATTCAGATATATTCCCGTTTCTAACTGTGCCTTCAATTTGAATTGAGTGCATTATTTGTATGACGCAAAATTTTAATTGGAAATAAGCGACAATAAATGTAAATAAGAAAAAGTCCAGTCACGTCGCATCGTGGAAAGGTGACAGCCAGCTCATGTTTTCACGTGAGGCGGAGGCGGGCTCAAAGAGAAATGACGTCATCGCCCGCAGTGTTGCCATAGTTTCGCGGCTCGCCCGATTTCCCATCAAATGTTCTTGTAGTGAAGCCAATATTGACCGAAAACGAGTCGAGAGATTGTATTCATACATACATATTTAGAATTGTCGTTCAATTATCTTCAAATTGAGTATAAAATAAAGAAAATGACAAATGTTTAGTATCTACTTAGTCGATGCTTTATATTCGAAAGTATATGATTTTTGACAGTTTCAATGGTAGGGGATAGGGAAATCGACGGATTTCAAATATTTATATTAAAAAAAGTAGTCGATGAAACTACTTTATTTTTCGCTAATATTTAACATGATATTTAAGTGTATATTCAACATGATTTGTAGCACAATGACAAATAGTAGGGTATACAGTGGATCGACTTTAAAGAGGACGGCTCTACAGTTGTCGAAACGTTGACAATTGTTTTGTGAAAATAAACGTTGGATTGGTTTCACCGTAAAAATGTTTTCGTACTATTAGTCCAGCATCAAAGTGTCGAAAATCATAGTCCTGTGCAATTTCGAGGAAAGAGTAAAGCACCATACACCAATATGTTCATGAGGTTTTACAGTATTTAGCGCACTTTGGTGCCAGAGCGATATCCGCGACTGGGGGCGGGGGCGGTGCCCCCAATTTTGACTACACTTTGCATTGAATATCGCTCAATTACGGCCAAACGGTTGGTCTGACAACGAAAATGATGATTATAAAATAAAAAAATATATTTGTGTGTAATTGATAAATATTTCCTTGTCACAATTATTCATGTACGGTACATAGTGCGAAAGTTATCGTCAATTAAGTATAACATTAATATATTCTCAATATATAAAACCATGGTAAAACTATATATTATCAAAACATTACAAACACATTCATACACGTATAAAAAATTCAGAGTATTGCCATATCGGTGATTTTTTTTTCATAATTTTATCTTCAAGCGATTGGTATTAGTGAAGTATTAAAGACAAGAATGCGTGGGGCTTTTGTGCGCCCGCTAAACACAAGTGTAACGCATAGAAGCATTGCCAATCATAATATTGTACTATTTCGAAAGAAAAGTACACTTATATCTTCGTTTTAGCTTGTAAAATAATAATTTGGTTGGTGCCAAGCTCCAAAATTAGGCGTTTACAAGTTATACATACAAAACAAAATGGCCGACTCTCATGAGGTTTTTCCTATTTATCTTCACAATCGTGTATTTTTTGGCAAAACTTAATACGACAAAAATTGTTTCTAATAAAATTCTACACACATATGTTACTTGGATATTTTCATACGAAGTACTACTTACGTACAAATTTAATTTTTGTATGTGTGCATCTGAACTCAAATGTACAAAACTTGGCTCCCGTTCGCTTTTTGATGAAGCAACTGTGACCTAAGGGAGTGGTCTCAATGTCTTCTTTAAAGCTCATAAAATAATAATATTGATGGTGCCAAGCTCCAATGATAGGCGTTTACGAGTTGCATGTGAAAAACAAAATAGCTGCCACTTCAGGTGGTTTTGGCAATTTATCTTCATAACCGTACTATTTATGACAAAATCTAACATGACAAAAAATATTCCTTGTAAAATTCTACATACAATTCATATTCAAGTATTTTCATATGATTTACCATTTACCTACAAATTTAGATTTGTGTATGTTAATCTGTACTCAAATGTACAAGCATTGGCTCCCCTGGGCTACTTGATGAAGCAAGTATGGACCATGGGAGTGGGCTCAATCTCTCCCTTTTAATTTATAGAATAAGCATTTCGATGGTGCCAAACTCAAGTATTAGGCGTTCAAGAGAAACACGTAAAAAAAAAAACACACATTTTAGTACTAATTAACATGGAGAAATTTTAATTTTCAGGTTAATAGTAAGTCCTATAAAAATATGTAAATATCATATGTATGTACAATTTTACAAGAAATAATTTTTGTCATATTAGATTTTGTCATAAAACGTACGGTTATGATGGTAAAATGGAAAAACTACCTATAGTGGTGGTCATTTTGTATTTTACGTGTAACTCGATAATGCCCCATATTTAAGGTAGGCACTATCACAATTATTACTTTATAAGCTATAAAGAAGAGATTGAGCCCACTCCTATAATTGCTTAATCGAACAACCGACGCATGTACATCTGAATACACCGTATTGGCGGGCATTTTGTTTCTTGCGTGTTTCTCTTGAACGCCTAGTACTTGAGTTTGGCACCATCAAAATTATTATTCTATAAGTTAAAAAGAAGAGATTGAGCCCACTCCCATAGTCCATACTTGCTTCATCAAGTAGCCCAGGGGAGCCAATGCTTGTACATTTGAGTACAGATTAACATACACAAATCTAAATTTGTAGGTAAATGGTAAATTATATGAAAATACCTGAATATGAATTGTATGTAGAATTTTACAAGGAATGTTTTTTTTTATGTTAGATTTTGTCATACATAGTACGGTTATGAAGATAAATTGCCAAAACCACCTGAAGTGGCAGCCATTTTGTTTTTCACATGCAACTCGTAAACGCCTATCATTGGAGCTTGGCACCATCAATATTATTATTTTATGAGCTTAAAAGAAGACATTGAGACCACTCCCTTAGGTCACAGTTGCTTCATCAAGAAGCGAACGGGAGCCAAGCTTTGTACGTTTGAGTTCAGATGCACACATACAAAAATTAAATTTGTACGTAAGTAGTACTTCGTATGAAAATATCCAAGTATCATATGTGTGTAGAATTTTACTGGAAACAAGTTTTGTCATATTAAGTTTTGCCAAAAAATGCACGATTGTGAAGATAAATAGGAACAACCTCATGAGAGTCGGCCATTTTGTTTTTTATGTATAACTTGCAAACGCCTAATTTTGGAGCTTGGCACCATCCAAATTATTATTTTAAAAGCTTAAACGAAGATATAAGTGTACTTTCCTTTCGCAATAGTACAATATTATGATTGCCAAAGCTTCTATGAATTACACTTGTGTTTAGCGGGCGCACAAAAGCCCCACGCATTCTTGTCTTTAATACTTCACTTATACCAATCGCTTAAAGATAAAATTATGAAAAACAATCACTGATATGGCAATACTCTAACATTTCTATACGTGTATGAACGAGTTTGTAATGTTTTGATAATATATAGTTGTCCCATGGTTTTATATATTGAGAATATATTAATGTTATACTTAATTGACGATACCTTTCGCACTATGTACCGTACATGAATAATTGTGACAAGGAAATATTTATCAATTACACACAAATATATTTTATAATCATCATTTTCGTTGTCAGACCAACCGTTTGGCCGTAATTGAGCGATATTCAATGCAAAGTGTAGTCAAAATTGGGGGCACCGCCCCCGCCCCCAGTCGCGGATATCGCTCTGGCACCAAAGTGCGCTAAATACTGTGAAACCTTATGAACACATTGGTATATGGTGCTATACTCTTTCCTCGAAATTGCACAGGATTCCATTTGATGCTGGACTATATATAATATAGATGATGATTTTAGAATGAAAAATTTGTTCGGCAACGTTTATTTAAAAGTACAAGTAGTTCATCATATTATGTAAACTCCTATTCCTGCAATGAATGTTTTTTTATTTCGACTCTTATCTGAAACATTAAGTTATAGGTTCACTTGCGCTAATTAGCTGTAATCGTTCCTTGTACGTGGAACAATGTCACATTACTTAGTTACACTGTGACTAGACTATATTATCGTACCTTGCACTCGCAGGGGTATCGTGCAGGGGTCAGGGTATTTCATGATAATTGTTAGACGACTTCTTGAAAACCTAGACCAGGATTTTTGAAGAAGAAAACATTGAACCTGTACACTGAAAATCCTTTAAAATATGTATCAAAATACGTGACTACTACGAAATCATTTAAATCTGGTAGTGATATTGATTTGACTATGTCATATTGTATTATATTATATAACGAAGGTAGAAAACACGTGTTATTTATTTATACTGTATCTACCCGTTCCTCCACCCTTACTTAGGTGTGGCCAGTCAATTTCGGTGTAGCCAACCCGAACCGCATCCCAAGCAGCAAAGAATCAAAGAGTATGTATGGATCATGTACGATTCATGTATGGTTTGCCATACGTACAGGCACGGGCCATGTATGGATACACCTACATGGATCGTGTATGAAAATGAGACAAATGCCATACAGAATCCATGTCTGTATTTTACTGGTGTGCCATACCAGATCCAAGTATGGTTTTCCTGGATTATTCCATACATGGTTTCTTTAAGGATTCACGTAACTAAACCATACCTGGTTTACGATGTTCAAACCATACATGGATCACGCATGTTTTTGCACGGACGAACTCATGGGTCATGTATGGATTGTGTCCGGTTCCCGCATGGTTTACCATGTATTTTAATCATGGACTCACATGCATGGATCATGTTTGGAAATGAGACAAATGCCATACAGAATCCATGTCTGTATTTTACTGGTGGGCCATACCAGATCCAAGTATGGTTTTCCTGGATTATTCCATACATGGTTTCTTTAAGGATTCACGTAACTAAACCATACCTGGTGGTTTACGTTGTTCAAACCATACATGGATCACGCATGTTTTTGCACGGACGAACTCATGGGCCATGTATGGATTGTGTCCGGTTCCCGCATGGTTTACCATGTATTTTAATTATGGACTCACATGCATGGATCATGTATGGAAATGAGACAAATGCCATACAGAATCCATGTCTGTATTTTACTGGTGGGCCATAGCAGATCCAAGTATGGTTTTCCTGGATTATTCCATACATGGTTTCTTTAAGAATTCACGTAACTAAACCATACCTTGTGGTTTACGTTGTTCAAACCATACATGGATCACGCAAGTTTTTGCACGGACGAACTCATGGGCCATGTATGGATTGTGTCCGGTTCCCGCATGGTTTACCATGTATTTTAATCATGGACTCACATGCATGGATCATGTATGGAAATGAGACAAATGCCATAGAGAATCCATGTCTGTATTTTACTGGTGTGCCATACCAGATCTCAGTATGTTTTTCCTGGATTATTCCATACATGGTTTCTTTAAGGATTGACGTAACTAAACCATACCTGATTTACGTTGTTCAAACCATACATGGATCACGCATGAGTTTGCACGGATGAACTCATGGGCCATGTATGGATTGTGTCCGGTTCCCGCGTGGTTTGCCATGTATTTTCATGACTACCATGCGTGGATCATGTACGATGTATGTATGGCTAGGTTAGGATACTCATACGTTTCATGTACGGGAACACATACACAATCCATGTCTGTTTTACATAGACCAATCCACGGACGTTCCATGTATGGGAAGTACAGAGATGCAATAAAAATGTGGATAGTTGCGCAGCAGTTTGTTAGTGGCGCAACCTAGGAGGTAGTCATAGAACTAAACGTATTCATTCATTTAATTGATTACACGATTATTAACTTGCAAATCCTGAAACAACAGTTTATCAGACCATAGTACAAGTATACATACAAGTTGATTAAGATCAGTTACATATACACAAATTAAATTTTTGCGCTCCCGGCTGGACTCGAACTGCATCCTCTCCGCATCCACCTGTGAACAGAGACCCCGTGCGTTTTACCGCACGGCTGTCTGAGCATGGTGTCTTCGAACGGTAAAATTCACATATAATCACATAGCACAGAAGAAGGTAGCCGTGCATAGGTTTTATGGAACCCCATTGGGTTTCGAGCCTGGGGTTGTTTGAATAAACCCTGACAATATAATACTAGGGGAAAGGGGAGAATTGGAAGGTGGTGTATTTAAATAAATGTGAGTTATGTCAGATAATTAAAATGAATGCTAGTGGTAACTGGTAACTGGTAACTGGTACATATATAATTTTCCTTAAAAGTTACACCGAAAAGTTATTTTACAAAAATGTTGTGTATGGTGTCAAGAACTGTACAACTTGTACATGATTTAATTAAGCAGTTATGAATACCGTTGTGTTACTATGGGCTACATTTTGCTGTAATCAGCTAAAAATTGTGTGAATTCTTTTAGCCCACTCTCGGCTTGTCCGGAGGAGTGGGACAATTGTCTTAAATTTTGCGTTATAGATTATTTTATTATTTATATAATTTGTTCATTTTATTATATATTAATTATATTCATACAGAACATACTAAATATAGGGGTTGGCAGAAAAAGAGAACAGCTCCGAACACAGGTTTAGTTAGTAAATTCAAACATTGGTCTCTACAAAAAATTAAATAAGACATTTCATCCTTCTCAATCACACATCGCAGTTCTCTTGGCTGTTCAAACCCTTGTAATATATATATCGAACCGACACTGGTCACCAGTCCCATCAATGCATTCCTTCATGTACTGACTTGAAAAACTTGGACACATCTTTTTAGCAGATGGTGCTATTAGGCCTATTCAACTTTATACAACCTTGTTTATTGCTCCCAGATGGGCTGTCAATACAATGAAGGTTGCGGCCTTGGGTCACTCCGCAACGAATGGGGATGGGACTATCCTTACGAGAACAAAAAAGCGAGTCTTCCACTTGCCGCGCTCAAAAGAAAAATCTGTATGTTTGGAACCTAGTAGAAGTGGAAATACGTATTGTCGGAGACGAAAACGAAAAACTTGATAACTAACGTAAATATTGTAAATTGGTTACTTCATTAGAGCGCTTAATTAAATGTTCTGTAACTTGAATACAATATTTGTCTACTTATAAGAAGTTAGGGGTCGACAAAGTCGCAAAATCCAGTAAAAACGTTAACTCCAAATAATAAAATTTTCTTTGTTTACGAAACAAAAGTACAAAAATCCATGTGACTGTTCGTAACATTAAATTCGTATCAAGACTCTTCTAAAGTAAATTTTTCACCAAATATAAATTATTGTGACGTTGCATGGATCAAAATAAACGTTCGTGTGTTCCGTGAGACAGTTGCGTGATTTACTATTATTGTTCATTGTGGGCGTAGTAATCAAAATACATAAACATAGCATGAGACAATATCTACAGCTTATACTATGAAATTTAGTATTTTATGCGCTATTTGGTCCGATGTTTGTTTCATTTCTACTACTGTAAAAATCGTGATATGGGTGATTCTACTATAATAAGAAATATTCAGTCCTCAAACAAAAATCCACTTAAAATTTTTTTTTTTATTATTTTTTATGTTTTAAAGAGAGATCAAAGCCACATTTATAAAATAGATAGGCATATAAGAAATGAAATCCTTGCCTTTGACAGTAGATTTAGTAGGCAATTTGTCATTCTCCTGGCCGTCCCTAGGTACAGTTTCAGTTGTTTCACCATTAGAATACCTATATTTATAATATTGTAAACACTGATATTGCATGTAATTGTTAACAATACATTGTTCTATCCATTTCAATATAGATTAGTTACCTAGTTGTTTTTACCTAGTAGATAACCCCCTTAGAAGTCTGTCCCTGGGGTTTTGAATCATTTTCCTGGCATGTGGTAAATTATTGTATGGTGGTGTTACCTATGAGATGTTTTCAAAAGTGAAGTGAGGTTGCTTATAAGCAACAGTCTACTTTACCTACCTAATAGAGGTGAAGCTCTTTGTGACATTTATGCTCCTGGTAATATTATGAAGTTCTAGTGATTGCGTGAAAGTATGTTTATTATCCATCATTACACTGGCTCTAATATTTTATTAGCCTTATGATGTATGGTTCTACAAATCTACTTTAGGCTTCAGTTTAGTGTTATACTTGAATATGAAGCACCTTCATAACCTCTTTACTTGGAAGCACGGAGGGTACAAGCCATTATTTCCATTTTCATCATTCTCCTGGCAGTCATTCTCCTGGCAGTCATTCTCCTGGCAGTCATTCTCCTGGCATTAGTGCCAGGAGAATGCCTTTCACACCAGGAGAATGACTAAGTAGTGGGTTAAAGTGCTATGACATATTTTGAGAAAAAAATTATCTGAATTTAAAAAAAAAAGTCACTGCTAGTAGTAAATATTTAGTCATAAGCTATCCATTAGTTAGCTGATTTTTTTCAGAATTTTCTTATCATTTTTTTTTTGTTGCAGATTAAACTATGAAAATGCCCTATTATCGTAGAATCACCCATATAAGCTTCCTTCGGAATAGATTGATTTCGTAATTAATTCACGATTTGTGTTGTTTTTCTCCATCTGATTACATTGCAAAGCATGTATTGTGAACCAGCGTTTCAAGAACTTTGACTAGATATATTACAAGTGGTCGTACCTTAGTAAATAGTGATGATATACGACTATGTTCAATCATATGCATGTGATTACAATAGCAAAATGTATAAACTTAAAAAATTAAATTATTCGGCGTTTGCACCATAGAGACAAAAAAGACACGGTGACTTGAGATACACATTTACTTGTTTTAACTCACAGCATATTGCGTTTTCTACCTCAAGAGGAGTGCAGTAGTGTAAAACATAATTTTGGGGCGGCGTCCGGTCTGCAATATTACAAATCTGAACTTTCAACATTTACCTTGCTCGCTTCGTGAATGTAAAACGCAATGTTGAGGGTATAAGTTGAGCTGTCCCAAAACATATTAGATTAGTTTTTAGTTTTCACATGTTTAATGCTTCTCTTTTCATGCTGGGATAAACAGCGGTAAGGTTGATAAGTAAATGTAGACAATTGCTGCAATAGGCGTTTCAAGCACACTTCATTACTGAATTAGGAATGTAAGCTGATCAACAAACTAGATGATAGACAGATTTCAGACAGACTGACAGACAGACAGACAGACAGACAGACAGACAGACAGACAGACAGACAGATAATAGAAGTGCAATAATATGAAGAAAGAAAAAGTGTGCAGCTGTAACAGATGGGATGGTTATATTGCCTATATTTGTAGTTTTGTGGAACGGTTGTACTGTACTGTCACAGATAACTAATTAGTTATCCGTGGTTATCCGTGGTACTGTGGTATAGGTTTGACTTAGGCACTACACCTATTATTCATACATCTCATAACCAAATAACGACTGCTTGTAAGCGACGTGCTGTCACGTGCATTCCGTTGTGGTAAGCAAATTCACACCAGAAAAATGCGACGGTGTAACTTCATCCCTTGTGGGTAGGCAACACGCAAGACATCGGTGCGTCGCTAGTTGTGTGGATGCAGGCGTTTTCTTACGTTGAGGTGCATAAGAGGGTAGGTTTGCAAAAGGCTCGGCACGACTACCTAGCTCTATATCTACACTGTACTTTGCTATTTCAGTAAATACGAGTAGTAGTTATGTATAAATGTTATATTGACTATCTAAGTTGATTTTGCAATCAATAATTCGGTGATTAATAATAAAGAATATTATATTCTTCTCATTATGTTGATTACACAAAGAAAAAAACACAATAAACTAATAATAACAACTACAGAATGTAATATAATTCATAACATATGCGTGTATCATCATCACTGTGAAGAAAATAGTGAATCGTTCAATAATAGTGTTTGAAAAGAGATAGGTTGTTATTTTTGTTCAGATAAAACATTTGTACACACTTAAATTTAGCGGCAAAATGGTTTACACACATAAGAATCGAACAAAATATAAATAAGGATAATTTTTATTTTAAAGATATTTATAATTATCATATAACTGCAGGGTGCGGATTGATGGCCTGAGAGAGGGTCGGGGGGGGAATGCCCAAGAATAGTGTCTGCGCGGGCAGTGAGGGGTCTGGGGCCAAGTCCCAGCCGCCGGGGGCAACATTTTTGTGGATGTATTATTGCCCTCAAGATGGCCTAAGAAGCGATCTGATAGTTCATTGGTTTGGTTTATTAAGGAAGAAGCACTCCCTGGCTAAGAATTTATCTGTAAATTCACGCATTATTTAAAAACGTTACGAGATAAAGTCACTTGATGTGATATGAGATGAGATGGGTATCCAGAGGTGGGGATTTAGCCATCCCTGGCGGGGATACCTTCCAGTAAAACAAAGCCATGGATAGAATTTCCAGAGAGGGGGAACTCCCCCCCTACCCCCATCAATTCACACCCTGCATAACTGTACTACAAAGTACATGTAATTTACACAAGATACACAGTTTTCCCTACTCATATATTCATCGCGAAAATGGCTGCAGGTTAAAAGTCAGTCATAGAAATGGAAAAAGCGTTATAATCCTTTAATTAAGCCCAATTTAAAATCGAAAATAAAACGTTAAAACCTAATTATCCCTCCCCCACCCCTGCTCTCTAAGCAAACACAAAAAATACGATTTTTTCATTTGCTTACTGCTATAGTGTGAGTTATCCTGCAGTGTGACCAAAACACGCATCCTAGTATCACCGTAAATGGGTAGCCGTACATGATACATGAACGTAAAATAATAATATAATAATACAAGGCTAATCATGACATGGGTAGCAAGATACGATTAAAGTACGTTACATCCTTGCTTAACTATGACATGGGCACCCGTACACGATTCATGTCCGTTTCATCTTTGGCTCACAATGACATGGACAGCCGAACACGATTCATGTACGTTTCCTCCTGGTATCACCATGACATGGGCAGCCGTATACAATTCATGTACGTTTCATCTCAGGCTCACCATGACACGGGCAGCCATACACGATTCATGTCCGTTTCATCCTAGGCTCACCATGACATGGACTGCCAGACACGATTCATGTCCGTTTCATTGTAGGTTCACCATGACATAAGCAGTCGTACACGATTCATGTACGTTTCATATTAGGTTCACCATGACATGGGCAGCCGTACCCGATTCATGTCCGTTTCATCTTAGGCTCACCATGACATGGACTGCCAGACACGATTCATGTCCGTTTCATCTTAGGCTCACCATGACATGGACTGCCAGACACGATTCATGTACGTTTCATCCTAGGCTCACCATGACATGGACTGCCAGACACGATTCATGTCTGTTTCATCTTAGGCTTACAATGACATGGGCAGCCGTACACGATTCATGTACATTTCATCCTAGCCTAGCAATGACATGGGTAGCCAGACACGATTCATGTCCGTTTCATCTTGGGCTCACCATGACATGTGCAGCCGTACACGATTCATGTCCGTTTCATCTGAGGTTCACCATGACATGGGTAGCCGTACACGATTCATGTCCGTTACATGTTAGGCTCACCATGAAATGGGCAGCCGTACACGATTCATGTCCGTTTCATCTTAGGCTCACCATGACATGGACTGCCAGACACGATTCATGTACGTTTCATCCTAGGCTCACCATGACATAGACTGCCAGACACGATTCATGTCTGTTTCATCTTAGGCTTACAATGACATGGGCAGCCGTACACGATTCATGTACATTTCATCCTAGCCTAGCAATGACATGGGTACCCAGACACGATTCATGTCCGTTTCATCTTAGGCTCACCATGACATGGGTAGCCAGTAACGATTCATGTCCGTTTCATCTTAGGTTCACCATGACATGGGTAGCCGTACACGATTCATGTCCGTTTCATCTTAGGCTCACCATGACATGGGTAGCCGTACACGATTCATGTCCGTTACATGTTAGGCTCACCATGAAATGGGCAGCCGTACACGATTCATGTCCGTTTCATCTTAGGCTCACCATGACATGGGTAGCCAAACACGATTCATGTCCGTTACATCTTAGGTTCACCATGACATGGGCAGCCGTACACGATTCATGTCCGTTTCATCTTAGGTTCACCATGACATGGGCAGCCGTACACGATTCATGTCCATTTCATCTTAGGTTCACCATGACATGGGTAGCCGTACACGAATCATGTCTGTTTCAACTTTGGCTCACAATGACATAGGTAGCCGTACACGATTCATGTCCGTTTCATCTTAGGCTTACCATGACATGGGCAGCCGTGCATGATTTATGTCCGTTTCATTTTAGGTTCACCATGACATGGGAAGCTGTACACGGTTCATGCCCGTTTCATCTTAGGCTAACCATGACAGGGGCAGCCGTACACGATTCATGTCCGTTTCATCTTAGGCTTACCATGACAGGGGCAGCCGTACACGATTCATGTCCGTTTCATCTTAGGCTTACCATGACAGGGGCAGCCGTACACGATTCATGTCCGTTTCATCTAAGGCTTACCATGACAGGGGCAGCCGTACACGATTTATGTCCGTTTCATCTTAGGCTCACCATGACACGGGTAGCCGTACACGATTCATGTCCGTTTCATCTTAGGCTTACCATGACAGGGGCAGCCGTACACGATTCATGTCCGTTTCATCTAAGGCTTACCATGACAGGGGCAGCCGTACACGATTCATGTCCGTTTCATCTTAGGCTTACCATGACAGGGGCAGCCGTACACGATTCATGTCCGTTTCATCTTAGGCTTACCATGACAGGGGCAGCCGTACACGATTCATGTCCGTTTCATCTTAAGCTTACCATGACACGGGTAGCCGTACACGATTCATGTCCGTTTCATGTTAGGTTCACCATGACATGGGCCGCCGTACACGATTCATGTCCGTTTCATCTTAGGCTCACCATGACATGGGCAGCCGTTCACGATTCATGTCCGTTTCATCTTAGGCTCACCATGACATGGACAGCCGTGCATGATTTATGTCCGTTTCATTTTAGGTTCACCATGACATGGGAAGCTGTACACG
This sequence comes from Isoperla grammatica, assembly GCA_945910005.1. Taxonomy (NCBI): domain Eukaryota; kingdom Metazoa; phylum Arthropoda; class Insecta; order Plecoptera; family Perlodidae; genus Isoperla; species Isoperla grammatica. Next base: position 24,015,652 of record OX246748.1, read on the forward strand.
GTTCATGCCCGTTTCATCTTAGGCTAACCATGACAGGGGCAGCCGCACATGATTCATGTCCGTTTCATCTTAGGCTCACCATGACATGGGCAGCCGTTCACGATTCATGTCCGTTTCATCTTAGGTTCACCATGACATGAGTAGCCGTACACGATTCATGTCCGTTTCATTTTAGGCTCACCATGACATGGACAGCCGTTCACGATTCATGTCCGTTTCATGTTTGGTTCACCATGACATGGGCAGCCGTACACGTTTCATGTCCGTTTCATCTTAGGCTCACCATGACATGGACAGCCGTACACGATTCATGTCCGTTTCATCTTAGGCTCACCATGACACGGGTAGCCGTACACGATTCATGTCCGTTTCATGTTAGGTTCACCATGACATGGGCAGCCGTACACGATTCTTGTCCGTTTCATGTTAAGTTCACCATGACATGGGCAGCCGTACACGATTCATGTCCGTTTCATGTTAGGTTCACCATGACATGGGCAGCCGTACACGATTCATGTCCGTTTCATCTTAGGCTCACCATGACACGGGTAGCCGTACACGATTCATGTCCGTTTCATCTTAGGCTCACCATGACACGGGTAGCCGTACACGATTCATGTCCGTTTCATGTTAGGTTCACCATGACATGGGCAGCCGTACACGTTTCATGTCCGTCTCATCTTAGGCTCACCATGACATAGGTAGTTGTACACGATTCATGTCCGTTTCATCTTAGGCTCACCATGACACGGGTAGCCGTACACGATTCATGTCCGTTTCATCTTAGGCTCACCATGACATGGGCAGCCGTACACGATTCTTGTCCGTTTCATGTTAAGTTCACCATGACATGGGCAGCCGTACACGATTCATGTCCGTTTCATGTTAGGTTCACCATGACATGGGCAGCCGCACATGATTCATGTCGGTTCCATCTTAGGCTCACCATGACATGGACAGCCGTACACGATTCATGTCCGTTTCATCCTAGGCTAACTATGACATGGGCAGCCGTACACGATTCATGTCCGTTTCATGTTAGGTTAACCATGACATGGACAGCCGTACACGATTCATGTCCGTTTCATCTTAGGCTTTCCATGACATGGGCAGCCGTGCATGATTCATGTCCGTTTCATCCTAGGCTCACCATGACATGGGTGACCACACATGGTCCATGTATGTTTCGTCTAAGGTGTTACAGACATTATATGAAACGTACATGGATCGTACATGGAACTTGCTTGGAGATGTTGGTATGGCGTGCCATTGGTAATCCATGCTTGTTTCATGTATGGCTAAAAAATCTTTGCTGCTTGGGATGTGTCATTGTTTGATGCGTCTACCATGGAATTATTGTTCCATTATAATTCACCAAGTAAGTGACTATTGATCTATAATCCAAGAAGGTTCCCTATTCTTAGAAGGCATTTATATTTAAAGAAGCGTGTCTGCATTTATATTGCGTGTTTCATTCTTAGTAGGAGACTAGAGCTACTGAACTTTTGCTTTTTATGAGCAAATAACAAATAATCTTCGTCCGTGGATAGTGTGTTCTTACTTTTGTAATAATTAATATTTTTTGTTTCTTGTTTTATCTACGAATAATAGAGTAGTGCAATAATACCATACCTAAAATAAAAAAATAAAAAAAAAAAAATGCTATCTCAATAATAAAAAAATGAAAACAGAGCATCAGTTTGGATTTGTAAGCACTAACTAAATACTAAATACTACGTGAAAAACATGTTTGTGATAATGTAACTATTAGAGTTTGTGTACCGAATTAATTTTAGGTAAGGCAATTTTTTTTTTAAACATTACTCAGTTGTTTTGCATCCAGTCTCGTTTGCACCATTTCGATGACTGTGTTGTATATCTGCGCCGCCATCTACCAACAATACCGATTTTAAATGTTGTTTGAAAGATAAAAACAGAAAACCTTATATATTCCTTACTATACTTCATTTCAATACCATCCGAAACTTTTTTTTTACAAGCAGAGACAATATTCTTAGTAAATATTTATTTTGTTTTTCCAAGAATCGAATTCATTGTATCGATTTTATCGCCAGTAAAATGACGCTGCAGGAAATTTTCTCCTTATGAGGATCGTATGAGGGGTGGGGGGGGGGGGGGGGGGGGGGGGGGGCGGCGGTGTTCTATGTCGTCCACATGAAACATTCTTATCAACATTCTTGAAACTGTTATGTCTGGCATTGATAAGAGAGAGACACACGGTTATATATATCCATGCATGTCTGAAGGACTTCACAATATTATATGACTATAGACATTTTACATGATTCAATAGTCATTTACTCGACGCGTTTGACTCGGCTTGAAGTCACCACCACGAGAATCAAGTAACTGTAAAGAAAATCAGCTCATTCTGATAAATCAATAAATAATTGAATACTGAATTGAATTGAATTGAATTGAAATGAAATGAAATGAAATGAATTGAATTGAATTGAATTGAATTGAATTGAATTGAATTGAATTGAATTGAATTGAATTGAATTGAATTGAATTGGTGTGTTAACATCCGACGACGCATAATAAACTAATTTATAAATTTATATATATTTTATTATTTATTTTATTTTTATTAATTAATTAAATAAATAAATATAAATATAAATTGGTTGCATGAGAATGATTTACCGCAGGGTCCAGATTCACAAAGGTGCCTAAGTTCTAAGACGTCCTAGTTTAGACAAATCTTAGTGATATAAATCACGCATATGTAGTTCTGCAATGTCGTAAAGATAAAATATAGTTAAATATCAACAATCTAACTAATAATATTTAATTTGTGAATGTGTAGTAATACCCAGAGATGATTTATCTTGATTTATCCAGGTAGGATTTGCCTAATCTAAGACAAATTAAGAGTTATGCATCTTTTTAAATCCAGGCCCAGAAACTTATTGACCATTCTGAAAATTGATCTCTTAACCCTTACCTCTAAATCTTCAGTTACAACAGTACACAACAATAAAAACTAGTTTTCATATGTTGTGTCAAAGTTTCATTTTACATTGTTGCGCATGGTTGTCATTGAAGATTTTTAGAGAACCGTGATCAACTCTGGGTCCTTGATCGATTTTGAAAATGGTCTATTCATGTATATACATTGAAACAACAGGGTACGCATACCTTGCTTTTCACTCACTAGACAATTCGCTTTGATCGTTTCTCGGACGTTTTTCTTGAAAACAGACGTTTTAGATAATGGATGTCAGAGAAAACACGATTTCGGTCAGTTAAGTGGTTCTGACGGGCGCCAAGAAGAATGCATGTTGAGACATGTTTGTAACGTGGGAAATTATTGGTCCCCAACCTGTGGCGCCCGGACCCCTGGTGAATCGGTGAATCACTATTCACGAAATCATGTTAGTCTCAAAATATGCATTCCTATATCTTCACAGTATTATTGTCTCGTTTGTTCTCAATCGTTCAAAATTAGAGAACAAATACCGACACACATGCTAAACTAAACTAAACCATACAAACACCAATCCCCCCCCCCCCCCTTTATTGAGCCACTGGAGACGAGTCCATGAAAAATGTTACATTTGAAAGTAGTTCACGACTGAAAGGTTCAAAGATACCGAGATTTCTTTCTTTTTACATTATTTTTCTTTCATTTTTTTACGCAATTATTGCGTACAGGCACGCAGTGGTAAAACTACAACAAACATAATTTAATTTAATTGGACTTGTAATTCTATTCTTTAGGTTATATTCTCACGTTTTTCTAGCTATGAATGAATGTATGAACGTATGTATGAATACATGTATGATAAACAATGTGAGATCTTGTCGGCTTTTGGGCTCACCGAAGTGTGGAGCCAACCGGAAACGGCAGATGTGACTCCCAGGTCTAAGCACTGGCGTGTGTCAGATCTCCCTATTCAGACGAGAGAGGGGGAGGGGGGGGGGGCTTGGTGTGACGTCATACCGACCACATCCATTGCCTCGATAATCATCCCCTATATACCCAGCCCCCTGCCCTTTCAATATCATGCAATTACAATCACATTGGGGTGGCAACCCCTGTTCATATATTGAACCTAATTTTCACTGAAATTGACATAGGTAGAAAAGTATTCGTATCTAGTTCGTTTAGTGTCAAATTTTATACGCCCAAAGGATCTGTTTACTACTACTGTTTACTGTTTACTATCTGTTTACTGTCTACTAGTTACTAGAACCCTACAATAATATACTACTATTTTTGTAAAAAAAAAAAAAAAAAAAACAATCATATACTACTATTTTTGTATTGTATCAGTATATATATTCAACTTAACTATTTTATGCAGGGTACCTTAATAAAACACTACTACTATGTAAATCGTATATACACATTTCCTATTTAAAAGTGTATACGATAAGTATACCTTTATCTATGCTACCATTTTATGTTGTGTATAAACTTACATTCTTATGTACATATTTAAGATATGAGAATAAAATGGATTTTCGATTTGATTTTGATTTGAGTGTGGCATAACACGTGCCCAATTATAAAAGACAAATAAATAATGAAATGTTGAATGAAACGAATATCGCTTTGTTGACGCCTACAAATTGTGGATGGGCGATAAAAATATACTTTTGTGTACACTTAATTTTATTAAATTTGTTGCAAATGAGGACGGCCTGCTAAATAATTAGCCCGCCGCTAACTTGTTTTCTCGGTGGCAATTCCACCAATCAGAAGCGTGGTTTCGAAGGAGGAAGTTAGCGGCGGGTTAGCGGGCCGTCATAAAGACCATATGCACAATATGCAGTCAACTGTCAAGTTACGTGTAGGATTTGTTGCTATGGGATTGTTTTATTACATTCTATTTCCCATAAGAAAAACATACTCCATATCAACCATAAACAAACATCTGTACAGGCTTTGGAAGAAAATAGTGTGCATACATATATACATACACCGATTGTTTTGTGCATAATGCTACGTTTACAGCTACGCGTTGCGAGGGCGCGAGCTCCAATCAGTGGCTGAGTTTCATGCAAAGAAGTTAATAGTTTCACGCAAACTCGGCCACTGATTGGAGCTCGCGCCTTCGCTTCGCTCGCAACGCGTAGCTGTAAATCGACTATAACTCTGCCGATTTTCGACACCCTTTGAAATCTGTCTCTGCCAAGGTTGCCAGTTTTTTTACACTACAGTTTCACACACATGCGGCGTTGCAAATGCAATGTGGGAGCGACCTATGCACCGCCCTCTTGTGTTCTCATGGCACCAGCTGGCGGCGTAACCGACTGAAGCGAAGCGCGGCAAAACTCCACTCCAGTCAGTAGTAAAAGAGACGCGCCCGAGCTCGGTCATAGAGCCAGACGCCGCCATAGATCGACTCCGGAGGATTTCGCTGTATAAAAAGTGGTAGTGCGGTACTTTTAATAATATCGACAACAAGTGTTTTTAATGTGGTTGACCTAGTGTGAGTGTGTGTGTGTGCTTTTTTTTAGTGCCTTCTGTATTTTTTAATACGTGTGTTGTGGCGACATAAGGTTTTTTTGTTTTGTTTTTGTTTTTGTTTTAAGAATTATTATATAAATACGATATGAGATAGTGACCGTGTTGAAATCTTGGAGCTACTTTAGTTAGTGACAACATGAAGAAAACAGACGAAGAGGAACGCGAGGAATTGCGCTATCAGAGATGCAAAACCGACGAGGTAATTGTGACAATTATACACTAATTATTATTATTATTATTTGTGAGACATACACGGAATTGTTGTTGTCTATAATGCGTTATTGGGCGGTATTGCCTCGATTTGCCCATGTACAGATAGTATACATAGACACCGAGTTCGAATAATGTGTTTTATTGGACTATTTGAGGGAAATAACGCCTCCTCTCCCCCCCCCCCCCCCTATCGCGGCCCGCCCCCCTCGTGGTTACCACTCCAAACAAATGTTTGTGAAACATAAACGGGGGCATCTGTTCTCCTTAAAAAAACGAGTGAGATATATGTTGAAAGCCATTTTATAATATTATTATTAGTTTGTCAAAACTGATTGGCATGTAATTAGTAAATATTGGCCACGTGGGGTTCAGAAGGGGGAGTGGAGGGGGGGGGGGGGGGGCTCGCCTACTATTGCGGTTGATAGCGGATTGTGAATATTTGTGTCTACCTACATATATATATTTTTAGAGACATCGTGGGGGGGGGGGGGGGGGGGTGATTTTGAGGGTCTTTAGCTTTAGGGATTTTTTGTCTTCAAGACATGAAATCGTGTCAAATTACTAAGCCGAAAAGTTGAACCTGTGGTGCTACGTTTGGGAATCCGGGTTCCCCAACCTTCCACCCTTCCCCCTCTAAATAAAAGAGTCTACGCCGCTGAGTGTACCAGGTTTATATGTCTTGTTTAACAAGTGTGTGCCTTTATAGATGTTCACGACCATTCATGATTCAGACTGGGGACAGGTGACAAAATCATCATCTATTTGAATTTCACACAAAACGTTCCAATCAAGGTGATTAATTTCCAGTAAAGCGTGGGAAGAATACTGCATTAGAAATTCTTTCCTGAGTTGTTTGCAAATTCCTCTTATGAATATTCAAATCAAGCGTATATGTTTTTTTGAGATTTTTAAAACTTTCTTAAATGAATTTTTTGGATTGATTGAACAATCGCATCATAAATTATTAATTGATAAACTATTATAAGCACTTGCGTTGTTATTAGATTGAATTAGTATTATGTCCGATACCGATTGCCATTGTTAATAACCTTGTGGAATTAAGTTAATCGGCTAGTACGAAGTTTATTTTAATTATAATATCCTAAAAGATGTATTCAAAGAAAGAAGGTGTGATATGGACAGCTCGGACCCTATTAAAAAACATGTTTTTTTTAAACTAGGAAAACGCTCCGCGTTGACAGATGAGCGATTTTTTTCAATGTATCAAATCAAATCAAATAAATCATTTGCATATCATATTACTCTTAAAAAAAAAAAAAATACCTTTATAATAAACATACGATTTTTTTACAAGATGGCGGATCAAGTTACAACATTATAACTAAAGTATATTATTTCTTGATACTTTGCTAATTAAGGCACGAAATATAATTTAAATCCGTTAAGAAGTTTTCTTTAAAGAAACTAAAACCTTCAAGTTGATGGATTTCCGCATAATTTCATTCGACCGTTGTCTACTCAATAGGCTCTAATTCATAAACTATTAAACATATCAGTGTATGGAAAGTTCCATAATGTAGATACAGACTAAATCTAAAATGAAATATTGTTTAATCATACAATAACTCGCATTTAAACTATAATAATAGCTTTTTAAATTGTCGACCAAGTTTGTTGTTATTTTCTGCATGTTTGCCGTGAAAGTCATAACACATAACACGTCATAGTAGCCATTCTATGATAGCTATCAAAATTCCAAATACATAGTAAGAAAGGTCTGACTGCGTAAGCCATTTCGGCAGCATACTATGTGCATCTAACTTCAATGGTCCGCAAATGCGAATCATATCGGTGAAACACTGTAAAAATGAAGACAGATATAGCTGAAAATAAACAATATTTTTTTACCACATGGTGGTTAAAGCTGCAATTTTGAAACTGTTGTCGTTAGTTGGTACTATTGATATGGACTTACATATAAAAAAGTAATTATATCGGTGTGTAAGTTTTTATTTAATTAAATAAATAAGAAAACATGTGTTTCAGTTGTTAATTTTTTGAAGGTTGGCATCTTACGTCATTGTAGCCATTTTATGACATCTATCGAAATTCCAAATAAAACTGAGAAAGGTATGATTGCGTACGCTATTTTTGTGTTTACTATGTGCATCTTACTGCAAAGATCCGCAAATGCGAACGATATCGGTGGAACACCGTAAAAATGAAGAAATTATTGTTGTAAATAAACAATATTTTTTTATGACATGACGGGTAAACTTACAATTTTGAAACTATTGTCAAGTATTACAACTATTGATGTTAACCTACACGTGAAACATAATTAAAATCCGTGTGTTAGTTTTTATTTAATTAAATAAATAAACAAATTTTGTTTTTCAGAAATTAATTTTTTGTAGGTTGGCATCCTGACGAATTTTGCTGGTTATGTTAACAGCATCAAGTTTAGTAGTCACAAATGTTGACCGAAAATTTCAGCCAAATACGTCAAGCCGTTTGACCTGTGTGCGACGAACAAAATTTGGCGCACATACATACATACATACAGACATACATACGTACACACAGACAAAGCGCCGATCGAGTTGTATGGAAAGATTCACTCCGCTTCGCTACGCTCATCTAATTATAATTTTAACTAGGAAAACGCTCCGCGTTGCCAGATGAGCGAGTTGGTTCAATGTTTTAAAGCAAACAAATCTTTTGAATATCATCTTTCTCTTTAAAAAAAAAAAAATACCTTAATAATAAACAAATGATTTTTTTACAAAATGACGAGGCAAGTTACAACCTTATAACTTAAGTATATTATTTCTTGATATGTTGCCAATAAATGCACGAAATATTATTTAAATCCGTTCAGAAGTTTTTTTTAAAGAAATTAAAACCTTCAAGTTGATGGATTTCCGCATAATTTCATTCGGCCGTGGTCTACTCAATAGCCTCTAATTCATAAACTATTAAACCTATCAGTGTATGGAAAGTTCCATAATGTAGATAGAAACTATATCTAAAATGTTATTTAAGTTAATCATACAATAACCCGCTTTTAAATCATAATAAAAGCTTTTTAATTTGTCGACCAAGCTCGTTGTTAACATTTGCATTTTTGCCGTGAAAGTCATAAAACATAACACGTCATTGTAGCCATTCTATGATAGCTATCAAAATTCCTAATACATAGTGAGAAAGGTCTGACTGCGTAAGCCATTTCGGCAGCATACTATGTGCATCTTACTTCAATGGTCCGCAAATGCGAATCATATCGGTGGAACACTGTAAAAATGAAGACAATTATAGCTGTAAATAAACAATTTTTTTTTACAACATGGCGGTTAAAGCTACAATTTTGACACTGTTGTCGAGTGTTGGTACTATTAATGTGAACTTAAATATATAAAATTATTTATATCGGTGTGTAAGTTTTAATTAAAATAAATAAATAACAAAACACGTGTTTCAGTTGTTAATTTTTTGTAGGTTGGCATCAAATGTCATTGTAGCCATTCTATGACAGCTATCGAAATTCCAAATAATAGTGCAGAGGAATTGTTACGTACGCTATTTTTGGTGTATACTATGTGCATCTAATTGCAAAAGTCCGCAAATGCGAATCATATGGGCGGAACACTGTACAAATGAAGAAATTATTGTTGTAAATAAACAATAATTTTTAATAACATGGCGGATAAACGTACATTTTTGAAATTATTGTCAATTGTTGGTACTGTTGATATAAACCTACATGTGAAACATTATTTAAATCCGTTTGTAAGTTTTCATTTTATTAAATAAATAAACAAATTTTATTTTTCAGTTATTAATTTTTTGTAGGTTGGCATCTTGACGAATTTTGCTGGTTATGTTAACAGCATCGAGTTTAGTAGTCACAAATGTTGACAGAAATTTTCAGCCAAATACGTCAAGCCGTTTGACCTGTGCGCGACGAACAAAATTTAGCGCACATACATACAGACATACATACATACAGACATACATACACACAGACAAAGCGCCGATCGAATTGTATGGAGAGATTCACTCCGCTTCGCTACGCTCATCTAACTAGGAAAACGCTCCGCGTTGCCAGATGAGCGAATTTTTTTGGTGTATTAAAGCAAACAAATCTTTTGAATATCATATTACTCTTTAAAAAAAAAAAAAACTTTATAATAAAGATATGATTTTATACAAGATGGCGGATCAAGTTACAACCTTGTACCTTGTGTATAATTTTTCTCGATATGTTGCTAATAAATGCACGTAATGTGATTTTAATCCGTTAAAATGTTTTCTTTAAATGAATTAAAACCTGTAAGTTGATTTTTCAATGGAATTTCGCATAATTTCATTCGACCGTGGTCTACTTAATAGGCTCTAATTCATAAACTATTGAGGCTACCAGTGAATTGAAAGTTCCATAATGTAGATACAGACTATATCTAAGATGTAATATTGTTGAATTATACAATAACCCGCTTTTAAATCATAATAAAAGCTTTTTAATTTGTCGACCCAGTTCGTGGTTAACTTTTGCATATTTTCCGTGAATGTCATTAAATATAACACATCATTGTAGCCATTCTATGTTAGCTCTCAAAATTCCAAATACATAGTGAGAAAGGTATGACTGCGTAAGCCATTTCGGCAGCATAGTTTGTGCATCTAACTTCAATGGTCCGCAAATGCGAATCATATCGGTGGAACACTGTAAAAACAAAGAAAATTACTTCCGTAAATAAACAATATTTGTTTATAACATGGCGGTTAAAGCTACCATTTTAAAAACTAATGTCGAGTGTTGGCAGTATTGATGTGGACCTACGTATAAAAAATCAATAATATCCGTGTGTAAGTTTTAATTTAATTAAATAAATAACAAAACATGTGTTTCAGTTGTTAATTTTTTGTAGGTTGGCATCTTATGTCATTGTAGCCATTTTATGACAGCTATCGAGATTCCAAATAATAATGCATAGGTATTGTTACGTACGCTATTTTTGGTGTATACTATGTGCATCTAATTGCAAAAGTCCGCAAATGCGAATCATATCGGCGGAACACTGTAAACATGAAGAAATTATTGTTGTAAATAAACAATATTTTCTTATAACATGGCGGATAAACGCACAATTTCGAAATAATTGTCAATTGTTGGTATAGTTGATATAAACCTACATGATAAACATTATTTAAATCCGTTGGTAAGTTTTCATTTAATTAAATAAATAAACACATTTTATTTTTCAGTAATTAATTTTTTGTAGGTTGGCATCTTGGCGAATATTGCTGGTTATGTTAACAGCATCGAGTTTAGTATTAACGGGTGTTGACCGAAAATTTCAACCAAATACGTCAAGCCGTTTGACCTGTGCGCGACGAACAAAATTTAGCGCACATACATACAGACATACATACATACATACATACATACACACAGACAAAGCGCCGATCGAGTTGTATGGAGAGATTCACTCCGCTTCGCTACGCTCATCTAATAATGTAGGCCTATATTGTATATTTTTTTAAACACATGTATGAAAGTTTTTCTTATATCCGTATACTTTCCACTAATAGATTGACTTGTCATTTTCACGTCATCATTTCGAAGAAAACTAAGTATGAAGTAGGAGAATCTATAAATATAATATATATACAATAACAAGGGGTGGCCAGATCGCTGCCCCAGGATACGACAATAAGGAAACTGTTTTTCTTATGCACGCAATCTGCTCGTTTTCATTTTAGTGACCGGTCAATGTTAATTTCCCAACAAGTCTGTTATTTTATCGAAACCGATTTGAAACCCTCCATGGTAAAAAGCGATAGCTAAAAATAAATATGAGTGGAGTTGCCGGACATAAAACTTACGTCCGTACAATGTTACCAACAATACAATCATGTAACATATAACGCTTCAAGCTCTTCAAGATATTGAAATCGTGATTCCTACGTGGAATTTTGGTTTTGTATGAGTTAATCAATTAATGTAAAATATTGCAACTATCACGATCTATTTCTGTAATAAATTATAAATTATTGAATGAATGGATTAACGAATGAATCACAGAATTTAATCGTGACAACTATAACATTTTTTAAGGTTGTATAATCATTTTTATTTTTTAATTTATATGGGCGAATATTTCGAAATGCGGATATTTTAGCATCTTGTACGTCATCTACAGAAACTTGAAACAGCACTTTTAGTAACCGATATTATTTGATTAAACATCTATTTATTGTACCAATCACAAAATAATTACAGTCATCTACTATAAGACATTTTAACATGACAACCATATATTGCCAATGATAAAATATGATAAACATTTATTTATAGCAACACAGTAACTGTATTTGTAGTTTTCGATGTGTGGAATATATCATTACTATAAAAAAAACACGTTAGTTTTGCCTGATTTAACACTAGACAATCAAGTACACACACAATTGTTACAATCTGGTTCGAGATCAGCGATTAACATACATTTATGGGTTTCACCTTGATCAGGTAGGTAACATTTCCTGTTTCGCGAATCAATTTCCTTCATTGCGTTTATATAACGTGTGACTCAATTATTGCAGGTGAGAACATATTCGATCAAGTTAAGTATGTTTGACTATGTTTGTGACAATGTTTTTATAGTCACTTTACCGCTAAAACATGCGTCTAAACTTACACTCCTCACGTCTAAATAAAACGGATAACAGGATTTCTCTCTAATTTTACGTCCTAGTATAAAAGTGTCAAATTGATGACTTTCATTACGAAAAAACAATATATGTATTTTGAAAGAGTATATAAAAAATTAAAAATGTATACATTTGTAGGGCCTACACGTTGAAACTACATTGTGTACAAATGTAGCCTACATATTTTATAATTTTTTAGTTATTCTTTCAAAATTAATATCTTGTGTTTTCGTAATGAAAGTCATCAATTTGGCACTTTTATACTATGACGTAAAATTATAGAGAAATCCTATTATCGGTTTAGACGTGAAGAGTGTAAGTTTAGACGCATGTTTTAGCGGTAAAATGAATACTTCCGAAGCAGTTACAGTGTGAAATGAATGAAATGAGTAAAAGAATTGTCTATTGGCAATACGTATGATCTATGAAATTATATTCTTTCAAATTTTAAGGGGATCTGCAATGTCGATAACGAGAAAAACGAAGCTTCCCGCGGATTAGAACATGTGCGACGTAGCTCTGCCTGTCGTACGAGGCGACTACAAAAGCATCGCAAACGTCTACGAACTGGGAGCATGGGCAGAACCCCTAGGCCTCCCCACACAACCTTTCATCTGAATGTCAATTCAATTCAAACCACCCTTGCGAATGTGAGGTTCTATTGCTGTACATAATAGTTGTCAATGCTGATGTGGGATGTTGTAATAATATGACGAGGGGTTGTTGGTCTAAAGCGTCGTTCACAACCAATAAGCGTGCGAAAATTAACGTGTACAAATTTTAGAAATTGTTTTAGGTGTTCAGAATGAAATTTCACAAATGAACATAAACCAATCAGATATGACTTCACTTTCCGCGATAATCCGACCTTCTATTATCGTACAAAATGTTCTGAGCTTTGCACAAGATTAATGAAAAGTGAATCGTCCATTATAACCTCAACAGCTTTCTTAAAACCCGCAAACAAACTCGAAATATGTGTATTTGGTTTTGTGCGCATGCGCACAATTTAGAAAATTACTGAAATTAGCTGTAAAGTTGAAGTTGGATCAACTTTTCGATAATTACGTGTAGCGATAATTTCGCGAATTTCCATGTGAACATAGGCATATGAACTGCATTGGACTAACTTCGTAATTTTCATAAGTTACGTACGCTAATTGGTTCTGAACGGGCCTTAAGAGCTGCGAACCAGAATTCATCGGATAGATCAAGAGTATCCAACCAAAAACAGTATAATCACTCAGTTAACCTTGATTGATCTGCGTGTTCCAATATTCATGTTTCTAACATGTTGCAGAATCAATCTCAAGCTAAGCCCACTCTCATCCAATTCAACCTCAACTGTAGTATAGAAGAGACTTTGGAAAGAACCACAACGGAATGCGCATCGTTGCTTAGTTAGATATAGGGATTGCCAAACCTGTTTATTTGAAAAGACCGGCCATTCTGCAGTAAGCACGTGTGTGTAGTAGAGTGGGCGCCGACTAATAAGGGGGGGGGGGGGGGGGGGGGGGAGCCCACCTGTAGCGCTCAATTTCAATAGCGGATTTTGAATTGGAATGCAGAACAAGTTAGCAAATCTTACGAGGAAAGACCCCCCCCCCCCCCCCTCTCGGCATATAGAAACCGTGCTAAATTACTGTGTATTTTAATCACTTTTCAATAATGCTTTAGCTACATGACATCAAAAAGGTGAAAACCAGACTCAATTGGGTTCGTAAGAACTAAATACTAAGACAAAACATTTTCTAGGGTTCATGGTTGGTGATATAAATTTATTTGTTATTACGTTAATTTAAAATAACCGCACTAATTGCAACACGACTCGTTTTTTTTTTAGAACATTATTCAATTCTTTCTAATACAAATTTAGGCCGGTATTCACTGTTTTTGTTAGTTGGTGTAGCAATATATTGAGATAATATAATTAAAATACAATACTTTTGCTTGGTTTTAATAAAGGCGGCAGTCTTTCCTCTTAGATGGATGTTCAAGTTCTTTACCAGTCAATGACTCCTGACTGGTCCTGCTACAGCTAGTTGGATGAGAGGTCTCGAACAACTCTTGTCATTTCTCTATTCATCTCACTTGGCCTCCATCATTATTCCTCATCCAACATTCTCACTCCTCTATTCATCTCACTTGGCCTTCATCATTATTCCTCTTCCAACATTATCACTTCTTCAAACTGGCCGACCCTCTTGAGAACTAAACGCACACCAACCCCCCCCCCCCTCCAATGCTCCCTTAACTCCCTTAACCCCCCCCCCCCCCTTGCCCATCATTTTAGATCCCCTTACGACAACCCCGATGATGTGCAATGGATCTTAGTTTGGAGTTCATAGTCGTCCCCTACCCCTAAGAGCACCCGTTGTTGCTAAAGACTTGATTCCTTGGAAAATAACATGCATGAAATTGTTACCGGCTGGCAATAACGGGCGCCCCTACGGGTAGGGGACGACAAGAGTGCAGATTTTTTAGTTTGACATGATTTGATTTGAAGCTCCATCCCTTAGTTATAACAAATACGATTGATTATAGATAAAATATAATATTACATGAATTAATGTGATGTGATTTTGTCAGGTTGACAGGGGGGTAAGGAGTGGTTATATAGCGATGGAGGGAAGCAGCAGGGGAGCGTCAAACCAGGGGCGTTGGAAGTACATTTTGCTAGGGGGGGCAAGCACTTATGGGTTACAGAATATAAATAATATAAATAAATGTAGAAATGGCTTTTTCGAGAAATTTAGGAAGTCGTTCCAACTACCATCAAGTCTCACCGATGAAATTGTTCTGGCCGTATTACGGTGGTCCATTTTTATATTTAGGCACCCTTTGTATTCTTAATTTTGTTTAGTTTATGTATAAATTGTAATTTGTTACGATTTTCGTTTTAATATTATTGTAGGTTATTCTGTGTCTTACGTCAAAAGCTTTGGCTGCAGAGACCGAATAAAGGTTGTTATTATATTTATACGTTCTTATAAAAATGTTTCCTTTTCTTGAAAAAAAAAAAAAAAAAAAAACACCTGTGTACAAACATATGGAATAGCTATATTTAACTCACCATTGATGAACAGCATAGCGGTGATGATAAGTTCGTGCCGAATCAAACATCACAGTTTTTTTTCGGTCAATCCCACTTCAATCTTATGCAAAGTTTTCATGTATTAGTTTCTACGGCCTTCACTAACACCAACGATAACTTCATCGTATTACAGTAAATAATACACACACATACGTCTATATATACATATGCACAACACAAGCAACAACGAACGAACAAGCGGTAAATTTTGGAAACTTAAAAATGGTTTAATTTTATGTTTGTGGCTCAAACGCTCAGCATTCAGCACGCCCTGAATACCTCAGCTCGTTTGGGTGTTTTCTTTGCAAATTTATTGCAAATTTATTTTATGTTCAAGCTCATGAAACGTTCGTTATGACTGTGCAGTACCCCGTCTGGGCCCGGGAAAGAATAGGCCCAGGGTGACTCTGCCAGTCGTAAGAGGCGACAAAAGGAGACCCGTCTGGGCCCGGGTTGACCCCCAGCAAGATGGGGCGCGGTCAAACCCAGCCCGGCGGAGCTTGGGGTAGAATAGGCCGAGTGACTCTGCTAGTCGTAAGAGGCGACGAAAGGAGACCCTGTTCCTTTCCCCCCACTGTCCCACTGAAGATTTCTCCACCCACATGGCCCTGCCCTCCCTTGCTGGACTCCCTTTATGACGACTCCCGTTCCGACGACTCGGTGTTCCATGAAATCATTTCACTTATGCCCACCGTAATAAGTAATAACAAACCTTTTTTGTTACAATTAGAATAGTGTCCGGTCATAGGAAATACCTGCTTATCTCTCCGAATAATCCTAGACGAAGGGACACACAGGCCTGCGCTTTGTTGTGCAAACTCGGCTGTGAGTCTTTCAAAAGCAAAACCTTCCATTCAATTTCCAGGAATCAATAAGAAAACTATGAACAATTGAAACAGACTGTTACATCCCCAAAAATCTATTTGAAAGTTGGGAAATATAAATTAAACTTTCAAAAATGATATCTTGTTATTTTAAGGACGTAATATGTTGTTTCAAAGACTATTAAATCAGTGCATCGCATTTCACAGTATGGGGATGGGGGGGGCAAAAATATACTATTGCCCCCCCTGAAGTTTCTAGGGGGGGCAAGCGCCCCCTCTGCCCCCCCCGGTTCCAACGCCACTGCGTCAAACTAAGAAAATCTCAAGTCTATGAATACGGACCTCGGTTGACGTCATATGACCCAGCTGTCGAGTGAATGACAGCCAAGTCAAAATTTATGCCCACAAAAAGATAAAAGCGTAACTATTTTCGGGGATACATCTTCCAATTACCTTAAATAGTACATGTACCCGTCACTGTACACTTAACAAAAGTCAAAAGTCAGTCATTGCAGTAATACTTAAAAGTACGTCGTAAGACACTACGTGAATGAGAGAAATGTACCTCACTCACTTTGCTGCGAACTGATACTTTGTCTCGGTGTTATTACCGCGCTCGTTTAACGAGAATCACTTTGGACATCATAAAAAGCCGACTGTGTTGCATATTCTGTGAGTCTTGCATGCGTTGCACGTAACACCTTGGTATTACGTTATCTTATCTCTCCGAGTCATCCTTATCGTCATCCTAAATCACTCTTACTTAATATAGCAGTCAAAGGATTTTACATAACACTCGTAAACAACCATATACTTGATAACTTGAAGGTTCTTTTGAGCTGTGAAGTTTTTTTTAGTTTTTTTTTTTATTAAACTGGATTTGAATGATTACGAAAAACGGTTATAGTAAGTTCAAAGTGAGATAGTTCATGAAGAACTGTATTCGAAAAACATGTAACTAATTATTATAGAGGCCGGTATAGTTTGTATTTTAGAGTTTCGTTTAATAGAACTAGGGTGTGACATCAAAGGTAATATTTCCAGTTCACACTCCAATGCTGTTGTTACTAACATAATAAATAATGACAACGATAGTAATTAGGATTTTTAGGATGCCAAAAAGAGAAATAATTGCAAAAAACATACTAAGATGACTAAGTTCAGTTCTATCGTAATTACTATACACACTGATTTGAACATTGTAATATTCAGTGGCGTCGGGAGGGGGGGGGGGGGGGTGGATAATGAGAGCGTCCCCCCCTCCCCCTCCTCCTTCCATGGGGTCTAAGAGAATTTTACTAAAAATTGAAGTGACCTGAAGACAAAATTGATTTTGCAGGCACTCAGGCACAGGTAAAACCTCATCAAGTGTTTGCCTCCAGTGGCTGGAGCTGTGAAGGTACATAGAGTGGTCCTCGCCAGTGACGTAGCTAGAAAACCACGGGCCCCCGGGCAATAGAACCTAAATCGAGCTGGCGGGCCCCTACCACAGACTTGTAAACGTAATTTTGTATTGTGTCCGGGATCATGTTCATTATCATTATTTAAAGGCGTATCTCAAATCTCTATTTTGACGCTAGCCGACTAGCTTTTTCACGTCGGCTAATACAACTATTGACAATTGTTGTAAATATTGTCACTAATTGTTGCATTAGTCTCCCGACTAGCGCCAGGATTGTTTTTTACTGAAAAGCAACAATAATGAAAACTGGTATCTGGCACGAAATCTTCAATTTGTACAGCCACAGATAATTGTTTGTAGTGTGGTACAGCCATTGCTTTAGAACTTCCAAACTTACCCGATAGCAAACGAATTGATTAGGTGATCGTAAGATAAAATTTTTATAAGCGATTTTCGATCGCAAGTGTTCTCATTCCATGCATTATTCTCGATTTTGAAAATGAGCGTTCTGAACTTCAACAGTAACTGGTAGTGTTAGGAACTCATCATCAATGCCGTTCACAGAACAAACTTCAGTAAAATAGAATGAAGTAATTTGAAACTGTACTTTTATAGACGCACGATTTACAATCTCGTTTCTTGAACATGACTGAAATTAGATGATCTGCACCGGCAATTATTAATTTAATAATTTATCGTAGGAATTTCGTATGAGTTTATTGAAGCTTATAAACAATGATAGGTTTCCAACTCAGGCCAGACTAGAAACCGGGCCCCTCTAGACCACCGGCCCCCGGGCTTCGCCCGGGCTGCCCGGGCTATTCCTACGCCACTGGTCCTCGCCCCCCTTTGAAAACATACTTTCGAGCTCCAACGTGCTTGCTATATTAATCATGAGTCATGATGTATTGTGTAAAAACATGTGTGCCGAACCACACTCAGTTACACAGGTGGTTCTAGGAAGGGCCTATTATGAAGCACTTACCGAGACACTGCAAGAAAATGAGAAAAGCGTTAAGGCTGTTTTATACATAAATATTTGTATTTTCATTAGTCATTCAGTTATTCACGAAGGGAAGGAAGTTCAAGAAAATGATGTGTCGAGCTTGGCATGCCGATACTGATTCCTGGGATGCACAAATCAATGGTGGAAACACCCCTTTACCCAACTTAATGATGATGGAATAAAGAGTAGCAATTATGTATATAAGTGTTGGTACCATTTAAACTCTAGCATTATTAACAGGGGAACGGTGCGGCGTTCTAACTCTTAATAAGATTCGACATAGTGAACCAACACACATTCCAAAAGCATAATATAAAAAAAAAACGTTGTGCATGTATGTTTTCCAGCCGTTATTGGAATTGGCTCCGCAACCCGCTCTGTACACCCCTGTCTTCCTATTATTGTTACTCTCTTGATTGGAGAGGTTGGCCAACCACACCCCAGCATTGTCTTTGGGACATTATCGTCTATCAACTGATGAACTGAAGTCACGCGGCCATTCTATTTCGATTTCATTTCACAGTTCAAACCCTTCTCTATTGAGTCCCACATGACTGACTTCAAACCCAAAACACCCAAATAACAAACAGGAGCGTCATCCAACAACTATCTATGTTTTTAAATTTTGATTTCAGGACCCATTGCCAATATCCATCTTGCATTTAAACACAATCGGTGAAAATGACAATGACAAAGACAATGACAATGAGAATTGTGTAAGTTATATACAAGATTACGAAGTTTATATTATCACGCACATGCACACGCACACGTGCACTCACTCTCGCATGCACGCACAGAAGATGGTGTATACACACATACACACACACACGCATGAACAATCTTGCACGAGCCCCTTCCCCCCCCCCCCAATAGACAATGCATGACAATTGATTGATTTGGTTGTGAAATTAAGGCCATTGAACCCTGTGTTCCAAGCAACCTTGTATAGTTTGTATTGTAGGTATAGACCAAGCGACAAAGGTAAATTAGAGGTAAGACAGTAACCTTCTTTTTTCTCTAACATTGTGTACCCTCCTTGTTATTTTCTAGTCTCAATCAATTTATGAAGTCATGAAGTCATATTATTTCTGAAGGATTTACTTTTGTCGCCTGGAGTACATTGACGATACATATGTGCAGTTTATATAATTGTTATATTAACAGTAGAGGGGGGGAAAGGGGGTAAGATACTAATGCTAAAGAAATTTTAAGTGAGAAACACATTCTAAAATCTTGATAGCTTTCTCAGTAAAATTCACCGAATATACATTACTTATTTATATAGCTTAATTATGTAGCTTACTTAAAACTTTATTGAAGCAGTTGTATAGTGGGATTTTTCTTAGCCAAAATATTAAGATTTTTCTTAGCCAAAATATTAAGTTGTGCTGGATATACTGACAAATACTGGTAGAGAGAAAAAGAACTGAGAAGTGCGTCAAACAACGACTCACAGATAATCACGATGAACATGAAGGAACACGCCGGACGTGGCATACAAAAGGAAGTACAACTATTTGGTAGTGTAATTGACCTGTGGGTGGAACTCGTATTATAATTAACCACGCTACGCTACTCTAGCGTGATACGCTACGCTACGTTACGCTACGCTTTGACTAAACGTTAAGTAGTAAAGTAGTAGTCAAGTTAATGACCCATAATAATGTGAATTATCTCATTCACATACTAAACTCACCAAAACAATGAGACCTATAGTATATTAGCCCCAACGTAAATAGTCTTTGATACCTGGTTTATGACGTATTATTACACGAGTAGGTGAAATTACGTGGGTAATTTTTATGTGTGAACGCTTGAAACTTGCTACCCTGTACGAAATCTAACTCGGGTAATTTACGCGGGTATCCAGGTTATAAAGCGTCGCGCACACTTATCCGAACCGAACCGCGCCGAACGGAAGGGAAATTTTCCGATCGAATTAAATACATGTATTTCAATGCGAGCCCGCACACTTGTCGGAACCGAAGCGGCCGGCGGCCGGGCGGCCGGTCGGCCGTTCTCGACCGAGAACCTCATCGGAAGACTTCCGTTCGGCGCGGTTCGGTTCGGATAGGTGTGCGACCCCTAACGGAACTTCCGATGCCCTTCGTGTACGTTCGACATACTTTGGGGCAGTTCGGGGTTTCACCCTCGCAGTTTGTGCATGCAAGATCAATCAGAACAAGGGACAAACTCAGTAAATTATCTCTCAAACAACCAGACAACCTAGTACTGAAGGAGAAATACAAACAGTATCGTAATTATTTATGTTATCTGATAAAACAAACAAAAAACCAATTTTATAAGAATCAAATAACAGAAGCGAAAAATATAAGGAAAGTGTGGAATATTATAAATGATATAACCAATAAACCTAGTAAAAAAGTTAAAATTAAGTGTATTAACACTGATCTCGGAAAGATTCAGACTAAAGACGATCCTAATACAGTGGCTAACACATTTGTTGACTTTTTCACAGATATTGGTAGGCAAATGGCCGAGAATATAAAGTCAAAAACAGTTCCCCAACAATATGCACATTTTAACAATGAAAATATACGCGTACAAGATACGGTGTTTTTAAAACCAGCGAGTGATAGTGAAATAGCACAATGTATTGACGAATTGAAAAGTAATGCAGCACCAGGAATAGATCAAATCAAAGCTTCAACAATACAAATAGTTAAATTATATATAATAAAGCCTTTAAAACACATTTTCAACACAAGTTTCACTACAGGTATTTTCCCAAAAGGTTTCAAAAATGCGGTTATCATACCAGTGCATAAAAAAGATGACCAAGAGTCAGTAAGTAACTATAGACCAATTTCACTTATTAGCAATCTTGCAAAAATAATGGAAAAATGTATCAAAAATAGATTGTATAATTTTCTTGAAACTCATAAAATATTGTCTCCAAACCAATTTGGTTTCCGCAATAACATCGGCACAGAAGACGCAATTTTAAAGCTAACCAGGGAAATACTTAAAGTAGTTGATACAAAATAAAAAAGCACTAGTTCTATACTTAGATCTTGCTAAAGCATTCGATACTGTCTCCCACCAAAATCTAATACAAAAACTTGAGCAATATGGAATTAGAGGACTAGCACTGGACCTTATTAAAAGCTATTTGACAGGAAGAGAACAGTTTGTTCGTATCGATGAAACTCTTAGCAAAGGTAGGAATATTGAGTTTGGTGTACCACAAGGCACAACTTTAGGTCCACTGCTCTTTCTAATCTACATTAATAATTTGTGTTGCACAAACATTCAAGGAAGAATTGTTACTTTAGCTGATGATACTGCGTTGATCTTTGAAGGGTTCACATGGGAAGACGTATACGAAGTGGCGGAGAGGGAAATGAAACACATAAAATCAATTTTAGATATAAATCTACTTACGCTTAACGTAGCTAAAACTAATTACATGACTTTCTCTCCATACAAGAACGATCAACCTCAAAACTTATCCCTGAAAATACACCAACAAACCTGCACCACAGACCGTAATGTATGTGACTGCCACGCACTTGCAAAGGTATATGACACAAAATACTTAGGCGTGGTAATAGATCAACATCTTAGGTGGGATCGACACATTAACGACCTAACCAAAAAATTCGAAATTCACTTTACAAGTATTACTCGTTAAGAAATATACTGAGTCCCTCTACACTACGCACAGTCTACTTTGCATTTACGCAATCACTGATACAGCACGGACTCACAAGCTGGGGAGGAGCTAGTCTCACACACCTAACTCTACTTAACACTACTCAAAAACACATATTAAAAATCTTACTCAGCAAGCATTTTTTATATCCATCAGAACAGGTATTCATCGAATCAAAGCTACTGTCAATTAGGAAATTATATATTAAAATTACTCTCACTAACGTTTATAAGAATAACCTGATGTATCCAACAATCCCTCACACAAAATTAACGCGCAACAGATCAAGAAACCAGCTACTTATACCACGGGTTACAAAAGGAATTGCACAAAAACACTTTCTCTATCTAGGACCTAAAATGTTTAATCTGCTCCCCTTGACAATTACAGAAAAAAGATCTAAGACAACTTTTACAAAAATGGTGACTCACTGGTTGACTGACAAATCAGAACAAAAAGTTGAAAACATAATTAAATTACAACCTAATAGACACAAACATACATAACGACATTTAAACAGCTTATACATACCCTACATATAAATTTCTATCATAAAAAATAGTATAGAAATGTAAAATTGAAAGCAATAAAAACTGAAAGTGCATCAATTAAAATATTAAGGAATTAATCATAGTCCTCAATATCGTCTCGTCAACCCACACAATCTTACTAGTTATTTATAATTTTAAATTTAAATTAAATGCATAGTTATAGTCTAGTTTTTAAGTCAATACTTAGTTAAATATATTATTTTATTCAGTACTCCACACACCTGATAGTATATACCTACTGACTCACAAGACTAACTTCTGTCAGTAGGTATTGATCAACGAAAAAACAAATGTATTGTAATTCATATTGATTTGTAATAATGTGGTAATTGAATAAAATTGAAATGAATGAAATGAATGAATGAAGGTGTACGATAAACACGTGCTGTATGAACACAACAATGAACGACGAAAAGTTAATTTCGCTTGTACAACAATACGTTGTCGTGTACCCAAAATTTTCTCTTCTTTCTTTCTTCCTCCTCCTCTTCATTAACCAAAAGACATACGCCTTACATAATAATGTCTTCATCACTACTGCTCGAATCTATGACCAAAAACTGACTGAGCAGACTGACATTACGATCGTGGAAACTGGAAAGCACGTTGAAGTTGGTGCGCGCGCAACTAGCAGACGTCTTTTCGCTTCCGTTCGGTTCCGACAAATGTGCGCTGAACCATCCGCCGTCGGCCGACGACGGGGCGCTTCGGCGCGGTTCGGTTCGGATAGGTGTGTTTGTCGTTTTCAGTCTGTTCCTTGAGCTTATTGTTTGTTTAATCTATTGTATCTGAGTTTGTATTTATTTACCGACGTCGCCTCGCCCTATCAGCAACATACCTAATCTCGAGACACATTTATAAGTTTTTAAACAAACAAATACGTTCTCAAAAAACAAGATTTTCTAATATTGATTTGAACTTATTATGAACTTTATCTATTCAGATTAACGTCTCGTATAGAGATCAAATTTCAAATAAATACTCTGATCTATCTAATCCATGTTTTTCATGCCGTGTAGACATAGGCGTGCGCAGAGGTTGATCAATGGGGGGGCACAATAAATTCCCAATGAAAGTACTTCACGGCGGCGCCAATGGGGGGGTGTGGGGGGATGTCCCTCACAAAAAGCTCCGCAGGAGATTTTTTAAAGACATGCATTTTTAAACGTGTTTTAAGCGTATTATAAGGAGTACAGGTTGTCTGATCAATGGGTTAATTTCACACGATTATTTGTGGATATCAGTGATATCATTGTTACAAAGTGAATGAAGTGGTCAGTCCCACAGCCAAAATCTTGGCGGTAAGGCAACAGTTGATGTTGAGGCCGGTCAGCTGATTCCAACGTCATTCCAATCTAGAACTTCAGGTAATATTGGAACCATTATGTCAGACGTCAGCATTTTTGTCGCGCATTACGACAGGCACTATTCTGGACCTATTCTTTCCCGGGTCAACGCCCAACGGGCAAGACAGTAGGAGCAACAGTGACAGTTTGAGGAATATATTTAATATAAGGAAGATCCTATAGGTCCTTTTCTCGTCTTTTACGATCGGCAGGCGTATGCCGTATACCCTGGGCCAAATTCTATTTTTTTTAAAAAAAAGCTCGTTTATCCTAATGGGGGGGGGGGGGGGGGGCTGCCCCCCTTGCCCCCCCCCCCCCCCTCCTGCGCACGCCTATGCGTGTAGACCAATGCTCCGTCAATCCCCGAATGGAGGTTCGGTAAACCTCAAACCGGGGGCTCGTAAACTGACTCTGAGGTTCGGTAAACCTCAAAGTCAGTTGACGAGCCCCCGGTCAGGTGGTTTAGGCCTATAGAGCTTGATCTGGACACACAACAATTTATATATCATTTAAAAATTACAAAACAAATTAGATAATATTATTAAATAAGGTTAACTAGCAAATATTTAATTGTAATTTAACGGTATTTTACTTACATTTTATAACAATTTTTAAAACCGTAATTGCAGTGGCGTATCCAGGATTTTGAAAAGGGGGGGTTTTAACTCATATTATAGAGAGTGGAACCAAAAATAAACGGGGGATCCGGGGGGTTTTCCCCCCGGAAAATTTTTCTCGTCAAGGTCATTTTGGTGCAAATCTGTGCGCTTTACAGCGGCCAAGTGAACTAAAATTACTAAATTTCTGGCAACGATTTTCTCCTTCAGAAACGAAAAAAAGCTTCAAAGAACAACAATTGAACTGGTGTTAATACACAGAAATAGAATTATAGAGCGATGTGTGTTTTTTTAACAAAAACTTGTGTCTTTGGTTTTTAATACAAAAAAACTGTATATTTATAACTCAATTTTTTTAAAAATTAAATGCAATTTCCACTTTTCCTTTGCGAGAGGGGGGGGGGGGGGTTTTGTCCCCCCCCTCCCCCCCCCTTGGATACGCCACTGCGTAATTGTGGGTAGATAGCGCAGCTAGATATTTTCAAGGCCTATACAGGTAACAAAACAAAATATATACATCATTCATTTGTCTCTATTAAATCCGATAATTGAGACATGGTACTATTATAAATCCATGGTTGAGATATCATTTGAAATATAAACGTAACGAATTTTGCATACACCTTTTTCCGTTATCTGTAGACCTTGAAATAACTAGCTGCGCTATCTACAGGCCATATCACATTAGGTTCCGAACTGACAATTGCAATCGTAGATTCGAGCTTACGATTGGCGACGCATGCGCAGTAGCTCAGTTCGGCCAGTCTACGATTGCAATCTTTTTATAGACGGAGCTCTAAAATAAGATTGGGAATCGTAGATCCGAGTCACGTGAACCAATCAGGAAGGAGAACGGTTAAATACGAATTGAGCAATGTCACAACATAACCTCAAGCAACAACTACTTAAATGGAAACAAAGAGCCAATAAGTTTAATTACATATTTGTTTGTGATTAAGGCTTGTCATATTAGTTATTATAATTGAATTTATTTCCTAGTTGAACGATTTTAGGATTGTCAGCTGGTCAAGTGTGATTGGATAATTGTAGATTGCGATTGCAATTGGCGACTCCAGTCTACGATTCCAATTGTAGTGTGATATGGGCTTACCAACAATTTCTATTTTAAAACAATTCGAACATAAAACCTTAATTTCTCATTCTGTGCTGCCGCAGACTTAACTAATCGCTAATCGCTGTTAAGTATATATTAACAGCTTGGTTGTCCAACTCGCGTGCCGATGTCTCTCGCGTGACAAGACCGTCTTCATTGCTCAACAACCAACGAGTCTTTCGTATAAATTGAGTGTTTGAGATGGACAAGAATGTCGGGTCAAGGAGACAGACGACTATTTTAAGAAGCTCGACCTCTGAGGACGGAAAACTATACCATCAACATAAAACTTGAGCATTGCAAAACAGTTTCGTCGTATCGACATTGTTTTTTTTTTTCAAGCAGAACGATGACATTAATATTAGAAAGGTAAAAATACTTTGGCCTAGTCTCAAAGAACTGGATGATGGAATTAAGTAGGAGGGGGGGGGGGGGGGGGGGGGGGTATACGTGATGTCCTCTCTCTTTCTCCCTCCCACCCACTTAAGTCATGGCTGAACCAAATGCTAGATACAAAATATATGATTCACAGAATTCATAATTTGTTCAAATAGTTCAACTCTATGGTTTATTTTCGTATCGTATCGTATCGTATCGTATCGTATCGTATCGTATCGTATCGTATCGTATCGTATCGTATCGTATCGTATCGTATCGTATCGTATCCTAATTGAATCGATGGACAAACAACAAGCTGTCAAAAAATAAAAAATGTTCTGATTTTGGAAAACAAACAAAACTTTCACAACGTGTTTGTCCACCATTAAAAGTTCTAACTGGCTACACTTGTTTTTCTTTATAACGTTGCAATTTTATTATTTTGACAGCTGGTTCTTTGTCCATCAGTTCAATTCAAAATTTGTTCTATTTGTAGTCCGGATGTGACGTCAGTTTGGGCGGGTTTCCTAACAACAACAATGAGCTGTAATTATGTTATGTAAGTGTGAGTATATTGTTCCAATACGCAATGGAACGAGCATATTGATAAACAAGTGTTAGACTTATATAGGTTCATTCATGCAGACTTGCATTGAATCAAGAGTGTTAATAAACGTAATTGCATTGTTCGATTGAGGATGAGATATAGAAGCAGGAAATATTTAATGTACAAAAATTATAGGATAACATGTCAATAAAAGTAAGAACTCGTGAAACTGGTAGAAGATAGTTAGTCAGGTATGGATTCTTGGTCGCTTCATCTTAAATTTATTTTAATTTAATTTGTTTTTTTCTGTTATTGTTTTCATTGCATTTTAAATTAAGGTCCTCTTTTGTAAATCAGTTATTAGAGACTAGTCTGAAAACACGTTCTAACTTATTTGCTACTTAACTATTTTTATATATTTATATCGATTGATTCCGAAAAATTATCTCTATCTTTAATATTTTCAATCTAATTTGTAATTATAAATTTTCTACTAATTTTCAATCAAGTCATTAACATTTCAAACTTCTCTGAAATTCGATTAAGGTGCATGAAAGGTCACACAGTTTAATTAACTAACCTTTTTTTATGTTCAAGGAGGAAAGTCATTCCTGCATCGATAATCAGACATTAAAATAATATGCGTTTTGTTACAAATCGATTGAATTGAATAAGTTTTGTAAGATACTTGTAACGTACCTATTGAAAGTTCTAAAAAACAAAAATGGATTAGTTTTGGATCAATTGGGAGATTTCCCTTTATCTAATTTCTATGAAATTTTGATATGTTATAGAGGAAAAGTTTCTGGATCAATCCGTGTAGAAATATTTTTCAAATTATTAGAAGGGTTAGATTGTTTTTTTGCTTAGATTCTGGACTATAAACATACTGGAGTGATATACCATTAAAAATACAGAATAAAAAGTCGTAAATTTCAAATCACATAACTGAATTGAGTAGCAATAAACGTTCATGATTAAATTCCGTTTCAGAACTAGCAGTAAAACATCGCACTAACTTGACACTAAACTAAGGTCGAATTAACTCTGAAATTCAATATTTATTTATAAATAAAATAAATAAATAAATAAATTCACATTTTGTATTTATTTATTTATTTATTTATTTAAAGACGAATTTACTCTGTAATTCAATATTTATTTATACTGTGTAATACTGTTTCAGCTTTGTCTTGAAGCGACAAGTTTAAAATTGAATAAAAATAATAAAAAGAAGAGAATAAAAAAATCATTAAACCTTTAATTGTGCTCAGTGAATGATTATAATAATATAACAATACTGGTATGGTCCGAGTTTGAATAGTTATTAGAGACCAGTTTAAAAGAAACCTTTAATTGTGATTGGTAAATGATTATAATAATATAATAAATAATAATTTAATAGTTTAATGTCCTTCATGATTTCATTCATTT
>OX246748.1:24044231-24111731 GCA_945910005.1 Isoperla grammatica
AGGCTACAATAACATGGGGTGGCCAGACCGCTGCCCAGGATATGACAATAAGGAAACTGTTTTTCTTATGCACGCTATCTGCTCGTTTTCTGTTTAGTGACCGGTCAATGTTAATTTCCCAACAAGTCTGTTATTTTATCGAAACCGATTTTGAAACCTTCTATGGTAAAAAAAGATAGCTAAAAATAAATATGAGTGGAGTTTCCGGACATAAAACTAACGTCCGTATAATGTTACCAACAATACAATCATGTAACATATAACATAACATGCTTCAGCGCTTCAAGATATTGAAATCGTGATTCCTACGTGGAATTTTGGTTTTTGTATGAGTTAATCAATTAATGTAAAATAATGTAACTATCACGATTTATTTATGTAATTAATTATAAATTATTGAATGAATGAATTAACGAATGAATCACAGAATTTAATCGTGACAACTATAACATTTTTTAAGTTTATTTAATCATTTTTTATTTTTTAATTTATATGGGCGAATATTTCGAGATGATGATGATGATTAATGGGGCTTAACGTCTCATATTTATGCAACTATGGCTAATCGAGACGATGAGTGGGTGATAATGAAGATGAGAAAAGATGATGATGAATATTTCGAAATGCGGATAGTTTAGCATCTTGTACATCATCTACAGATACTCGAAACAGCACTTTTAGTAACCGATATTATTTGATTAAACATATATTTACTGTACCAATCGCGAAATAATTACAGTCATCTCTACTATAAGAAATTTCAACATTACAACCGTATTATCAATGATAAAATATGTTAAACATTTATTTATAGCAACGCAGTAACTGTATTTGCATTATCGATGTGTGGAATATAGCATTACTATAAAAAAACACGTTAGTTTTGCCTGATTTAACACTAGACAATCAAGTACACACACAAATTGTTACAATCTGGTGCAAGATCAGCGATTAACATACATTTATGGGTTTCACCTTGATCAGGTAGGTAACATTTCCTGTTTCGCGAATCAATTTCCTTCATTGCGTTTATATAACGTGTGACTCAATTATTGCAGGTGAGAACATAATCGATCAAGTTAAGTATGTTAGACTATGTTTTAAACTATGAGACTATGTTCATAGTCACTTTACCGCCAAAACATGCGTCTAAACTTACACTCCTCACGTCTAAATGGATAATTGGATTTCTCTCTAATTTTAAATCCTAGTATAAAAGTGTAAAATTGATGACTTTCATTACGAAAATACAAGATATGTATTTTGAAAGAGTATATAAAAAATTAAAAATGTATACATTTGTACACATTGAAACTACATTGTGTACAAATTACAAATGTACATATTTTATAACTTTTTATATACTCTTTCAAAATTAATAATTTGTGTTTTCGTAATGAAAGTCATTAATTTGACACTTTTATACTAGGACGTAAAATTACAGAGAAATCCTATTATCGGTTTAGGATTAAGGAGAGTAAGATTAGACGCATGTTTTAGCGGTAAAATGACTATACTTCCAAAGCAGCCACAGTGTGGAATGAATGAACGAATGAAATGAGTAAATGAGTTGTCTATATGCAATACGTATGATCTATGACATTACAATCTTTCAAATTTTAAGGGGATTTGCAATGTCGATAAAGAGAAAATTGAAGTTTCCCGCGGATTAAAACATGTGTAGCTTAGCTCTGCCTGTCGTACGAGGCGACTACAAAAGCATCGCAAACGTCTACGAACTGGAACCAAGGGCAGAACCCCTAGGCCTCCCTACACAACCTTTTATCTGAATGTCAATGCAAACCTCCCTTGCGAATGTGAGATAGGTTCTATTGTAGAATGGTTTTCAATGCTGATGTGGGATGTTGTAATATGACGAGGGGTTGTTGGTCTAAAGCGTCGTTCACAACCAATTAGCGTGCGAAAATTATCGTGTACAAATTTTAGAAATGCATATAGGTGTTCAGAATGAAATTTCACAAATGAACATAAACCAATCAGATATGACTTCACTTTTCGCGATAATCCGACCTTCTATTATCGTACAAAATGTTCTGAACTTTGCACAAGATTAATGAAAAGTGAATCGTCCATTATAACCTCAACAGCTTTCTTAAAACCCGCAAACAAACTCGAAATATGTGTATTTGGTTTGGTGCGCATGCGCACAATTTAGAAAATTACTGAAATTAGCTGTAAAGTTGAAGCTGGTTCAACTTTTCGATAATAACGTGTAGCGATAATTTCGCGAATTTCCATGTGAACATAGGCTAATGAACTGCATTGGACCAACTTCGTAATTTTCATAAGTTACGTACGCTAATTGGTTCTGAACGGGCCTAAGAGCTGCGAACCAGAATTCATCGGATAGCTAATTTTTAACTCAGTCAAGAATATCCAACCAAAAACAGTATAATCACTCAGTTAACCTTGATTGATCAAAGTGTTCCAATATTCATGTTTCTAACATGTTGCAGAATCAATCTCAAGCTAATCCCACTCTCATCCAATGCAACCTCAACTGTAGTGTAGAAGGGACATTACGAAATTTCATGTGCACATAGGCTAATGAACTGCATTGCCAACTTCGTAATTTTCATAAGTTACGTACGCTAATTGGTTCTGAACGGGCCTTAAGAGCTGCGAACCAGAATTCATCGGATAGCTAATTTTTAACTCAGTCAAGAATATCCAACCAAAAACAGTATAATCACTCAGTTAACCTTGATTGATCTAAGTGTTCCAATATTCATGTTTCTAACATGTTGCAGAATCAATCTCAAGCTAATCCCACTCTAATCCAATTCAACCTCAACTGTAGTGTAGAAGGGACATTAGAAAGAACCACAACGGAATCCGCATCGTTGGTTCATTGCTTAGTTAGGTAGGGATTGCCAAACCTGTTTATTTGAAAAGACCGGCCACATGTCCAAATTCTGCGGTAAGCACGTGTGTATAATAGAGTGGGCGCCTGAGGGGGGGGGGGGGGGAGCCCACCTGTAGCGCTCAATCTCAATAGCTGATTTCGAATTGGAATGCAGAACAATATGTTAAAAAAAAAAAAAATCTTACGAGGAAGACCCCCCCCTCGGCCTGTATAGAAACCGTGCTAAATTACTGTGTATTTTAATCACTTTTCAATAATGCTGCAGCTACATAACATCAAAAAGGTGAAAACCGGGCTCATTTTGGGCTCGTAAGAACTAAATACTAAGACAAAACATTTGAAATACGGTTGGTTATTTAAATATATTTTTTAGGTACGTACATTTAAAATTACTCCACTAATAGTAATATAGACTCGTTTTTTTTTTTTAGAAGATTATTATATTCTATCTAACGCAAATTGAGGCTGGTTTTCACTGACTCGAAGTGGTTTTAATAAAGGCGGCAGTCTTTCCTCTTAGATGGATGTTCAAGTTCTTTAGCAGTCAATGACTCTAGACTGGTCCTGCCAGTTGGATGAGAGGTCTCGCACTTCTCTTGTCACTCCTCTATTCATCTCACTTGGCCTCCATCATTATTCCTATCCAACGTTCTCACTCCTCTATTCATCTCACTTGGCCTTCATCATTATTCCTCTTCCAACATTCTCACTCCTCTATTCATCTCACTTGGCCTTCATCATTATTCCTCTTCCAACATTCTCACTTCTCTATTCATCTCACTTGGCCTCCATCAGTATTCCTCTTCCAACATTCTCACTTCTCTATTCATCTCACTTGGCCTTCATCATTATTCCTCTTCCAACATTCTCACTTCTCTATTCATCTCACTTGGCCTCCATCATTATTCCTCATCCAACATTCTCACTCCTCTATTCACCTCACTTGGCCTCCATCATTATTCCTCATCCAACATTCTCACTTCTCTATTCACCTCACTTGGCCTTCATCATTATTCCTCTTCCAACATTCTCACATATTCATACTTGCCGACCCTCTTGAGAACTAAACGCACACCAACCCCCCCCCCCCCCCATTATTTTAGATCCCCTTACGACATCCCCGATGATGTGCAATGGATCTAAGTTTAGAATTCATAGTCGTCCCCTGTAGTTGCTAAGGATTTGTTTCCTTTATGTAAAAGAATATGCATGAAATTTTTACCCGGCTGGCAACAACGGGCGCCCCTACGGGTAGGGGACCACAAGAGTGCAGATTGTTTAGTTTGACATGATTTGATTTGAAGCTCCATCCCTTAGTTATAACAAATACGATTGATTATAGATAATAATATAATATTACATGAATAAATATGATATGACTTTGTCAGGTTGTCAGGGGGGTAAGAGGTGGTTACATAGCGATGGAGGGGAGCTGAAGGGGAGCGTCAAACTAAGAAAATCTCAAGTCTATGATAACGGACCTAGGTTGACGTCATATGACCCAGATGTCGAGTGAATGACAGCCAAGTCAAAATTTATTCCCACAAAAAGATAAAAGCGTAACTATCTTCGAGGATACATCTTCCAATTACATTAAATGGTACATATACCCGTCACTGTACACTGAACAAAAGTCACTTATTGCAGTAATACTTAAAAGTACGCCGTAAAACAGTGCGTAAATGAGAGAAATGTACCTTGCTCACTTTGCTGCGAACTGATACTTTGTCTCGGTGTTATTACCGCGCTCGTTTAACGAGAATCACTTTGGACATCATAAAAAGCCGACTGTGTTGCATATTCTGTGAGTCTTGCATGCGTTGCACGTAACACCTTGGAATTACGTTATCTTATCTCTCCGAGTCATCCTTATCGTCATTCTAAATCACTCTTACTTAATATAGCAGTCAAAGGATTTTACATAACACTCGTAAACAACAACCATATACTTGATTACTTGAAGGTTCTTTTGAGCTGTGAAGTTTTTTTAGTTTTTTTTATATTAAACTGGATTTGAATGATTACGAAAAACGGTTATAGTAAGTTAAAAGTGAGATAGTTTATGAAGAACTGTATTCGAAAAACATTTAACTAATTATTATAGAGGCCGGTGATAATTTGTATTTTAGAGTTTCGTTTAATAGAACAAGAGTGTGATATCTAAGGTAATATTTCAGGATGCCAAAAAGAGAAATGATTGCAAAAAACATACCAAGAGGACAAAGTTCAGTTCTATATCGTAATTACTATACACACTGATTTGAACATTGTAATATTCAGTGGCGTCGGGAGGGGGGGGGGGGGGGTGGAAAATGAGAGCGTCCCCCCCCCCCCCCCCTCCTCCTTCCATGGGGACTAAGAGAATTTGACTAAAAATTGAAGTGACCTGAAGACATAATTGATTTTGCAGGCACTCAGGCACAGGTAAAACCTCATCAAGTCTTTGCCTCCAGTGGCTGGAGCTATGAAGGTACATAGGGTGGTCCTCGCCCCCCTTTGAAAACATACTTCCGAGCTCCAACGTGCTTGCTACATTAATCATGAGTCATGATGTATTGTTTAAAAACATGTGTGCCGAACCACACTCAGTTACACAGGTGGTTCTAGGAAGGGCCTATTATGAAGCACTGCAAGAAAATAAGATATTTGTATTTTCATAAGTCACTCAGTTATTCACGAAGAGAAGGAAGTTCAAGAAAATCATGTGTCGAGCTTGGCATGCCGATACTGATTCCTGGGATGCACAAATCAATGGTGGAAACACCCCTTTACCCAACTTAATGATGATGGAATAAAGAGTAGCAATTATATATATAATATATTTATAAGTGTTGGTACTATTTAAACTCTAGCATTATTAACAGGGGAACGGTGCGGCGTTCTAACTCGTAAATACGATTTGGCATAGTGAACCAACACACATTTCCAAAAGCATAATATAAAAAAAAAACGTTGTGCAAGCATGTTTTCCAGCCGTTATTGGAATTGGCTCCAAAACCCACTTTGTAAACCCCTGTCTTCCTAATATTGTTACTCTCTTGATTGGAGAGGTTGGCCAACCACACCCCAGCATTGTCTTTGGGACATTATCGTCTATCAACTGATGAACTGAAGTCACGCGGCCATTCTATTTCGATTTCATTTCACAGTTCAAACCCTTCGCTATAGAGTCACACATAGTTGGACTTACTTCAAACCCAAAACACCCAAATAACAAACAGGAGCGTCATCCAACAATTATCTATGTCTGTAAATTTTGATTTCAGGACCCATTGCCAATATCCATCTTGCATTTAAACACAATCGGTGAAAATGACAATGACAAAGACAATGACAATGAGAATTGTGTAAGTTACATACATGATTGCGAAGATTATATTATCACGCACATGCACACGCACACGCGCACGCGCACACGCGCACTCACTCACGCATGCACGCACAAAAGATGGTGTATACACGCACATGCACACACATACACACGCATGAACAATCTGGCACAAGCCCCCCCCCCCCTTCCCCCCAATAGATAATGCATGACAATTGATTGATTTGGTTGTGAAATTAAGGCCATTGAACCCTATGTTCCACGTAACCTTGTATAGTTTGTATAGGTATAGACCAAGCGACAAAAGTGAATTAGAGGTAAGATAGTAACCTTATTTATTCTCTAACATTGTGTACCTCCTTGTTATTTTCTAGTCTGAATCAATTTATTAGTCATAAAGTCATATTATTTCTGAGTAACAAGAACGGTAAGGATTTACTTTTGTCGCCTGGAATACATTGACGATACGTATGTGCAGTTTATATAATTGTTATAGAAACAGTAGATGGGGAAAAGGGGGTAAGATACTAATACAATGCTAAATAAATTTTGAGTGAGAAACATATTCTAAAATTTTGATAGCTTTCTCAGTAAAATTCACCGAATATACATTACTTATTTATGTAACTTAATTATGTAGCTTACTTAAACAAGACTTTATTGAAGCAGTTGTAGTGGGATTTTTGCTAGCCAAAATATTGAGTTGTACTGGATACACTGAAAAATACCGGTAGTGAGAAAAAGAACTGAGAAGTGCGTCAAACAACGACTCACAGATAATCACGATGAACATGAAGGAACACGCCGGACGTGGCATACAAAAGGAAGTACAACTATTTGGTAGTGTAATTGACCTGTGGGTGGAACTCGTATTATAATTAACCACGCTACGCTACTCTAGCGTGATACGCTACGTTACGTTACGTTACGTTACGCTTTGACTAAACGTAAAGTAGTAAAGTAGTAGTCAAGTTAATGACCCATAATAATGTGAATTATCTCATTCACATACTAAACTCACCAAAACAATGAGACCTAGAGTATATAAGCCCCAACGTAAATAGTCTTTGATACCTGGTTTATGACGTATTATTACACGAGTAGGTGAAATTCCGCGGGTAATTTTTATGTGTGAACGCTTGAAAGTGGCTACCCTGTACGAAATCTAACTTGGGTAATTTACGCGGGTAGCCAGGTTAACCCACCTAAAATGTTTGTCGTTTTCAGTCTGTTCCTTGAGCTTATTGTTTGTTTAATCTATTGTATCTGAGTTTGTATTTATTTACCGACGTCGCCTCGCCCTATCAGCAACATACCTAATCTCGAGACACATTTATAAGTTTTTAAACAAACAAATACGTTCTCAAAAAACAAGTTTTTCTAATATTGATTTGAACTTATTATGAACTTTATCTAACCAGATTAACGTCTCGTATAGAGATCAAATTTCAAATAAACACTCTGGTCTACCTAATCCATGTTTTTCATGCCGTGTAGACATAGGCGTGCGCAGAGGTTGATCAATGGGGGGGCACAATAAATTCCCAATGAAAGTACTTCACGGCGGCGCCAATGGGGGGTGTGGGGGGATGCCCCTCACAAAAAGCTCCGCAGGAGATTTTTTAAAGACATGCATTTTTAAACGTATTAGAAGGAGTACAGGTTGTCTGATCAATGGGTTAATTTCACACAATTATTTGTGGATATCAGTGATATCATTGTTACAAAGAGAATTAAGTGGTCAGTCCCACAGCCAAAATCTTGGTGGTAAGGCAACAGTTGATGTTAAGGCCGGTCAGCTGATTCCAACGTCATTCCAATCTAGAACTTCAGGTAATATTAAAACCATTATGTCAGGCGTCAGCATTTATGTCGCCCATTACGACAGGCACTATTCTGGACCTATTCTTTCCCGGGTCAACGTCCAACGGGCAAGACAGTTGGAGCAACAGTGACAGTTTGAGGAATATTTTTAATATAAGGAAGATGCTATAGGTCCTCTTCTTGTCTTTTACGATCGGCAGGCGTATACCGTATACCATGGGCCAAATTCTATTAAAAAAAAAACCTCACCTATCCTAATGGGGGGGGGGGGGGGCTGCTGCCCCCCCTTGCCCCCCCCTCCCCTGCGCACGCCTATGCGTGTAGACCAATGCTCCGTCAATCCCCGAATCTGGAGGTTCGGTAAACCTCAAACCGGGGGCTCGAAAACTGACTTTGAGGTTCGGTAAACCTCAAAGTCAGTTTATGAGCCCCCGGTCAGGTGATTTATAGAGCTTGATATGGACACACAACAATTTATATATCATTAAAAATTACAAAACAAATTAGATAATATTATTAAATAAGGTCACCTAGCAAATATTTTATTGTAATTTAACGGTATTTTACTGATATTTTATAACAATTTGTAAAACCGTAATTGTGGGTAGATAGCGCAGCTAGATATTTTCAAGGCCTACAGATAACAAAACAAAATATATACATCATTCATTTGTCTCTATTAAATCCGATAATTGAGACATGGTACTATTATAAATCCATGATTGCCTTGTATTGGATGGCAAGAAAGAAGAATGGTTGAAGAGGCCAACTCTGCACAGGAAAAAAAAAAAATGATTGAGATATCATTTGAAATATAAACGTAACGAATTTTGCATACACCTTTTTCCGTTATCTGTAGACCTTGAACCAACCAGCTGCGCTATCTACCTAAAATTTCTATTTTAAAACAATCCGAACAGAAAACCTTAATTTCTCAAGCTGTTCTGCCGCAGACTTAACTAATCGCTAATCGCTGTTAAGTATATATTAACAGCTTGGTCTTCATTGCACAACAACCAACGAGTCTTTCGTATAAATTGAGTGTTTGAGATGGACAAGAATGTCGGGTCAAGGAGACAGACGACTATTTTAAGAATCTCGACCTCTGAGGACGGAAAACTATACCATCAACATAAAACTTGAGCATTGCAAAACAGTTTCGTCGTATCGACATTGTTTTTTTTTTTCAAGCAGAACGATGACATTAATATTAGAAAGGTAAAAATACTTTGGCCTAGTCTCAAAGAACTGGATGCTGCAATTAAGTAGGAGGGGGGGGGGGGGTGGGGGGGGGGGGGTATACGTGATGTCCTCTCTCTTTCTCCCTCCCACCCACTTAAGTCATGGCTGAACCAAATGCTAGATAAAAAATATATGATTCACAGAATTCATAATTTGTTCAAATTCAACTCTATGGTTTATTTTCGTATCGTATCGTATCGTATCGTATCGTATCGTATCGTATCGTATCGTATCGTATCGTATCGTATCGTATCGTATCGTATCGTATCGTATCGTATCGTATCGTATCGTATCGTATCGTATCCTAATAGAATCGATGGACAAACAACAAGCTGTCAAAAAATAAAAAATGTTCTGATTTTGGAAAACAAACAAAACTTTCACAATGTTTTTGTCCATCATTAAAAGTTCTAACTGGCTACACTTGTTTTTCGTTATAACGTTGCAATTTTATTATTTTGACAGCTGGTTCTTTGTCCATCAGTTCAATTCAAAATTTGTTCTATTTGTAGTCTGGATGTGACGTCAGTTTGGGCGGGTTTCATAACAACAACAATGAGCTGTAATTATGTTATGTAAGTGTGAGTATATTGTTCCAATACGTAATGGAACGAGCCTATTGATAAACAAGTGTTAGACTTATATAGGTTCATTCATGCACACTC
Organism: Isoperla grammatica; assembly: GCA_945910005.1. Lineage (NCBI taxonomy): Eukaryota > Metazoa > Arthropoda > Insecta > Plecoptera > Perlodidae > Isoperla > Isoperla grammatica. The sequence goes on from OX246748.1 coordinate 24,054,178, forward strand.
GCATTGAATCAAGAGTGTTAATAAACGTAATTGCATTGTTCGATTATGAGATATAGAAGAAGGAAATATTTAATGTACAAAAATTATAGGACAACATGTCAATAAAAGTAAGAACTCGTCAAGTAGAAGAAAGTTAGTCAGGTATGTTTTCTTGGTCGTTTCATAATTAGTGGTAGATTTATTTTGATTCAATCGTTTTTTCTGTTATTGTTTCATTCCATTTTAAATTAAGGTCCTCCTTTTTAAATCAGTTATAAGAGACTAGTCTGAAAACCCGTTCTAACTTATTTGCAACTTAACTATTTTTATATATATATATCGATTGATTCCGAAAAATTACCTCCATCTTTAACATTTTCAATCTAATTTGTAATTATAAATTTTCTACTAATTTTCAATCAAGTCATTAACATTTCAAACTTCTCCGAAATTCGATTAGGCTGTATGAAAGGCCACACAGGTCAATTAACTAACCCTTTTTTGTGTTCAAGGATGAAAGTCATTCCTGCATCGCTTATCAGTCATTAAAATAATATGCGTTTTGTTACGAATCGATTGAATTGAATAAGTTTTTAAGATAATTGTAACGTATTGAAAGTTCTAAAAAAAAAAATGGGTTGGTTTTGGATTAATTGGGAGATTTCCCCTTTATCTAATTTCTGTGAAATTTTAATATGTTTTAGAGGGAAAGTTTCTGTATCAATCCGTGTAGAAATATTCTTCAAATTATTAGAAGGGTTAGATTGTTTTTTTTTTGCGTAGATTCTGGACTATAAACATACTGGAGTGATATACCATTAAAAATACAGAATAAAAAGTCATAAATTTCAAATCACATAACTGAATTGAGTAGCAATAAACGTTAATGATTAAATTCCGTTTCAGAACTAGCAGTAAAACATCGCACTAACTTGAAACAAAATGAAAATAACTTTGAATCGGAAAGGAGATAGATTTTACTCTGGAATTCAATATGTATTTATAAATAAAATAAATAAATAAATAAATTCACATTTTTTATTTATTTATTTAAGGTCGAATTTACTCTGCAATTCAATTATTATTTATACTGTGTAATACGGTTTCAGCTTTGTCTTGAAGCGACAAGTTTAAAATTAAATCAAAATAATAAAAAGAAGGAAATAAAAAAATCATTAAACCTTTAATTGTGCTAGGTAAATGATTATAATTATAATAATATAATAATAATACTAGTATATGGTTCGAGTTTGAATAGTTATTAGATACCAGTTTTAAAGAAATCATGAATTGTGCTAGGTAAATGATTATAATAATATAATAAATAATAATTTAAGAGTTTAATGTCCTTCATGTTTTCATTCATTTCTCTTCATGAATTCGTACCCCTAGTTACAAAAGTATAGTACATGGCACTGTATAGTACAGTAATGAATGACGCAAAAAAAAACACTTTAAAACCGTTTAAAAAACCTCCCATTTTGCCAAACACGCCCACCATTGCCCAGCACGAGGTGGCGGAATGTCCTTCATGATTTCATTCATTTCTCTTCTTGAATTCATACCCCCAGTTATAACAGTATAGTACAAAGCGCTGTAGTACAGTAATGAATGACGCAAAAAAAAAAAAACACTTTAAAACCGTTTAAAAACCTCACATTTTGCCAAACACGCACAACATTGCCCCAGCACGAGGTGGCGGAATGTCCTTCATGATTTCATTCATTTCTCTTCTTGAATTCGTACCCCTAGTCATAATAGTATAGTACATGGCGCTGTAGTACAGTAATGAATGACGCAAAAAAAAAAACACTTTAAAACCGTTTAAAAAACCTCACATTTTGCCAAACACGCACAACATTGCCCAGCACGAGGTGGCGGTGTGACGTCCCTATGTGGGAGACGACGTCTAAATTTAGCCCCGGGTTCTGTAACCCGTGGTGGTATAAAGTTTTGGCTAGTGGATAGGCCTAGTTGGCTTCCCGCCGAGTGTCCGTTGCTAGTCACTCTGTTTAGTGGTAGTGCGGCTTCTATATAGACCGGACGTGTTATACTAGTCTTCCTGTGCTCTGTCGAGTTGCGCACCTCACTATGGGATTCATGGCAGTAAGTTACGTTTCTAGCTTTGGTCGCTTTTTTTGAATGAATTTAAATTCATTTCAATGAGATGTGTGTTTTTTTTTGTTTTGTTTTTCTAATAGTATAGTACTTTGAAATATCGATCTTTGATTGGTTATCGCTCACTCGTCGATGGTGTTCGAAGCCTACAGGGTTGGTTTAGTCACTTTAAATTAAAGTCCCCCACTGCAAATCAGTTTAGTTACTGAGTGGGTAGACTATAAATATGAATTTATTTATTTAAGGATCAGAAAAGGGTTTAGGAGGAATGCTTGAGATCGGATACTTTAAAATTGATTGCATGACATTAGATACGTGAAAATATCCCAAACCAAAATACACCTAAATTCAGCTGACAGTTAATTATTGTCAGACCAACGTAACTCATAGTCTAATACTAGTTTTTTTGTTAACATCTCTTTTCCATTTTCTTTTAAATAAATAATCACTTTGTTTTTTGAGAGTTTTTTCTTTAATTTTTACATATTCGCCATACGGTTTTTTTGTTTTCTGTATGTTATTGTATTTACAATGTTGTTGTGGATAGTAGAGACTCGAATATACCATAATTTGGGCAAATATTCCGGAATTTATCCTGAGCCCCACCTTATAATAGAGCTGTTGTAATAGTGATTTACAGAGGAAGTTACATAAGCACATTTCATCACGTTCTCATCATTCTTGAACGATCGAAGGAATGTTGTGAAATATCATATCATATTCGTTTCGAAAAAATTCTGTGTTGAAATCGATCTTAGTCAGTGAAGCTGATATATTCTTTAATTTGTCTTCAAGTAAACAAACACACGACATTTTTTCAATCCTTTTTTTGAATATTGTTGTGTATTTTCCATAGTTTGTTTTTAAATGTGTTTTAAATTTCAATTTAAAAAATCAATTTTTTAAATTTTTTAATTTTTTTTTTTTTTAATTTTCATTTAATTTTTTTTACACACCACATAATACTCAATCATAAACACGAGCTAAGAATATTAAATCCACGCAACAATTATCCTGTGTGCAACTTCGAACGTTGGTAGGTGTGTAAATACCGTTCATCCGCAACCAAAAAAGTATTAGGGCCTACTAGATAAAATCAAAATTCTCCATTTTAAAACGTAGGCCTACATAATCATTTAAATAACGTAATCACGTTCATGGGTCCCTATTCTTGGAACGAGCATCACAAGATCACGTTTACATTTAATGTAACGTTATTTAATTTAATTCTAATTGCGTGTTATAATTAATGTATTGAATTTCATTTCATTTATATCAGCAGTGATTATTTGAATGAATTTAGAGATTTGTAGTAGCTATACAGAGTAACGAGATAACACCTTGGGATAAAGTTCATTCATAAATATTCTAGGACAGCGCCTAGTTGTATCCTCGCCAGTTTTCGTAAAGCGGCAGAGCACAATGGCCTCAGCTAATTAGGCATGAGGGCAGCTATTAAACTAACAAACACACGAACAAACAAACAAACAAACAAACGAACAAAAAACAACCAGCAAGAAAATTATTTCTAACGGATAAGCAATTTGGTTTATTTCAAAGACTTTAATTGACTGATTGATTGATTGATATTTGGGTGTAACGTCTCATATTTTTGTAACTTGGCTAATCGAGACGTTGATTTGATGAAATATGAAAATGAGATGGGGGCTGTTTGGAGGAAAGGGGCAAATAGGAGAGCGGGGAGGAAAAGGGAAGGGGAGGAAAAGGGAGTGGGAACGATGTCGACTGCATTTCGTCTGACTTCTCCTCCTCGACCTGTCCGCCTAGGGTGGCCCTACCAGAAGCATACGCTTCCGCCGGCATAGCTCCCGGGATCCACAAAGCACGCAAACCTGCCCACCATGATAAGGTAGCAGTGCCTGGGCAGGACTTTAACAAGTAATTTCACTGTAGTATAGTTATTGGGACATTGAAATACTAGGCTTTAGATTTGCTAACTATTCCAGGTTCGAATCCAGGCTCGGGCATTTTGGGACATTTTATCTTCATATTTTAATTTTATGCTCTTATCGTCTAGATTAACACCGTAGCCAAAGTTTCAAGGACGCAAGTGTCGTAGAATTGTCTGTCATAGTTGTGTCATATCTTTGATTGTGTCCTTGTAATTCTTCTCGCCTTTCTTGTAGAGGTGCGGACATCTCTCTACCTTCATCATAATTATTTCATATTATATTTCATATCTTCATGCTTACAATATTATGTTCACTCATGTTTCACGATGTGGTGTTATGAAATAATGTTTACACTTACCAGTTTCAAACAAACATCACAACCTACGTTCGATCAGCTGACATTATGACAATGCCTTTTTGATAAAAAAAAATCCATCAACAAGTTTAACGGGCCATAGACTTGATTCTGATTGGTCCGTGTAATATACGGGAACGCGAACGCTAATTTGGCGAGCTGGCCGTTTTCGTTACTGGGATACGGGAACGCGGGAAACTCAATTGTGTATCGTGTCGTAAAGCCGCATTCACATAAATGACTATTGATTATTGACTATTGACTATTGACTATTGATTATTGACTACCCCCCGTGGTACGTCATTAGTCAAACCACGTCCATAGCAGTTCCAAAGAAAGATTTGAACACTACACAACTAAGTTCTTTGACACGTATGATCTGCCACCTAGAACAAATGAATCGAACTGATTGACAAACAACGAGCTGTCAAAATAATAAAATTGCAACATTATGAAGAAAACGAGGTATGGTGATAGTAACTGTTTACCAGTTAAAACGTTTAATGATGGGCAACCAAGTTGTGAAGGTTTTGTATGTTTCTTGTTTGTTTTGAAGATTTGTTTACAAAATAAGAATATTTTATTGTTTGACAGCTTCATAAAAATAATTAATAAATAATATTCGCCGGAAAAAGTCAAAAACAAGTATACACTTGACAGTAATTGAGAAGTGGTATTGACTTCCGTTGCTCCACATTCATTGGCTGAACGCGAACGTTCTGATTGGTTGTGACTATGACTTTGAGATATTTTCAATTCGTTAGTCAATAGTCAATAATCAAAAGTCAAAAGTAAAGTTGTGTGAACGTCAGCACGTATACGCCTATGGTTCAATTCGCTTAATCACTAGTCAATAGTCAATAGTCAATAGTCAATAGTCAATAGTCATTTGTGTGAACGCGGCTTAAGATAACACAGTATCCAGCTTCCCGTTAACGTTCTCGGGCTATTGTGCAGCCTCCTTTAGACAAATCTCTAGTAGTATCATCATCACCATCACCACTAGTACTAGTGTATTAATGCAACCGTTTTTTTTTTTTTTTTTTTTTTTTTTTTTTTAATAAAGTTTCTTGATGATTGAGTGGTTGAGCGAATTATGAATATCTTCGTGCTTTGGTATCATAAACGCCGCCTCTTCGATTTTATGTTAAGATCAAAGACCTTAGAAAACCAAAGAAAAAGAGTTGGAGAAAAAGGAGAGAGAAAGGAGAAAGAGAGAGAGCGAGCGAGAGAGTGAGAGAGGCAGAGGCTTTAAATACCATCGAGCCATTCCAAGAATTCAAAGAATGTCTTGATCTGAATAGGTATTATGTAACTATACGATTAAAGCGGGTTGAACGCTTAGTGTATAAATACCATCGAGACTATATAGATAGATGGACGAGGTTGATTTCAAAATTTGGCAACTGCTGGGGCGCTAAATTGTTAATGTCAACAAATTGCACCGATATTCTCACAGCGCCGTATGACCTCAGCTGTCAAGTACGTCGTTAAACACCACCTTAACAACAGTGTAAAGTATCAAAAATACATGAGTGATGATTGGAGACATGTTTTTTTTTAGTTTTAGCTTTTAGGTGCTAAATCAGTGAACGTGTATTTTTGAAAACGCCATATAAAACGCCAATTTTACAAAAAACTAAGTGTTTTCCCATTCATATTGAGATCTTGTTAAGAATTGCATTCAAGTAGTTAAAATTTAATTGATTTTGTATACATGCATGTATAATTTTCCGTGAAAAGTGCAAGGACCACCCTCACAAATGCAAGGTTTTGATGAAAACAAAAAATAGATGCTACAAAATGGTAAATTAAAATAATAAATGATAAATTTAGAGAAGGTAAATGCTAAACATACGTATGATGTTGCTGGGTTGGCTCGAACCCCTGTGGGAACGGAGAAAGGGGAACGAAATTGAACGAGAACGGAAACGTTTACTGGAACGAGAATGAGAACGGAAACGTTTACAGAAACGAGATGAGAACGGGAACGTTTACAGAAACGAGAATGAGAACGGGAACGGCGAGGGGAGACGGAAACCTTTACAAGAACGAGAATGAGAACGGGAACGGCGAGGGGAGACGGAAACCTTTACAAGAACGAGAATGAGAACGGGAACGGCGAGGGGAGACGGAAACCTTTACAAGAACGAGAATGAGAACGGGAACGGCGAGGGGAGACGGAAACCTTTACAAGAACGAGAATGAGAACGGGAACGGCGAGGGGAAACGGAAACCTTTACAAGAACGAGAATGAGAACGGGAACGGCGAGGGGAGACGGAAACTTTTACAAGAACGAGAACGAGAACGGAAACGTTTACAGAAACGAGAATGAGAACGGGAACGGAGAAGGGAGAAGGGGAACGAAATTGAACGAGAACGGAAACCTATACAAGAACGAGAACGACAACGACAACGGTAACGGTAACCTGTGTTAAAACGTGCTTGTAAGCACGCTGGCCTATAGCTGCTTGTTTCGTACGTGTTTCTGTCCAGCATTCTCCTTCCGTTCCGAGCAATCAAAGAAGCCATATAGATAACAGAAGTATACACATGGGAGCGAGGCTTTACATCCGTATGCATCGATAATGATAAATATTAGGGGGGGAGGGGGGGAATATACGACTCAACATCACAACTCATGTATAGCTAAACAGGAGTATGTTTGCTATATTATTGTATTCGTTCATTTTCATATTTCAAACTGCCGGTGAGGAATTTGATGTATCTGAAATTGTTCATGGTTGAAACCATGTTGAATTACAACCATGCAAGATTTAAGTTTCGATTTCAATTATTTTTATTTTTTGTATTATTTATATATAATTTTTTTATTAATTACATTTCAATTATTGAAATGTAAGGATATTTTGATTAGATCGTTGGAAAAGTAGTGTAACCGAACGGAGGGACCAGACAATTTAACAACACGTTACTAAAATTAAATGAGAACATTTGGAAAATGGAAATATTTATCGTTACAAGGAAATGATGATAAAAAAAGATCACTACGTTCTCTAGGAGATGACTTATTTTGAATCACTTTTTGACAATTTTGAAGCATTTTAACAGACCGAAATCAGGAGTTACGCAGAATAGGTGAACACTGCCTATGTCGATGCGTTTATTTATAAAAGTGCAGACGCATCGGAATAAGATACTTGGAAGTCTGTCTAAACTGTAACCGTAGCAAACATGAAGGAAGGAATATAGTAGTGGAGATGGCTTGGCCTATCCATTCAACAGACGGCTGTGAAGGCCAGTTTGACTGGCGAACTAGCGCGCACCGCCATATTGAGGAGACCAAAACATTGCAATGTCTGTAGCTGTCAATGGAATTGGTTCTGCTTTTCCCGTTGTAAATGTCGTAGATAAGTTGCATCCTGCGTTCATTTTCGGTTCCTGTGCCAGATTAGTCTTAACTTGCATTACAAATTTTCACGTAACTAGGTAAAATATAGTACAATAATTGATGTGTTAGTAAAGCCTGTGTATGAGGCTAACCTGAATCTACGGCCACTTGCTTGTCACGTTATAATATAATACAAGCACAAATAGAATTAGAACCTATCAATAAACAATTAGATCTACTAATATAAGAAAGCAAGTAACTTATGGAAGTCACGTAGGCCGAGGCCTAGACCGTGAAAAATACTTAGCTCAATAGCAGCATTTATTTCTGTACCTCTTGCAGTTCAAGATGTCACTGCCTAGCCATGCCTTATTAATGTTTATGTGTTCTACATTCAATTCTATTTTCCTTGACCTATCATATCCAATACAACACTACCGGATTTCTCACTCAACGATACTATTGCTATTGGTACTAGTTAGGCCTACCTACTAGGCCTACCACCAATAAATGCTGCTCGAGACAGGCCTAGGCCTGTACCTAGGGCCTACTTCATTCTTCATCAGGGACTGCAACGGCATAAAAGGACCCGGCCCTACATTTTCATCATTAACCCTACAAGAAGACTCCTTTTTTGTGAGTAATTTCTACTCGTTTTAGGTCCGGTTGCAATACAATAATTACTGCAACTGACAATGTAAGCCTAGAGGCATAACAATGTCAGAATAGATGATAGGAATAAATGTTGAAGATAAGATGAAATCATGAAGATAAGATAAGATTTTTATTCACTGTGAGACCTGTACATGGTATAAATATTAATATCAAAGTAAATAATACAAAATATAAATAATATCAATAAAAAGGACCCGCTATAGACCTACAATGAAATGTACATAATGGTATAATTATTCTAACTTGGTTATAAGAGTGAGAGGCTATACACAAAAATGCACACAGGTATATATTTAACATGATTATAAATGAGAAGCAGGGATGCTAACCACTGGACAAACCTATTATATTATTATTACTATATTTTTGTACAACTTAAACAAACACTTCGTAAACATTTATTATCAAGACAGGTTCTACCGCTGCCTTAACAACTCCTGTCATCGCAATGTTTTGGTCTCCTCAATATGGCGGCGATACGGCAAGCGAGTAGCGAACTAGGCTTCGGCCAACGGAGCGGAAGCCATCTCCACTACTATATTCCTTCCTTCATGGTAGCAAAGCTGAGAACGCCGCAGGGCATTTGTTTCACTGCATTTATAATAAGTTGTCCGATCCCAGTTTCCTTGAAATTGTTGGGCTCGAACTGTCAAAAAGTAATCAAATATAATCGTTTGTTTATTGTGTGGACTCCTATTATTTGACTATACTCCGATGGCCCAGGCTTGAGAAACACAGTGGATGAATGAAGTTGAACCCTATTGTTCAGTGTTCACGCTAGAAGCGGCCATAAAAAGAATGATGATGGTGTTTTCCGACTTCCGTAGGCCCATGTTTTCGTGATTTTGTCCTTCTTTTCATGGCCGCTTCTAGCGTGAACAATAGGGTTCAACTTCATTCATCCACTGTGTTTCTCAAGCCTGGGCCGAGTATAGATGTTGGGTTTCCAAGAAATGTCCGCACATGGTTGAACTTCTGTTGTGGCTTCCGTTAATGAATTCGGAGATTTCGTCTCATGTTTGTGCTAGTCAGGTATTGGGGGTGTAGCCTACATCGTTTGTGAAATGCTATAAGTTCGACGAAAGATCGACTGATTTTCTTGTTCTCAACTAAGACGGACCCACTGTACACACCAGTCATGACCCATCCAATTGAATGCACGACTCAATTCATTACGATTCAATTACTAACATAAACGAGTTGAAAGTCAATAGATTCGTACTTACATTCTGTCAGTCCAGTGTCAGCTGCTTTCTGTTATAACATGTCATCACTTTATTGTTTTTAACAACACAACACTCGAACACTGCACTAATATAATTGTGCCTCGCAATTTCAGTCCATCGTCACTAACTTGTTATCATAACAATCACTTTACTTAACAAGATAGTTATGTAATTAACAATATACAAAGTCTAGGCCCGGTAATTATGAACACTTAATTACTATTACCTAGTCCTGTTGATGTGTAGAAGTGCCGTTGTGAAATGTAGAAGTTATTGTGCAGGAATGCGAGAAACCATTTAGTCCTTAATGTGTAGAACGTCTAAGACCGTAGGACTGTACAAGGCGGAGGGCGACGAGGGACTGAAAGACTGAAATACGAAGACACTGCGAGTTTCAGTGGTTGGGGATGAAGTTGCAGCGTGACGCATTGAGGAACGATGCAATGGGTACCCAAGACTAGCAGTAGCCTAGCTGTTCTCTCTCTCTCTCTCTCTCTCTCTCTCTCGTCTGTCCGTCCGTCTGTCTGTCTGTCTGTCTGTCTGTCTGTCTGTCTGTCTGTCTGTCTGTCTGTCTGTCTGTCTGTCTGTCTGTCTGTCTGTCTGTCTGTCTGTCTGTCTGTCTGTCTGTCTGTCTGTCTGTCTGTCTGTCTGTCTGTCTGTCTGTCTGTCTGTCTGTCTATCTGTCTGTCTGTCTGTCTGTCTGTCTCTCTGTCTGTCTGTCTGTCTGTCTGTCTGTCTGTCTGTCTGTCTGTCTGTCTGTCTGTCTGTCTGTCTGTCTGTCTGTCTGTCTGTCTGTCTGTCTGTCTGTCTGTCTGTCTGTCTGTCTGTCTGTCTGTCTGTCTGTCTGTCTGTCTGTCTGTCTATAAAGGTTTGAGAAAATAATTGGTTGTGGTCTTATTTATTTCTTATTAATTAGATTTTAAGAGGGATGATTAATGTTGACATCTTTTGTTTTTATTGTCTAGATTATCCTTGTTGCTCTTGCGGGAACTGAGATATCCGGGATAATTTATCGGTGAAAATTCACTCTTGTATTTTTTAAGCTGAAGACAAACTCGTTATTGAAACAGTAAAAACATCAAGTAGGCGAATCTTTTTCTTTCTAATTGACCTAATAACGGCAGAATGATTAAAAAGTGTTAAAAACCAGTCTGGGCAACTTCTTAATAATCTCACCAGTTAAATTTCAACCAATCTTTGTTTGTGTATGTTGCTCATACACTCGGAAATATACGGTTTGAGAACATATTAATGTATTGTTTTTATTTTTGTCGCATTGTATTTTTTTTTGTAAGCGATGAACTATAGCCTTATTTAAACTAAAATACGTGTGAGATAACAGCTGTCATGAATTAGTGCCTTACGAATCCAGACAGTTCTGACATCTGCATAGGTTTTGTCACCATGATAAAGAAAATATACGAATATCTTGGTCTATACTTCGATTTTGAAGCAAACCACACTTGAAAAAAATTTAACAAAACAGTCAACATTTTTTTGCACCTTGTCGGCTCACTGTAAGTGAAGTATTTTTAACTTTTTGGAAGTTATTAATAAAAAAAACAAAAACATACGGTTTGAGCTAAAATAGTTGGGGGGGGGGGGGGGGGGGGGGTCGATCACGAAAACACTGCCCAGGCCATACACGAACCTCTCTTCGTCCCTGAACCGGGCATTCTTATATTAGCTTTATATAAATTGTGTTCTACTCTTACGTCCAAATTCACCAATTTAGTAAGCACGGTTTGGTAACTATACGGTTTCAGCAAACATTACATTGAAAATGCATTGTTAGATCACCATGTTTGTTCTGAGACAAACTGGTTAATCGGAGTTTAAAACGTTGGTGAAACCGGCCCTAAGTAGCACCGACCGATGAAAGTTTGAAATACACTTGAGATTCGATCTACAACTACAACAGATGTTGGCTTTAGAACACTTCAAACAAACAGACATAGAAAGATTACGACGGGAAAGTAAATACGACAAAAATAGATAAATGTGTGTTAGGATATTATAGGTATGAGTATCCTCGGTGACAGAACGAATCCACATTAGATACCTGGGCCTCTATTACTGAGAGTTCTCACTTTGTGACATAACTCACTTTAAGTGAAGTAAATATCACGTAAAGTGAGATTATGTCTGCAGTTCTATCACTGTTGTCCTTATATATCACTTAAAGCGAGTTATGCCACAAAGTGACAACTTTCGGAAATAGCGGCGCCCTGAGATAACTGAACTTGTATGAGTTATTTTTATTTATTCATTTATTTAGTGTCTTATCTTATTTCTGGATAACAATATTTATATTTTCGTAGGAATTCTTGCTGTAGGGTGGACACCAGCTTAACCTGATGTGTCCCTTTTCAATAGGCAACACGCGTACGATTTTTGTTCGTTAAACCAAACACTTAGTTTAATAGTATTAGATACAAAAAGTATATTAATGCAAGTCGCACGTAAAAAAGAAATTTTTAAATAGGTTTAATGTGGTCGTATTTATTGAAGTTTAAACTCGGGGATCTGAAACGCGTACAGGTGGCTGTGACGCAATGATTCTGTAGACGTGGCAGAACAGACCAATCGCTGAGGCGGTGAGCGTACGCAGAACAAAACTATGACGTCAAATCCACTCTACATGGCGGCGGCTCGTTTTTCGCGCCCTTTTATTTATCGTTACTAAACCAATTATTTTGAGGCATAGACTGATCCGTTTTTCAAAATTCGAAGACACAAAATTATTAAATGAGAGACAAGGTATTTAAAAATCGATTAAAATTTTCATACGCGTGTTCCCTATTAACAGCATATAGGGAACCTGCAACTGATGTCACAGCCGAACTACAACAATGGAAACTGATGCACAAACAACAAACTGTCAAAGTAATAGTTGGTAATAGCTTTGCGAATAATGGGGAAAAACAATTAGTTTAAACGATGGTAACTGCTTGTCAGTTAAAATTTCTGTTCAATTTTAGACAACAACGATCTGAAATTTTGTAAACGTTTTGAACATTTCAATGTTCCAACTTCAGAACATTTTATTTTTTGACGGCTTGTTGTTTGTCCATCGGTTCAATTAATTTGTTTCATTGTTGTGTTTTGTTCTGCGTGCGTACCCTGTAGGTGCTAAAAATAGGGTATTTTTGGATAGTTAAGAAGAAAGTTCCGAGAAATATCTTAATGAACTCAATCCCAGTATTCACCTTATGAAATTTTGAAAACATCTAGTCAGGATTGGCGGTGATTCGTATCAAATCGGCGAACTCCCGAATTAGAGTCGGATGTGTAACCGCTGAGCCACCTGGGTCGGTATTAATAGATCCAACGACCTGATATTGCTGCAACACAGACGATTGAATGTGATTCTACCTCCAAATGAATAACCTTATTACTCTATCTCAATAGTTCCATTTTAAAATATTGTAATTTATTCTACTAGATGATTGTATTAGATGCTTAATTTCTGTTTGTACTGTAAAGTTTCAATGTTTTGCGTATTTATCCTGGGTTAGTAAGTTTATAGCTTTACATACATGTGAACAACAAATCTAAGGTCTTACTTTCTGTTTAATATTAATTGTATTTCCAATTTTATCTTGATGTGAATTTATCTTTAAATGAATTAATCACTCTATGAACAATTAAATTTATAACACCCTTCCATGTATTGCAAACTCTAGGTTTCCTACAACGAGGAAACTCGCTGGGAACCAAATAAATAAACAAATAAACAGAATAAACAGGCAAATGAGAGGGTTAAGGAGGCCACAACTTCCTTGATCCGGATACGGAAATACAAATTAGGTCATAGGCGGAGGTGGCCCAGCTTTGAGGCAAAATGCAAGACTTATTCGGAAGGTTGCCAGTTCGATAGCGATCAGGCGCTTAGGAAGGGGGGGGGAATGGGGGGAGATCCCCCTCCACTTTTTCCTGTGACCCACTCAATTTAGCGTGTTAGGCTCATCCCAACATACAATACCACACGGATACCCGGGTAAACATTCAACAACTAAATTTCATATTTCACCAGTGAATAAAAATTGCAGAAACACAGAGGGCCTCACGCCCCGGAGAAAGCCAAGTTCTTCGTCACAAGACACATTTAACCTCTGCCTTTGTTTGCACTTTGTAGCATTACAAAATAAAAGCGAATGGGTGCTTAAAGGTCAGTGGCGTAATTAGGGAAGGGGGGGGTTAAGGCCCTCAAAACGTATTTATTTAAGCCTAAAAATCGAGAAATAACTAATATAGCAAGGAAATGTTTCGCCTTCGGCGAAAAGGCCTCCGGTGGCTGAGGCTCCACCCCAGACCCCTCGCGTTGTTTGCGCTCACAATTCTCCCCCCCCCCCCCCCCCCCACTTGATTTAGAGTTCCTACGCGCCTGATACCGATCAACGGTAGTCTTGACTGAAGGTTTTCCTCAGTCACACGGCGAATGCTGGGATGGTACATCAATAGTCATGCATTGTATGTATATTGTTTAAAATCAATCGAAATTCCCCAATATATCTAGTTAATCACATGAAGACGGACATCGTACAATGGTTGGTGTGCATACGAAAAATAAAAGAGAGTCCTTCGAAATAATTATTAATCGTAGTACAACGATAAAATAGGAAATATCGACAATCAAGTAATAGACTGCATAATCGATCTAAGTAATGTAATAAAAGTTATAACACAGCTATGTTTACATGGCGTATTGAGTATTGGATTGGGATTGGATTGGATTCAGATCGATGCGTTTACATGACCCGAATTTATCACGCACTCAGTTTGTTTTCAATACCAAGTGAGTGCAATCTAGCGGTATTTTTTATGAACTTCTTATCCACTGCCATCTTTAATCTGGCTATCAGAAAGTGGATGCATTAGTTGGTGTAACGCAGGCGGTTGTTCCATAACCTTACTTTTGTTTGGTTTTTTGTCATGTTACCTCTTCACACAACCACACGTTTGGTTTAGACATTACAGCTCGTATTTTTAAGTAAACACGCACAGTCCGACGTCTGTGTTTGCGGTATCACGCTTTAAACCGCGGGCTGATCGCCGTCAACTGTCACAATACACACGTACAACAACAACAACCTTGGTGAATTCGATACGATACTAGAAAGTCGTTTACATGCAGAGGATTCAATACAATCTCTCAATACGATCCCAGCTTTTAGGGGATGGATTCAACCGATCCAATCCGAGTTTAAAGTGTTTACATGGAGGATTGAACAGCCGGATCGTACTCAATACCGTATTGAATCCTTCATGTAAACATGGCTATTATCTCATATACCCCGGACCAACATTAGTCTATTGCGTTTATTGTACAACAAAAGTATAAAATAATATTAAAAAGTAGTTCATGAAAAGAAATGTTGTTTTATAACATTCTCTATATTGTTATTTTTTATTTAGCGGTGCTATGTCGTCATGAATTGACGTCAACATGAACTTTGACCTGGACTTTGTGAATAAATATTGAGAATAAATATAGTTTGTTTTCGTTGTACAGTAATAGTTTGAAATGTTAAAAAATATTTTCTGAAAATAAATACCTCATTTTAATTTTCTCTACATATCTTGTTATTTAGCAGCGTCAGTCCAAGTTTCACTGTGTTAGGTCTTAATAAATAGACTTCGACGTGAACTTTGACCTAGACTTTGAATATTGACAATCTTCTTATAGTCTATTAGCATATGAGCGCCTTCATTTTGCATAATCAGGTCAGGAATGTTGATACTAGTGTCACATTCGAGTTAAGTAAGGCTTCAGTAAACGTGTGCGCGCTCACGGTACAGTCACTCGCAAAAAACTATACAAATACAAGAATCAAGGTCTACTTGATCTCCGCCTGGCGGAGGCTCGTCGAACTCGCAAGTTAGGTAGTCGCAAGGGAACCAAAATAGCTATTTTGTTGCCCACTTCAAAAACAAGCTTTTGTAAATAAATATACGCTGTAGATCATGTAAACTAATACTTAAAACATGTAAATGAGATATTTTGATAGAATGCAATCATTAAAAAGTCGAAATTTTAGGATGTTGACATGTCACTTCGTTTGTTTTCCTTCATGTTTCTCCCATTTGAATAACATGTGACTTTTAACATTGTTGAACGGACTGTGACACCTAACTCGACGAGCCTCCGCTAGTCGGAAACCAAGTAGACCTTGACAAGAATTAACAACTCAAGTATAAAAACTTAACAAATTGTACATATGGCTGAGTATGTGGCATGTCTCCAAATGCTATATTTTAATCAATCTAGGACTCCCATCTAAATCACTTAAACAATAAAATAATGGGGATAATAAATTATATAATTGATAGTTAATAAATGATAATTAGTTAAAAATCTATGCGTGAACGCTATTCTTATAGATTGTAAACATATCGCACTACAGAAATAGTGTTTCATGTAAAGCTGAACGTATCATATCACTGTAAGTAGGTGGCAATGACCCTAAACCTAACGCCCTTGTATTATGGAATTTGCTTTTGCTATCTTGTCTCTATAGATTAGTTTTTAACTTTGAACTTTGGACTTTAAATGTCTCTTTGAAAAGTAGGTTAGAACACTGATATCATATCACGTTGCAAACATTTTTAAGCAGTTCTGGGCAAAAGCTATTATAATGAAACATATTGCAATAATAACACATCTTTTGTGTATAGTGAAATGATGTCAACTAATGCTTACGTCAGCTGAATTTTAAAATATGAATACATTTCCACATGTTAGTAATTCGACTTCAATCGAAAAATACTTAAACGTTATCGTAATTAAGCCAGTGTACGGCACGATGCCCTCTTTAGCCTGATGAGTGATGATTGATGAATGATAATGAGGAAGGGAGGAGGGGAAGCCTGGTACCGGCACGTAGCCTACTCTTGTCGAAAAGAACCAATGGGACCATCGGCTTTACGTCCCATCCGAAAGGACGGTGTAACTTTGACCAGTCATACAGGTTCCTCCACTAGCCTGGACTGCCGAGCAATTGATGAGAAGAACGAAGCTGTTACACAAGCTTTCGAATCCTCCAATCCACTCTAACCAACGGTAACTAGTGTTTCAGAGGAGAGTGGTCACCCATCCACCTCCTGACCTAGCCCGAGGTTGCCTAACTTCGGTGTTCGTATGGGAACCGGCTAAGCGACCGCGGCTAAACCGTTGACTATCGAAAAATAATACTACATATACATAAATAATATTATGAATAATTATTTTCGTAGGAATCTTTGTTATAGCGTGAACACAACGTAAATATAAACAATGTGCTCCTCTATTTAGTTGAAAATTTCAGACAACACTCATGATTACTAAACTAGATAAATCTGTCAATGCCAACCTACTAAAAAATTATACATTAAAAAAAATCGCTTAACTGGGAACGTAGAACGTTTTCCTAGTTTTAATATTAGAATGTTTGGAGATTTCGAAAGGAATATTTTGAGTTGCTACAAAACCAAATGCCCCTTAGTAATCACTTTTTCAATATCTTGAAGCCTTCTCAAGATATCTGTCAAATACCCTTAATTGGGCGTATTTTGAGCTACCAATTTGTCACGCCAACTGAGCACATATATTGCAAGACTCTAATCGAAGACTTGTGACGTTTATTCCCTAGTTTCTCTTGTATTTCTTCACTGCGTTCTTGATTAGTAATCGTGTTTTAGTCCACGATTGTGTTGGAACACCGCGTGTTAACAAGAGCTTTGCAAGAGAAAACATTACGGTCTTCTTTGGATTAACGCCCTTTCTCCCCTCCTTTCCCTTCTATCTACCCGTAATTGAATAGCTCGTTGATCTTGTGGGTTCAATATTACGTTCAATGTACAAGGTTTAGGGTTCGATTACCGGTTTGGATTTGGGTTGCTCTTTAATTGGAACAGACGGACAATGAATGGGACAGTAAACATATTTTTAAACACATATATTTATTATTCATGTATTTGTTTTTCCTTATTATTGGTTTCTGATTTAGGTCAAATTGATTCTTAAAATATTTAAAATAAAAGTAACCACCTGAAGAGGGTCCACAAACTAGAAGCAGAGTCGATAGAAAAGTTTTGTCAAACTATTCGTCTAACTATACTTTATTTTATTTTACTATCATACTACTATTATTTTATTATTTCCCACAATTGTCGAAATACTGTTTAACGCGAGACGATAAAGAAGTTTTCAGGGAGAACTTCACTACTGCCACTGTTCGATAAAGAAGTTACTTACTTCTGTTTGCTGTTCGGTTAGATGGAAGAACGATTTTTATAATTGACCCTCGCCATTTTCGTTTTGTACTTTGTGTGTTGCAATTTACAACAAAACAAAGATGTATTTTATTGTATTGTATTGTATACAATCTGCTCTTGTCTTCTGGTTCTAACAGTTCCCTGTCTGTCCTCCAGGTGGCGGACGATGGCCTCGAGAGCGCCTTGGACGAGATGGGAGAGATGGGGTGGTGGCTGTGGATGGTCTTTATACTGGCCAGTTCACCAGGGGTAAGAATCATGTTATAAAATTATATATATAAGTTTAAAAAAGTGTTATTAGAAAAAACTCTGGAAAATACATTTTTTGTTTGAATTGTGTTTTTTTAGTTTCGGACTAGGGATTTTTTAACTTGGGAAATTTACTTGAATTTATGTATTAGCACTCATGTAAAAGGGGACTTTTGACCCGTCATAGCCACGAAGATAAATATTATAACATCCCCTCTGAGGATCAGTTCTTGTAAGTGATTTAATAGACAATAAATGCCACAATATATTTATATTTATTATTTACATGGCATTTAAATTATATATTCATATTTAATGTATGAAATATGTATATATTTTTTGTCACATATGTATATATATATATATATATATATATATATATATATAGTAATTTACATTTGTTGAAGCACAATGAAGCACAATGAATATTGTTATAACATCCCCTCTGAGGATCAGTTCTTATAAGTGAGTTAATTGACAATAAATGCCACAATATATTTATATTTATTATTTACATGGTATTTAAATTATATACTATTATTTTATTGATATAGTGATTTACATTTATTTTAGTTCAATATAAGTGTTCTTCGGATATCAACAACGTGAACTTGTTTCAGGTTCTGAACGTATGGCATCTCACCTCGTATGTGTTCATCGGTTCTGACCTCCCTCACTGGTGTGACATCGAACAGTTGCACAGCACTAACTGGACCCAGAATCAGATCAGGACGATCGTCACCGGGTAAGATAATGTGATACTTTACTTAAATACACTCAGTAAGAACTTTATTGTATTGTTTTATTAACTGAAGGAGATAGGCTACAGTTATTTTGTTTTGTTTTGGTTCTTCCTCGGTAAATAATCTCAGTGAATAATCGCAGTGAATGACTTCTGAATAATCTCAGTGCATGATCTCAATGAAGAATCTCAGTGAAGAATCTCAGTGAAGAATCTAGGTGAATTATCTCAGTGAATTATCTCAGTGCGTAATCACAGTGAATAATCACAGTGAATAATCTCAGTGAATGACTTCTGAATAATCTCAGTGCATGATCTCAATGAATAATCTCAGTGAAGAATCTCAGTGAAGAATCTAGGTGAATTATCTCAGTGAATTATCTCAGTGCGTAATCACAGTGAATAATCGCTGTGAATAATCGCTGTGAACGAAACACTGACTGGCTGATTTTGGCGTTCTAGATTTTTTTGCGGTACCACCAGGATTTTTTAAATCCAGACTAATCCAAGTGTTCCAATATTCACACATGGTTAGATGCTTACATATTCCAGTACAAATCCCACTCTCATCCAACCTCACAATATCTACAACAATACCCTCCTACAATATCTACTCTCCTACAATATCTAACCGAGATTACTTGATTCGTTGGGACTCGAGTTTATTATTTATCAGTTCGATTGCTCGTATGGCCAAACCAGTATCATAATTGAGGAATGTCCTGACGATGATTCTGACAACGAAATACGATTTACTACGAATCTAACCAAATTTACAAATTAAAATAAATCCCACTACAATTGTCCCTTTTATTTTGTGTCATCCAATCCATCCTGATCTCATGGCAGGTTATCTAAGGTTACTTTAAATTACTTATGAGATGAATTCTGGAACGCAGCTTATGTGTCTGTGAGGGAACAACCCTCTCGTCTTGTCTATCAACTTCGTTATCCTCTCAACTCTTCGGTCAAATCAATTGACTGGCCGGCGACCTTTAGAGTTTTTGTCAGTCCATCGTAGATAAAATCTCCAATTTATTTCAATTGTAGTTATGTGAAGACGTTAAGAGATTAAAACACGACTTTTAATCACGACGCAGAAGAACACTTGTGTTATAACCGTAAGCAAAATGAGTTTGCATCGGTCCACTGTAAATAAACAAGTATGTTTAAGACCCAATACTTTAATGTACACATTTTTTTAATCACACTTTTATTATTTTTAATATGCAAGTTTTAATATCAGTTTGAACAAGGTTTATTTTGGTCACATAAAAAAAAAAACGTAAGTATTCGGATGGGACCGCATTTCATATCCCTATTTCGGAATAGAAGCTACTTGAGATTAATTATTATAGTGATACGGCAGTGTGTGTACAGGTGTTTACAGGTAGCTCACTCAGCAGGCGGTAGTTATTAACGGGACTTAGTCGTGAGGGTATTGTTGTATATATTTAAAATTCAAGCATGAGACCATCTTCCGGTTCCAAACATGGTACCCACGGCAGCACTTGAAATGGAATTGTAAATCAGAAAGAACCTCTAGGCTACTACATGTGAAGCACATTAACAAAGCAGTAGGAAGTTCCCACACGTTAACAGTTGTACAATCAAGAACACTACGAATATAGTGGACCAGCATATAATGTAGGGTGATCCGGGACTAAAACGGGACAATTTTCAACACTTCGACTTTGTGATTTTTTTGCTTTATGTGATGTATTTGGGATTGATCAATCTCAAGGTAAAATATGATAATGTATTGTGTCCCATTTTAACCCCCTCAATGGGGCTAAATCAGGATATCACTCTATCCATTTTGTTGTGGATCAAATAATGTTTAATGGGGCTATATTGTAAGACACAGTGGGGCTAAGGTAATATTATGTAGAATTTTTCCCACATACTTTGTCATTAATAATACAGCCACAGCTAGTGAGTTATTGTATACTGCACAAAATAAATTTTGAATGGAGCAGGTTTTTTTTAGATTTTCCCGGATGGAACAGGGTTTTTTTTTTCTGGGTTGTTTTAATTCTACAATTTAAAATTCTGAGATATACATTTTAAAGACACTCTGAAAGGTGCCGAACGTAAACAAAAACGGCCGTCCTCATTTTGGCTTCCACTCTCACTGGCAGGATACATTTTTACCATCATTCGTTTCAACTCTATTAGTTATGCATGTTGTGATTTGAATCAAGTGTATTTGTCAGCCTTGAATGTTATGTATACTTTTTCCTCCACGTGGTATGAATACTGATTTACATAACATCTTTGCCACGCCCTAAGTCGTGATTGGTTTAACTGATTTCTGATGCTCTGCAAAAGGTGATGCTAAAGACGACTAAACTGTCTCGAACCCTATCATCATTCACTTGTCACGACTTACACTCCGTCTACAAAACATTGGGCATCACTGAATATTTTATTTTACTGCTTTCAGAAATAATGTAACATGTATCTGAAAGTTTACACTGTTTTAGTTTAAATAAATACAAAAAAGAGACGTTTCAATATATTATGTGCATTTTGATTAAATAGTCGGAAAATCATTGTTTTTTCTCCGCCATGAAAAAGCTGTTATTTTAGTGTTTTAAAATTCGTATAACGTTATAACTGTGGTAATTTGTTTTCGTTTGCTGTGTGGTAGTTAAAAAAATGATTTGTACATACTTAGGACTTATAAAACATATTTTTAGATGATAGGCTATATTTATTCACTGACAACGTTGCAAAACACCAAGTACTAGAAAGTACCGTCATGTAACTTCCAACAGTTTATTAAGGGTTTTTTAGACATGCAAACATTGGACACTCAATTATGGGCCTCAATAATTCGGGACGGACAATTTGTTTACGAAATTTAACATTTAACTTAATAAAGGCATCTTTATAAAAACTAAAACATTTGTGTTTGATTGTTTTGTTTTTAGGAACTCGGACAAGTCCAGCTGTACTGCAATAAACTGGAACTACACCCAGCTAGCAGAACTTAGCTATGAAGAGGCCCTTGCTGTGACGGAGTCGTCCGTAAATCCCGGGCGCTTCGAGTGCCAAGACTTCACCTACATCGGCTCGAGTATCATGTCAGAGGTAATAAGTTGTTTGACATCCAAAGAACTCTCTAGTTTAGTTTACATCATGTCTGAGCAATGATATTCAACACTATAGTAGGCTAGATCACCAGTCCCCCAACCTTTCACTCAGTAGCGAGCGTAGCAATTTGAAGCCATTTTGAATTGGGCAGTTTACATGCTAATTTGGACCTTTCAGTACTGCTAGCTCTGCGAGCGGCAGAAAGTCGAATTAGAGACTCCTATTCCCGCCTGTGGTATTTGCCCAATTCAAGATGGCTTCTAATTGACACGCTTGTGGCTGCTAGGCTGCGCATCTAGCCTACTATAGCTGTTGAATATCATTGTGTCTGAGATAATAAGTTGTTTGCCATCCAAAAACCTTTCTAGTGTAGACACATTTCTGAGGTAATAAGTTGTTTGTCATCCAAAGATCTCTCTAGTGTAGATACATTTCTGAGGTAATAAGTTGTTTGACATCCAAAGAACTCTCTAGTTTAGACACATTTCTGAGGTAGTAAGTGGTTTGACATCCAAAGAACTCTTTATAATCCGAGAGATCTCGGTTTAAAAAGGTTGAGTTGGATGAGAGTAGCTGAGTAGCTTTGGCTGATTTTGTAACACGTAAGAAGACATCCGTTATAAATATTGGATCTCTTGGATTACTCTCTTGTTTTGAATGGCTGAAAAGTCATCATTGCATAAGAGGGAAAAAAAACTCTCTTGTTTTGAACTCATGGCTCTTGAAACGAATGCTGCAAGTCATCAGACTCCACAACATTGAAGGTCACTAGGTGGTTTACAAAATATAAAAGAGAAATCAAAATATCGCATAATTAACTTACGATTTAGTTAGTTAGACGTTAGTCAAACCGTAGTTTACTGGACACGATCATCATACCTTATTTGTAACCCTCATGGGCTGGGTTTGGGCGTAGTTTTAACATAGGTGATCGTTTTCAACACTTGCAGAATGGGAACGGTGATTAAGTTATCTTTCTACTGAGTTCAACAACTTTGGTGTGTAGATACACCCAATGATTGGTTCTGTAGTAGGTAAAGGCTATTAGTATTACCTTCAACAAGTGTCATGTTACACTGGATTACAATAACCATTATCTCCTGCGATAACGGACTACTGCATATTTATAGTAACACGGATACTTTGTTTAGGCTACTGTTTTCATATCAAGGTATATAGAATTAATAAGTTCAACTAAGTTGTGAAACATAAGAAAAGAACCTACCTGATAATGCTGTGATGTATTTCTTCGTAGACAAGTCTATTCATATGTGGCACGTACGTCACATCTTTGCGCGTGGCGGCCACATTTGTGCTCAAACTTTGACGTTGCCATGAAGAAACAATTGAAGGCTGTTGTGGTACAACACAGAAATTCTTAGTTCTTTAACATTCAGCGTTTTGTTTTAAAAAAAAATTGGTATATGTTGAAATTTTCAACTTATTTATTAAATTTGAATAGTATTTGCCAATGATCTAGGATTGGTCCTCATCAATTGTGTCGCAATCATGGCCGCTGTGACGTCACGTGGGAACTATGAATAGGGTAAAGATAAGAGAACCGTAGATAGTGAATATAGAAGACAGTACAACAAGTGAACTGTTAACAAATAGTTGGACTATTTAGACTGTTCTTTGTCACAATAATTAAAATTAAAACAACTAAAATTTAATTGTGATAAGGGACGGTGTGTATAATCCAACAATTTGTTTTATAATAACATAGAGTTGTATAGTTTCTTGTAGTTGATGGCAAATAGTGGCACACGATACAGACCCGTAATAATCGGGAAGATTATGGTATCCGCAATCGCTCGATTGAAACCGCTTCCGCAATCCGAAATCTAATCTATTTCCTCAGCCGCACAACCGCAAACGCGAGATCAAACTCGTAAATATAGAGTTCGATTGTTATTGGTTCGAGGCTTCGAGCTAATGTATTCATATATTATTAACAACGTGTTTTCTAAGTATTGTGAGAAAATGAACACATAAACGCGGCCGGTTTTAGCTAGTATCTATGAAATTTCACTTCTTAACGTTCCGGTACACGTGAATGGTAACAACTAATTACGGTATTTTTTTTTTTTTTTTTTTTTTTTACATTTTGTTTTTTACATTTTTGTTGTTTGCTTAGAACTACAGTTACAACCATAGTCCACGCCACAGTTGTCGGAATAGCCTTAATGCCAACTATTTTCTTGCAGTGGGATCTGGTCTGCAGTAGGACGGCCCTAAGAACTACGGTACAAATGGCCGTAGCTCTGGGAAAGTTCATTGGAGCCCTCATCTTTGGATTCGTCGCTGACAAGTAAGTTGGCTATTTATATTTATTCTTAATAGTCATAACTTGAAGTTGAAGCTGCCGTTACTTGTAACTTTACTCAATTTGTTTGTATGAACAAAATATCATTATTAGGTAACTGAAGATATATTTAGGAGCCAAATAGAATGCATATTTGATAAATTACGAGAAAAATCAACAAACTAAAGAAACAACATTTGTTTGTAATACATTTAAAATTTAAAACAAAATAAATTTTCTAAGTCTACAAAAATTTGAAATTATTATAGACTAGTTCGTATATGTGATCTATTTAATTTCAGGTGATAACCAGTTTCAACCCCTTAGTTTATTTTGAGTTTAGTAGTCGATCTGCTGTCCTGATTCTAGCATAGCATCCTGCTCTGGTCTCGTTTTTAAATAGCTCTCCTCATCGTACGAGCATACTAAAAGAAGTGACGTTGAATGAGCGTAACGAATATAACATTCGTTGATAATGTTTCCATTAGTCACAACAACTTCTTGTGTTTTGTAGGTGGGGTAGAAAACGAGCGTTTGTCGTATCCTGTGTTACCTACATCGGAGCCGGCCTAATATCATCGTTCACTGGTTCCTACATCGTTTTCGTACTGACCCGTATAGCCTTGGGTATGGCTGGGTCGGGGACCTACAACTGTGCTTTTACCTTACGTGAGTATTGCGTTTATTCTATTTTTGTTTTATTTATTATTAACCCCTTTACCCAACTAAATGATGTTGGAATAAAGAGTAGCGATATATATATTTATATATTAACATCCATGGATCGTTTCACTATAAAAGCCACGTGAAATAACCACATGTAATTCTTTGATAACGCTTCTTCAAAATATTGAAAGAAAAATGTCTACAAAAAAAAAACTTCAAATAAACAGCAATTTATTTTATTGATATATTGAGAACGCTTCTTCAAGATATTGAAACATAAATTTCTACTTGGAATTCGGGTTTGTATCATCCTAAACAATAAATTTAAAAACTTTCAAATATTGTTGTAGTTGTGACGATTTTTATTTCTGTATTAATTAATTAAAATTAATAGTCCTATTCATTAATTTAGAATAAATTAGGTATTGGAATGACCATCATAACAACATTTTTAATAATTTATGTTTTAATTGTTATCTGGCCTTTACCAGGATTATTTCAACTATTTTCCGCGTTCATTAATGTTAGAACTTAAATTATTTGCTGAAGTGTAAAAGGATTTTAGATATGAATTGGGCTGAAATAATTTTCACAAAGAAATAAAAATGCCAACGAAGATTTTTTTTAGAAACAGAAGCAATTCAAGAGAGTTGTAAAATTCATTCATAACGAGCTGTTTACAATGTTGCAACATCATAACGCTGTTTCTAAATAAAATAACGTTTTACCAAATTGGCGGCATTGTCATGTCACCGGATGGGACGTAACATGAAATTTGCATTTTGTCATGCGGAACAACTCGCTTGTTCATTGTTTGCCCCGCGCTGTTTCGGAAGCACTAATTGATAAACGATGTCAGTGTTGTTCATATGTCCCGTGCTGGGCGCACAATTCTGTGGCCTTGACTATTCACTGTCAACTTGTCTGGTTTGTAAAGCAAATTACATCAGAGTTCGTTTTATGGAATTGTTAATTTAATTTAAATGTTTTATTTGTACTTCGTTTTTACCGATTTATATTTTAGGTGCTTTAGAACAGAACTATGTGGTTTTGTATTTATTTAATCATTCATATTCATTCATTCGTTCAGTCATTGATTCGTTCCTTCGTTCATTCAATAAGTCATTCATTTATTGAATAAAGAAAATAGCTTGGTTGCTTAGGCCTGTGTTATGCCCAATTTAGACACTTCAATGTTCCTTTCAAGTTTATTTGAATTCAAGGGCAAAAACGAATCAAAGAAAGTGGAGCATTGTTGTATTTTATTGTCTACATGTGTTTTGATGCTTTTTTGTTCTTGAATTCAAGGCAACTTGAACGGAACATTGAACTGTCTAAATTGTGCTTTACACGGTCAAATTTTTGCATCCAATTTCTTGAATTTCAGTAAAAAAACTTATCGATAAATATAGCTATTGTTGTATTCTATTACATCATGTATGTTTTTGATGTGCTTTTGTCCTTGAATTGAAGCAGTTGGATGAAGTTAAAAAAAAATTAAAAATTATTTGATTAAAAAAATAATTTAGTAAAATATAATAATTATTTGTAATAATATATTTAATAATAAATGCTTGATTTTTGTTACAGTTACCGAAGTGTGTAACTCCAAGCACAGAACCTTGCTGGGTAATCTCTACAACATCCCTTACCCGATCGGGATGATAATATTACCCGTCATCTCTTATTACTTGGAAGATGATTGGCAGCTGCTTCAACTAGTGCTGTGTGCCCCGGCACTCATCTTGATAGTAAACTGCATGTAAGTACTAGTAATAGTAGTCTTGTAGTTACTAGTTAGTTCAAAAATGTTTCTTTCCCGTTGAAATGAAATGAAATGTGATGATCTTTCAAAGCCCCCCCCCCCCCCCCCCACACACACACACACAAAGAAAAACAACATAATCAAAGATTACTGAGTGAGGGAAGATGTTTCATCGCCGTGTTAAAATATCTGAGCGAGTTTTGTCAAAAATGTCTAATCACCACTAGTTCGAATTCTCACCGCAAGGAGCGCTAGCTCAGAACGTTTGAACTTCGTTGCCGTCTAGCGGGATATATTTGAACTCGGTTCTGGCATACACTTCCTTCCCCCGGCGCTGAGAACGCGCTGGTTCTTTTGGAAGAACGAGCTCTTGTGGTGAGAATTCGAACTACATGTCGGACTTAGAAAATTTCGCTCGGACACGCGCAGACGATTTCCCATAAGAGTGAACTATCTTCTCTCACTCAGTAATCTTTTATGTTACCGGTATCCCATATTGTTCTTATGTTTCTCTTTAAGTAATAATTCTATCTGGCATTTGTTCCAGATTCCTTCCCGAGTCACCACGGTGGTTGATTTCTCAAGGCCGTAGGTCTGAGGCCTGGGACGTTGTCAAGAAAGCCACTGGAGGGCGAAGAGCTCCAATTGTCGATGATGTTGCTTTAGCGGCTGCAGAAGCAGAGAAAATACTGAAGGTAGTGACTTCGTTTTGTATCGACAATTTGTAATATAATAGTAATACCAAATACCTTGGTAATACCCTTGTTCTAATGATAATGTTTTCTAGATAACCAGTCGATGAACAATTTTTGAAGGCTGTGTATGTCCATATACATTGCTAACCCTCCCCCCCCCCATTTATGTAATTTCTACCACTAATACTTATCGGATCGCGTTAAAATTAACATATTCGTGACGGAATGTAATGGACAGAATAAATAAAACATCACACTGAAGTGCGTACATTTTCGGGAGCACCGCTGCCTTCCTCAGTGCCCTTGCGTTTGAGGAAGGTAGCGAGGTTCCCGAAAATGTTCGTACTTGTGCATTTTTTTCTATGGTTATTTTATTTAAATAATTTTGTTTTTCTATTGATTGTGTTTTATGTTGTTAGGATGCCGACGCGCCGAAGGTGGATGAGCCGAAATTGTCGATTGTCCAGCGTTTTGTCGAGTCGATGTCCAAGATGACGAGCCTGTTCAAGACACCGGAGATGAGATGGAGGACTCTGATCACCTACTTTGGGTGGTGCGTCATCGCGCTCACCTATTACGCGCTGACTCTCAGCTCAGACAACTTCAGCTCCAACAAGTAAGCCACCTGATGATTTACCTATTTGCTCACAACAAGTACGCTACCTGTTGATTTACCTATTTGCTCACAACAAGTAAACTACCTGTTGATTTACCTATTTGCTCACAACAAGTAAGCTACCTGTTGATTTACCTATTCGCTCACAACAAGTAAGCTACCTGTTGATTTACCTATTTGCTCACAACAAGTAAGCTACCGGTTGATTTACCTATTTGCTCACAACAAGTAAGATACCTGTTGATTTACCTATTTGCTCACAACAAGTAAGCTACCTGTTGATTTACCTATTCGCTCACAACAAGTAAGCTACCTGTTGATTTACCTATTTGCTCACAACAAGTAAGCTACCTGTTGATTTACCTATTTGCTCACAACATGTAAGCTACCTGTTGCTTAACCTATTTGCTCACAACAAGTAAGCTACCTGTTGATTTACCTATTCGCTCACAACAAGTAAGCTACCTGTTGATTTACCTATTCGCTCACAACAAGTAAGCTACCTGTTGATTTACCTATTTGCTCACAACATGTAAGCTACCTGTTGCTTAACCTATTTGCTCACAACAAGTAAGCTACCTGTTGATTTACCTATTCGCTCACAACAAGTAAGCTACCTGTTGATTTACCTATTTGCTCACAACAAGTAAGCTACCTGTTGATTTACCTATTTGCTCACAACATGTAAGCTACCTGTTGATTAACCTATTCGCTCACAACATGTAAGCTACCTGTTGATTTACCTATTCGCTCACAACAAGTAAGCTACCTGTTGATTTACCTATTTGCTCACAACAAGTAAGCTACCTGTTGATTTACCTATTTGCTCACAACATCTAAGCTACCTGTTGCTTAACCTATTTGCTCACAACAAGTAAGCTACCTGTTGATTTACCTATTTGCTCACAAGTAAGCTACCTGTTGATTTACCTATTTGTTCACAACAAGTAAGCTACCTGTTGATTTACCTATTTGCTCACAAGTAAGCTACCTGTTGATTTACCTATTCGCTCACAACAAGTAAGCTACCTGTTGATTTACCTATTTGCTCACAAGTAAGCTACCTGTGGATTTACCTATTTGCTCACAACAAGTAAGCTACCTGTTGATTTACTTATTCGCTCAAAACAAGTAAGCTACCTGTTGATTTACCTATTTGCTCACAACAAGTAAGCCACCTGTTGATTTATCTCCCTTGATATGGAGCCAATAGAATTTAAATCATTTTATTTTAGCATATACAACTACTTTTCCATGTATCTCCTTTTGATTATCCCGAAAGATAACGTCATGCAAAATGTAAGATGTGTTCAATTCTTCCAGAAAACAGAAAACATTTTTTTCAGTTCTTTAATTTGACATAATTAAACAGCTAATAATAATAAAAATAATAATAATAATTAATTAATTATTTATTGTTGACTGTTCTGTGTTTTTCAGGTACTACTACATTGCTATAGCTGGGGCGGTTGAAGCAGTAAGCTACGTTTTGCCGGTACCTATTCTGAAGGTCATTGGACGCCGGCTCTGCTGCGGACTAATGCTCTTCATCTCGGCGGCAGCACTCTTGTCCATATTGATGATTCCGAGAGGTATTGTTTCCCGCCTATTTACTTCAAATACTTTTATTGAAATAAAAAAAACATTAGCTAGCGTCGACGCCATTTCTTGTCAAAACTTTTAATTTTTTTTTGTGATGACAAGAATAGACAGTGAAAAATAATTTTACTAATGGACCACGTAATCAATTTTATGATGTACCACTGTCAGTTCTTGTAAAGTGGCTCGACAATAAATACAAGTTTATTTATTTGCTAAAACTGTAAATATTTATGTGTAACTATTAACATTTTAATGGGTTACAAATATGTGCATTTACCTTCTATATTTTATTAATTTATATATTTTTTTTATTTATCCATGTATTTGAACTGTATGTTGGTTCCCTTACAGATAGTCCGATGATAATCATGGGCGTGGCCATGGTCGGTAGACTGTGTATTGGTTCCGTCTACTCCGTCATCATCTTATACACGTCCGAGTTATTCCCGACCGAGAACAGGAACTCGGCCGTAGGAACTTGTTCGACAATCTCGAACGTGGGGTCGATATCTGCTCCATACGTGGTCGATCTGCTGGTAAGACCATGATTTGTTATTGGTTACTATCAGAGGCTGGAGTTTGTGGTGAAAATGTTTTGTAAATTTCGTTTTTAATATTTATAAAGGTGGATAATTGATGGTGATTTTTTGGTGGAAAAATCCTTTCTATAGCGTTTTTTTTTTTTTTTTTGCAATTTTTGACAAAAAAATCTGATGTCTTCACTCCGTAATCTGTTCCTTTTGTTTAGTTATGTTTTGTTATTGGTATCTATCAGAGGCCGGAGTGTATGGTGAAAATATTTTGCAAATTTCGTTTTTAAGATTTAAAAAGGTGGAGAATTGTTGGTGATTTTTTGGAGAAAAATCATTTTTTATAGCGGTTTTTTTGTTGTTGCAATTTTTGCCAAAAAATCTGATGTAACTTACTTACTCCGTAATCTGTTCCTTTTGTTTAGTTACGTTTTGTTATTGGTAACTATCAGAGGCTGGAGTTTATGGTGACAGTATTTTGCAAATTCGTTTTTAAGATTTAAAAAGGTGGAGAATTGTTGGTAAAAAAAATCTTGTTTATAGCGGTGTTATTGTTTTGCAATTTTTGGCAAAAATTCTTATGTCCTCATTTCTTTCTCTGTTCCTTCTGGTTTT
The DNA here is from genome assembly GCA_945910005.1 of Isoperla grammatica. Taxonomy (NCBI): domain Eukaryota; kingdom Metazoa; phylum Arthropoda; class Insecta; order Plecoptera; family Perlodidae; genus Isoperla; species Isoperla grammatica. The sequence continues at coordinate 24,084,937 of OX246748.1, forward strand.
ACCTACAATGTTTCTCAAAAACTTCATATCCGCAGCTTGCGCAAGGCTCTCATCTGGTGTTGTCATATACCATGTCTCAGCCGCATATTGGAACAAAGTTTGTCTGGTATATGGCAACCTTACATTTCTTTGGTACCTCTCGATTCCTTATGAGATCTTCATAGACTAGAATAATCCAATAGCTTGCTATGTCCTTCTTCCTGTCTCTTGTTAGATCATTCTATCAATTGCCATCAAACTCCCTATATACTTTAACACTTCTATTTGTTTTAAAATACAGTATGTCCTCCTAGTAAACTTTGAGCGATCCTTGTTGTGTCCTGTGTTATCAGCATTGTTTTAATCTTGCCACTTCCAAATACAAGTCCATACTCTCCTGCCACCTCACACAATATATCATCTTGCAATTGAACCTTCTGTTATTCTCTTCCCATGAGAGAGAAAACCAATTTATAGTCAACTGTCTGATGTATATCAGGTGACCACAAGGATCCAGCATACTAATTATATAAATTAAAAACAAAAACTATATAATGCATATGAACGGGTTCTACTTTTAACAATTTGTTAAAACCCGTTTGTATGTATTATGTAGTTTCTTATGTTTCTATGTGTTTCAATTTCTATATGTTATTATAAAATGATTTTCTGACAAATTGGCAGAAGCCTTAAGACTTGATAAAGTAATAATATAATAACAATATTAATAATATTAATAATGCTATCTCTCTGTTCTATAGGGTGCAGTCGCCTGGTTCATCCCTAGCACGTTGTGTGGCATCTTATCTCTGATTGCCGGTCTACTGGTCTTGCTGCTTCCAGAGACTAAAGACAAACCACTGTGCGATACTGTGGAAGAAGCCTTAAGTAAAGAAGATTCCAAGACTACCATCAAGAATTTCTGTATATGCAAATAGATTCACTAGACAGAAGTGGCATTAATGCAATGCATTTAGTTACGGAACATCTACACAGTTTTCAATCATGTACCAGTGTGCCAATAAAACAAACAATACATTTTTTTAATCGATCATTTTAAAGATAACCGTACTTTTGAAATAAATCGTTGAGTGACTAAATTCGAGCCGTAAACGTCTGTCAAGAGGTTTTTAACGTGTCTATGTATTTTCCGATGAATTATCTTAAAACCAGTGTGGGACCAAACAAACGGAATAAGAAGTTGATCCTGCATTTCGTGTTACCCCTCACATTTCATTTTATCAGTTTCAATAATGTGATCTATTCATAGTTCCCACGTGACGTCACAGCGGCCATGATTGCGACACAAGTGATAAGAACCTATCCTGGATCATTGGCAAATACTGTTCAAATTTAATAAATAAGCCCAATTTAGAATGTAAAAAAAAAACATGCGTAGTAAAAAATAAACAATTACCATACAAACCAATTTTATAAAAAAAACTGGCTGAATTTTAAAGAACTAAGAATGTTTGTGTTCTACCACAACAGCCTTCAATTGTTTCTCCATGGTAACGTCAAAGTTTGATCACAAATGTGGCCGCCACGCGCACAGATGTGACGTACGTGCAACCTATGAATTCTCCTGGTAAATGATTCATTAAAATCATCACCATTTGATATTTTCAATGTGTACCACAATTTCTCATATTTCTATTTAATTTAATGTTTAATTAATTGTCAACACAGGAACTGAGTTAGCCATTATAGCCAGAGTTTATATTTTGATAGTTAATATAGATTATCAATTGTTGAAAACTAAGGTGGTTTTATAAACTAGTTTGTAACAATTGAATTGATTCTAAAATATATAACATAAGCCAACAGAGGTTTAATGCAACATGATGCCCTGATATCTGATAAGAATTGTACAATATTTCATGTTTTTTTAAATGTGAACCTTTGATTTTTGGATAAATTACAAACTCTCATGCATTTTTAATCCACAAATAAATTACAATTATCAATATTTGTTTAAAGACAGTAGGTGTACTGTTATTATTAACGTTGTGATAACTTGTAAGGCAACTAAAAGGTATGTTTTATTACAAACGATGAAAATACATAATAGTTTTAATGGTAAATTGAAGTAGTGATATTCATTGTATGTGTGTTTAAACTTATTTTTAGTAAAATATGGTGAAAATATGTACTGTAATTTTACCTACGTTTTGACGAGTATTGAGGCTCTTGCTGCTATTAAAGGATAGTATTAAAATGTACTGTAATCTGATTGATTTCAATAGATGTCCCTTTTAATTCACAGGTACATAAATATAAAGAAAGATGATGTGCAATATAGCATTCGTTTCACCATAAAAAAACATAACTTGTCCAGGTTGATTATGCTAATCGTAAGAGGCGACGAAATTACCCTTTCTCTTTCCTCCCCTATTCCTTTCTTCCCCTTTCCCTTATACATACATAGGCACTGATAACCCAGATGTTTTGTGCCCTTAAACCACAAATAATAATAATAACTTATACATACATATAAAATAGCTCATTAATTTTGTCCTCAGAAAATGATACCACACAACCAACTGTTGCAATTTGTTTAATCGGAATATCGATTGTTAACGAAATAATGGACCTTGACCTTGTACTACTTATCCCACTGCTTTCTTAACTGATAGAATGATACAGGTCGTGGCATTTCATGATTCCATTGCCTTCTAAAGAACACACGATTTGAAAGCGGTAGTTCTTTAGACTCCCACTGCCCTCTTACGAACAAATGTGGAGCAGTTAGTACTTCTTGTGGATTCCACTGTTCTCTAGAGACAAGCTGTGCAGCATGCACTGCTTCTTGTGGGTTCCACTGCCCTCTAGAGACAAGCTGTGCATCAGGCAGTGCTTCATGAGGAACCCACTGCCCTCTGGTCAGCAGATGGGACGTAGATACTTCTCCTTCAGGATTCCACTGCTCCCTAGTGATAATGTGTGACGTAGGTACATAATAGATCTGCCCCTCATCTTGATGTTGCGCTCTTACTCCAAGAAAAGCTCCGGTGAAAAGGGCCATCAACAGAAAGAACAGACTGGTTCGACCGTCGCTGGGATCAAGCCTGAAACAGAAAATGCAATGGTTTTGAATGGAAAACAGATAAGTGACTGCAAAACGTACATTTAACACTTAAAATGCCGAAAGATTAGTGTTGGCTGTCGAAAATAGAGAAATCCTGTATAACATATTCCACAAACACTATAAAACTAAAAGTAATGTTTTGCGTGTTCAAGCGTGGAAGGACGTGGCGCAAGATTGTAGCAACACAGGTAAGCAAAACGACTAGGTCTAGGCCACAGATAGCGCATCGTGCGATCTGCAAGTGAAATGGCTGGCGAGGAGAATCCGCGCCACGCCACGCTCCGCCGCGCCGAGCACATCCTCGACTGAAATCGCAGCTTCAGACATAAGTGATAGGATAGGACGTTTTTGTTTTACGAGGATACAGTCAAGGCCGTCACTAGGGGTTGGTAACCCGGGTAAATACCTGGGGAAGAAATCGGGAGTAGACCATTTTGACTTGCTAATACCACCGTTAATGTCACACCTTTTTTTAATCCACAAATAAATTACAATTATCAATATTTTTTTTTTTTCAGATTCAGATCACCAGTAACAAATGTTATTTTTTTTCAGATTCAGGTCACCAGTAACAAATGTTATAAAAATAGGGCCTTATACTCGTTAAAAAACGCTCCAATCACAATCGACAAATTTTACGCCCTCCCCCCCGACCTTCTATTGTACTTTACCCAATCATACTCGGGTGGTTTTTATACCCTAGTAACGGCCCATGGCTGCCAGAAGAAATGCAGTTCACGTCCTCCGTCCTATACTTACATATCATGTGAGCTACCTGCTCGAAGTGGCAGTTGTGTTTCTTTATAGGATTGTCGTGGAAACCCGAGTGAGATAACGACAAGTTGGATGGCCATGAACAAAACGCACACCTGTAACACATATCACGTGATATTAATGTGTTTTGTTTTTTTCAGATTCAGATTCCCTTTATTGCATTTTTAAGTTTACAATGCAGGTATAAGTATAATAGTTCAATGATTGTCTAGTATAGCACAGAACCAATATGTTTTGAGTGAAATTAATATAGGTTATACAAAATACGTACAGTGTAAACTTGTTTTGTTGCTGTCACAAGCAGAAACTTGAGACAGCGGCAGCAAAACATGCAAGAAGTTGTGACAATGTTGAACATGTCAACAGGGAACGAACGATACCTTTACGTCAAAAACCGCACAAAATGTTCATATTTAAACTATATCTCAAGAATGGACTTAGAAATCGAAAATCTAAATCAACAGCACACTGTGGTTTGGTAGGCACTACATACTGAATGCTCTAAATATTGTCTTACGTTATAATCAGTATGTTTTTTATTTCTAATTAATTTTCCAACCAATTATTGATTTAGTAATGAAATTAACTACTCTAATGGTTATAATATTTCATTCAATCTGTAGGACTTACCAAAATACAGTGTGCTGTTGACTCAGATTTCTGATTTTTTGTTGCAATCTTGAGATATAATTAAAAAATGGATATTTTCTGCGGTTTTTGACGTAGAGGTACGCTTGGTGGTAAATCGTATTTATCTAGCACCTTTTACTGATTGTTCTATGGCTAAGCGCATGGTGAGCGTGTCACTAATCACGCTTCTGCCGACAGACGAAGTTCCTTTTTACACTGCCGATCCCCCCCCCCCCCCCCCCACACAAATTAATGCTATGTTTGGAAGTTTTTTTTATTAAACATAAAATAGCAAAGTGAAGAAAACGGTACAATCGAACAGTATAAAAGAAATAACCAGAAATTTGATATTTTCGTAGCAAGAGTTGCAAAAAAAATTGGGAAACAAAATTAATCTGATGCAAGACAAAATTAGATTTAGACACAACTTTATACGTTTTATTTTTTGCTGTCGATTTTGGACTAATAACCATTCCAATTTGTTCAGAAACGTTCAAAACATTTTTGCAGAAAAAATTTAAAAAATTTAATAAAATACTTGAAAAGTAATATAATTTTAGAAAACATAGCATATAAGGAAATTAAAAAAATGTGCTGTGCTACTTAGAGTTAGAAGAACGTGACCGAATTTCGGTTTACCATTGCTAATTCTAAGTCTAGATTTGACGTCATCATCAATAATATAATATATCCGTGGGTTGTACTTACTACGGCCACTAACAGCTATAAGGCTCGCATGTAATAAGAAGTAAAAAAGTGTAAGTAAAATCGTGACTGTTAAATCAATATATCACATAAAAAGTAAATAATTAATGATCTGAATATGTTTGAATAAGTAATCAAAAGTAAATAAGGTCAAAAGAAAGGAAACGTAGAAAGAAATAGTAAAAAATGTATGAAAGAGAAATAGGAAAGAAAAACCGAGAGAACCCTGAGGGGGATCTTCTCTTTCATAGGACTTGCTCAAACGAAACTGCACTTTTTTCTGCATCATCCAACCAGGTTAAAAATACACCTTTAATAGCACGTCAATAAAAACACAAAAACATTCGGATATGTCGTAGTGTGCTGTGTGCACATAAAAATGTAAACATTCTAGAAAAGATGCAGATACTTTGCTATCTGAGACCGATCATTGTATACATTTCCCGAAAATAACCATATACATACAGAGTATACATTTGAGTCTAAAAGAAACTAAACACAAACATACATTGAACGCGTTTCAAAAATAGCCTCGGAAGTCGGAACCATGTACATAGTTTATGATTTATCAATCGTACACACACAAATTAAGGAAGTATTCGCATACCCACTAATCTAGAACTTTCTCTCAATTGATTTAAAATAAGTGCCACAAGGTAGAAATCAAATGAGTTATCTCCAAAAGAATTATTTAATTTTATTGATGTCTCTCTTGTTTGAACAATTTTGATGCGTTTGTTTTTCAATTATCCTTTCTTAATTGCACAATTGCGTTTTAACTATAAAATTAATTTAATTTAATTTAGTAAAATGAAAAATGGCAATTAAAAATTAAAAAAATCTTATTGGTACCTAGCATATTCATAATATCACAACACTTAATTACAAAACAGCACATCTTGTTTTTTACCTTGCAACAATATCACCAACAATTTACAAATGTCTCGTGTTTTCATACGTATATTAGGTACAAATAATTTTAATAGAACATTCTAAAAATAATTTCAACTCACCTGAAACCTCATTTTATCCCTCTAGAAAATATCTACGTTGATCGAGTGGTCGGTCGCTCTATTCAGAAATGTACATTGACTATAACGAACTAGAGTCACTCTATAACGTAGTCATCCACAGAAGTCTTCTAAGCTTCTGTCACTCTAACGAACATCCGTGTTTGACCCTTGGTCGTCTCAACCGACTGTTTTGGGTGTGTCTATATTCCACCTAAAGCCAATACTTACTTTACTACTTTTTTACTACTTTTACTGTTTACATCATTTACCGACAGCTTAGGCGAGTGTTATTAGATAGGAATTTTTACACCCTACAGCAATGGGCTCTCGGCTCTTGAACTGAACTACCTAAAAGATGAGCTGAGTAGAGCAATGGAAGGTTATTTACGTACGTATGCGACTGCGTTATATGCCCAGAAGGTATAAAGTTGGCATACTTACTTACTTACTTACTAGATGCAATAGTTTAACATTGAACTTTGCTGGAACTGGAACGCTCTCCCGGGCTGGGCCCTCTAGAGCAGATAAAGGAATACATAAGGTAAAACGCATAAGCCCGAGGGCTGGGGTGATATTACAAATTAGTGTGGTGATGGATGAATGGGGATAGAACTTGCTACAATGGAGTCAGTGTGAAAACGAGAATGAAACTGAATTGGTGCTCAGTAGAATCGAGGGGGAGCCGTCTCAGTCTAGGGCTGAACCATCCAGGGCCCTTACTATAGACTGGGACGGATCACGGCACCCGCCTCTTCTTTGCAGTCCGGGGAAGACGATTTGAGACACCTTTGGGAGCCCTCAAGAGACGAGCAGATAAAGTTGGCATACATATCATGTGTGTATAATATGCAGTGACGTGAAACAGGTACTGTTGAGGCAAGGGCGAGAAAAAATAGGTATGAACCAGACCATAAATGTAGGACAACTTCAGTTCTATCAGCCTTGGAAACCACAGTAGATGAATAAATTTGGGCCCTATTTGTACCCGCTAGAAGCGCCCATAAAAAGGAGGTTTACAGAAATCTCTAAAACATTCGTCTACGGAAGTCGAGGTGCGGTCAACTGAAATGTTACAATGGTGAGGGTGAATGTTTTCTAGATGCCATCTGAGTGGGGTGGAAAGAGCACGGGCCGAGAGGGAACAACACATCGAGTCTCCATTCATCCACTATGTTTCTCAACGCTGATTCCACAGTAGATGAATGAAGTCGGACCCTATTGTAAACGCTAGAAGCGACCATAAAAAGGGAGGTTTACCGAAATCTCGAAAACATTCGTCCACGGAAGTCGAAGTGCGTTCAATTAAAACAGAGCAACTGAAATGTTATTATACAATGGTGAGGGTCAATGTTTTCTAGATGCCGTTTGAGTGGGGTGGAAGGGGTGGGGTGGGTTGTTTTCCAAGGCTGATTCCTCTGTAGTCTATATTCTATATAACCTCGCTTACGGAATTCCCAAATTATGTCAGGTAAAATTTCTGTATCTGGTTGTTCAGTTACCCGCATGCAGAGAAGTAAACTTCAAAGTCAAGAACCAGCGATTGACTTTTGTTCACATTATTTATTCCCCATTCCCATTCCCATAATTTTCCCATTTATTTCATTATTCCCCACTCCTGGGACGGAATAAACAATTATCTTTGTTGTAGTCGTCGTCGTCATCGTCGTTGTCATCGTCGTCATCGTCGTTGTCGTCGTCATCGTCGTTGTCGTCGTCGTCGTCGTCATCGTCGTCATCGTCGTCATCGTCGTCATCGTCGTTGTCGTCGTTGTCGTCGTCGTCGTCATCGTCGTCATCGTCGTTGTCGTCGTCATCGTCGTCACCGTCGTAATCGTCGTCGTAATCGTCGTTGTCGTCGTCGTCATCGTTGTCGTCGTCGTCATCGTCGTTGTCGTCGTCATCGTCGTCATCGTCGTCATCGTCGTTGTCGTCGTCATCGTCGTTGTCGTCATCGTCGTTGTCGTCGTCATCGTCATCGTCGTCGTCGTCATCGTCGTCATCGTCGTTGTCGTCGTCATCGTCGTTGTCGTCGTCATCGTTGTTGTCGTCGTCATCGTCGTTGTCGTCGTCGTCATCGTCGTTGTCGTCGTCATCGTCGTCATCGTCGTTGTCATCGTCATCGTCGTTGTCGTCGTCGTCATCGTCGTTGTCGTCGTCATCGTCGTCATCGTCGTTGTCGTCGTCATCGTCGTTGTCGTCGTCATCGTCGTCGTCGTCGTCGTCGGCATCGTTGTCGTCATCGTCATCGTTGTCGTCGTCGTCATCGTAGTCATCGTTGTCGTCGTCGTCATCGTCGTTGTCGTCGTCGTCATCGTCGTCATCGTCGTCGTTGACATCGTTGTTTATGTTGTTGTTGGTCTTAAAGGACGTTGGTTTATTATATTTTGCGTTCCGTTTTGGTACGGTAATCAAATAGATACCTGATGATTGGTTGGAGGATAAATCTGAGAGGAGTAGCTACCTCGCTGTGCTGGTTTTAAGTAGTGACGCCCTCTATAGGCACCGAGATTGGCCACTGATGGCGCTAGTGAAAACGAATGAATCGCTCAAAGTGGCAAAGTCGCGCAACAATCTGCTGAAGCAGCGTAGTTCTTCCTACGTCGGTAATGGCAAATTGTGAAAATTGTATAATTAAATACGGCTTTTAAAATTTTTGTGCAGATTATGAATCCCATCAGTAAATCTTAAAAAGGCAAGCTACCATTTTAATCAGGACACGTTTTAGACGTAAAAACAACAAATAACACACAACAAACACAAACAAAACAAGACAATAAAAGCCAAAACAAAAACATTAAACAAAACAACAAAACAAAATAAATACACATCAACAATAAAAAAAAAAAAACACCAAACAAAAAACAAAATATATCACAATAATATCCAGCACTATTTTCAACTGCGGAATGAAATCTTCAGCAGTTTGTTGCTAAATTTGGCCACATATAGCGCTGTATGTACTAACACACGGTGCCTCATCCTAGCGGAGGCTCGTCGAACTAACTTTGGAGTTCGACGAGCCTCCGCTAGGCGGAGATCAAGTTGCCCTTGGCGGTGTTTTCAGAATCTTTCACACAACTTTGTTAAACAATGGTTTTCATCATGGTAACCGTTGACGTGTTTTGTCAACAATCACATGGTGTCTGTCAAAAGTCAAAAGGATTTTGCTTATTCTTTACTTTACCAAATATCAATCAATCAATCAATCAATCAATCTTCTACTTCTGCGGCGGACAGACCGTATAGGCTCATGTGTTTTGTTGCTCTATGGAGAGTTCTGACTTGCAAGAAACGGCCTCGACAAAACGTCTCAAAGGTAGGGGTAGGCTAATTGCAAGGTCCAGGGTGGTGGAGTTTGAAACTGAACGATTTCATTGCCTCACAGGTAGACCACGCCGCGTTGTTTTAGCTGGGGGGAGGGGAGGGGAGGGTGGGGGTATTTCTTTGGGTATTTCTTGCGAACAGCTGATTGGCTGTTCTACTCACTTTTCTTGTGTAGTCTGATTGATGGCCAATCGAGACGATGAGCGGGTGATAATGAAGATGAGAAAGATGATGATGAAGAATAAAGCCACATCCGAATCAGATCCATTGTACGTCGCGTGGGTCGTCATACGGGAGTCCAGCAAGGGAGGGGGCAGGGCCATGTGGGAGGAAAAATCTTCAGTGGGGCAGTGGGGGGAGGGGCAGGGTCTCCTTTTGTCGCCTCTTACGACTAGCAGAGTCACTCTGGGCCTATTCTACCCCGGGCCGAGACGGGTCTCCTTTTGTCGCCTCTTACGACTAGCAGAGTCACTCGGGGCCTGTTCTTCCCCGGGCCCAGACGGGATTCTTGTGTAGTCATTTGCGAGATTGTTTATGTACGTAGTACATACACATGTTTTGATTATTTATTTATCTGTAAGTTCCAGTGTTTTATTTTTCAAACAGTAGGCCTATGTTTTCTGATAGTTAATTTACATTTTTAAATAACGACGTTTTGACATGTGAATCACGTTAAATATGGCAATATGGCGTACGTTGTTAGTACATGTAAAAACCCTACAATCAGTTCGACCGTCAGCATGAATCCTTGGATGAATCCGTGGATTTAGTTCAAGACGTTCAAAAGGTTAGGGGAGGTGTTGACCTTGAACCACAATAATAACCACTCAGCCATCTTTGGTATTTACGGCGTGAACATAACATTATTTTTTTTCAACGAAATTTAACAAACATCACTTTTTTATGTTTCCTGTTACTGTATCTTTCCAATGGGGCTTTGCACTGCCACATTCTCCCACTCGCAGCGCCAGCGTAGTGCCAGCCCTTAGACAAGGTCTACTTGATCTCCGCATAACTTAGCCATGAAAAAAGGGCTGATTAACCCATCCAGAAGGCTCTGGACTTGAGCTCGAACGATGGTGGCGCTACTTCTATCCCAATGTCTTTGGCAAAATGCTGCCATCACAGCCTGCTGGATGGGTCAAGTAGACCTTGTCCGCGCTGATTTACCCATCCAGCAGGCCATGGATTTGGGCTTGGACGGTGGTGGCGCATTCTACGTCAAGCTTTGCGTGCAAAGCCCAATTATCTAAGGCGCGTGCTTCAAATAGTACGTATTTATGTTTTAAATCAATTTAATTCTGTTGAATTGGCTAGAGCCAATAGCTTTGTTCATTTGTGTCCACCCGTCCCATGTAAAAATGAGTGGAGGTGGAAGAAGTATGACGTCATAGGTGGAAGTAGTGGATGCTTCTCAACCAAAGACAGATGAACGACGTGAGTGCAGTTTGACTTAAAAATGGCGCGTGATCTAGAAACTGACTTGGTGAGAGAAATGTTAGAAGCGGCTCAATCTTCAGATGAAGATTCGCTGTCAGTTTCAACATCTGAATCATCGGATTCAGATATTTTCCTTTTAGATGTAATACAGGAATTAAGGAGAAATCCTCGAAATTGCATACCAAATTTTTGTGAAAACGTAGTACCCCAGTACAGTGACTAGGAATTTGTGACGATCGTGACCAAAATTTCTTCATTTGTATCTACAAAGAATAAATAATAACTCCATGAACATTATGCCACTAGGCCTAGGCTAGGCCTACTTGTGTTAGGCTCCGGCCTACTGCATTATAACGTATCTTTTCTCAATCTGTTACCTAATTCACCTAGGCCCTAGTACTACAAATAGGCTATATTTATTAGTGATGGGAAGAGTGTGTAGTTTATAAATAAACGTGTAGGCCTACACCTTATTTTAAATAAAAGCTAGCTCCTAGACCTAACCTTAAAAATACCTTAGTAACAGGTGCAGCCAAAGGTACTTACTAGGCCTACGATTGTAGCCTATTTTAATCTCATATCATGTTGAATCAATTCCAATACTTACCCACGCAGGTAAACACATAGTGTCCTTCACGAATGATGGGTAAATTACTTTCACGGCGTAGCATATACTCACAGATATACTGTTTCAACTCGGCAGCCATGTTTGTATTTTGATAAATTTCGCGCGTTATTTTACCTCCACTATCTCAACTACCTCTCACCTGGGTGGAAAAGGTAGAGTTAATTCTCCAATAGGTGGACTCAGAAAAACACAGTTGAGGTTGAGTTGGTGGTACAGATGAACGCCATTTTACTTCCACCTCAACTAAAAGTTGAGATAGTTGACACAGATGAACAAAGCTTATGCCTAGGACTATGCACGCCATTCGCCATTGTTCAACACTAGGACGAAGAGAAATATCTCTGCAGCAAAATAAGTGCTTTGGTCCTTTGTTATCAGCAGGTGCACCAACTTAAACACAATTGTTACTGTGTAATAATTACAGTATTTTCGATAAATTACCTCTTCTTCAAATTTGAAGAAGATGTTATTTGAAGAAGGGGTTATTATTTTAAAATTAATTTATACCCAAAAAATAAATTACCCCTTCTTCAAGTTTGCGGGCGATATTCAGTTTCATTTCATACGTTGGCTACAGAATCAACGTAGAACAGCTCAAGGTCCACTTGATCTCCGCCTAGCGGAGGCTCGTCGAACTCCCAAGTTAGGTCATCGCAGTCCGTTCCACAATGTTAAAAATCACATGTTAATCAAATGGGAGAAACGTGAAAGAAAACAAATGAAGTGATCTGTCAAATAGAATTACCTCCTAAAAAGGAAACAATCATCATATTTTATAATCTTGAATCATTGTTATCTATCAAAATGTCTCTTTTACGTGTTTTAAGTATAGTGTTACATGATCTACAACGGATATTTAATTATTATAACAGTTTTTTTAGTGGGATACAACATGGCGATTTTGGTTCCCTTGCGACGACCTAACTTGGGAGTTCGACGAGCCTCCGCTAGGCGGAGATCAAGTGGACCTTGGAACAGCTGATTGTAGCATCCAGTAGGCTGTGTGCATGTTGCTTATGGTGAATGGCGTACAAAGCTTCGTTTGTTTGTCCAGTACCAGGTACAGAAATCCTGGTACAGTACCCCCCCGATGTACGTAATGAAAACGGAAATGGGGGCAAAAAGTTCACCTACCGTCCGCATGGACAAACAAACACCTCTAAACCAACTCAGTCACAGTCATGTGCCTTGTTTTTAAACCACAGCCTTCTCGACGGGTAGTCCTTGCGGATTGATCAAGTAGACCTTGGCGGATTGAACCGACATTCGAGAAGGCTGTGTTTTACACATTTGCGAGGAGTATTCGAAAATGGCGAATTTAATCCCAATTCTCGTTCCATTACATCATTCATTTGATTCATTAATTCTACATCTAGGCTGAAGGCCTACTCTACTTGAAATAATTGTAGGTAGCCTATTAAGGTATTTGGTTTTAGGTTGTCATACATAGTAAAGTTTATTGCGTATCTTCCTCCACACAAAATATAACAATCATCAATAACCACATAATAACCACAGGGTTGTTTGATTCGTGTACACATAATCAAAGCACTAGTGCTAACGATATCTTCCATGGTGGTTTGTCTTTGTATACAAAGTTTTTGGCGCGATTGTTGTTATTCTGCACCCACTCCTACTCAAATAGCAGGTGTAGATATCTTACTCCCATCACAGTTGTGGTAATTTACACCCGGACAAAAAAACGCAGTACATTTGCCACTGGAACATTTACACCAAGACAGAAAAACGGTTTTAAGGGACAATTATGTACCAGGTGTTATTGAAACTGGACAAACAAACAAAGCTATAGACATACCATGGATTTATAATAGTAGCTCTAGCCAATTGTACTGTTTTGCGCATGCGCCTTACATAATTGAAAGACACAGTAACAGGTAACATAAAAAAGTGATTTTTGTTAAATTTCGTTGAAATAAATATTTTATGTTCACTCCAAACGCAAGCAACCCAACAACATGTTAACTGATAAAAGATAATATTCGGTAGTGAATCGTCACAATTTTGTTGTTGCATAATTATTGTTCGTGGCCAAGTGTTGATCACTAGACATTTTGCGGCACATAAGCCATGACGTGAACAACAACACAAAACACAACACTTAACTACTGTCACTGTCTGATAAAGGAGTTTCCAGAGGAGATAGTCTTTATCAAATCTTCCACTGTCTTCTGGTTCTAACAGTTCCATCTTTTTCCATCAGGACAGTGAACTCGAAAGTGCCCTCGAAGAACTGGGATCGAAGGGATGTTGGCTGTGGTGGGTCTTTATACTGGCTTGTTTACCAGGGGTAAGAATAACGATATAAAAATTATAAGTTAAAAAAAAGTTTAATAATTTGAGAAAAGTCTAGAAAACACAGTTTTTTGTTTGAATTGTGATTTAAGTTTATATTTTTGCTGAGGATCAGTTCTTGTAAGTGAGTTAATATACAATAAATGCAAATATATTTATTATCTATATGCTTCTTCGTAAATACCCACATTTGGCAATCATGCCATCATGCTGGATCTGAGCAACCAGTATGGTATAATCAATATGGTATTTAAATTATATATTATTATTTATTATTTAATATATTAAATATCAAGTTATTTAAAATTATTTTGGTAAAATGTATACGTTGTTGAGGAGGTGGTTGTGTCGGGCCTGGCTAGCCGGCAACAAAGACATTAGCCCAAGACATGGAGTACTTCGCTACTCCCCCTTACCCGATAATTAATGTTGGAAACGGGGTCAAGATATATATATTTATAATTGGAACTCAGAACAAGATAAAACATGTTCTAGTGAGGGGAAAGGTACAGAAGGAGGACAGCTTACCTGAGAAAGTAGATAGGCCGCTTAGAGAAACATATAGATGAGAAGACAAATAAACTGAGACGTTTCGGCCAACTAGTGGTCTTGATCACTCAGCGTGAGTAGAAGAACTAAACTAAACTTAAGACTAGGGTGAATTTACATGATGCAGGGGCGCTGTCGTGGGTGGTGGTGGAGGGAAGAACTAAGGAAAAGGGCGGGCGTGCTACCTGAGATTAAGGTTAGGTGGCTGACGCGATCTGGTGATGTGTTGATGAGACAGTTCCCAATGCCTCAGTTCTAACTGTCTGTAGTTTGCCGGCAGCTTTAGTGCACTCAGTGTCCAGCAGAATATGTAGGTCTAACCTCCGATGACCTGAGAACACGCATGACAGGCCACCGTCAAAGCATCAACCAGCAGAATGTATATAAACCAGTGGCTCAGCATGCTATGTCCCATGCTCTTTCACTCACCACCCGCATCATCAAGGCGCTGCCGGCTGACTACAGACAGTTAGAACTGAGGCATTGGGAACTGTCTCATCAACACAACACCAGATCATAGATATAAATGTTGTTACCCAGATATGTAACTAATGGAGGTCCGAGGACCTATGCTCGTTCCTCGATGCCCGCCATATTGTATGATTGCCTGTTTGTTTACATTTTAACATCTGTGTTTTTCAATGTGTTATACATCGCCTGGCGTATTTCATTGATATTGACGGCTGTCGGCTATATAAAGAAAGTACGCGAGTATCTGTATACTCATTGGACATAAAGTAGTAATTTCAGCATTGAAAATAATAATTTCTAAATATACAATATGGCGACGTTCCGAGAATAATGCATTGTTGAAATCTCAAAAGAGAATCAGTTTTGGTCCGTCAGCAGTGAGTTACGTATCTTGGTAACAATATTTATATCTATGACCAGATCGCGTCAGCCACCTTACCTTAATCTCAGGTAGCGCGCCCGCCCTTTTCCTTAGTTCTTCCCTCCATCACCACCCACGACAGCGCCTGCATCATGTTAATTCACCCTAGTCTTAAGTTTAGTTTAGTTCTTCTTCTCACGCTGAGTGATCAAGACCACTAGTTGGCCGAAACGTCTCAGTTTATTTGTCTTCTCATCTATATGTTTCTCTAAGCGGCCTATCTACTTTCTCAGGTAAGCTGTCGTCCTTCTGTACCTTTCCTCTCACTATTTTATTTATTTAATTTATTTTATTTAACATAGCGCTTTTGGTTACATCCAAGAAGGTACATCATGTTTTACAACATGTTTTATCTTGTTCTGAGTTCCAATTAACTCAGCCTTTTGGCCTCTCCAAGTATACACTATATATATAGTACATCAGCCCAGGACGTTTTGCTTACAAAAAAGGTCGACGCATTTTGACTTTTGAATATGTTAAAACAATGTCACTTGAGTTGTAATTCATGAGGTGCTTAGCTGGCAAAAGGGCCAAACACGCCGCCATCTTGGATTTTATATAATTTACGTTAATGGCTATAAAAACGAAAGTATTTGACTAATTTTAAAAAACTTTTGTATTTTAATATATAATTTTTCCATTACAATGTACTTGTGTAGAAAAGTTTCAAATTCAATAGTTATATTACACATTTAAAAAACATTTTCCTACTCAATGTTTTTAGTTTTGGAATGTTAAGCTTATAACTTTTATAGAAGCGTACTAACTGAAAAAAGTTTTCATATAAACGTTTTAGATAGCTTTATTTAAAAAATAATGCAATCAAATTCAAGTCTCTATCTAGAATAAGTCCCGAGATATGAATTTTTGAAGAGTCGCACTACGCTCTCTTGTCGCGCTCGGCGCTTGCCCAAGCCAGACGCCGAGCGGTGCGCGTGCGGTATGTAGTCTTGCCTTCACAGACTATCTTTTGATAGTTTATTTGAATTGAATTATTGCGTTAGCTTTGGTTCAATTATTTCAAATTCTAGGAATTTACTTACCCCCCCCCCCCCCCCCCACACCACCACTACCACTCTATTTACTTACCAAGCTCTGAAGCTCTGATTGATTGATTGATTAATGGGGTTTAACGTCTCATATTGGTGCAACAATGGCTAATCGAGACGATGAGTGGGTAATAATGAAGATGAGAAGATGATGATGAAGAATAAAGCCACATCAGAATCAGATCCATTGTACGTCGCGTGGATCGTCATACGGGAGTCCAGCAAGGGTGGGCAGGGCCAAGTGGGAGGATAAATATTCAGTGGGATAGTGGGAGGGAAGGAACAGGGTCTCTTTTCATCGCCTCTTACAACTAGCAGAGGCACTCTGAGCCTATTCTACCCCGGGCCAAGACGGGTCTCCTTTCGTCGCCTCTTACGACTAGCAGAGTCACTCTGGGCCTATTCTTCCCTGAAGCTCTGAGACAATGCTGGATGCAGCGTGCGATTTGTATTGCGAGTAGACCATGGAAAGACGATCAATTCGTTACAATTTTCAGTTTAAAAAATGTTTTTGTTTTAAGGGTAAGCCATAAACGTTAACTGCTCACAATTCTTCAAGCTTATGACTAATGAAAAAAATTGTGTTTGATAACTTCCAGAGAAAACTTTTATTATTTTACCGAGTTTGAACAGAGAAACAGATATTGACAATTTATCACAGATTGTAAAAAAAGACACACTGACAACAGAGTTAATGTCAATAGCATTAAAATCAATGCTAAATATTTAAATTTAAAATTTTTCGTCAGTTTGATTACCCCAGTACAATGCGTCGTTCATATTATCCATGGACTAACAGTTCAATTCTATTCATTACAATGATGATGATATCTGGGTTTTACGTCCCATACTTTTGCAACTTTGGCAAATCGAGATGATGATATGGTAATGTATGAAAATGAAGATGAAAATGCGTCACATATTAGTTTTTACTGCATTTGCATATTGGTGATTTTTCTAAAGCAAAATTGTAATAGTGTATTTTATTATGAACACACACACACAGTAGATCACTGATGATGTTAAAGCCCTAATAATGTAGAGCCCTATCTATCATTTTACAATGTCTTAGCTTAACGACGATTGCGGTATACAAGAAACTATGTCTTGCACACATTTAATGTATTTACCATTATTGCAAATCAGATATTAAAGAGATATACTATTTTTAACAATGTTTAAATTATGATGAACTGATTTTTAATTGACCATCTACATTCAATTGATTTGTGAAGCTTATTGTATCGAAACTCTGACATTTACAAAATGTACAAGACAGGTTATTCTCACTACACGCATAATTTTTAGTGGCAAATTTTTCATCAGTGCAAGCTTTTAGAAATTCTTCTAAAAGAAAATTATTCGGGATTAATGGAACCAGTAGTTCGTCTGCTTTCTCAAAGCCAAATAATGTTGTCTAAGAAGACGTATCAGAATTAAAATAGTTATCATTCGTACAATAGCACGCATGACATTGAGTTTGATTGAATTGCTAGTCTTTACACTGCTGATATTTCCAATCTAAGAACTCTTCAGCCTTTAGGATTTCATCCTATGTTAAAAAAGCAGTTCTTCTAAAGTTTATTCAATGGAATCTGCTTTAAGAGCAGATTTTGCCAAACTTGCTAGTGAAATCGCAACCTGAGTGTGCAGTGCAAGAAGATTATCGTCCATGTTACCCATTGTACCAAATGTATGAAACTCTTCAGCTTTTAGGATTTCATCCTATGTTAAAAAAGCAGTTCTTCTAAAGTTCATTCAATGGAATCTGCTTTAAGAGCAGATTTTGCCAAACTTGCTAGTGAAATCGCAACCTGAGTGTGCAGTGCAAGAAGAATATCGTTCATGTTACCCATTGTACCCAATGTATGAATTGAAATTAACCGTGTTGAATCACCGACTCCACCTCTTACCCAGAGCTCGTGTAATCCTACATGTCGTCGTGTGAGTACTTATTTCGTCCATATCCGCTTTTTCGCAGACGGAGAAAACGGGGTTTGAATGTAAAACTGCTGGTACTTTTATCTGTTACAAGGCATCCACCATTTTTGAATTCTATTGTTCAAGTATGGATACAGTATAAGTATTTTCATAATAACAAAACATTTTGCTTTTGTATTTCCCCCAGAACAGGGCACTCATTGTTGGATATGGACTACAGCTCCTGACAAAAATGAATACATTTTTAGTGCTTATTTCGTCCATATCCACTTTACTCTTATTTTGATCGTATTAGGTGTACCTTGGATAATAATTTATATATTTAATGACTAAGTAGTACAGGGAACTTGATTTGGCATAAAAATAATTTTTTTTTATCAATTTATTAATGTTTAAGCTTATAAAATTAATATAATATTTTTTTTTTTTTTTTTACAAAAATGCTTTAATATGCCAACAAAAACCAAAACATAAGTTATAATTACAGTATACACTGATATAGATGTTGTAATCGTTAGGCGATTGATTAGGTTCCTTGACAAGGCACTTCTTGGAAACATAGTTATTGTCATTTAAGCATAGGCGAGGGACATTATGGACATTCCTAGGATTTAACTGGGACACGTTGAGAATGAGCAAAGTGGGAGGAACCCACACCACGAGGAAGGGCCAGTGGTGGACCTGTGCAGCTACAAAAATGACAACGATCCTGGCTCAGAAACTATGAACACACGTCGCATAAGGGTGCGACAGGGGTAGGGGTTAGGTTGCCATTTGGGCATCAGCAAAGGAAAAAAGAGAAAGAAATTATGAGTGAGATATTATTATACACAACACCCTCGTTGCAGGCACCGGTCACCACGAGGAGAAGGAACTACCTCGACTGGGTTTAATTGCTTGCAATGTAATACTCAAATATTACATGGCAAAGAACTAGGCTACACAAGAAATTATATTAATGATCTGATACAAATTTGTTTTTATTAATAAAACGATTTCAAAGTTTTAACTTACAAACAAGTAATTATAAGTACAAATACACACAAAATTCCAAAGGTTATTATCCCCGCTTATTATTAACAATATTAACAAGCGGAATGATTAAAATTTAAATCATACTCCAAAAATTGCTTCTCTCATTCTTCGATTGGATATTTATGACACGTGGATGAGACGTTTGTAGAACGAATAATTTTTGAAGTCTCCGGTCACAAGTCACCCCCCCCCCCCCCCCCCCGCCCCAGCAATGACCGCTACTCTCAGAACGGATTGCCTATACATACTCAGCCCACTCGCAATCCCTTCAATTACTGATGAGTAGAGTACAGTTTTATATTTATAGAACTTGTATAAGAATTTTATCACATTTCCGTAAGTACAATTAAAATAAAACATGTTAATGTTAATATTGTGATCGTATTCTCCTTCAAGTAAATTTTTTGACGATGATTACGGACCTCCCCTTCCACCCGTCTCACAGTTTACTTGTGCAGTCATAATACTATTTGTATGACTGCCTATACTAGCCTACTGTTCATCCCGCCAACTTTATATTTCCACTTCGGTCACTGGTCAGGCCTACTCAGTAGGCCTAGGTCCTATATCTAGGGTTAATATAAAATTTGTTTATGAACAAGCTCAATAACTTACAGAGCCTAGGCCTAGAACCATCAAAAAGACAAACTCGTTATCTGAAATCCAGTTCCTTGGGCAAGTTCGGTGCTGGAGATGAACTCAGATATTAGGATAATATGTAATAAACACCTTGCCAAATCGGCTGTCAGCAAGCTCACAACGCAGAACACACGAATGGAAAATCCTCTGAATGCCATCGCAACTGTTCGTAGTGGCCGGCCGATCAATCCCGCGGTTCTGATTGGTGCATTTGGATATGGCTCAAATAAGTACTGATATTTATTCCAACCTCGTGGATATGGATCAAACAAGCACCGAGAAAATTGACAGTAATAGAACATTTCACCCAGAGATTGCGGAAATGGATTAAATACGCATTGATAATATGCAATACCATAACAACTAAAAAAAAGTGAAAAGTGGATATGGACGAAATAAGTACTAACACGACGATGTTGCATGTCTTAAAGTAATACAGTAAACGTACAATTACATCAGTATCAGAAGAATGTACTATAATTCAACGTGCCTTACTTTGCAGCATGAAACGCGTGAGGTATTATTGGCATGTAAGTTTCTTCAACAATTTCATGCAAGTGCCCTGAATGGACTGGCAAGGCAATGTTCACTATCAATCAACTGGCTTATGATAAAAACAATATTTGTGTCTAATTTTTCTGCTTTATCTTCAATAAGCGATTTTAGGAGGTGCTCTAATTTTAATTTAATATCTGATTATCAATGGTAAATATATTAAATGTGTACAAGACATAGTTTCATTTATACCGCACTCATTGTTTAGCTAATACGTTGTAAAATGATAGGGCTCTACATTATTAGCGCTGTAACGTTAGCATTGCTCTGAGGTGTTTGTGTTTTTGCTTTAGAGAAATCACTAATATAATATGCAATCGCAGTAAAAACTTGTACTGAAATGTATGGTTTAACTATTTAGTGCATGGATATAAAAGACGCATTGTACTGGGATAATCAAACTGAGAAAAATTTCTAAATGGAAATATTAAGCATTGACTTCAAACCATGTCTTTGTTGTCAATCTCTTGACAATTGTCAATATCTGTTTCTCTGTTCAAACTCTATAAAATAAAACATTTTTCTCTTGAAATTGTCAAACGCAAATTTGTTTAAATAATCATAATAAGCATGAGAAAATGTGAGCAGTTACCGTTTATACCTTATCCATACAACCAATTTTTAATAACTCAAAATTGTAACGAATTGATTGCCTTTCGATGGTCTACTCGCAATACAAATCGCACGATGCATCCAGCATTGTCTCAGAGCTTGGAAAGTAAATAGTGGGGTAGAGGGGTAAGGGTGGGTAACCAAATTCCTGGAATTTGAAATAATTGAACCAAAGCTAACGCAATAATTCAATTCAAATAAACTATCAGAAGATAGTCTGAGAAGGCAAGACTACATAGACCGCACGCGCACCGCTCGGCGCCTGGCTTGGGCAACGCCAAGCGCGGCAAGAGAGCGTAGCGCGACTCTTTAAAAATTCATATCTCGGGAAGTAATCTAACTAGATACTTCAATTTGATTGCATTGTTTTTTAAATAAAGCTATCTAAAACGTTTATATAAAGTACTTTTTCAGTTATTACGCTTCAATAAAAGTTATAAGTTTAACATTCCGAAACTAAAAACATTGAGTAGGAAAATGTTTTTTAAATGTATAATATAATTATTAAATTTGAAAATTTTCTACACAAGTACATTGTAATTAAAACATTCTATTTAAAATACAAAAGTTTTTTAAAATTGGTCAAGTTCTTTGGTTTGTATAGCCATTAGTGTAAATTATATAAAATCCAAGATGGCGGCGTGTTTGGCCTTTTTGCCAGCTAAGCACCTCATGAATTACAACTAAGTACACGTTGTTATATCATATTCCAAGGTCAAAATGCGTCGACCTTTTTTGTAAGCAAAACGTCCTGGGCTGAAGGACTAATAATGTATATATACGTTTTCTTCGAAGAACGACAGCGGAAACTTGTTTAGGTGCTGAACGCCTGGCATCTCACCTCATATGTGTTCATCGCGGTTGACGTAGATCACTGGTGTGACATCGAAGAATTGCAGAATGTTAACTGGACACAGGAGGAAATCAGGACGATCGTCACCGGGTAAGATACTATTATTATCCAACTAGTACGCTCGGTAAGAACTTGTATTGTTTTTTAACTGAAGCCTAATAATTTTTGGGTACCTCAATAATCCGGGTTTCTCGTGTAATCCGGGCACGAACAATTTCTTTACGAAATTTAATCACGTAATCGTAGATTGCACGCACGTTGTCATGTTTATTATCTTTATTAATTTATTTCATGTGAGCAACATATGGTTAAGTCCTACCTGAATTTAATAAGCTGTACTGATAACCAATCGAAGATCTATGTTAAGAAGAATATATAAATATATAAGAATTATTATAAAGAAGCCATTAGATATCAAGGAAGAGGAATGGCTGAGAAATCCATTGCTGCATAGGGGGAAAAAAATCAAATATGAAACATATGAATCAGTTCACCATGCGAACACGTGCCGGACAAATGTCAGAATCAACAAGGCCGATCTAGAACAACTTTGAAATTATTGAGTGCTCGTTGCTAGGAATCATGGCCACTGTGACGTCACGTGGGAACCATGAATTTATTATTTATTTATTTATTTATTGATTTATTTATTTAATGTCTATCCTATTCAGTTATAAAAACTGATTTACAAAGGAGGACCTTAAATAAAACTAAGCTATGCAAACAATGAATAGTTATGAAATCATAAATAACAATAACAATAAAAACAAAACAAACTACTGAACTATATAAAAATATAATCAAGAACAAGAAAAAAATAATTGAGAAAAGAAATAAAATCAAATGAGGTGGAAATTCAACATATTAAAAAATAAAAATAGAAGTATGCAAATAAGAAAGAACAAGAAGAAACAAAAAAATTGTGGGAAAAAATTAATATATATATATAAAAGTGTAAAAGAAAGAAAAAAAAAGAAGAAAGAAAAGCAAATAGAAAAAAGAAAAAAGAAAAAAGAAAAAAGAAAAAAGAAAAAAGAAAAAATTAAAAATTAAGAAGAATAAACATTTTTACGAAAACTAAACATTTGTGTTTGACTGTTTTGTTTTAGAGACCCAGACGAGAGCAGCTGTACTGCTAAAGACTGGGACTACGCCCAGTTGGCAGCGCTTAGCTATGAAGATGCCCTTAATGTGACGAAACACTCTGGCGATCCAGGGACTGTCGAGTGCAAAAAGTTTAGCTACGCAGGCTCGAGTATCACGGCTGAGGTAATAAGTTGTTTGACATCCAAAGAACTCTATAGTACAGTAGACACATCACGACCGTACCGAGGTAGTAAGTTGTTTGAAATCCAAAGAACTCTATAGTACAGTAGACACATCACGACCGAGGTAGTAAGTTGTTTGAAATCCAAAGAACTCTATAGTACAGTTGACACATCACGACCGAGGTAGTAAGTTGTTTGACATTCAAAGTCCACTAGATCGCTTGTAGCGCGCGCGCAGCGCGACTTTGAGCTTCGCAATGGGGCTTTGCACGCAAAGCTTGACGTAGAATGCGCCACCACCGTCCAAGCCCAAATCCATGGCCTGCTGGATGGGTAAATCAGCGCGGACAAGGTCTACTTGACCCATCCAGCAGGCTGTGATGGCAGCATTTTGCCAAAGACATTGGAATAGAAGTAGAGCCACCATAGTTCGAGCTCAAGTCCAGAGCCTCCTGGATGGGTAAATCAGCCCTTTTTTCATGGCTAAGTTATGCGGAGATCAAGTAGACCTTGTCTGAGGGCTGGCACTACGCTGGCGCTGCGAGTGGGAGAATGTGGCAGTGCAAAGCCCCATTACTCCTAGCGGAGTAATTGCGATGGTACTTCTAATATTACTACGTCTACACGCGTGGATTATTTGCTACAATCATTCGAGTCTCCAATTATCTTCGCGTGTAGACGTGCAGTTTCGCCAATCATTGTCGAGGCAGATGATTTGCCTCAAGACCCCCAAATAATTGAAGCGCTGCCAACTAAACATGTGCATTTCTTTGACGAAAGGTGGCACACTTAAAGGTGGCAGTGCATATATTTTGTGCTGTAAAGGTAACCCAACCTCATAACCTATAAAACATAGCTATAAAACGTACTTAAAACGTGTTGTCGCGGCGTTTCATCTTCATTATTTTCGTGGATTTATTGATTTCAATATAGAAAAAAAAAAGAAAAAAGAGTCCCAAGAAAGAATTTTAGTTGTGAGGAATTAGAGATGTCACTAAAACGTCACAACAAACAACACATAAACAAAGTTAAAGCTATTTTGAAATTCTTCCGCTAGGTGCCACAATTGTCGTTAGATTGATCCGTGTGGACGTTCACGGGAATCATGTCCAACGTTGATTATCTTCTTCGAGGATAATCATCGTGCGTGTAGACCAAGTATATGTCTATGCCTTGGTACAGTAGACACAGTATCACGTGATTCACGTCCGAGGCAAGGTCCACTAGATCGCTTGAAGCGCGCGCGCATTGCGCTTCGCAGGAGTAAATCCAGTAGACCTTGGTCCGAGGTACTAAGTTGTTTGACACCCAAAGAACTCTAATTCATAGTTCCCATGTGACGTCACAGCGGCCATGATTGCGACACAATTCATGAGGACCAATCCTAGATCATTGGCAAATACTATTCAAATTTAATAATTAAGCCATATTTAGAATTTAAAAAGTAAACATAATTAATACAAAAATCAAAAATTACCACACATACCAATTGTATATCAAAAACAGGCTGGATTTTAAAGAACTAGGAATTTATTAGTTCTACCACAACAGCATTCAATTGTTTCTCCATGGCAACGTCAAAGTTTGATCACAAATGTGGCCGCCACGCACAAAGATGTGACGTACGTGCAACCTATGAATAGCACAAGATTTAATTCTAAAAATAGCCGTGTTGCCTTGGTTTGTTTCGGACAAACCTTGAATATACACCAATCAAAGAATGATACAACCACAACAATGGAGTTGTCTAGCAAAACATTGTTTGTCCGCCTGTGATGTCACAACCTCCTCAATTGAGTCGTGTGCTTCGTTTGAGGTAATAAGTATGTACAACATACAAAACATCAATTTTACAATTCTACAATCTATTGACTTTTGCATTTTCTCCTTTTGGAGAAGCTCTTCGATGGAATAAAAAGACTTTTGGAGCAAGAACACATTAAGTTTTAAATTGTCACACAACCGTGACTACGTCCTACAATATTTTCATCGGGACTTGTAACTTTAAATTAAAACTAGTAAACTATATTTTGTTGTCATCGTTGTGCAGAAAACAATTACAATTTTACAATTACAATTTCCCTGCAGTGGGATTTGGTCTGCTCTAGGACCGTTCTGAGAAGTACGGTACAAATGACCATCGTTCTGGGAAAGTTCATTGGAGCTTTCATCTTTGGATTCGTCGCCGACAAGTAAGTTGACTGTTTATTTTTTTAACAATCATGATTATAAGTAGGAGATGTTGTTACTTGCAACTTTGTTCGATTTGTTTGTATGTCCGTGTGATATCACGGGAGGAAGAAACATTTAGGATAACAGTGCATAATAAATGTAAAATAACGAAAAAAAAGTCAACAAATTAAATAAAACATTTCAAATTTAAAACAAAATTAATTTTCTAAAAAAAAAAGAAATCTACGATTATTTGAAATTAAAAAAGACTCGTTAGACGGTTAGAACCAGCTTCAATCCCTCTTCGTTTATTTGGAGTCTAGTAGTCGATCTGGTGTGACCTTATTACAACGATTATATTAACTTGCCTTGTTTGTCTGGACGGAATCTTTGAATCGATATTCCACCTTTTTTTAGATGTCCGATCAAGCTGAAATTTTTTACACAGACGTACTCCTAATGACAATACATGAATCAACTGTCATATTTACTAAATTGTCAATTAATTTATCATAATTAATTAATTAATGTTTTATATGGAATTCAATGTTTATATTCCACCTACTTCTAAATGTCCGAACAGACTGAAAGTTTTTACACAGACGTATTTCAAATGACAATACATGAATCAATTGTCATATTTACTAAATAATCAATTAAGCCATCATAGTTAATTAACTGATGTTTTATATGGGAATCGATATTTCAACCACTTTCGAACGTCAAATCGAGTTGAAAGTTTTCACACAGACGTATTCTTTATGACAATACACGAATCAATTGTCATAGTTACTAAATATTCAATTAATTCATCATAATTAATTAATGTTTTATATGGGAATCGATATTTCACCCACTTCCGAACGTCAAATCGAGTTGAAAGTTTTCACACAGACGTATTCTTCATGACAATACACGAATCAATTGTCATAGTTACTAAATATTCAATTAAATCATCATAATTAATTAATGTTTTATATGGGAATCGATGTTTAACCCACTTTCCAACGTTGAATTGAGCTGAAAGTTTTCACACAGACGTATTCTTAATGACAATATATGAATCAATTATTGTCATATTTACTAAATAATCAATTAAGCCATCATAATTAATTAACTGATGTTTTATATGGGAAGCGATATTTCACCCACTTCCGAACGTCAAATTGAGCTAAACGTTTTCACACAGACGTATTCTTAATGACAATACACGAATCAATTGTCATAAATACTAAATATTCAATTAATTCATCATAATTAATTAATGTTTTATATGGGAATCGAAGTTTAACCCACTTCCGAACGTCGAATTGAGCTGAAAATTTTCACACAGACG
>OX246748.1:24116904-24143390 GCA_945910005.1 Isoperla grammatica
CAGAAACCTTTGTGCTCTTTCTTTTGAATGGAATGTTTTCGTGGTTTAAATAAATATTTAAGTTTATCACATGTTCTTATTTCATGGAAATAGTATGTTGCAATAACCCATTGCTCACAAGATGTGAAAAACGCAATTAAATATACTTTAAAATTAGCTGTAAGTTCTTGATCTTAACTTTGCTACAATTTTAAATGATTTTAAGCAATTTTAACAGTTAGAAATTGGGAATATAGGTTTCATTTTATTTAAACATTAATTTCTGTTGTTTTTAATTTCATCCGTATAACTTTCTTATAGTTGTGTTCACGGAATGACCACCTTATGACTAATGCACGTGGGAAATGTTTCTCAGACCGTGTGGATCACCAAACTACACCAAACTACCACCAACACTACACTACACACTACACTACACCAAACTACCACCAACACTACACTACACACTACACTACACCAAACTACACCAAACATTCCATCAGACCATGGGTTTCAATTCACCGGCTCGCTCGCTCGTCTTTCATCAATCAAAATGGGAGCGATGGCTTCCATTATTAACTCTGTATAGAAGATCGTTAATCTTTGTTATCGGCTGGAAATATTGGCCCGTCTGTCGTCATCCAGACCCCCCCCCCCTCCCTCCCTCTCCCTTGTGGTTGGTTGTGAGCGGCGAAAACATTAACAACATGTTTTTTATTAGACTATTTCTTTCTGTAGTCTACTTTCATTATATTTCTCTGGTAGAATTATTATGTTAGTGATTTATCGTTTTGTTGATGTCGACGCCCACAGTGTGATCTGTTGTAATTACAAGTTGTATTTGGTTGGCTCGTTGGTCCAGTGGTTAGCATCCCTGCTTCCAATGCAGAAGATCCCGGGTTCAAATCCCGGTTCAGGCAGGAGTTTTTTTAACTTTTATAAAGGATTTTGTTCCATTACTTCTTGTCTTAAGTAAACGGTGACTTTGGAGCCGTCCTAGCAACGAAGCACTCAATAAATTCAAAGTTGTTCTGAATCGGCCTTGTTGATTCTGACATTTGTCCGCAGGTGTTCGCACTGTCCAATCACTGCCCCACTGAAAATCAGTTTCGTTACTGAGTGGGTAGACTTTAAATGTGAATGTATTTATTCGTTTTTTTTTATTTATTTATTTTGGACCTGTTCGCACAAGTTTTTTTAGAACGTCTTATTAGAACGAAATGGTATTATATTTTCCAACACTAGCTTTGAAAAAGATGTTTCGACTGTATTGTATGTAGTAAAGTAATTTCTCGACAGATTATTTTGTACAAAACTAGTGACGTTCAATCTACATTGAAGCTTGTTTTATTATCTAAATTTCAAAATGATCGAACTGTCGCGAGGGATAAAAACAATAACTAAAAAAAATAAAGAAAACGAGTGACATAAAAGCGTAATTATTTAATAATTCGCAGTGTCTGCCTGGATGTATTGACTGAAATGTGAACAAATAGAACTATTTCGAAACATATTTTTTTTGTAATTTTTGTAAGTTGTCACATGTTTTCACAATAACCGTCAGTCAAGTGTTAAAGGTTTCCCTCCATCTAATCACGCTAAGAGATCACTCATAATATCACCCGCCCGTGTCACTTAACCTCAAGTCGCGACCCCCCCTCGCACTGACCCGGGGGTTGGTAGGGGGGTGTCGAGACCAATATTTTCGTAACGATATCAAAACTCGGGGGGTAGCGCGAGTGGTTGCCGGGGCGCTTGAGCGTCGCCTCTCTACCCCAACCCAGCCCTGCCCGAGCGGGCGAGCCTGCATCGATCTGGCAACCTCTGCGCATGCGTCACGCGCGGGGATCCCTTAGAGTCACGGCGGTGCGGCTACCACGCTGGCTGGGCGCGGGAAGTTTGAATCTAGAGGTCCGTGCAGCCAGAATAAGTGTCTACAAACATCCTGCTACTCCCTGGACACTAAAATACAAACCTTAACGAAATTAAATATACATTTATTCAACTAAGGTCCAGTCTTACAATGTCCTATAGTTGAGAAACTGTAAGAATTACGGCCCCCTCCTTAAACCCCTCCACTGCTACCCGACCCCCTTCAACTCCGTGAAACAACAAACTAAAAACAACTGAAACAAACTGATTTTCAGTTACGTATTTCATTTTGTCAGGTTGTCACGGAGTTTAGGGGGGTCGGGTAGCAGTGGTGGGTATAAGGAGGGGGCCGTCATTCTTACAGTTTCTCAACTATAGTAAGTACTTGGTCGTCGAATAGCTTGTTGTCTCGATGGCAACCACCAATCAAAACCCTTGAAATCCTCCAAATAGCTTAATTGCTACAAATAACTTTCTCATTAGGAGATTGTAAGACCGGCCCTTACTGCAATGTAATACATTTCAAATGTATGCAAATTATTTCGTTAAGTCAACAGTGGTGTGTGCAGGAATTTACAAAAAAGTTTCGTTAAACGTTACAAATGAAAGACCTTTTCTTACAAAGTGAAAGTTTTCTTCATGTTTTAGGAACACGTTTGAGAATTACCACGTTTTAACATTCTGCAATACTTAGTCACAGAATATTAAAATTTGGAGCTATTTTATAAATGTAGGCTAGTCATGTAAATAGAGTAGTTTTCTTTTTTCTCCTTCTTGTCTCTCTTCGAAATTTCGATTCGTTTTTAGGGCGTATGTTATGCGTACCGTCCAAACTCCTCTTTCGAAATGCCACGGAGTCCAATCAAAACAATTTATCCATATAGTGATTAGCTTTCAACGTAATTAATATTATTCCATTTTAATTTGATGATTTATATTCGTACTATTGCAACTTGTTTAATTATGTAGCCAAGCTTTATCCGGGATTTGTATTCAGTGGTTGGATTAACGAATAAATAATTCATTATACATTTACAATCTGTCGCAGACCAACGCTTACAAACACTGAGCTATTTATGGTTAATACACCTAATATCTCCAATGTAATCAACAACTAATTGGAATGCTGAATGAAAGTATCAAAATAAACGTACACTTCGATAAATTACTGTTTGTGAATGCATTTCAATGACGCAGTTAGTCAGTATGGAAACAAATCTCGTTGGTCCAGTGGTTAGCATCTCTGCTTCCAATGCAGAAGGTCCCGGGTTCAAATCCCGCTTCAGGCACTCAATAAATTCAAAGTTGTTCTGAATCGGCCTTGTTGATTCTGGCATTTGTCCGCAGGTGCTCGCACTGTCCAATCACTGATTTATATGTTTCGTATTTGAAATATCTATCTTTGATTGGTTATCCCTCACTCTTCGATGGTGTTCTGAGCCTACAGGGTTGGTTTAGACGCTTTAAATGAAAGTCCCCCGCAAATAATCTGTTTAGTTACTGAGTGGGTAGACTCTAAATGTGAATTTATTTTTTATTTATTTTATTATTGTAAGCGGTAGTGTTCTTTGTGGGGTAAGATGCGGAAATATACGCCAACAAAAAATCAAACTCTCAAGCTTTTCAATATAATTCTGTCATATTTCACTATATTAAAAAAGTAAGTTAGCTGTTGTTTTAAATGAAGATTCAGCTAAGATTAGAGTTAGTAACTGTTACAAGACGGTGCTTTGACTTTGCAGCTGTAATGTTAGCAGCTAAACGTGATGAGCGCAGTACTCAAGCGTTTGTGGTTTGGAGCGCTTTAATTAAATGTTCTAATGACTTGCGTGGGGGGGGGGGTTGAGAAATATTACCCGCAGCTACAAATACCTTGCGTACCTTTTGTATTACACTTGCGTACACACATGCGTGTAATGTGGGTATGTGCGTGTCATCTGTTGAAACAAAAATGATAATTAAGACAACGAAAAAGATTGTTTTTTATTATTATTATTATGAACTATTATTTTTCATGTGTTTAGATTAATTATGTCATCAATTTTACTATGGATACCTAAAAACAAATCATTGCCCATTAACAACTTTGCTTCGCATTTCTTCTTGATTTATTTTGTAAGGGATGTGTTTTGTTTTTTTGTAGAGAACTTTATAAAATTGTGATACATGATGATGGAATGCAGAACCCACATTAAACGCATTCGCAATATAAATGAAAAAGATTAATTTATTGTATCAGTTATATTTCGAATAATTGTTTAGTTTTGTTTTTACATTGTTAGAAGAGAAACGGGGTTTTACTTATATTTATTTTTATTTATTTACTATATGAGTTATAGTCGCCAGTGCAGTTGGCCGAGGTCGATTAGGCGTTGGTCTGGTAAACCGCGGTCTCTGCGTTCCAGGTTCGAATCCTGGCTTGGGCATGGATGTCATGTGGCGTTTCTTCATCCTCATAATCACCCACTCATCGTCTCGATTTGCCTCGTTGCAAAAATATGGGGGGGGGAAAACCCCAAATATAATCATCATGAGTTATAGTTTTCTATCGATTGATCGCTCGCAATACCATGCGTACACACCTGTTTATCGCCTCGATATGACGCAGTGTCAAAGTAATCCACTCTTGCATCTGTGCGACTGTGGGTTTGAAGTGAACTCGCACCCCGGTTATACAATGTCGCCTGTGATTCGTTCAGGCGGATCTAACTCGATAGCCGCAGGCGATGACGCCGCATGTAAATAACGAGGTGATGTCATTTTGGAGTTGAATTGACGTGAAAACGAGGCGTACGTGATAAAGTCTGGAAATTGGAAGAGAAAGGTTGGAAATAGGTTTACTCCAATGTGTTTGGGAAATCTGATTTTATGACGAGATAGAAAGTTCTTCTTTTTGTGGCCACGCATGTTATAAATATTGGATCTTCATCTTTCCTTTTGATTTTTATTACACTGGTTGTAACATTTACAAGCGAGCGTATTTACAGAATTAAAACCCGATAAAATAACGGTTTCATATTTAATTGTTTATTAATTTAGTTTTATTATAATCCTTTTAAATAAATATAGACTAATGTAAGGATCAAAATAATTATTACGTATGTAATTATATAATATTAATGAAATATAATAACAATAATAATAATAATAATAATAATAATAATAATAATAATAATAATAATAATAATAATAATAATAATAATAATAATAATAATAATAATAATAATAATAATAATAATAATAATAATAATAATAGTAATAATAATAATAATAATAATAATAATAATAATAATATTCATAAACCCGGCACCTCCACCAAAAACCTAAAATAATTCTTCAAAATTGTTTTGTTGCTATAAAATTAGACAATTTCAATATTAGCTACAATCTTGAATACTTTTCCTCAAATATCCGTTAATCTTGAATAAATATACCCTCACATCATTTCAAAAAAATTAATTTTCAAGATACTAATTTTTTTTTTTTAAATTCACACATTTTCCAAGTGACGCGTGTCAGAACCCACCCTCTAAGTCAAGGTCGCGCGACCCCCTCAGTCAGCGGACGCGTAACGCGTGGATCGAGCGCTCCGAGCGTCGGCCCAGCCCGAGTAGCTAGCTGAGCGTGAATCTAAAGCGCCTCTCACTGCTCGCTGAGTGTCTCTGTCTGTGTCGAGCTGTTGTGTAGCGAGGAGCTAACGCGGGAACCGCTAGCGAGCGGCTAAACTAGTGACGCGCGACCATAGCTAGGGAGTGTTGTGACCAACCCGGCCGGGCTTACTTAGGTTCAGGTAGGACACTAGTGTTGTGTACGCACACAGCTAGAAACTTTTTGCTATCTTAAAATTAAAATGCCTTATTGGTGATTTAAGTTGATATTAGAAAATATTTTAAATTTTGTAAAATAGTTATTTGTTGAAGTTTGTATATTCTTACATTAACTTTAAAATTAAAATATATCATTGTTTATTAAAGTTGGCGTAAACTTATATCTATGTTATCTTTAAAATTAAAATTAATTATTCCATATTAAAGTTGGCATAAGCTCATATATGTATTAAATTTAAAATCAACATAAAAAGTTGTTGATTGAATTTAGCATGGTTTAAAAGTTGATACTTTTATTACCATGAAAATCAGCTGATTAATTTGTTAGTAAGGTTTGCGTAGCTCTTAATTTAATAGTTTGTTAGCATTAAAACTATTTATAACTTTGTTCTCACTATATATTAAATTTAAACCAAAATAAACGTTATTTACTAATGCAATGTTAGTGTAATTATAATAGATTAAAATGGTTTCAGTAATGTTTTAATAACTTATAGATGTGAATAATTTGTTGACTTTGACTTTATCTAGGGAGTACTTGACTTAAACCTGCGGTAACGAAATGGGACAAACATCAATACACTTTACAATACGGCAAAACAAAGGAAACATTATTTAGTTATATCGTAAAAATAAATATATATTTAACATTTTTTAAACCGAATTTCATTACTTAAATGTGCAACAATTATAAAAGATAGTAAGAATGTATTTATTTAGTGTTTAAGTTACTCAACACAAAGGAAATTATTGCGGTCAACGATATTAATTTAATTAATTGAACGCATCGTAACGGAAATTAATGTAATAGATAAATGGTCCAAGTTAATTAAATTAAATGTCACCATCAATTAGACGCCTCTTTGCAACGACAGCCGCGAGGCTACTGAAAGTATTAATTATACATTTAGCCTCTAGATGTCTTCCAGTGCTGTTAGTAATTAGGGACAGGCGCGTTGAACATTTTCTTTTCTACTCAAGAAAAGTATTGTAGTTCTCGTTAGTTAAATTATTTTATTACTACTAATGAACTATAATAATTTTACTTCTCAGTGTTAAATAAGAAATGTATGTTTCACTTTTTATTTTTATTGCCTCTTATTTTTTTACCAAATGACTTTTCACACTTTGAATTTTAGGAATGAGAATGGTATTAACTTGGATAATTTAATCCTAGTTTCAAAGTACAACAAACTACCTTAAAAGTTGACCATTTTTAATTATAATAATATTAATTTATTTCTACTATCATCGAAGATAAATAATAATAAAACAAACATACATAGATACTGGAATAACTTTTCATTAGTTCATTTATATTTTCAACGCTCCATCAAATTATTTCCGAGTTCTTCAACTTCTAGTATAGACACATTCTTTTGTTTCCCCTCTGGCAAAGCGAATTCTTTCTATGTAATCATACCTTAATTACATAACATACCTTCTACCTTATGCACCTTCTATAAGAGTATGTTCATTATGAACGTTCCGTGATTCTATAATTAAGTTTACACAACGTAGGGGTTGTAGATTTTAATTGAAGGTTTTTATACGGAAAGAAACGGAGAGTTCAAAAAACAACGAAAAGACTGCGTGTTTACCGTGTAAACCTACCTTGTGTAAACACTCTAATTCTACAGACGGTTTGTTTAACATTCAAATGCTTTGAAATTGTTGTGAGGAAGAACGAGCGGGGTTTTTCGTAGCGTAAAGGATTTAATTATAAATGTAATTGGTTGGTTTAATACGGTTTATGGTTTGAATAAGATCGCTTTACGTTAATTCTAGGGAAAGGGTTTCCATAACTGACACTTTTAATAAGTTAAAATTTAACGTTTTAATAAATGAAAGTATTACCTACGCACGGCCACACCTTAGATTATATTTAAAATATATTTATTCTTTGGTTACAATCGACGATTGATAAAGCGTTTCTTATTTGCGTCGTGTAAATAATTTTTATTAAGATACATAAATATAATACTTACTAGAAATTGAAGTGATAATGACATCATGAGCATTAATTTTATTCCAAATAGGCTTGGAGAAGTTCCAATTTGTTGTCAGATGTTTTAGAAAATTGAGATCAGATTTTCAAACACTATCTGGGTTGGTTCGTGCACCAAACTCATTTTAAAAAACTATCTTGAACCCTTAAATTGACACACTCCCCTTAATCTTCAAGAACAATAATACTAAAAAAGTAGTTTTAAAATGTTATATATCAAGGTTCATTGATGTCTACAAAATCATCATCTATGAACCTTGATTTAGAGGACCGTGATGATAATCACACCAAAGGTTTTATATATTTTTAAAATGGTCTATGCGCAAGACAAGTTTTGTATGTGAAAACTAAACTAACCTGGGTGGAGTGCTTTTGGCATTGCGTGTAGCGTATCGTAATAATAGGAAGCATCACCCCCCCCCCCCCCCCCTCCCCCCCCGCTCAATCTAACCTACGAGGGTCAGTGTATACGCGTGCAATGAAATTACCCACTCTACCCCGCCCCTTGTTTGACTGTGAGAGTGAGTGAGAGTAGCTAGGTGTAGGCAAACAAACACTTTCACTACGAATAGTGTATACGCGTGCAATGAGATTACCCGCTCTACCCCGCCCCTTGTTTGACTGTGAGAGTGAGTGAGAGTAGCTAGGTGTAGCAAACAAACACTTTCACTACGAATAGTATTGTGTGCGGTGATTCAGATTAAGGGCCGGTTTCTCAATCGGGAATTAACGGGGCTGTTAGCTGATGGTCCGTTATCTACATAGGATTTGTTGGGTAACAGATTACGGACCGTCAGTTAACGGCCCCGTTAACGACCCGTTAACCGATTGAAAAACCGGGCCTGAGAGGATGACTGTGAAGGAACATGGGTTCTGGGTTTGAATCTTCAATAAAAAGAAATGTGACTGTACCTTTTTCGTTTCTGTTGGGTAAGTTAGTCCAACAATACTATTCTCACTGACAACTCGCAGAGAACATGTTCATATATATGTCCACTTTGGAAACTGATTTAATTTACCTCTCTGGTACTCATGTAGGAAGTGACTTTGCAGCCGTTACAGCAACTAATCACATAATAAATGGTATAGTTTATTCACCACCATTACTGAATATCTGTTCTTGTAACTTACTACTGAGAGGGTAGAAAATTTATTTATTTACTGATTAATTTATATCGATTTGAAAATTCTTGCCTATTTCTTTTGGAAAAAAGCGAGCGAGTATTGATCGACAATGTATAGTGAAATCAAATGAATTTTGTGTCTTCAAGGAATCTTTTCCACGGATAAAAATAAAGCCATCGTCTGTTCCTACATCACATAATGACCCATCACATCCACGTGATATACTTTGTACAATTTCCCGTTCTTAAATTCTTTTCGTTTTTTTTTCTCCTTTTATATCCCGACTGCCGGAGTCCTGGGCTCCAATTAAGACTTCCCCACGGGAGCCTTCCGCCCCCCCTCCCCCCCTTCAACGTCCACCAAACTCTTTCTTTCAGTTATACTACTTCCCTCTCTTTCTGTCTCTTGTCCTTACATGTCCACTAAATCCCACCTAAATGAAACTGAATAGATTTTTTTCATTTCTTTCACATATTTTCTTGTTCACAATAGTGTTTTTTTTCTCTTTTTCTTTCTTTTATCTTATAATGGAAGAGTGGCATTGTCAGGAAGGTCTTTCTGGTCGTTTTTATCGCTGAGCTCTTTCTTGAACGTCGGGATATTGAGCAGGGGTAGGCTTCGTTTCTACGGTAGGTTATATTCAAAAGCCGTGTGTGTGTCTTTTCAAATCAATTCAATTTAGTTGACTTGTTTCTTACAATCGAAGGCGATCTGAAGATCGAATCTGGAACAAAGAAATAAACTTTTACAAGAACTGTTTAAAATAGTAATCCCTTTAAAAAAATATATGTATTTAAATATTGTATGTGTTAATATTTATAAAATAGTTTTATAGTGTTTATGAGGATCACGAACGGTCTGCAACTAAATACAATCGACGAATTCCTATGTTATCATCATTGAAACTTGTGAAGAACAATTTAGCATCAAGTTCTGATGATAATTCAACAGATATAAAAACAAAACAATATACTATTATTCCTATATTTTTATCTCTCTGTGACAATGTTCTAAGAATTGTACGATTCAATTGCGGTTATGTTAAATAAATACTTCCCAACATTCGCGCAGGTTAACCCCTTCCTTGAGAGCAAATACCTCCCCCCCCCCCTCTCTGTGTATATACCACGCTAACCGCATAGACCTACATATTACATATATCCGCAAACGAGTGCGGTTTACGCGAGTGGTTGAAAGGTTTCACTCACCGACGAATTAGCGAGCGTTTAATTTCGCGTCGAGTCGAGTGTAACCGCCAAAGCCCTCTGGACGATGTAATCAAAACATGCGAGTAAAACCTGATTGAATCTAGGTGGCCGTGTCAAAGCTCTCGGCTCTCGCCCGCCAAGCGCGAGAGAGCAAATCTCGGGAAATGCGAGAAATTGAATCTCGCGTCTCGTTGACGACGCGATTATATCGTTGTTTGCGAGAATTGGTGGTACAACTCGCGATATTAAACCAACCACGTAAAATTAATAGTATAGTATGTTGGTATTTGGAGAACGCACTAGACTTAAAAAAAGTTAATATCCCAGGGCTCGGATTCACAAGAGGTCCTAAGTCTTTTTTTGGTCATACCTCTAAGACCGGCCTAACTTAAAACCTCTTGTGAATCCAGGAAAATATATGAGAACACACGTCAAAACTTATTATTGGAATGCTCATTGTGTCCTTGTTCCTACCAGGAATTAGTTACTTCTCCATGTGACCTAGGTCAGGTTGAACAGGAGGTTCAAAGTTAAGACCAGAAAAAGACTTTGGACCGCTTGTGAATCCGGGCCCTGGGATTTAGTTTTAACTCAGCTTAACAATGGATTGAAACACCTTAAAATCGTGTGATTGTTTATTCATTAATTTATAGAAATAACAATCGTAATAATGACAATATTTAAAATCTGTTCAATTCATAGTTTATCTAATACTGATTTAAATCACCGGCATTAATTAATTTTCTATACCTTGAAGCATTTTTAAGATATAAATCAATACAAAAACACGAATTTAGTTCAGTGAAGTATAATACTCCCTTTCACCCTTAAAGAATAATTAACACGGTCCAATAGACGATTTTCAGAATCAATCTAGAGGGCCGTGACTACTTCGGTCCTTGATCGATTATGAAAAGGTCCAAATCAAGGTCGAATGTACAGTTTCACCCCCCCTCCCCCCCTTCCCTGGAGTCGACTGCAGCGCCTCACACGGTCGCTGAACCATTCAGTAGCTGTATTGAAGCCGGGAGGCAACATCATATTATCAGTCACATTATTACTGTTTGATTGTTATTATTATTATTGCACGCTTCATTACGGGTGTAATCATTGGTCTACGGTGTGTGAGGTGTACAATCACTGCTGTCATGTACACGACACCACTCCATACATGATTATTATATGGTATTATTGTAACCAAAGGTGCTTTGAGGTGTTAAACAGAGGTAGAATTTGGGATTCCGTTTCGCCTAAAAGAGATGGTTGATTTTTTACATACCCCTCGAAATCAATTATGCAATCAACGCCCAAGGCCTTACAAACCAATTGGTATTTGAGTTCCCCTTTCATCATGAACATTCCTATAGCTTTTAATTTATAATCTACTGAATTAGATACTATTTTTCTCTGAATATATATATAAAAAAAATATTTAATTTTCAAATTTTTTATTATATTACCATTAATTGGTTAGGGTTTCCACACGTCATTATAGCGGGAAAACGGGGAGTGACGCCATTGTGAGGTGCCCAATCACATTCCAGTGAAACTAACTTGTAAGCTCTTTAAGATTATTTCAATTGTAAGATCATATTCAAATTGTTTTAGTTTCTAGTATCAAAGTTATGTCAGTTTAAAAACGTTATAAATTTTCGTAAGATAAATAAATCTTGGAAACTCCCAAGCGTGTTATACTAAGGGCCAGTCTTACTATCTCCTAATAGGGAAGTTATTTGTAGCAATTAAGCTATTTGGAGGATTTCAAGGGTTTTTATTGGTGGTTGCCATGGAGACAACAAGCTATTCGACGAATAAGTAGTTATTGGGACATTGTAAGACTGGACCTAAATGTAACGGTCTAATGTATTAGTACTCCAATAGGGTTATCTCCAACACGACTGCTATAGTTGTCATGTAGTGTGAGACATGTTGACCATCCCCTCCATAAAACAACCCCCATATCGGCCGGGTAAATGGGCTGCGTCCTATCAATAATAACAAGTTGATCTATAGTCGGAGCTCTGCAATGCGGGTAAAACAAACAAACAATGCAGCCTCGGTCATCGTAAAGTAAACACATTTCGAATTGATTTTCTACGTCTCATTTTTCACGTTTTGTGGGTTTATGAAGGTGTTACTTGACTCGTAGAATTAACACCGACGTAGGATCATAGTTCTGTTTTATTTTAAATGTATATAAACTAAAATTCTATTCACGTCACTTATATGAGGTTATGACCAACCCCCCCCCCCCCCCCTCTCCGTGAACCTCTATCCGTTCTAGCAACAATATAACGTTTTTCAGAATTGATCAAGGCCTCTAACATAGAATAGACCATTTTAAAAATGATCCAGGTATCTATTCTTGTTCCTCGCACGGCCCCCTAAATCGTTACAAAAAAACAACGTAGAACAAGCAAACATGAGCTGTCAAATGTTATATCAAGGTTCATTGATGGACACAAGATCTTCATCTATTAACCTTGATTTCACTTTTCTAATTGTTGTGTATTGTTGTTCTTGAAGTTTATGAGGACCGTGGGGAGAAACAAGAATAGATACCTGGATCATTTTTAAAATGGTCTATTAATTACGGCCTTCTAGATCTTTAAGACAACAATGCAAAACAGTGGAAAATGTACCTTAACATAACATTTAAAAACTAGTTATTATTGTTGAGCAAATTGTTGTCATTGATCTATCAAGGACCCTTAGATAGATAGAAGTAATCACGGCCTTCTAGATCTATTATGAAAATCGACTATGGGAGACCGCATAACAGCAGCGCTGTGAGCGTTCCTGTTCACACAAATGTCAGTATGCCCCTCACATGACGCATACAATTATGATGTCGCAGAAATACAGATGGCTGTGGGACGGCTTAACCTTACCCGCGCGCGAAGAGTGTGGTAGACTGTGTTATTCCATCAACCATTGTACCAGGTTTCACTTGTTCTTTGGATTCGTCAGCTGATTGTTATTTTAATAACATAAAACTTATTAATAATTAAGTTTTAAGTGCATAAGTATGTCTTTAATCAAAATCACTGCATGTAAATAATGTATTAGGAATATAACATTTGGAGCATTTGACTGAAGCTGAGCTAGATATAATAGGCAAACTGAACGTCATCGCTCACAGCGCACTCTACCTGTCATACGGACTGGAGACTAGAGATAACATATCAACAGACAGCGATCCGCTTATCTGCGCATCACTGCATTATCTGATTTAACAATAAAACAATAATGAACAATCTGACAGCCATAAATTCTACCCCATAATAGTTCATTTTCCTGCCACCATAACGAACCTACTCTATTTTGAGTGGCCAATATTATTTAGTGGACCGTGCATGCGGTCTGTCTATGCAATCAAATATTTAATTATATACGTCACTTTGATGAGGCTGTGTGACCTCACTGTACCCCCCCCCCCCCCCCGCTGTACGCCCACTTACACGTGTATCCTACAGACCCCCCCCCCCCCCTCCCCTTAAATGCCCCCACCCGTGTAGCTAGACGGTTTTCAGTCTCGGAATATTCATCTCCTAGTTTGTTTGTTCGTTCGTTCGTTTGTTTGTTTGTTTGTTTATTTGTGATGTTCGGCTGTTAAAAAACAACCAACAACGTGTATTGGGCGTTGTTAACGAGGAACGTTCTTTTATCGTTCGCGTATTGATTATTGATTAGCGCCGTGTTGTTGTGTTGAGCGAGCGCATTGTCGAACGGAACGGTCCGGATTCCGTTCCTCCCTCTAATCAGGATTTATTTACACTGCTTTGGTTCGTTGGAGTTTTCGTTCGTTGGAGGTTTGGTTTTGTGAGAGTGAATAAAGAAAGCGGTGACTTTAGACGGGACAGATGAAAACGGGGTGGGAGGATGAGTAAAGAGAGCTGTGTCTTCAGTTGGTTTAGTCAAACTCCGAAGTCATCTAATGCTGACATTACACGACTCAATACTTTCGTCAAACTTATTGAATTCAAGAACAAAAGCGAATCGAGTACATTTTGTTAAAAAAAACTGCAACAATGTAGCTTCTATTAATTGATGCTTTTAGGTCCTTGAATTCAAATAAGTTTGACGAAAGTATTGAACCGTGTAATGTGGGTATAAGCCAAACTGCATGTTATGCAAATACGAGCATCATTGAAGGAGATATTTAATTTATCTGTACCCAAAATTAATACTAAACAAGGCACAATAAAAATCTGTAAATAGTTGTGTTGTCTTTGCATTCTATCTATATTTTCAAAGGCAAAACTTTAAGTGATGTATCATATTATTATCTTTAAGGTACATTTAAATAATATTGCACTTTTTGTAAGGGATGCCGTAAGACAGGAACACTGTGAGCGTTTCTACGCTAAATATTTTCCGTTTGTTGGTTGTAGGATGGTTTATCTTTACCCGCTTGCAAAGTGTGTAGTAGACTGTGTAATTCCATCAGCCATAGGTTTCACTTAGTGTTTGGATTCGTGAGCCGATTGTAACTTTAAAAACAAACACGGCACTTACATTTTGTTTTAAGTGTTAATATATGTATTTAAGAAAGTTACTATACGGAATGTATAGGGCACTATCAACACCAAACGACAACAATGGAAGAAATGAATTGAACTGATGGACAAACAATCAGCTGTCAAAATAATAAAATTGCAACCATAGATATAAAAACAAGTGTAGCAATAGTAACTGCTCGCCATTTAAACCTTTTAATGATGGACAACGACTAAGTGAAAGTTTTGTATGTGTATTTGTTTGTTTTTTGTTTTGTTTTCCAAAATCAAAAGAAATTAATTTGTTGACGGCTTGTTATTTGTCCATCGATTCAATTAATTTGTTTCATTATTGTCTTTTGGTGTTGCTAGTGCCCTGAGATACGATTTGGAGCACTTTACTGAAGATTAGCTGACTATCGCAAGTACATTTGCTATGCTTGCTATCAGCGCACCCTTCCTCTCACAGATATCCCGTATGTGTTCACACTGCCATCATGCCATGTAGTGCTCAGTACTAACCGTTCTTGTCTGTTCTGTTTCAGGTGGCGGTGAGTGCGGTGTGAGAACCACCGCCTTGTGTGGTCGAGTGCGCTCGGACCTGCAGCCCACGTTGGCGGTGACAAGATGGTCTTTTCTTGATCGTTGATTGGTGAGTTACAATCTATCGCTTGTTGACAGTTGATGAAGGTCTCACATTATGCGTGTGTCGGCCATATTGTGCGCTCTGCGGCCATTTGTTCGCTTAGCGGCCATGTTGGGTGCGAAGATACCATGTTTTATTTACTTTAGACTGGCATTTCATTGTTGCAATGTATCAGATGGTGTTTGGTGGTTCTTTATGTTACTTTTTAGTAGTCCTAATATCAAACCAATATTGGTGAACTGTGAAACTTTAACCAAACATGTTCCATCATTGTATTAACGACATACTAATCGAAAATAAACCAAAATTTCTGTTTTGGAGCCCAATATATCCGCAACCCATATTAAATACACTCTTTAGGGCCGGTATTTCAATGTCTATTTAAAATCTACTTTTCAGTAAAATTGTTTTCACCATGACAAAGGCCAATAGAAATACACCAAACTGGGCTTACCTGACTTACATTTTCTTAACACTTTTATTGGACATTGAAATTAGGGACATAAGACAAAGGTTATTTTCTACCGTGACAATGCGTAATCTATTCTCATTAAAAATCTACACATGTAACATTTAATATCAGGAATTGATACAAAACAATTTACACGCAGTTCTGTTTGTTATGACGCTTGTGAAAATCAAGAAGGTGTAACTGTACTTAAGAGGATTCTTGCCGCGTTCGTTTATTTGCGACACGAAAAGAAGTAAGCAAAGAGCTTAGTCTCGGTTTATGTCTTTCAGTTTTCTTTCACGACCCTCCGGGGAGCAAAGATCTTGGAAAGATTATATTTTCCTGCTACCGTCTTCGCGTGTAAGCGTGTTTGCTCTTGGCTACTTGATCAATAAGTACATCCAGAGAGTTTATACAGTGAACGAACCTGACAACGCCAAAGAGATTAAACGTTTTTCAAGGACAATCTTCAGAGAATGTTAAGCAATTTGGAAAGGAAAACATAAGCGGGCGGTGATTTCCGAAGAAGAACGATTCAAATCTCGAGTTTTTGCTTTAACCCGGCACATCCACCAAGTAGACCATTTTAAATACTATCTATGAGTATCATCACGGTCTCCTAAGTCTTCAAGGACAACAATACACAACAATTAACAAGGTCGCTGGCGCGACCTTGTTCCCTCGCCAGTCATTTCCGGGGCATATGTTACAAACTAATCAAATACTGACAGTGTCACTTGTTATAATTTATAAAACGACGTGAAGTAAATAAATATTTTAAAAAATTAATAGTTGAAAGAAACACATTTCGCCCTCCGAGATACCAGGGTGATGTAATATTAGCTCTAAAAGAACATCCACGAGATTAAAAATAATCTGCTGATACGATGATTCGATTACATTAATTAAAATCGTGATACACTACTCTTACAACACTATATCGACAACATTAGGATTATGATTTTATCTGTAAATGGACTTATGCCATTTACTGTAGGGCGCGATCAATTTAAAAAAAATATATATAATGGAATTGGAACGTATATAACAATAGAAGCTCATTTTCCCCAAACGTAAATAGGACCCATCATTTCTTAAAAATGAATCATATTTTAAAATAT
Organism: Isoperla grammatica; assembly: GCA_945910005.1. Classification (NCBI taxonomy): domain Eukaryota; kingdom Metazoa; phylum Arthropoda; class Insecta; order Plecoptera; family Perlodidae; genus Isoperla; species Isoperla grammatica. The sequence goes on from OX246748.1 coordinate 24,133,641, forward strand.
TAAAACGGTCTTCTGCTATGATTTTAAATTGCCATTTAACCAATAATAAAAACTAAAAAGTGTGATAAGATAATCATTATAAATGTTTACGCATATTGACAAAATGTAAGGATAAAATTGAATTGTACACCATTTCATTTACCGAACTACTTATAACTCCAGTCCTCCAGACAGGCTTTGTAAGTCCCTGTCTCAACTACATACTGCACTTATGGACTACTCACACTAGGAAGGAAAACGCTCTGTTTGACGCGTTGATAAACGAGCGCGTCCATATGTCCACGAACTTTCTGGCGAAAAGTTCTCAAAGCCATCGTCATTGTTCAATGAAAGTGACAAAAATGTGGGAAAGATTTGAGTTTTTACTGTTATAGTTATTACACTTCCTGCCATTGTTCAATAAAAGATCGATTGTCCATATAAATTATAGCTTGGATGTTTCGTTGTCATAGTTACTTCACTACAATTCAGCAATACAAAATTGTAATTTGTACCTACAATTCTCATCGGATCGCGTTGAAATTTGTATATTCGTGACCGGCTAGAAATTTACTAAAAAATGGCTATCTCACATTTTGCCGCCATTGTGTTTGGGAATAACTTTGTAATAATTAAATTGTAACTTTGTAACTTTTCAACAGATTTGTCCACAAAACTAATGACGTTAAATCCACATCGAGGCTTGTAGATGGTCCAAATTTCAAATTGATCGGACTTTTCGTTCGACCGCTATCGCGATCAAAAAAAAAACAAACAATTTTTTTTAAACCCCGTTTAGTCACCCCTGAATAATAATTGTACGTATTATTTAGTTTTTTCTATCACACACGACTGGATTTACAATATGAATGTGTATTTTTCGTAACAATGCATAACATTACTTCAGATTGGCCATAAAGTGTAAAACCAAAAACACACTCTAAAATTGTATGAATTTTCTGTAACACGTAGCGTCGCACAAGTACGATCACACGGCCTACACATGTGTTCATACAACGTGCACAAACAAAGACAAATAAATATAACACACACAAGGGTGAAGTGAACACCTTAAACGCAATATCCAATAATCACTTCATTAATGTTGATAGCACACTCATAGATCGTCGATTATACAAATCACATGGACAAGTCAACACGCACCCATGCACTCGCTGTGAAGACTACTGCATATGTGGACGGATTTTGTTCTCATACTGATTTTAAGAAACAACCCCCCTCACGCCACATAAATATCGGAAACCATAACGGCCACGGCCAGGCACAAATTCTGTGACACTTTCCAGATGAAATTTGATCCTTACAGTCAGCCCCACCGATTATAGCATGACCAAACCATTACGCGGACCACAAGGCATCTGTTTTCACAGCACAAGAAATTCCACACAAATGGGGGAAACTAGGACATGGCAATAATCCGTAAACGATATACCAGGAAACATAGAAATCGGTAGGCCTAACGAGTGCATCAAAAAAATCATACAATACATATCATATTGCACAATGATCATAAACATCATGAAACAATAAATATAACAGATTTCGTAGATATTGTTCTAAGTGCGATAAAACAATTTGAATTCAGTAAAACGTAATGCTTTGATACTTTGACTTTTGGGCAAGACACGTACTACATACCAAAATTATGAAAATAATAATTATTATTGGTGAACCAATAATATTAAAAATAAAATAATTAGAATCCTGAGACACAACTCCCATAAAACAATCCCGACATCATTAGGATTATGATTTTTTACCTGTAAATTGGACTTGCAAAAAGGAGAATGAATGCTATTTCTACTATATGAATATATTAATTTCTGTATGCATGTCATGTAAGGGCTGAAATTTATAATCTGATAATGTTTCTACATACTGTTGTGGCATTAGAACATAGTGACGAACAGTGTCCAGATAGGCAAAATGAATTCTATCACGGCGACACAGTCAAAACTGCGAGCTATACGATAATTTAGGTGCATGTTCCGTTTTTTGTATAAACACATGGTAAGATTCCCCCTCCCTCTTCGCCTCCTGTGTCTGACCCCGATATGAAACAGACCCTCATAATTCACTTGCCACTAAACATGATGCCATTAACCGATAAGCTGGCAGCGTGCTTTTACAGTGAAGCCACCGTTTACTGACGTTTCGTCACACAACATATCAATTAACTTCAATTAATTAAATACATACAGGGGGAAGTCGGAAGGGTTTATTTTATATCCAACTGTCCGGTTTGAGGATCACATGGAACAAGCGGAGAAAGTGGACCGTATGAAGAAGCATACCTATAACTCGACTATTTCCTACTATACGACCTATTACAATCTTACAGATATCAGAGTAATAGGTCTTATGATAGTTGATAGGTGAACAAGAACCTTGTTTTTCGAGACGTTTCGAAAATTATTCAAGCTGAGTGCAAGCTTCACCGAAGATATTTTTTATGCATTTTACGTTCATCTATTTCTATTTTTAGGCATCACTTTCTTATTAGCTTTTTAAAACATACATTAAGTGTTAATTGCTTCAATTTCAATTTTTGTTTTTAATAAATGTGTTGTTATTGTTCTGTGTCGAATGGCAAGAGCTTTGGCTGTAGAGACCGATATTGTTAATAAAGGTTCTACTATCATCAAGTCGTTTGATGTTCTGGTTACGAGAGGTACGTGCATGGTTTCTTGCGAATATTAATCAGTGATACATACGAATAAATATATTCAAAGTAATACAACCAATTTGATAATCGCTGTCGTGTCATACGAAAGTATACTACAAAGTTGCAACTGCTCTAACTCCGGCCGTACATACAAATCTCTTGCTAATTGCGCTATCGGGTACATACCGCAAATATTAGAAAGAAAAAATGATACACTGTACACACTTAATAAAATCTTAGTATGTAATATAGGCCTACACTTTACAGTGTAGGCCTACACCAAATAAATACAGCTCTGTGTAATATTAATATCATGTTTTAGTTTTCCGTATTACAACTTTCACGGTTTTATTTCAATAACAGCCATATGCATTTTGCAAGGGTAGTATCGTTGAGTGACTAACATATAATCCGGCTTTGAAGCATGGCGACATACGATCTGGGCCAGACTGCTTTTTGTATCACCGGACAAATCCTCGGTTTTTGCATTGCCATAATAGTAATTGGGCATCTAACAATGGAAGACTCATTTGCGTAAGTGTACTACAACAGTCATTCCACATTTTGTCCACGCACACGTAAACACGAGCATTCCACTTGTCGTTCTTTATAGCGCGAGGCTGAGCTGAGGATCGTTCAAACTAGAATTATTCATCTATCCTTCAACCAATAGCATTGCTAATTTACATACTATTACATTCCTTTAGTGACAAATGCCATGCAAAAAATCAGTAATATGGGTTGCAATCTTCAACCAGAAATAAATTCATTTATCTTGCCGAGCCCAAAATGCGGGCCAAAACTTGACCTGTTTAGTCACCCCTGGATAATATTTTATGTATTATTTTGTTTTTTTCTATCACATACGACTGGATTTACAACATGAATGCGTATTTTTCGTAACAATGCATAAACATTACTTCAGATTGGCCATAAAGTGTAAAACCAAAAACACAATTTAAAATTGAATGAATTTTCTGTAACACGTAGCGTCTCAAATACAAATGTCAGAAATGTAAATGTTACGCCATTCTAAAGTCAAAGGATTACTCCAGGTCAAGTTTGAGTTTCATAATGATAACGCAAAATTGATAGCAGACATTTTTTAAAAAACCGTAGCGATGTGCAAAGTAACAAATTTTGTTGTCTTACAAAACTTGCACTTAGTGGTACTTACGCCCGGCTCAAAATATTGAGATTTACAAAACACATACGTCATTCTACTGAGATCATTATTGACAAGTTTCATTTATATTCGTTAATATCTTCTACTTCAAATAAATACATCTTTCTTGTCGCGCGTGAAATGCGAACGGATACATACATACATACATACATACATACATACATACATACATACATACATACATACATAAATTTGGTGCAAACTTATAAGGCCGCTGTCGCGCCCTAAAAACCAGATTTCTGGGTCCAGACAAAAAAAAGGAGTAGGGATTTGTAAATTGATAAATGTAGCAAAAAAGTTAAGAAGTTACAGGCCGTTGAATGCGTGAATTCACGCAGTTCAAGCGCGCAGAGACACAACATAATAATTTATTTGGCATATAGTATAAGCGTGTACTTAAAATTAAATTGCTTCAAGAGAAAACTGATAAAATATAGTATTTAATTCAAAAAAAAAAAAAAATTGACCATCAGTGAAATGTTGTGATTTTTTAGTGTACCTTCCCCTTAACTCACTTTGTCGTGCCATCTTATCGACTGTGACAAAATAAATCAACAGGTGGCCTACCTGTTGGTGCTGAAGTTGTCCGAGCTGATAGTGAGCGCGTAATAGGTGAGCGCGATGACGACCCACCCAAAGTAGGTGATCAGAGTCCTCCATAGCATCTCCGACGTCCTGAACAGGCTCGTCACCTTGGACGTCGACGCGAGACACCGTTTACAACATCCCACCTTCTCCCCCTGCGGCTGGTCGGCTGCCTAACAACATAAACAGGTGTGTGTGTAAACACCCCGAATAGAACGAGACAAAATAATTTAAATAAAACAACAACCACGCAAACAATAACCACAGTCAAAATTAAAAAAAAAAAAAAAAAAAGTGCGAAAATTTTCGGGAAGCCCGCGTTCCTTCATCAAACGCGAGGACACTGACGAAGGAAGCGGTGCTTCCGAAAATGAACACTTTTTTTATGACCATGGTTGGATTCGTCGTGCACGCACTTACTATCGGGTGTATACTAGCCGACTAGATTATGTACCTCCCTCACATCGACTTGGCAACATCGAAAAATGCCATATCCGGCAGCGCGAAATAACGCCTTCTTGCTCTTTTTCTTTTGGTTGGAAGAGATGTGTTGTCCGTTTGCCATCATCGACTTAACTTAAACAAAGATAAGTTTGGCGCGGTATTTCTCCGACGTGAAGTGCGATGTGAACATATCTACACGTGCTGCCATGTGAAGTACTGAACAACAGCTGCATAACGTACTCATACAAACCATCGCATTCCAAACTAATTTATTACTGTAAACAAAACATTACTTCAATTGGTAAATTAAGGCAATTATGATTTGTCGCAAGAGTTTAAATTGTTCAGGTCAAACACTTGACCTGATTCTCCTAAATCTCTGGGACTATAATAATAGTAATTGATTATTTAAAACTTAAGTGGACAGGACACATAGAAGGAAATCAAAGTCACACAATTTTAAATTGGCTGAGAATTGTCCGAAACGACAAAAAGCAAAATGGTGAATACTCCTAGTATTGGTAGTTAGTATAGTTAGTTAGGGAGTGGGAACGTGGGATTTGTTGGGAGTTTAGGTCATAAAGAACGCCAACAGGGTGTGTAGAAAAATATGGTGAAATATGGAAGGGGAAAGATGACGAAGGCCATTTAGTAGATCAAGGGCAGAATACACAGGTTGCTATGGAGTTTGTTCTTCTTATGGAAAATTGCATGTAATGAAACAATTCCATAACAACAAATCATGTACTTAAATTGACATTAATTGACTGTCAAACGACCTAATTACGCAAACGCTCGGAGTTAAGTCTCAGCAAGACTACTTGAACAAAAAAAAAACACAAAACATAAAGAAACACAACGTTTGTAATCTTATAGAAAATGAAGTAACCTTTCTTATGAATGTTTTTGTTCCGATAAGAATTTTCGTTTTTTTTCCAAAAGCTATTGTTTATATTTTTGCAACCCACCTTTCTTATAAAATAAAACTTGACTGTGTTAGGCCAACAACGTAAATGTTTATTGAAACAGAAATATTTACAACAATTTAAGGAGCTTGAAGTCTCTAGGAGGTGATAAGACTGGTTGTCTACAAAACGTTATCATTAAGAGCGAAGTGTACCTTAAGGTCAAAATCTCAAGATTGTAACACAAAATCGAAAATCTTAGTCAACAGCGCACTGTGTTTTGATAAGCCCAAGAGACTGAATAAAATATTATTAGCTGTTTATCAAAACGATAGTTAGTAATTTAATTTATTTAAAATAATAACTATACTGATTATAATGTAAGACACAATTAAGGGCATTCCGTAAGTAGGGCGTACCAAACCACAGTGCGCTGTTGATTCAGATTTTCGATTTCGAAGTTCATTCTTGGGATATAAGTTAAAAGTGAAAATTGTGTACTGTTTTTGACGTAGAAGAACCTTCCCTGGGGTTCGTATAACTATTAAAAATTGTCTGTAGTGCAAAACGAAATCAATCCTTATACCTTTTCTTCTGCTGCTGCGCCAGTGGGACCTTTTTTTCCGCGAGTAGCTGACTTTACTACACCCCACGCCTCGGCATTTCGTCCTTGAGTAATAAGCCACCGTGGTGACTCGGGAATGAATCTTAAACAAAATGCCAGATGGAATTGAAGAATAAATCAGGCGTATATGTGGAGATCTTTCTATTTAATATACAACTACAAACTGAAAGATAGTTCCCTATATTATTAAAATAAGTTCAATGAATAAGTGGGAAATGAAAAAGCCGACTACCTGGCAAAGATGGGAGCTAAATTGAAACAACCTGAAAAGGCAATCTCACTGCAGTCCATAGTCTACAATCAATAACCAAGTCAGCTTAGAGGTAAAGAAACAGTATGAAGTAATTGCGCGAGGGAAAAGATGGGAACCGCTTATAAGGAAGGAGAAAATGAACGCAAGGAAAATTGATAAGGAAGAAAGAAGGGTATACGTGGCAAATTTCCGGATGGACACCGGCCACGACTACCTGCAAGCCCATCTGCACAAAATAGGAGTGGTGGATACGAGAACATGCCCACTCTGCAAAGAACAAGACCAGGACGCGGAACATCTTGCGACATGTGTCTCTTTGACAGCAGAAAGGGATCTAATGGAGGGGCAAAAGATAGCAAGGAGGAAATATGTGGCAAACTTTTATTGGGCAGCTAGGCAGAGAATGGCATAAGTTCCAACTTTGAGTGTTCGAAAGAAGAAGAGAAAGAGTTCAATCAAAGATTCAAGCCTTGGTTCGTTTATATACTTATAATAAAGTGCGGTAATTAAGAGCGTTCGGAACTAGTTTTGATGTTTTTAGCCAACTAATTTCTTTAAAAAAAATGATAGGTTTATTATGAAAATTGTCCTACATGCAGAAGGATGTCATATCTGCGCGTGGTATTAAGTACATTTGTGACAAGCCTGCTCAAAAATATTATACTCATGTTTGAATTATGCAAATAAATTACTTTCGTCGAAAATGTTCGGCGAAATAATACGGAGAATCTGTTTAATAATGGGTACATTATTTTTGAATAGGTTTGTGATAAATGCACTTACAACCGTGCATAGATATGACATCCCTTTACAAGTTGGTAAATAGTTATGATAACCCTACTATTAGTTTAAGAGTAATTAGTTGACGGCCAATACATCCGTAAAATTGCTACTGCCGAACGCTCTCAAAACAAATTCTCCTCGTGTGGTTTGTGTACATTCTGTATTAAATAAATAAATACATAGTTTACTATGGTAACTTACATGCAGATAAGTATCAAAAGGAGTGAAGGGGCACTCAGCACCAGTTGAAGTTGCTGCCAATCATGGTCCGTGTAGTACGCTATGAGCGGTAATGAGATGAGACCTATCGGATATGGCATGTTGTAGATATTCCCCAGTATGGATCTGTAATTGGAGCTACTCACCTCAGCAACTGTAAACAATATAATATATATATATATATATATAGATTGGACAAGACAAAGGCAGCATACACAGGGGAGGAAATAAGAAGATTGGCAACAATGCATATCCATAAATACTACCCAGAGAACGAGTGGCTACATGTCTATACAGATGGTTCGGCAACACCAGGGGAAGGTCAGGCAGGTGCTGGAATATATTGCAGAGAGTTCGAAGAGTCCCATCCTGCTGGAGAGAATGGTAGTAATTATGATGGTGAGCTGACGGCAATAGGTAAAGCCCTACACAAAGTAAAAGACTGTAGCCACGATAGGATTGTCATACTAACGGACTCAAAAGCAGCTATACAAGCCATAGCCAGCAAGAAAGAAGTGGACTCTGAGGTAAAACAGTGTAAACTACAGATTCTAAGACTACAAAATAAAAACAAACTGATAACTCTACAATGGATACCATCACACTGCAGCATATACGGAAACGATAAGGCCGACTATCTGGCCAAACGAGGAGCCAGAATGCCGCAACTGCCAAAACCTTTAACCCTCGAGTCTATGAAAGCACATGTAAATGCTGCAGCCACTAAGAAGATCAGGCAGGACTGGGTAGAGAAAGGTAGAAACAAGCCATGGCAGGAATATACCATGAGTTCAAAAAGGCCCACCAACCATCTTCCACGGCAAATTGAAACGGCCCAGTTCAGGCTAAAAACGCAGCACGATCTTCTAGGGAAGCATCTCCACCGAATAGGGGTGTTTGAGACGAGTACCTGCAAGCTGTGTGGAAATGGGGAGCAGGATAGGAGCCACCTGTTTGTATGTCCAAAACTGGCAGGGGAACGTGACGCAATGCCGAGCGGCATGAAGAGGGTGGAGAAAGAAGCGTGTCTCTACTGGTTGACCAGATCCAGCATGATGGCATAATAGCCAAATGTGGGCATTTGAGAAGAAGAAGAAGATATATATTTATATATATATATATATATATATATCATAAATACAAATTAATTATCCCAAAACTAAGCTTTCGAGCTAAAAATAAAAAAAAGAAGAGCGGGAAGAGTACGAGACAGACGAAAAGACCAGGTGAAGGCAGCTGGTGTGGAGGAGAGAGGACAGGAGTGGACAATGGTTGAGGAGAAAGAGAGGAGGTTGGTGGAAGTACAGGATAAAGTGGAAAGAGTTTTGGCCGCTGGGAAAGGGAGTGTGAAGATGAGGTGCCGAGCTTGGCAGGGCCGGTGCTGATTCAATGATGTCCCCCAGACTGATGGTGGAAACAGGAAACACCCCAACTAAATGATGTTGGAACAAAGTGAAGTTAGATGTTAGATGTATAATAATCATTGTTCGTAGGAAACCTTCCCAAGGACAATCCATATCCCACTTTGGGGGACTAGAACTTGGTATTGCGGTATATTCGTGGGAAAGAACGTGCAAGGACTGTTAGATCCCAGCATTGGCCATATGACTGAGAAAAACGTCGGGTAAACCCTTCAGTCAGTCCATTTTGCCACAAAACTAGGGTATTTCTTAAGATTAACAACTTTATATGGTTTTAGATGTTTTTTATTTATGCGTTTTTAAGAAGGTGTAAATTATTTATGGAGTGTATCGCTAATAAATAAAATAAATAAAAATAAATTTCCCCTTCTTCAAATTGAATAAATAAAAAAACAAAGTTCGTCATCTTTAACTTACAAATCCGTGCACAGCAGTAGCCAAAACGACCTATTTAAGCTAGTTTAAAACATCTTCTTCTCAAATGCCCACATTTGGCTATTATGCCATCATGCTGGATCTGGTCAACCAGTAGAGACACGCTTCTTTCTCCACCCTCTTCTTGCCGCTCGGCATTGCGTCACGTTCACATGCCAGTTTTGGACAAACAAACATAATTTCCTACTATTCTAAGCATGGCACCTTACACATGATTGTTTGTAGAAAT
>OX246748.1:24143590-24352618 GCA_945910005.1 Isoperla grammatica
TTTAGTATTACGATACAGAACTGCCACTGGTTACTCTTTTCAATTAAATGGCAACTTTTTTTTAAGAAATACAGTTCTTGTTATGTAACTTTTAGAAAGAAATTACTGAAAATGCAACTAATACATTTCTTATGAACTGGTTTATCTTTAAATTATTTATTTTAATTTGTAGTATGAATATTTTACTTTACCAAATCCAAATATTTCCTTTGCTCATTTCAATTTAGTCAACCTGTAGAATCTCATATCAATCAAGTGATCAATTCAATTCAAATATTTATTTTATTTTCTTCAAAAACAATGAGTTACGATTTGGCTACTAATCTGGACTCTGGAACGTATGATTTACATAAACACTCTAGAGTATAGGCTATGTATTTGGCTTCAAAACACACTGTATTGTATACATACATGTTATGTCCCAATTGAGTTAAATGTGTGAAAACCAAACTGCAAGTAAGAGCTTGGGTCGAAGATGGGAACTTGTAAGCAAAGTAAACCGATCATGCATACTATTATTAGTTACACGCTTTCTTGGAAATTTTGTATAAATTATTGATATCACAATTTTTTCATAATAACCAACAATGAAACATGATTCATACTGTACATAAATGTGTTCATGATTACTTTTTTGCTTATAAGTATAGGTACAAACTGAATATGAAAATCAATCTTGTGATCTAAAATCATCCAAATGTAGTTCTCATGCCCTTACATTGAATGTTGACGTAAAACGTTGGCCAATTGTAGACATTTATGCCAATGCTGCCCCTGGCATAAATCGCTATGATTGGCCAACGACAGATGTTAGCTTCTGACGTAAAAGCATGAGAGACTGCCAGCACTCATGTGTAGTACCTTGTCAAGTTTCTTATTGGCCCCATGTATTGGAGAGCTAAAACAAACAACACTTTCTTTGATGACTGAGTGGGTAGTCTCTAAATGTGAATATATTTATTTATTTATTTTATTTAATGACTGAGTGGGTAGACTCTAAATGTGAATTTATTTATTTATTTTATTTAATGTCGTGTCGATATAATACGAGTTTTACATTTCTCAAAATAACGTTGTCCAGAGGAGTTTGGTGCAATGAAAGTGACATATGGCAGTGCTTGTTTCACTTTTTGATGAGATAGCCAGAAAGTCTCAGCTTATTAGACCTGATAATGAAGAAAGAATATTTTAAACACTCCATTTTTTTATTCCACAAATGGGTAAAAAATTCAATTTGAATTTTTGTTTTAAATAATAAATTATTATTTTTAAAATGCTATTGTATTTTATCATTTCATTGGTACATGGTGATTTCATAAAACATGTAGCATTTGGCTAATCTCATAGTAAGGAGCCATTAGTGAAGAAGTACTCAGACTTTCTACCAAGAAGATGTATCCAGTTGTTAAATATGTAAGTAGTATCAACTGCAGATGGAGACAATACAAGAGAAGGTGGCTTGATGATGGTTACTAAACAAGTTGAAAATGTTTCTTTTTCTCAATTCCATAATGCTAATGACTAATGGTTAGTGGAACAGCTAGTTATAGAAATACAAGGTTGTCTGAAAAGGGAAAGGGAACAATAACTAATACAAAAAGTTGCAATTTGTGCTTCCTATACTTTAGTCTACCTCCAACCTACAGACATATCTTGCATAGGGCTGTCAATGCCTATTTTCTCCATACTTTTTTTTTTTTTTTTAAGAGGAGACTCCTTTCAGCCTAATTTCATTACAGTACCAGTGGCCCGAAATAACATGTTGAGGTGAAATATATATTTTGTTATTTCAATATTTCCAATGGTAAATTAAATGAAATACAAATATTCTTGTACTCCACTCTTAAAAATGCTTACTTTTAATCAGTCTAAAAAAAGTGTTGAATTTATCCTTCCCGCTCTAGCATCTACAGATATTTGCATAGGACTGCCAATGACAAAGATAGATTATTTAAATTACTTGCAAAATTGTACATATGTTTGAATTGTACACTACCATCGAAAGTTTAGAAATAACAATTTCCTATTATACTTGATCCACTGGAAGCTAATACAAAGAAACAAACAAGTCCAATTTATCACTGAATGACATAGAAATGATATTACATTTTTCCACTGGAATTTTACTAAAACAAAATTACTATCTAGCAATCGGTTCAATATTTGGAATACTGTACCAAAATTGTCAATCATTTAATTATTTATTAAAAATATTCTCGTGTTCCACTCTTAAAAAATCTTATCCTTTTCAAAGTTTTCACTTCAATAAAATGACAATACATTCTTTAACAAAATTCGAATGACATTTTTGTGGATTATTGTTATACTACCCCTTGGCTATCAGTGAATGTGTATTAATTAATGTCAGCTAATGAAAAACCTAGTTATTCAGTCCCGAGGGAAACAGTTCTAGGCCTAAACTGAGCAGGTCGGGTCGGTTGTTCCTGATTCTTCCTAGCTTTACTAGGCCTAGCAATCCAACTCATACAGATCATGGAACGTAGGCCTATAGTTACTATTTTAAGTCATTACAGATGAAGCGGATGTTCATATGCCAAATTATGTTATTCACATAATTTCTTTCGGAAATATTGAGAAATGTCTCTGCCGTAATATTTGACACCTTAAGCCACCGTCGACTTTTGCCAAATATTTGTGTAGATTAGGACGAGACCAACACGTAGGCCCTGGGCCTAAAGTAATCGATGACATTGCTATTTGGAAATACCTGGAATCCTAGTAGGCCTAAAATGGACTGACAAAATATTGGAGGTAGGCTAGGCCTACGCTGATTGTAGAACAATGCATTATAGGGCCTATAGTCACAGCTATTATTGCTATTATAATACTCCCGTGTCCTACCGGCCCACGTATGTTTCCTGTAAATCCTGCAAGTGGTGGTGGCGTCCGTCTTTTTATAGTTAATTACGGCCTGTAAAGTCTGGTAAACAGCTTCCACAAATTCTTAAGATCAATGTATGGCAAAGTTAGGTTAGGTCTGTCTTGAAACGTTTTACTATTTTCGTATTACAGGTCATTGGGAATATAGATAGAACAAATCTTGACTGAGCTGCACTAGGTCTGTAGCAAGTAGTTTGCTCAAAAATAAATTCAAATATTAGAAGATAATCGCGGTTTCATTGTTGAAATAGATCGAAAGTCGAAACCATTATTGCGATTGTTCTGCCAACCAAAAACTTCTAACAAATAATGTTTCAAGGTGTCTAATAAACTAGCCAATAGCTATTGGGAGGAATAAGTTCCTGTGTAAGACCCAACAAAATTCTTTTTCGACGAATAGCTTACTTATTTGACAAATAGTTATTAGCCACAAATAGCGATTCTTATTAGGAGATTGTAAGACCGGGCCTAACTGAGTTAGTCAATGTTAGTTCCGTTTTTACTCATGAGATCGCAGCACGGCAGACGGTACAAACATTGCAGTCTGACAAGTGACAGCTGCTTAATATCTTCTAACGTTTCAAGATTTCTATGCTACCCCACCACTTCAAATTCATTCCTGTGACAAAGTAGCTAGGCCTATAAGCTTAGGTAAATATTATAAACATACGCCTCTGTCAGAATTGGGATAGGGAGATAATTTAAAATATGCTGTCACCTCGATCAAACGTAAACATTCCTACGCCATCTTTCAATGTTTGTACCGCCACCTAGACGCCAGCGCTACGCGTATGTGATTGTTGAACTAGCTTGGAACAAGCCCTATACGAGGGGTACCCAAAAATAACCGGAATCGCGTTGTGGGGTGCAAAGCTTCGGTAGTACATGGTTCTCCCGCTAGAAGAGCGTAAGCGGACTCCTCCCGAGTCAGTCTGCCAAGCGGCGTTGCTTGAAAAGGTTGTGTTTGGCCTTTGTGAATTTTTTCGTGAAATCTGTTTCACCTGTCGTATTGTTTATGTATCTTCTTCTTCTTCTTCTTCTTCTTCTTCTTCTTCTTCTTCTTCTTCTTCTTCTTCTTCTTCTTCTTCTTCTTCTTCTTCTTCTTCTTCTTCTTCTTCTTCTTCTTCTTCTTCTTCTTCTTCTTCTTCTTCTTCTTCTTCTTCTTCTTCTTCTTCTTCTTCTTCTTCTTCTTCTTCTTCTTCTTCTTCTTCTTCTTCTTCTTCTTCTTCTTCTTCTTCTTCTTCTTCTTCTTCTTCTTCTTCTTCTTCTTCTTCTTCTTCTTCTTCTTCTTCTTCTTCTTCTTCTTCTTCTTCTTCTTCTTCTTCTTCTTCTTCTTCTTCTTCTTCTTCTTCTTCTTCTTCTTCTTCTTCTTCTTCTTCTTCTTCTTCTTCTTCTTCTTCTTCTTCTTCTTCTTCTTCTTCTTCTTCTTCTTCTTCTTCTTCTTCTTCTTCTTCTTCTTCTTCTTCTTCTTCTTCTTCTTCTTCTTCTTCTTCTTCTTCTTCTTCTTCTTCTTTCGAACACTCAGAGTTGGAACTTATGCCATTCTCTGCCTAGTTGCCCAATAAAGGTTTGCTACATATTTCCTTCTTGCTATATTTTGCCCCTCCATTAGATCCCTTTCTGCTGTCAGGGAGACACATGTCGCAAGATGTTCTGCGTCCTGGTCTTGTTCTTTGCAGAGTGGGCATATTCTTGTGTCCACTACTACTATTTTGTGCAGATGGGCTTGAAGGTAGTCGTGGCCGGTGTCCATACGGAATGAAAGCAATGAAAGGTTATTTACGTATTCGACTGTGTTTTATTAATAATATATGCCCATAAGGTATACAGTTGGCATACACATAGTGTGTGTGAATAATATGCAGTGACATGAAACAAGTACTGTCGAGGCAAGGGCGAGAAAAAAAAATGGGTACGAGCCATATTGTAAGAGAATCTACTGTTCTATCAGCCTTGGGAACCACAGAAGATGAATGAAGTCAGACCCTATTGTACACGCTATAGAAGCGGCCATAAAAAGAAGGTTTACAGAAATCTCGAAACGCCTACGGAGGTCGAAGTGCGGTCAATTACAGAGCCACTGAAATGTTAAATGGTGAGAGTCAATGTTATCTAGATGCCGTTTGAATGGGGTGGAAAGAGCATGGGCCGAGAGAGAACAACAGATCGAGGCTCCATTCATCTACTTTGTTTTCCAAGGCTAATAATTCTACTCTAGACCACATACCCTGCGGAATCCCCAATTTCTTTCAGGTAAAATTGCTTTAAAAATAAGTTTCGTTTCTCTGTCTTCGGACGGTTGCACTAGACGCTTGTTATCTTTTGTGCATACTTGCATTTTTTTCATACCGAGCCAGTGGCTCCTAGACTGAAAGAGTGAAGTTGTGGCACTGTGGGGAGAACTCGGTATCCCTTGAGAGTTTGGAAGGTTTGGAGGAGGGAGTTCTGAGCAGTAGTAACTCCGCCGAACTCTTCTATGAAGGAACTTTCCATGAATGATGTCACAACCAGATATGGTGAGTCTAATAATACTAATGTCTAGAAGCTAGAAATAACATAAAATAAAATAAAGTGATGCCATGAAGACTTATTTCTTTAGGATCAAAAACACAAAACACATTAATATCAACAAAATGATTCCACTTAATCAATTAACCAAGCTTGTCTTCCATAAAATCCTCTATATTATAATATTCTTTTTCTACAAGAAGAGATCTAAGTTTGATTTTATGTTCTGCAATTGGTTTTTCTTTATTAATGGTGACAGGAAGTTTATTATAAAGAATTGAGCCTGCATATGTGGGGCTTTTCTCATATAGAGCTAGTGTCTATGAGATACCACAAATACACCATCAGCCACGGTGCATGGTGATCAGACGGGGACGGTCAGTCCCAGGGCAAACCATTCAGCCACGGTGCATGGTGATCAGACGGGGACGGTCAGTCCCAGGGCAAACCATTCAGCCACGGTGCATGGTGATCAGACGGGGCCGGTCAGTCCCAGGGCAAACCATTCAGCCACGGTGCATGGTGATCAGACGGGGCCAGTCAGTCCCAGGGCAAACCATTCAGCCACGGTGCATGGTGATCAGACGGGGCCGGTCAGTCCCAGGGCAAACCATTCAGCCACGGTGCATGGTGATCAGACGGGGACGGTCAGTCCCAGGGCAAACCATTCAGCCACGGTGCATGGTGATCAGACGGGGCCGGTCAGTCCCAGGGCAAACCATTCAGCCACGGTGCATGGTGATCAGACGGGGACGGTCAGTCCCAGGGCAAACCATTCAGCCGAAATCTACGTTTGGGTAGACCGGACCCTTAAAGTTCGTCTCGAACCAATATCCACGCTGACTTCTCAAAGGGAGGCTTATTTCCCGTACACTATGCAAAGTTGTAAACGTTAAGCTTGTCACTGTAAAGAATACACAGCTTTAAAAAATTGGCCATCGGCCAACGGATGTTTAGGGTTCAAGCCACCCGTTTGACAACGGCGACGAGGTTTGCTATTACCTGAGACAATTCTCTCGGAATCGTTGAAGGTCTATGTGGTTTGGAGCTGTCGTTACTATGTTTGAAGGTCAAGCTTGTCCGCTCATAGTAGAAACAAAACGTTTAGAGCTAATGACCAATGTTTGTCTAATAGACCGTGAAATAGGGTTTAAAGGGCCAACAGGTAGCGCGCTGTTGTAATTTTCTTGCAATTCTTATTCTTTCAAAGGGTGACATTCTTTCGACTTCCTTTATGATAAAATTGGCAACCGTGTTTTTCTAGTAAATCTTGGTTTACAAGCCGATTATAATGGTTCAATACACAAACATGGCTCATTAGCTCTAAACGTTTCGTTTCTACTATGAGCGGACAGACTTTAAGTGATGTGTCATGTTAAAGGGTTCGTCTCCAACAATACGAAACGAGCCAAATCCTATTAGTTCGCATTTTGCCGGCTTGGATGTTGGTTTGAGACGAACTTTAGACCGTGTAGGGTTTCTGTTATTGTATCAGCAAGTAGAGAAGTATGATTCACAAGTCAAGTACCTGCGATTTACTTGCCCTCATCGCTTAAGGAAGGTGGGGATGCAATCACTACATAGGCCAGCATTATTAAAATATTGGAGTAATAAGGACGTGTCCGAATTAAGTTTTATGATGGCTGAAAAAGCCATCTTGGCACAAGAAGGAAAAAAAAAGTTTTATCGTTGCTAATTATAATTCTTATTCTAAAAATACGTCACCGTTTGGCGGTGACGTCATAAGCACCGTCCGAATTCATCAAAAAGCTTAAGTCTCATTCTAAAAACGTTAAGAATTAGCAATGAATTTAAGTAATTGAAAGTGCACACTCGTTTTGGTCTAAATTTCTTAATGGCCGCCGGAAAGTCAGCTGGACGAACGAGAAGAAGACGAAAATGCTGACGAACAAAGGTAAAAATTGAAATATAAATAAAGAAATTGTTGTACATCACGTGAATGTATCTGAAAATAGTGAAATGACTGGTAGGCCTATGCTTACCGGTACACCGAGCGCATAAACGGCCAATCTAACCTCAAATTTTCAAGAAGGGCGTGAGCACCCAGTTCGTTCTTTCTCCGCAGTGTGGCGCTACAGTAAGTTAGTAGTGTACGAAATGTTACCCAGTTCGAGAATTAGAACGTTGTGATTTTGTTAGACTTAGGTTGGAATTCATAGTCGGTCCCTACACCTAGGGGCGCCCATTGTTACCAAGGTAACAATTGTTTGCATGTTATTTCCCATAAACAAAACAAATCCATAGCAACAATGGGTGCCCCTATGTGTAGGGGCCGACTATGAATTCCAACCTTAGACTAAGACCTAAGAATTAGAGTTATAACTAACGTTTTTTCAATTCGCACACGTCCTAAGAATAAACTTGATCACACTTTCACACACATAACTTATTAAGACGGGACTCATGAAACAGAGATGGTGTTTTATGTGTTGGATGGTGTTTGTTTAAATGGGGTGCTTTAACGTTTTAAGTTTTAGATGCTAAATCGGTGAACAAGTAATTTTTAACAAGATACAAAATGCTAGTTTTGAAATACAAGGTGTTCCCAATGTTATTGAGATGTAGTTTCGACATGAATTCTAAATCTTTATAAGTAGTTACAATTGAATTGATTTTAAATATATGTACATATCTTTCCATTCGGAGTGCAAGAAATACCCTCATAGCCAAAGTTTTGATGAAAAGAAGAAGGAGATGCAACAAAGTGCTTAATTTAAAATAATGATTACATGTCTCTACACATAGGAAACAGGCTGCATAAACAGTATGTAATGCATTAAATTGGTCAAATTGGTGACTTGTATACGTAATATATGACTCGAATATAATTGTTACATAATTTTTTCATATATGTAAAAACATTTTTCCTATGCAGAGAGTGCGGCTTCCTCAGCCATTCCTCAGCCATTCCTCTTCCTCGCTATTCAATATAAAATGGCGTCTTTTTCTTATCTACCCATGTCATTGGGTAGAGCGATAATGTCACTCTGAAGTGCGGCACACCTAAAAAGGTGTGATCTGTCTTGGGGTTCAAAATTACATAATTGTCAGATGGCCAGTTTAGTCGAAATGTTAAAACGGTTCAAATCGTGTTATAAATAAAAGTAAATTGATATGGTGTAGTACAGCCGTCCTATCGCCTAGCACTTTGCATCGTTGTCACCACGTTGAAGTAAGAGTAGGCCGAGTTGACAACCTGGAAGCAAATATTTTGTGTCAGCTGTGACGCTGTTGCAAAAAAACTATCATTCTATGCACAGATTGATCACAGATACCAACCAGACAAATCAAATCAAATCTATTCACAAAATCATAATTTGTTAAGAATGCAAAGGTCATTTAAACATTGTTAGTCCCACCCCACAGTTTCGTGTCTTCCGTTGCTTCCTATTAAGGTCTTTGAAGCAACCAAATGCTAGCAACCCCAAAAACTAAACAAATAACATATATCCCTGACAGCGCCATCTGTAGACAACCTCATGTTAGCCTCGTACGACAGGCAGAGCACATTTTAACAATGAATTACCATCGAAAGTAAACAAATATGTAATTTTGGCACCATGTGCATTATGTGTGCACACCCCATACTAGTATCGTTCGACTCGCCGATTGAACGGGAAAAATTTAAACAATAACTGTCGGTAATAATTTGAAACACTACTTGGTTGACTATTGACAAAGTTCTTGTGCGATCGTTTCTTAATTAACAACTTAACCAAACGAAATAAAGTGTAAACATGAAAAATGGAATAATCCATCCAGTTCTCAAATCACATTTCAATATTGGAAATGTGTGGTAATAAACACCAACCCCTACTATGGAGTTTAGTAATACCTATATGCCAGGTGTCTTTGGAGACCCGTCTCGGCCCGGGGTAGAATAGTGCCAGAGTGACTCTGCTAGTCGAAAGAGGCGACGAAAGGAGACCCTGTCCCTTTCCCTCCCACTGTCCCACTGAATATTTCTCCTCCCACTTGGCCCTGCCCTCCCTTGCTGGACTCCCATATGACGACCTACAATGGATCTGATTCGGATGTGGCTTTATTACCATCGTCATCTTTCTCATCTTCATTATCACCCGCTCATCGTCTCGATTAGCCATTGTTGCAAAAATATGAGACGTTATAAGCCCCATTAATCAATCAATCAATTGAAGCAAACGATATTCTTATTCTGAGTTTATGATAAAGTAAATATATTTACATTGCTAAACATCTCCATGTTGAAGGTGAGAAAGCCAGTCGTTGTTATATCGATGGGGTTCACTGCGCGGGTCATCATTACCAGCATTGAGCGCTTGTAGGAGGGGGAAGCTTCTACCCAGTCGCTGAAGTACAAGGCGTCGCTCACTCCCGCAGTCTGTAACATGGAGAGGTTGAGAGAGAGAGGGGTAGATAGAGCGCTTGTAGGAGGGGGAAGCTTCTACCCAGTCGCTGAAGTACAAGGCGTCGCTCACTCCCGCAGTCTGTAACATGGAGAGGTTGAGAGAGAGAGGGGTAGATAGAGCGCTTGTAGGAGGGGAAAGCTTCTACCCAGTCGCTGAAGTAGAGGGCGTTGCTCACTCCCACAGTCTGTAACATGGGGAGGTTGAGAGAGAGGGGTAGATAGAGCGCTTGTAGGAGGGGGAAGCTTCTTTCCAATCGCTGAAATACAAGGCGTCGCTCACCCCCACAGTCTGTTACATGGGGAGGTTGAAAAGGGGTAGTAGATGTTTTGTTACTTATGTGAATGTTAAGAGTGTGTACTCAATTCATCCAATATATGACAAAAAAGTATAATCTCTTGTTCTTTAAATCATTATACTTTTAACTTTTACGTATTAGAAATAATAAGCATGTATTATTTGTGCAATGTTTGCTAGAGTGTCGCCAATACCTGTTCGTTGAGTTTGCTCGAAGCCCAACAGTAGCCGTAGAGTTGTGAGATGACCAGACACACATAGATGCACCACAGGTACATGTCAACTGAGCCAATAGGTGTCTGCAAGCAATGGTTCATTGTAATCAAACGCTATAGGGATGTCTTAAAGGGATAGTCAGTTGAAAAACTAAAAAACTACCATTTGTATATGTCCACCCTCAAATATGGAAAACATGACTAAAATATACCAAACTTTAAAAGCAGGCGGTAAAAAATTAAAGAAAACTCTTTTTTTTTTTTGGCTTGTTGCTACCAAGTAGCACCGAGCAACTTTTTTCATGGTAATCCCATCATCCATTTTTTCATGGTCTTATATAAAAAAAATGTTGTCTCGAGATAGTAAAACCGCCGCTAAAATAGGGAACTTATGAAAACTGGACCAGGAGGTTTAGTGTGCATTGTTTCTTTACCGTTAACATGTTTTAGTACGAACGTGTACTTCTACAAAATGCCCTGCAATTAATTTGTTTGTGACTTGATGTTTAGAAAAGCTGCAATCTGTTTTGAGCAGCACTGTCCACAGTCGCCGAGTGTTTCGCGGAGCGCTGGCTGGACTCGTATTACACAATGAGTGCTCTGTCTATCAGGCAGGCGTTAGCGACCTCAGTACCGATACAGCTGTACTACGCTTTAGAAGAAAAATACAGCAGAGCTGGCGAAGTGTATCTAGTAGAATAGTTAAATGTTCACTATTTTTTTCTCTCATTGAAGCAACCTATTTCAATTTTATTTTACACATAACTGAATTTCATGCACTTATGACTCAGATGATTTTTTAGTTTTTCACTTGACTACCCCTCTAATAATTATCATACCCTCATGAAACAATTCGTCGATAACAAATTAGTTTTTAATGAACAGAATCCATATGTTAGATTCTTATTTTAGTATAACTAAGATTTGTCAAAAACTATAATGATCATCAGATTAAAATAATGCTTATTGCCAATTACGAAGTGGGAATTTCAATTTTCTTGTTGTCTACAATGGCAAACATGAAACAGGGCTTGTTTATCATACGTGTGTATCTCGGTGTACGAGTCGGATAGATTAAAAGATTGCACCTCATAGAGTCCGGTCTACCACAAATTCAACCCTAACTACAATTTATTGGCATCGGTATCACAATCTCATACACTTTTCTTATGCTAAATCATTATATACGACATTACTATTTTATTATGTGAACAACGCTATTGAACCATGTAATTTAATTTCGGAATTGCGATTTGCAATCCCGATACCGGATGTCAGGTCAAGGTGCAATTTGTGGTTAAGTGGAGTTGAGTTACAATAAATTAATGACAATTGAGGCTTTACCTGAGTCGCGAGAAACATAGTCATACACGCAGCCATGGCACAAAACAAGAGAAGGAGAAACAGGGCACTGTCCATCCCTTGTTGGACCGCGTCGGTAACCCTGCAGACAAACGTTTCGTATAGCACCACCATAACAACAAATTAATAAAACAGAACATGAACAAAACTGAAAGTATTTCGTTTAATAATGTGACGACAGTATATAAGCAAATAGGGAACACGCGTATGAAAATTTTAATCGATTTTTAAATACCTTGTCGCTCATTTAATAATTTTGTGTCTTTGAATTTTGAAAAACGGATCAGTCTATGCCTCAAAATAATTGGTTTAAGGATGGTCCACACAGATTTTTTAAGCATAAGATTTAAGGTTTAACGCGTAGTCGTAAAGTTGGATCATAGGAAACACGTACTGGCGTTCACACAAGTTTTAGTTTTAAGACGTTGTTTTTAGTTGTAAGACTTTGTTTTCATTGTTGAAACCTTATGCATTATGTCTTAAAAATCTGTGTGGACCAGCCCTTAGTAACGATAAATAAAAGGGCGCGAAAAACGAGCCGCCGCCATGTAGAGTGGATTTGACGTCATAGTTTTGTTCTGCGTACGCTCACCGCCTCAGCGATTGGTCTGTTCTGCCACGTCTACAGAACCATTGCGTCACAGCCACCATGTACGCGTTTCAGATCCCCAGTTTAAACTTCAATAAATGCGACCACATTAAACCTATTTAAAAAATTTTTTTTACGTGCGACTTGCATTACTATACTTTTTGTATCTAATACTATTAAACTAAGTGTTTGGTTTAAAAAAGAAAAAAATCGTACGCGTGTTGCCTATTGTGTTTCGAATGACTAGGTGTGATTGGTATAACCAATAGGGAACCCGCAATTGACGTCACATCCGCACTACAACAATGGAACAAATGAATTGAACTGATGGACAAACAATCAGGGCATATCTCAGTGGTCTATTTTGACGCTGGTCAACTAGCCTAGTGGACTAATGTAACAATTAGTCACAATTAATTACAACAGTAATTGATTGTTTTATTACAAACAATCAGCTGTCAAAATAATAAAATTGCAACCATACAAATAAAAACAAGTGTAGCAATAGTAACTGCTCGCAATTTAAAACTTTTAATGATGGACTACGACTGAGTGAAAGTTTTGTAGGTGTATTTGTTTGTTTTCTGTTTTGTTTTCCAAAATCAGAAGAAATTATTTTTTGACAGCTTGTTGTTTGCCCATCAATTCAGTTCATTTGTTTCATTGTTGTCTTTTGGTGTTGCTAGTACCAATAGAGTGAGTTTAATCGTCTCACCGTATTAAAGCGTGGTGCAGCTGCACACATTCACCAAGATGGCGTCTCATGGCAAGTTCAAGGTCACGCTTATCCACGTGGGGTTCCCCGCCAGGCGTAGTTTCCCTTTCAGATGCTTCAGCAGTAGTTTCCGTCGTCGCAATCACAACATCTTCGAACAGTTCTTGTATCAACGACCCTATGTCAATAACTAAACTCTCTACGTTTGTATCTGATGTATTTGAAACATTTTCTACTCCAAAACATTGGTTCATTGGGCGCGTTTCTTGATCCGTACTGTTCTTGGTCACGTTCAGATTCCGCCGTGTTTCACTTATGTGCTTATTTGTGGTGCGCTGTACACGACTCCCACTGGCAAGTATTTCTTGTAGACCTGTTGCTGAACGTGAAGGTATTACCTGCGTCAGGCTCTTTAAGGCGATCAGCCGGCTATGCTCTAGCTTATACTGCAGGATCTCTAGATATCCCGTGATGTATACGAAACCTGACACAACAGTGACATCACATCCAGACAGCAGTAGAACATCCACTATCCCTGAGGTTACCGCACCAAGGTAGCAGATCTCATAGAAAGGCGATTCCAGGGGTAGATTAAAATGCATAGGATAGCGCCTCTCTGCTTCGAAGAGAGGCTTCAAGGTAAATACAATTGAGTAAAGTATCCACACAGACATAGTTATTATCGTGTACCATTTTGTTTTCGCTCGACATTTGTCGACCAGCCGTCGCTCCTCTGGGGCAACAACGTACTGTGCAAATTCTTCCAATCCGGAAAATATCTCGACCATTAGTTGTATCTTTACAATGGCAATAATGCTGATTAGGAGCGCTTTAACAAGAGCGATTATGTATGCTATGGACTCGGCCAGCAAAATGTAATCGTGCAACTTAAATGTTACATCATATATTGCAATAAGCAATGAAACAGCCATGGTTGTCGATGCCAGAAAAGGTATAATTTTAGCAAATTTAAGGTAACGGTTTTTTTCACTTTCTTGTAGCGGCCAATAGCCAGTGTACACCAACATGAGTTTGTGGAAGCCGGTGCACTCATCCCAGTATCTCTTGTTGATGTCTCGAATCATGTGAATTGCAACATTGAGCATTGTCACTTTTCATTTACTTATCACTAGAAGTGTTTGTTCTTTGCGGAGAGCGAAATCACGAACACAGCTGATAATGAAGGCGAGGTGTAAATTGTGTATAGGCCTACCTTTCGATTGGCACCTCAATAACACTTAAATTCCACTCCAAAATTCACCTTTTTCCTCTCATAAGACGAAGTCGTACATTACTTTTCCCCTTTTTCCGTGTTAAGGCCTTTTTAATAAAAAAATTGATGTTTTTAAAATTGATTACAGATGACCAAATATTATATTATAAGTTATGAGATCATATTTTATGGACCTACATCACTGTATATACATATTATATAACGGGTCCTTTTGAAATGTCACATGTCAAAGTCACCAAAAAACCTATAACACAGATATTAATAAATCCTTAAACGATATTTAATGAATTATAACACAATTTACAGACCTCTCAGCTTATCACGACTCCCATTCAACATCTGTACGATTGTAATATTAATGTTTGTTACATTCCTGCTACTCTTACTTATACATACTAGATGATCATTGAACTTTGCTGGAACGCTCTCCCGGGCTAGACTCTTTAGACCAGGTGAAGGAATCCAGAATAAAAAACGCGTAAACTCGAAGTCTGGGGTGATCAAAACACTGTGTGTGAGGATGAATGGTGTTAGAACCTGCTATACGGAGGATGTCAAGTGTGAGCGAGATGGAAACGGAATGAATTCCTAGTAGGAGCGAGGGTGGGGCGAGTCCATCTCAGTCTAGGGGTGAACCATCCATCTTAGTCTAGGGCTGAACCATCCATCTCAGTCTAGGGCTGAACCATCCATCTCAGTCTAGGGCTGAACCATCCAGGGCTCAGGCGCCCCTACTCCTACTACGGATCCCGGCACCCGCCTCTTCTTTGCAGTCCGGCGAAGACGATTTGAGGGATCTTTGAGAACCGTTAATGGACGATCTGCTATTCACTCAAAGAGGACTCAAAACTAACATAGGTAGCGCTGTTAAGCAACCTCCTTTCAGCGCCATTGATGAATAATAACAATAAAACAACAATGAAAATTTACAGCTAAACCACTCCTAATAGAAGTTTATTTTCTTGCCACCGGAATGCATCTAGTCTATTTTGAGTGCTCTATACCCACGTATAGCAAACTCTGATGGTATTAAGTTTATCGCATACGATGAAGGTAAGATCACTTGCCGATGAAATTGTTACACTTACTATCACACTCAAATATCGATACACTTACAGAAAACAGTTTTCGAACTGAAGAAAAACTGAAGAAAAAAAAAATCAGAAAACTGAATTCAA
Organism: Isoperla grammatica; assembly: GCA_945910005.1. Lineage (NCBI taxonomy): Eukaryota > Metazoa > Arthropoda > Insecta > Plecoptera > Perlodidae > Isoperla > Isoperla grammatica. The sequence continues at coordinate 24,158,996 of OX246748.1, forward strand.
ATTAATCCCACTACATATACTCGCGGCAGGGTAATCTCAAAAAAATAAGACGTGTCACCAAATAATGTGCTTCTTATGTGTTTTTAAAGCTAAATTCAGATTGTCACTATCCAACAACACAACTTGTATCTTGCTTGCCAGGCTTCCCTTGTTAACTGAGATTTCATCGCTACCACAATATGCATAACGCGGTATTTCAATATTTATATTTTGGCGACAACGTCCACAAAGTTAAATAATTTAGTGGTGTACTATAGCATACTGTATAACTGAAAGGACTAGCATCACAAGTGTAGCGTGCGTGCATAAGGAGCGTAGCAGAAATGCCGTAGACATAATATACTCATGATTCATTCAATGTAGCCACCAGTGCTTTGTAAAATACCACACAATGCCTGCATTACACGGTTCAATACTTTCGTCAAACTTATTGAATTCAAGGACAAAAAGCATCAATTAATATAAGCTATATTGTTGCAGTTTTTAACCAAACTGTGTTTGATTCGCTATTATTCTTGAATTCAATAAGTTTGACGAAAGTATTGAGTCGTATAACGTTGGCATAAACTATTTAGATACTACGTGTTTTGTCCTTGAGAGGGATGTATACAATAATATATTCTATACGTTTGTGCATATTGCGTGTACGGCCTGAGAAACATCGATTTTAGCAGAAGATATTACATTTTTTATCGATATAAACTAAGTTACCCTTGAATATGGCGTCCTATATTTATAATTTACTGTCGTGGATTTCGAACAGCCGACCTGCCGAATTATGACCCATGCGTGCTAGCACTGAGTCATTTCTATCGGTAATTACGGTATTCTTTATATACGTACGTGTGCCAGAACATCGGGTGTCATCGTAAAACTTCGGTTGACGTCGCCCAGGGCTCGACGAACTAACACGAAGAACGATCTGGAGTAGGTAAGTGTTGTAAATAGGAAGTTATTATCTTCGGTACCAAAATATGCAAATTGCAATGCTCGAAAAACGCATCTAGGATGAACCGGTACACATTTTGCCACTTTGGAACAAGTTTGATGCATTGAACTCAAATGGCACTTAAGTTTTTGTTTTTATTTCCATTGCCGAAATAATATGATTCAAACATTGCAGAAATGAACCTACCAAGATACGTTTTAGGTGTGTGGGTATATTATACCTTATCTCCTTATATATTATTATGTGTCACACGCAGAAATAACACACACAAATTTAATACCATTCAAAAATGTTCTGAATCGGCCTTGTTGATTCTGACATTTGTCCGCAGGTGTTCGCACTGTCCAATCACTGATTCATATGTTTCGTATTTGAATCGATCTTTGATTGGTTATCGCTCACTCATCGATTGTGTTCGGAGCCTACAGGGTTGGTTTAGTCGCTTTAAATTAAAGTCCCCCACTGAAAATCAGTTTCGTTACTGAGTAAGTAGACTCTAAATGTGAATTTATTTATTTTATTTATGAAATTAACCAAGGTCACTTACTTTGAAAATCCGTTGAATTTTCGGAGTATCCTTCCTTCTCCTCCCTCAGACCGAAAACAACTGTCCTATCTTCGTGTCCGTTGTGCTGCTGCTTTTCCTCATTCTTTCGTCTTTCTTCTAAATCATATAGTTTCTTTGTTCTACCATAACCACCAACCACATCTATAGCTATTGTGATAAAGGCCGTTGAATTGTTGTATCGCCATATTGTATTGTTATTGTATTGTTACTAAGTGTACCGTGATATACAATTTCGCTAAGAATTGTTATTATTCTGCGAATATCAGTATTCGTATTAAATATTAATACATCGAAATTCTAAGCAATTTACTGAAAACGACCCCTAGAGGACTCAAAACTAACATAGATAGCGCTGCTAAGCAACCTCCTTTCAGCTCCATTAATGAATAACAACAATAAAACAACAATGAAAATTGACAGCTGAACCACTCCTAATAGAAGTTTATTTTTTTGCCACCAGAATGCATCTAGTCTATTTTGAGTGCTCTCGTGTTGCGCCTGTGATATTGTAACCACTTACCGGCGATGTCTACATGTGTTGCGTGTTGTCTGCCATCTAGGGGCTTGGACAGCTAAAGCAACAACTAGTTGTAGCTGATGAAGGCCATCTAGAGTCAAACAACTTAATAACTTAGACGTTATTATTGACAAATAGTGAAATGTTCGTCTAGTCTATATGTAGGGCAATGTCACTATACATGTTCCCATATATTCATTCAGACTATGTCATTAAGGGGAAGGACTACTCGCCAATATTAAACCCCGCGAAATTAACGTATTTTCGTCATATCTCAATAACGCCACACAATATCGAAAAGTGACAACTACGTATATTTTGGATTCGTGAGAGCTCAATACCATATGAAAAAGATTTATTAGTTTGCTCTAATTATAATTATTATTTCGAATTTAATTAATTCACAAGTTAATTAGAAATGACAACTATAATAACTACAATCCACGAAATCTTTTTGATATAGTATTGAGCTCTCACGAATCCAAAATATGCGTAGTTGTCACTTTTTCGATATTGTGTGGCGTTATTAAGATATGACGAAAATACGTTAATTTCGCGGGTTTTAATATTGGCGAGTAGTCCTTCTTAAGGCGCTGGCAGTCAATTGATTGATTTTAGTGTTTAACGACGTACACGACAACTAATTCATATGACATCGGGGGTGATTGGAGGAAAGGGACAAGTAGGAAAAGGGAGGACGTGAACTAAATTTCGTCTGGCTTTTTCACCTCGATTTGTACGCCTACCAGAAGCATACGCTTCCGCCGACATAGCTCTCGGAATCAACAAAGCTCGAACCAAGATAAGTTAGCAGTCCTTGGGCAGGGTGTACATTCATGGTATTTAGTTTTCTATAATACACACAGCATAGACAGTTATTTAATTTATAAATAATAAATCTTGAGCTGTGAAAGTAGCAACATTATTTTTTCTTAATTTGTCAACGGCCGGTACCTTTAACATTATCACTTGACCTTGCTAAACGCCAAACATAACTTCCCCAAAATACGGACTGCTGATACAAAATTTAGCTGTGTTAAAATTATGTTCTATGCTCTATGAAACGAACTATTTTCAGTTTGTTATCTTTTATGGTATTTTATTGATTTTTTTTCATTTGCCAGTACAAATGCGTGCTCTGTACGAAAAAAAAATCAAAACACCATTAAGTACAATACCTAATGTAAACTTCTTCATTTATAGATAGATCATAAACCTTATACTTTGTTGTTTTCCATGCTAAAAATTGTTTATGCTTGATGCACTTATCTTTTGGAAAGTTATGTCTCGCATGTAGCAGTGTAGCAATAGCAAAAATAAAGAAGCAATATCGAAAGCATCGGCCACTGAAAAATTAAGAAAAAAATGTCGATGCCTCTAGAGCAACGACAAGGTTACCTTTTGTACTTTTGAGCGCGTTAAAATTAAAACAATTTGAACTATTTGGAATAAAAGTCTTCAATAGAAATACAAGGAGACAGTTTGAAATATCAAACAATGAAAAAGAAAAAAATCACATTTGAAAAACTTTTTTATGTACATATTTGTCAGTTATATTTTCATTACATTACAATACAATATTCTCAACAAAGCAGCTTTTCAAATACTTTCGTATGGTCTATCATCTCCTTTATTAACAAAATTAATTTACATGAAATATGTTACATCCACATTTGTACAAATTTTGAGTTACCAATGTCGTTTTCGTTGATTTGTCGTTTCTTTAATCGTCGGCATTTTATATTAGTTATCATTTGATAATAATGTTTTTCTGGGGGTTTAAAAAATAATCGTTCCAATCACACGCGTCACTGTTTCGTCGTTTTTGATTGTGAGTGTTGTCTTGTGTCTTGTGTGGGGCCTTCAGAAACTCCTTGCCTTTCTTTCAAAAGACAGGGCAGGCGATGTCACCTAAAAAATATCAAAATATACAGTACACATTAGTCCAGCAATAAATACAAGTTTTTCTTTCAAGAATATAATTTAAGTTACGTTGTAACGCGATTTCTGTTTTAAATAAATTATGTCGTTTGAATTAGTTCAATAGTATCTCGCATGTTGACACGAATGACAACTAAGAATATAAGATTAGAACACTATTGGACTCCGGTTCGGTGTTATGAAACATTTAGAAGGCCACTAATTTGTTTTCACCATGGCAACAACCAATGGGAAGCCTGGATGGCATGGATAAAACAAGAATGTAGCTTACTAAATATTTCAGCTACTAACTAATTCAGGCACTAAGTCTGGATATGAAACATTTAGTTAGCTACTAATTTGTTTTGTTTATGCCTTCTCATTGGTTGTTGCAATGGTGAAATCAAGTTAGTGGCCAATTAAATATTTATCCAAAGCTCATAATACCGGGCCTTAAATGATCGTTTAATTTAATTTAAGTTTAAATTGATGTAAAGGTCTATAAAGACCCCAACAATAACAGCCTGCTCCGCTTCATAATTGTAAAAGCGAAATTAATTTACCTGAGCAATGAAGACTTATAGCGTCAATAGTTCGATGCCGTATTGAGTGGCTGGAACTGGTGGCGGAGGTCCGTAGGTAATCACGGGTGTCGGGGGAGCATACTCAATCACTGGGGGAGGAGGGGGTGGGGGTGGGGGAGGTGGGGCATACACTGGTGGAGGGGCATATTCAATGACAAGGGGTGGAGGTGGTGGAGGAGGAGGGGGTGGGGGTGGAGCATACACTGGTGGAGGGGCATATTCAATGACAAGGGGTGGGGGTGGTGGAGGAGGAGGGGGTGGAGGTGGAGCGTACACTACGGGTGGAGCATATTCGATTACTGGTGGTGGGGGTGGTGGAGGAGGAGGGGGTGGGGCATAAACTATAGGCGGTGCATATTCAATCACTGGTGGTGGGGGTGGTGGAGGGGGTGGTGGTGGAGGTGGGGCATAAACTGGAGGAGGGGCATATTCAATGACTAGGGGTGGGGGTGGTGGAGGAGGAGGGGGTGGGGGTGGAGCATACACTATTGGTGGAGCATATTCAATCACTGGTGGTGGTGGCGGGGGTGGGGGTGGAGCGTACACTACGGGTGGAGCATATTCGATTACTGGTGGTGGGGGTGGTGGAGGGGGGGGTGGGGGTGGAGCATAAACTATAGGTGGTGCATATTCAATAACTGGAAGGGGTGGTGGTGGAGGAGGTGGTGGTGGAGGTGGGGCGTAAACTGGAGGAGGGGCATATTCAATGACTAGGGGTGGGGGTGGTGGAGGCGGTGGAGGTGGTGGGGGTGGAGCATATACTACGGGTGGAGCATATTCAATTACTGGAGGGGGTGGTGGGGGTGGTGGAGGCGGTGGAGGGGCATAAACTACAGTAGGTGGACCATATTCAATCACTGGAGGTGGTGGAGGTGGTGGAGGTGGGGCATATACCGCAACTGGTGGAGGAGGACCGTATTCCAGCGCGGGTGTTGGTGGCGCGTACAGGAACGGAGCCTCCCTTCTGGTACGAGTCTTGGTGGACATCTGTCAACAGACAAGTCACATCAGAACGCATTCAAGTGCAGCTTCCATCTAGGTAGACTCGACTTTAGTTTGCCCCCCACTTAAATATCTCCACTACAAATATAACTCTTGCATTCCTCTTATCAACTAGTGTGAGCACCATTCAATGTTGCTTGTAACTCAAACAACTACAATGATTAAAACACAATAATTCGAAAACTGTTCAGCTTTCTTCAACAGGCACAACTATCTATATCGTTCCAAGTTAACCAAATTAAGGTAATTTATTGTCGTAACTGAAATGAAACTTGATCGCAGTTGCAATAACGTACCGTGTACTTTGTGCAAGCATTCGGATTGAATTTTGGGCTATCACACATTCAACACGAATCCGTGCATAAAGCTAGTACCTGGCCTGGTTGCCAGGGTTGCCAGGTTGCGACCAGGATCGGGTTTGCGTCAAGGCCGTGCCTTGACCTACCTAGTGAAACACCCGATTTCTGTCGGTAAAAATTGCTTTAAATTGCTTCAAATTGTCAAAAAGTAAACGAAAATATGTCATCCCCTAGAGAATGTTCTTGCAGAATTCTTATAAATGTTACTTTGTTCCGATAAATATAATTAGGCTACCTAATTAAATTGTGATAGAAGTGCAGCAACATCACATTGCAAAAATTAGATAATTTAATTTGAAAAACGGAGATATTTATTGGAATATTTAAACATTTGTAAGAATGGCTGACAAAAAATATCTTGGCATAAGAAGAACAAAAAGATTTATAAGAAAGAGCATTAAATTTTGTGCGGACGACATGTTAATCAATTTTTAAGCATTCTAAACGCATTTTGACAGTCATAAATCGGGGGTTCAGCAGGATGGTCGAGAAACAGCGTTAATTACCCAATGCAGCATCTGTGGCTGTTTTGGCTTCAGTCAGGCCGCGGCCAATATTTTGCCAAATTAGACCACAGTAAAGGCTGGTCCACACAGATTTTGAAGACATAATGCATAAGGTTTTAAGACGTTGTTTTAAAAACAACAATGAAAACAACGTCTTAAAACTAAAACTTTGTGTGAACGCCAGTACGTGTTTCCTATGATCCAACTTTACGACTACGCGTTAAACCTTAAATCGTGTGTCTTAAAAATCTGTGTGGACCAGCCTTAAGGAATGTATCCAATAGAGAATCTCGACCAATGGACGTCTCAGGCGCGACTATCTGCCGCTCGCCGCGCTATCAGTACTGAAAGGTGTCCAATAGCACAAGACCCAATTCCCAAAATAACCGTGCTGCCGTGTTTTGTTTCGGACAAATATTGCATATGCACCAATCAAAGAAAGATCTAACAATGGAGTTGCCTAGCAACACATTGTCTGTCCACCTGTGATGTCACAACCCCCGATTTTCCGAATTGATCTAGAGGGCCGTGATTAGCTCTATCTAAGGGTCCTAGATGAATTCTGAAAAAAGTTCTATTCCATTTTTGTACCCGTTTTCTTGATTCATCTTTCAGGACAGGTGCTGCTATAGGGCACTAGCAACACCGAAAGACAACAATGGAACAAATGAATTGAACTGATGGACAAACCATCAGCTGTCAAAATAATAAAATTGCAACCATAGAAATAAAAACAAGTGTAGCAATAGTAACTGCTCGCCTTTTAAAACTTTTAATGATGGACAACGACTAAGTGAAAGTTTTTAAGGTGTATTTGTTTGCTTTTTGTTTTGTTTTCCAAAATCAGAAGAAATTATTTTTTGACAGCTTGTTGTTTGTCCATCAATTCGATTCATTTGTTTCATTGTTGTCTTTTGGTGTTGCTAGTGCTCTATACCTACTTCAGCTTTGACTTGCGACGACCATTTTCTTGAAGCAAAACAGCGCGTGCAAGTCCTATGCATATGGGCTGGGGGCCCAGCATAATGGCACGTAGAAGATCGGTAAGTTAGTACCACTACTGCTACAACGTGAGGTAGTTATGCTTTAAAGATAGCCCACGTATGTCCACTAGGTTACCGCTACGCGCGCTTGTGTCGCAGGAAGGTCCACTTGATCTCCGCCTAGCGGAAACTCGTTGAACTCCCAAGTTAACTTGCGAGTTCGACGAGCCTTCGCTAGGCGGAGATCAAGTAGACCTTGTACTGTAAACTACAAGCAAATATGTTTAAATTAAATGTATCATGAATGTTTGGTTGTTGTTAATCTTACCGTCGACTTCATTTCGTCCATCTTCTTCATGATCGCATCTTTCAAGTCAATCTTGACCTCCTTCTGAGTCGTTGCTTCAATCGCCTCGGCAGATCTATTATAAATACCAAACGTTGATTTAGACAAAAGCTAATTAAAACTCTTAAATTACATCTTAAAATTTTGAATTATTGTGCTACGACCGTTCTTGAACGAGTCTTGGTTTTGTTAATGGAAAATTAAAAATATGTATTATAAATATTACTAAAGTTGTGTGACAGCTGTCAAACTTGGGATTTTGTTATGAATGGGCCTCCATTTTGTGCTTTGCCCCACATGAAATTTCCAACAAAAGATTGTCGATTAATTTTTATCACCGCCTTTTGTAATTAAAAATAAAATGAATAGAAAACTTCTTTATCGACTGTAATTAGCAAACAGACACAGAAAAAAGCTCAGGGCTCAATGTGATACTTGAATAATGCACAACTAGATATAAATGACTGATCGATAAAAATACATAAAAAAATCAGTTTTACTGATAATACAAATTACAAGCATGTATGTGTACTTGCATTTCCAGTAACATTATGGTAGGCATCGGATGAACATATATAAGGTAATTGGGAAACATATTGAAAATAATCCATTTACAACACATTAGCAATAATTGCAACTACTTACCACCTGTGGCAAGCGGTGGTAACTACACTCTAATTCGGGATATTACCTCTTCAATTCCGTTCACCACTTATCCTGACTGAAGGTTTTCAATCAGCAATAAGAGAAGGCGAGAATTATTTGATTTGGATCTTCTAAATTACATTAATTTAATATTAGAGGCTGGACTCAAAAAAATGCCTTACTACTCAGTGTGATAGATAGATAAAAAGATAACGTATTTGCAATTGAATCCATAGTTCTAGAAAGATAATTATAAACAGTTATTGATAACTTCCTATATGTAAGTCCTGTAAACATACTCGTGTATTGGAAGGTCTCTAGATAATACCTCTAGGATAGTAATCTTTATAGCAGAGATTCATAGAAAAGTTTATATTTTAATAACTTAATGTAGGTCGCTACAGTACAAAATTGTAACAAAATAAAGACAAAAAAGTTGTACGATAAAAAAAATAAAAAAATAAAAAAAATGTATAATAAAAATAAAAATGATGTAATACCTTCTTCCGCGGCCAAGCGTCACAGGGCCAGGGCCGGTTGGAGGCCTAGGACTCGTGGTCGCCATTAAGTTGGGGGGGACGGCCATCGCCACCCCTAGGGCAGCCACCAATACGAGAACTACTCTCTGTAACAACGTACACAGAAATCAATTCACACGTATTTATAAAAGAATAAAATACATGTATATTTATTATCTACCCACACAGTTACCAGAAATAATTTTCAGTTATGGACATTATATCAAAGATCACTAGTTGCTATGACGGCGAAAAAATCACAGTTTATATTAATTCCAGTATCAAGAAGAAAGGTCAATAGTAAAAGATAAAAAAACATTCTGAACTGGGAATCGAATTCTGTGGCTTCTATATTGATTGGCAGAAAGAACCCCCATCAAGCAATTTGTAATGGGTGGTATAATATAGGTATAATAATAGGTGGAATTATCTTGATATTTAAGAACATCAAACTGCTCAATTTAAATCGTCTGACACTTTAAGTTTCATCAATATTTACAGTGAAACAAAGGTAATCAAAATCGAATTGCAAAATTAATAGTGTTTGGCAAACAAAATCATAATTAGCTTTTAATTGAATTGATTTCATATTGTATACATAAATAAACACCGAACACTAATTTATTCTTATTAAAAAGAATCTTCGTAGAACAGGTAAAAATGTTATAAAAACAACTGGTTAGACTGTAACAGTGTCCACTGTTTCTTGTCAAGATTAAAATTTAAAAAAACATATTTAGAAATAATTGATTCTTATTAAAATTGATTTACAAATTGCGAATTACAAAATTCATACTGTTTGCCAAACAAAACTACAATTCGATTTTAATTAAATAGTCATAGATAATTACAAGATTATAGGTATACATACATTAAATAGAATAGTGTAGTTGTCGACTTACCATATCGGGCAATAATGCACTGACTTCTGAATACTGAATCGTCTTCCCATCCCTTTATATAGTTGAGTATATCCGTCGTGAATCTCACCTAGGTTGCAAAACAAATTCAAGGCGACAACAATATATTTACGCCTAACCCATTTCAGTCCGTAACTGTTTTCCTTTGAAATTGGAAAGTTGAAAATATTTCGATTAGTAAGAGGATGATGTTATTGATGTATTGAAATATTTTCATATATAGACTATAACAATTCTCAATGTCACCAAATCTACGCACTTTTACTTGTGGGGTAATATTTTAATTACCTTATAAATTATAGAACATTTTATAACGTTACCATATCATTAACAATAAGTATAAAACATTCTTAAATGCGATAATCTTGTCTTAAATAATTTGTTCTGTACTGTTTTTCTTGAAGATTGTCGTGAACAAGAACAAGACCATGGAATGGAGACCAAAATAATTTTGGAAATTGGTCTATAAGCTTAGAAAAAAAGAATAATTGTGGGCAATGTTTTTACTATCAAGACAACATGACCGAAAAATGGTGTAAATTTAGGAGACGGTTTGTAAACAACAATAACAAAAGTAAATAGTGAAATTCCGTTCTCGTAAAGCTGTTTCAGCATACTAAAAAACATGTTGCCATTTAAATAATAGATATGAATATGTAACAAAAAGCAAATACATTTTACTTCAATAAAATATGTTCACACACTACACCAAGTATGCCACTGTAGTGCAGTGTATATGTAGTATATGTGTATAGTGCGTTAGTGTATCTTGTAGTATAGTTTCATCGATGTATCATGGATTGTTATAGCAAGATGGTATATGTGACAGATACAAACCTAAACCTTATCGCATCTCGTTGACATCCTCTGATATTGTAGTGATAGTATCAACGCATCTGTTGGCAGGCGTGGTCAGGGCACATTCCAAGCACGGCTAGGGAGAACAACGCACAGGTGCCAGGGAATCCCGCAGAAAATTCCCCTTTTCTGAGAACTGTACACTTATCGCGACAGCACATTGCTTGATACGGCGTTACATACTACCTTGAATGAGGGAGAATACTGCACTGAACAGGGATAACTGAGGAGAAAAAATTAAAAATCTTGAAATAGCTTATTATCATTAAATAGTTTAATAATTACTTATTTACAGTTTTGTCACGTTAATTTTACACCTACGAGTCAAGATAGTACGACACCATAACCAGTCTCCGTTGCCTTCTCCATAGAATCAACGATTAATGATTAATGACATCGTTACAAAATGGCACAAGTACATTCTACCTAGTTATTTTGAATAAACAAGCGAAGAAACACGGTTTTAATAATTCACTAGGCATAATTATCATCATAGTAATATTAAGCACAAAATTATGGTCTAGGTTACAAACATATTATTTTAAAAATCGTGATTGGTTGTTTGAGGATTCGGCGTAGTGTTGTGTGGGGGGGAGGGGGGGGGGGGGGGGGGGTACTGGCGGTGGCGTGAATTATAGAATTGGTTGATTTATTCTGTACGTCCAATGTAATTTATAAGTAATCGATAGTCTATCTATAAAAAAAAAACATTTTATTCCAATATTGTACAAAAGATAATTAAATTAAAAATAAATATTTTAGATTGAAAGTATTTCATCGTATATTTGACAGATGTGGTTGATACCTAAAATCAGTAATGTCAGCAAAAATGTACGCCCTAACGTTTTAAAATTAAATTCTCTAGATCAAATATTTAAAATGTCACGCCTGCAGCGCAGCGGAAATGCCATCCGAACTGATGACTACTTTCCTATTGTTTGAATATTTTCTTTATAATTTATCGTGTTTGATTTTAAATGTGCAGACGGCTACTTTTTCCCTCACATGTCAAATGTTATGTTAATAAATTACTTTCTGTTCAATAGTTAACTCACTTTAAAACTGTTTTACCGAAACGATACATTAATACGTTCACCGTATATATAGTACCAATCACAAATGAAGAGCATGAAATAATCAACAAGTACTTAGGTAACTTAACAAAACAATTAAATTAGTTTCGAAATCAACATCAAAAACAATTTATTCGTTCTTTCATAACGAGAACATTCCCAACATTGGCAGATACATGTTTGGTGATTCATTTTGTCTTTAAATTAATTAATCAATAACTTATTAGTTTAATTTTCAAAATAATGAAAATAATGCCTTACACGTTTTTGTGTATGAACATGGATATGTATTATTACTTCCATTATATTTAGCTATTTGTTCTAACCCCGGTCATTGCATTCAAAACAATTTCTGTCCAAAAAAGAAGTTAATTCAATAAGATAAAAACAACTTTTATTTGAAAGTTTAAATTTGAGTTGGTTATACTTTAGTAACCGTGTTGAGATGTTTTAATACAAAATTATCAAACAAGCAGTTCTTGCCAACTCCCACACATATATCTTTGTACCTCAATTATCTGAAATCATGAAATCCTTAATCTAAACGCAAATTGTAGCATCACCAGAATATAATATAAGTATCGATATTGTAAAACAGACACGTTTTATATGTTTTAATCTAATTTATTCATATAATAAAATCAGGCATCACAACAAAACAATAAAAAAAACTAAACCATGTGCAAACATGATCGATAGGGTTTTAATTCCGACTTACAAGGTCACGCGTGGTTGGGTGTGGTAACAACACGATGCGTTGGCTGTGGAGAGAATGATCTGAATATCTTAGCCTAACTTGGAGGCGCAAGGCCAGATAGCCGATGTGACGTCATAAAAGCACCCACGTGCCTCGTTTAGCATGGGATTATTGCAGTTTGCGCGGTAATGACGCCGTAAGGAAATAGTTGGCTCGATATTGTATTGTTTCAAAAGTAATAACATCGCATATATATATTGTATTGATGCAATATGTTGTAAAATAATAAATGTGGTGAAAGTGAAAGAATTGAATCGTTAAGAAATGTTGTAAAGTCAGTGGTGAAACTAGAAGGGGGGCCGGGGTAGTCATATACCCCACCACTAAATTCTTTACATATGTTTAAAAACAAACACAATAATGTAGAAAATAGTCTTATTAAAAATATTCAAATACGTTTTTCGTGGGCAACTTATAGAAACACGTGTCGTAGACAATGTCGTTGATGTGGTATTTTATTTATTTTGGGTAACTTATTTGACACAAACTTAAAATCTTTTTTTTATTTTTTTATTTACGGTATCTCATTCTGTAAAATTACTGTCAAACTCCCGTTTTGTTTGTCTAGAATGCATTCACTCTCGTCGTCTTGCATAGTCGAATACGACTTTTTTGCATAATCAAAATTATCCATGGTGTAATAATAGACAAGTTTGGACGAGTGTGGTACATATAAGGTTTTGATCGTGACGGTAAAGTGTCAATCTAGATGTCATAACATGTGTATTCGGGAAAGTGAAGGTTATTGTTACCGTTACGGCATTCTTAGAGCAAGGCAACATATTTCGAAATATTACAAGTGCGGTTATTTTTAAATCCAAACTCGCAACTCAAATGAAACGAAATGATAATGAACAAAATCAAATCGATGGATTGGAATATTTTAGCTTTCATCCTCCAACACATCCTCTGCCAATGGTAGAAATGATATTTCACAACCTATATTTTGGGATATTTATTTAACACAACCTTTCGTTTTATGTGGATTTCTAGACTTTTTTTGCAAATCGTAGACTTCCAATTTTCGACTTTCTTTCGTTAGTGTATTAAAATCGAACTAATATTTTTGTTTATTATTTTCTCCTCCGTTTCGACATATCACATATCTAGTTTTCTACACACACACACACACACTTGCTCTCTCTCTTTCTCTCTCCCTCTCACTCTCTCTCTCTCTCTTTTTCTCTCTGCCTCTCACTCATTCACTCAAAACTAAATGTTAAAAAGAAAAGCATTTAAAAATATGGCAAAAACTTCTTTATGATTTTCAAAATTTCCATATTTTCTCATATTTTTTATTTCTTTAATTGACACCAGAAGTCTTTAGGTTTCGATGGGGAAATTTTCAACGCACTTTTAATATTTTCTTACAAAAGAAAACTTTGAAATTTTAAAATCTTGGATCGTACGGTGCAGCATTGAAACCAACATACCTATTGTTTTTCCTGTGTACAAAACCCGAACCAGGGTCGGTGTTGTAATAAGTTACCCGTCTGATACCGAATGGGTCAATATACCCAAAACTACCCGTTCTCGACTCTCCAGAGGGGGAACTGACTTCTTCATGGTACTGTCGTGGCAGATAATACCGGAAACCGTCCTTCGTCGTCGAAATCCCATCATAAGTGGGCAGATTCTGAGTAAAACTTTGAGGATTCCGCGCCCCAGCCCTAATCGCGTTTTGATTATAAATCGCATCAAATTTCCGATTATAAACATTTGAACTAGACGGCTGATCATAATTATTAACAAAACTCGTCTTTTTGCCAAAGTTCTCGTAAGCCATATACGGAGGCCGGTACGGGTTTTGATAAATCTGAGTCGGAGCCGGGTACGTTCTATCACGAATCGGATACGCGGGTCTATTTTGATTATTAACATAGGGATTCGCGAACGGGGTGTAACCTTCCTCGGATTCAAGAGCGGCTTTTTGATCCGGGTAGACCACTCCGATTGCGTTTGTGTTGATCTCGGGAGTCGGGTACGCGAATGTGGTTTCGGTTTCGGTTTCGGGTGCGTAGGTGGGGGTTGTGGACGGGTACCCGACGGAACTAACAGCGGGGAGGATACTGGGGCTGTAGGTCGGAGCGGGGGTGCTTGACTCGACGACGGTTCTCAACAGTGTCGGAGCCTGAAGGTTCTGGGTGACGAGGGTTCCGGCTTGGGCGGGAACCTTCTTGGCCTTGGCGACGCTCTTGCCAATGTCCTGCTCGTTGCCGACGAAGATCATCTTACTGCGCAGGATCCGATAACCCTTGTTGTCGGCAATGTAGTCGCTAAGACGCAACATTCCGTTCGGGTCTACCCAACCGGATGTGCCGATGACGGTGCCGTCCTCGAGACGTTTCTCCTTCCGGTACTGCCCGGAAGTGGTTTGGTAACGGAAGTACCTGAAAAACCGTTATGTTCAAAATTTGGGATTTGGGATGTATTTTGGGTAAGTTTAAAATCTGAAGAATTTGTTTCTTTAGGATGACTGTGAGGAGTTGACGATATATTTGAATAGGAATTGCATTGATCATGACGATTTGCAAAAAGTTTGAATAGAAGAAATGATTTGAGCATTATCATGTGTTTTGCAATATATTATCAATTACTTGCAATTTCCGGGACACTTGAAAATATCCGGCTTTTGTCACTTTTTAATTTTTATACGTCTCCATCTGAATAACTTCCAAAAGTCATACCAGTTACGGGAAAACTAATGCCCAGACGGGGCAAGTTTGAACCAAATTTCTAGAACCAATGAGAAGTCAACGAAGAGTATTTTGGAAAGATCGGAAATTCCTTCAACATGGCAACACCTGGTTACAAAGGGTTTTAATTGACTTACCTTGTGGAACACTCGATTTCTGCCGACTCAAATGATCTTAAAATTAAAATTGCCCGAAATAAACCGAAATATGTCATCCCCTAGAAACACATTTCTAATTATGTAATTCAATTGTGTAATGTGTGCAGCAACATCATATTACAATATAGGTAAATTAGGTAAGATGAAAAAACGGAACTATTTCTCGAAACATTTAAACAATTTTTAAGACCCGTTTGGTTTATTTTTGGACAATTTAAAAGGATTTAAAAGCAATTTTATTTAACCGTCAAATATTGGGGGTTCCACAAGGTGGTCAAGATACAGCCCTATATATATACAACCCCAGAACCTATTACTACATCTTCTTCAGTTGACGAAAACCTACAGAATAACATATATATATATATATATATATATATATATATATATATATATTTATTTATTCATTCAAAATCCCTGACTGGGAATAGAGCCTAGGTCTCCTACTTGCCGGGCTGGCGCCATGACCCCTAGACCACCGGGACTGGCAATTCAATGTCTGGATGTAGTGCAATCAGATAGTATGGAACGTAGTACATCCAGACATTGAATTGCGGTCCTGGTGGTCTAGGGGTCATGGCGCCCACCCGGCAAGTGGGAGACCTGGGTTCGATTTCCAGTCGGGGTTGGTTTTTTAATTTCTGGATTTCACTTAACATCCAGGACAAGAGTGTTTCTTGAATAAATATTTAAAATACATATATACATTTTTTTTAACCCATCTTTATTTACCTCTCATCGCCCTCATCCGTCTGTATGTGGTACTGAGTGTTGGGGGCTGTGTTCCACCCACTGTAGCCGGACACTGCGCACGTGACCTCCCGACTCAGGCAGGACAAGGTCACCTGAAGGACAACAGATAATACACCACATTAGTACATGCGATAGTGGGTGGAATTGGCTTCAGTTCACAGATGAACAACAAGAATGACCCTGATGAGTTGATACAATACTAGAATTGAGCTAAAAGTTACAAAACAATAATGGTTAATTTAAATATATATTAAAATACGTAGGCTTTCGTTTCTTGGCTCGGATTATGTCGATTCTGGGAGTCATTCTGACGAGGGAACCCAGAGCGGTCTTGAAACGCGTATATGTGTTGTATATTTATATATATATGTACCTGTTGCAACTTTTTGGGGATTGTTGCCGTGAATAATGTACTAAAGAAGGAGGCACTGACTTACCCTTCCCTTCCTGACGTTTCGGGAAAGTCACATCTCCCATCTTCAGAGGCCCTCACTCGACGATGTGCATCTCGAGCTTCGAAGCCGCGAACTGACTCCGAACTGGCTTCGAAGCTCGAGATGCACATCGTCGAGTGAGGGCCTCTGAAGATGGGCGATGTGACTTTCCCGAAACGTCAGGAAGGGAAGGGTAAGTCAGTGCCTCCTTCTTTAGTACATTATTCACGGCAACAATCCCCAGAAAGTTGCAACAGGTACACATATGTCCGCGAAAACTTGAAAACTAATGTATATATATATATATATATATATATATATATATACATTTTATCTAATTTTTTAGGTATACACAGTTCATATGCATTTAATAAAAGTTCTTGTGTGCCCAAAATGTCATTTCGTCCATGTATATTTATACATTATAATAATACTCTATATTAATCTATGAATTTCACCTACTATGATATGATGAAAAAACAAAAACCTGCAATTTGTATCTGGTGTGTATATTTTATATGCTGTACATAATATATTTTACTATTTTAATTTCATTCCTGTAAATAAACATTTCACTATCGTCGGCTGAAGCCACTTTGTCGCTTATGGTGGCAGCAGCTCATTTAAACGTATCCTAATAAATGTGTTTATGTAATTATGTATATCGAAAGTTCAAACGGAGGTGCTACAACGTTGCACCATCAAGTGTATCGTATTTGGTTCTAACTTCCCACACGATCCCTTGACAATACAGTAGTGCAACACATGTACAGTAGCGACAACACTTCCAGTCTTTACTCATGTCGCAATGAATGAGAGGGACGTAGGTGGTATATGATCACTTGTTCGACTGTTTCACGCTTGGTTAAATGTAAAAACTAAAACCGTGACGTTAATTCCTTTCCAATACGACGACATGAAAGGAATTGTTTAATGAAATGAATGAATGAATGGTTCGATTATAAATGGTGGTTGGCTGGAAAGAGGTCTAGTTGAACAGTTGGACAATTGGACTCATTATTGTGTGGTGAGTTAGAAAATGTACCGGTAGAGTTATATGACTCAGTCCTAACACACGAGGCTCTTGTACGGCAGGTAGATAGATCAATTTGATTTAGATGATTTATTTTGTTAATTATAGATTGTATAGTTTTGGATTCTTACAAATTTTCGCCCAACAATTTAAGAGCGATGTTCAAGGCATGTATAGATTTTTTATTCAAAATTGTCCTTATGAAGAAAAATTAGTTCATAAGTTTTTATTTTTTAAATACATTTGGGTACGATTTTTCTACTTTTGGAAGTATTATTTTCAAAGTCAATATGATTTTACAAATTATTATTTACGTTTAGAAGTTGGATTCCAATATAATTCGTACTGCTGATAAGAGTTCAGAAATTAAAAGAAAATATAATTATAATAGTATGTAAGTGCATGTACACGAAAATGTTAATTTATATTAAAATGTAGTCTATAATAGATTGTTTATCAAGTTTCGTTCAGATACAGAATGCAAAACTAAAATCATTTTTTCACCTGGATTTCTATTTCACCGTAATCGATTAGCTACTCCCAATGCGCATAAGTTACATTATTGTTCACTGTTAGTCTACCTGTTAACGCAACTGAAATATATTCAATTCTGTCTTTCCCTGTCTGTATAAATCAGTAAGTTTTTCAATCAAAGTGAATGTTGACGTCTACAAATCCACCGATTGGGATAAATCCTACACACTCGCATAACTTTGCCCCGTTACCAGTCACGAAGTTCCGACTTGACACGAGGTTTCACGAACCGAATCCACACATGGTTCGGACAACAATTGCTTCAGACACGAGTGGAGAAATAGAAATGGGTGGTGGATAATTTATATCCAACTCCAATCTCGACCCATTATTAACCCAGGTATCAATGTCAATTGTAAATCAGTTAACTGGTTTTTAAAATCACAAACTTGTTCAGCTGGTAAACAAAAGAAAAAACTCGACTCGGTTTTGATTCCGTATGGCAATGTTATACCTATATGGAAGTGGTACTAATCGCGGAGACATAGGCGAAAGATTTTGTTTTGTTTGTACCTGTTTGATTTCGTCATTGTTATGAATTAAAAGCTTGTAGAGAGCTTGTGTATAAATAAATTCTCTGCATGTTGTAATTTGGATTATTTTATCTTGTCATAATTTCAACAATCGTCATAGAAAAGTTATTGTTACTTAGTTTTAACGGCAGACAACCTTATCATTTTATAAAATATTGTTATATTACAATGTCATAAAATATTAAACAAATGAATTCACATTTCACTGTCGAGAATGAAAATAAATTATATTTTTACTTTGTTACCTATCTGTAATGTGTTTAATTTAATTTATTTAACATTTTTTTTCAATGTTTATCATTGTTCTATATTTCTATATTAGTTTTATTTTGTATATATTGTTATCTATATAATTTTAATTTTAATAATAGTTTTTAATTCGTATTATTGTAACATTCAATATTGTATCTTTGTATTTATTTATTTATGGTCGTACTACGTAAATCAGTTTTAAAACAAAATGTTTAAAACAATTCTTTAAACCAACATAAATTAATGTACTATATAGCCTATACACGGGACTTTATATACATATACTTTTAAATTGTAAATAGTAATAAAAAATGAAAGTGAAATGAACTGTGCGTTGCTACAGAATCGTGTGCTGTCCGGCGTCTACGCGTGACTCACATGGCGAGTCTTGCATGTGGTTGTCTGACATCAGATACTGTCTGTATGCTGACCACTTGACATGTGGGCGATATGTTGAAAGAGACACACAGACTTGGGGAAAGTCAAGGTATCGCTTTACAAAGGGCTGTCCAAGCATTGGCTGCAGTGAGGGTAATCGAGAGGGTCTGTGTGTAAATGGTGCTAGTATAACGGCTATTATTTGTCACTTCCACACTCGCTTTTCAACTCTGTTCTTCAGTTTTCTTGTGTATCTCAAATGTGTCTAAGCAAATAGTTTTTACATTGAATAACCGTCTTCAAGTTCTTTCTCAATTGTTTTGTTACTGCTTCTATCCCATATATCTTTAATATTCTCCGTTAGCAGTGCATTTAATTTTTTTTTCCAATCATAAACAAATGCAATATTTTTCACTTTGAATAGCTGCAGTAGGGTCAAATTACTTTTATGTGAGGTGTCTCTCTTCAGATGAATAATTTAGATACTTGGGCAGGAAAGTGCAAGAAGAGTCTCTAAGACACAACCTTAGAAATTGACTAATGACTGAGTAACTTAAATCCATCGGCAAACGAAAAATCATAATTCTGGATTGCCGGAGTTGGGAATCGCACCAGCCTTCCAAACAAGAGAGACTTTTAAGTTAGAGAGATGTGTGAAAACCGATGTTTAATGCGGGGTTAAACTTTGAATCCTTGGTGCTCTTTGACTCCGACCAGTACACACTCTTATGAGTTAACACTAATTATAGCAGTTTTTCATCGGAATCTCTGCTTATCACAGTACTTAAAAGATTTTAATCTATTTTTCAACTTATACAAACTAAATTCCGCGTATGGAAAACATGTTTCAATATCTTGAAGCGTTCTCAATATATCAATAAAATAGCGTTAATTAACGCGAGCTACTGATTACCGTAAATCATGATTGCCGGTGACTAGTTTCGAACCGGCAACTCCGGAATTAATGTCTCGCGTATAACCGCTGAGCCACCTCTACTGGTACCGTCTTGTTCTGTCTGCTCGCTTACATTTTCTTGCGACTTGAGGTATTCAATGAAGCCTACTTACTGACAGTGACTCACAGACCTCAGCGATACAAGACACAGTGGAATCGTTGAGTGAGTAATATAGGGTAGAGTCGCAACGCAATCGGCAGTTTGTCTACCGCCTTATGCTGACCAGCACACTTTTGTCGGGTAGTAAGTTCGCCAAGCGACGCGATGACGGAGTTTTCGGCTGTCTTCGTATATCTTCGGTAAAGTAGCCGACCAATCATGCTCCGTCATCGCGTCGCTTGGCGAACTTCTACTACCCGACTGAAGTTTGTGGTCAGCATAAGGCGGTAGACAAACTGCCGATGGCGTTGGGCTTCTACCTTATATTACTCACGCAACGGTGGAATGTTTTCGCCGACATATCTCGGCCCATATTTAGCGTTACATAGACTCGGCACAGAGAGGTAGACTACACGTCTTGTGGAATTCTCCTAGACTAGACAAACAATCCGCTGGTTTCCTGGAATACGGACAATCAAGAGTAGGCCTACGTGGTAAGTCGATTTCACAATAGTTCACAGTAATCTCATGTGACTGGGTGATAACAAGTTATGGATGGATACCCAATTAGGGGCATATTTTAATTAAACTGTTTTCTCATTGTATTGTGTATTTTGTTTTAATTATTTTATTGTAATTAAGGCCAGTGTAGGGCACAATGCCTTCTTTAGTCTGATGAATGATGATTGGTAAATGATAATGAGGAAGGGAGGAGGGGAAACCTGGTACCGGCACGTAGCCTACTCCTGTTGAAAAGTACAAAGGGGACCATCGGCTTCTTGTCCCATCCGAAAGGACGGTGTAACTTTGACAAGTGACAAGTCATATAGGTTCCTCCACAAACCTGGACTGCCGAGCAATTCACGAGAAGAATGAAGCTGTTACACAAGTTTTTGAATACTCCAATCTGCTCTAAATAGTGTATATAAAAGCGCGGTTAAATGTATGAAAATATAAAACAGATGTGATGTGAGAAGAACATCTTTAATTACTTGTAACAACTGTTGCCAGATGCATTATATGCACACATGGATGAGCATTTAAACATGTGAACACGTGAAAATACATGTGGTGTGATGCGATTAGAATGAAAGGTATCTGATTACTCAGATAGGATACTGGATACTCAGATAGGAACACCTCTTATTATTTAACAGTTAATATTTTACATCTAAGCATATGTGTATTTTTTTGTCAAAATTAATTTCTATTTAATTTTGATCTATGATTCAAATTTGATGTATTTTCCAAATTAAAAGAACTCAAAAGTGAATGAATTATTTGTAAATCGAATGCAAATTACTATAGAAAAAGTTAACCCCCACCATAATATTTATAATTTTACTAGACGACAATGATAACAACGCAAACAAGCCAATGCACATTTTTTCCTCATTTCACAGCGACCGGTAAACCTTTCTTTAGTTCTTGAGAAGGAATCATGCACCGACACACC
Organism: Isoperla grammatica; assembly: GCA_945910005.1. NCBI lineage: Eukaryota > Metazoa > Arthropoda > Insecta > Plecoptera > Perlodidae > Isoperla > Isoperla grammatica. The sequence goes on from OX246748.1 coordinate 24,180,783, forward strand.
GACAAGACAATATCATACCGTATCCGGTATACGGTATGCATGACTGACTGTTATATAACACTCTTGACATGTGCTGAACTGTGTTGAATGAGTTGTGCTCAGTTCCCTTCACCAATCGCTAAGTAAAAGTGACGCGTGGTAATACTTAAAGGTAATTAACTATCTGGTCGTGATGTTGAAGAGTTTCATTATTTATTGGTTGTGTATTATAGCAAGAGACATTGTATACTTCAAATACAGTATAAAATATAATTTTGATCAATGTTTTATACCTAAAATTATACATTAAAAAGATATTACACTTTGTTTAAATTTTGTTTATGATATCTGAAAATTATACATTTTAAATTTGTATTTTATTTAACAGATAATAATATTGATTTGATGTAACCAGAGTAGGAACTAAATAAATATGACTGCATTATTATGTATGTATGTATGAATGTGTGTATATGTGTGTTGTAGGTGAATATAAATGATTGTGTGTATTTAAGGTACAGAATATAATACTCTTGTGAGAAAACTAAAGAACACATGGATAATCTTTAAATGGCCGATTGAGGTTATGTTTCTATCACGACCTATACCCCCAAACTGACTCGATCATAGTTATTCCGGTTTTATTACTTTTACATAAGCAGCGATTATTCCCATTTACAGATCATACATAAGCGCAATTTAAAAGATGAGTAATGCCAATGTATGTATTGCATGAACCAAGAAGTAAATAAGATAAATCGGTAAGAAGTCAACAGAGAAATCCGTTTCAAATTACATAGAACGATGATTTAGAACAAGGTGTGAAACGTACGCTATCGATCACGACTTCTCGCTTCTTTTCTCGATCGATCGATCGATAGGTAGTCAAGTTCTCTGTTCAATTTACCTTGAATCAAGGAAAGCTATTTATCGAATTCCAACATGTCTTGTTTTTATGAAAATAGCATCTTTTACGGAGAAAGTCGATTCATTTTCACTTGTTGTCGATACAATTCGCTTGTATAAGGCAATGCCGACTTAACATGAAGTAGGAAATGAGTGCATGATGTTTGTCTTTTGGATGAGAGGTGGGGTTAATTTGAGCCGGAACGCACCGGAACGCAGTTCTGATTCCTTTTCCGAAACCAGAACGCGTGTTCCTGTATTATTTCGTAACGAAGGTTACTCCTTAAAAACTCGTGAATTAACTCGTATCTCCGAAAATGTCACAAGTATATTTTTTTATTTGTTGGTATGAATGCAAGTTATTCAAGTTTATGAATTACCCCTAGGAAGCCAGACCCAAATACACAGGCAATAACCTTCTGACTGACCACTGACCACTGACACTAAACAGATAACTAATTAATAATAACATATTAAGTGTTCACAATGTATAAATGTGGACGGGGTTGGTGCCAAATTATATTTGACAAACAAAATATGCGTTCCTGTTCCTTTTCAATTACAAATTAAGCTCTGGTTGTAAAGGTCGGTGCACAATAGCCCGGTAACGATAACTGTAACGATAACGATAACGGGAAAGAAGTTCGATTTCATGTTAAATTACGATACGATGCACAATAAGAGCTTCCCGTTACCGGGCCCGGTAACGGTAACGGGAAGTTCGCCAAGTTTTAACTTAACGTTACCGTTCCCGTCCGTACGTTACCGGGACCAATCAGAATCAAGCGTCCACGGCCTGTTAAAAGTATTAGCAAATAGCCGAGCGTCTGCTTAACGGGCAATTGTGCATCGAATGCCTTCCCGTTACCGTTTTATCGTTATCGTTATAGTTACAGTTATCGTTACCGGGCAATTGTGCACCGACCTTCAGGGTTGTGTGTCCTTGACTAATTAACATAGGTTTAAGGGGAGAGGTGGGGTGTCTCTGCTATTAAAACAGCAGAAATGAAAGGTAAATAGTACGTAATAACTTAATAAATCAAACAAGTTGTTACTTTAACCGAGATTTAGTTTCATAAGTACTAAAAATTTGATAACAAAATGTAAATACTTCATTCATTACGGTTGTCATTTAGAAAACAAATTTACTTATTTATTTATTTATTTATTTATTTATTTATTTATTTATTTATTTATTTATTTATTTATTTATTTATTTATTTATTTATTTATTTATTTATTTATTTATTTATTTATTTATTTATTTAATGTCTGTCCTATTCAGTTATAAAAACTGATTTACAAAGGAGGACCTTAAATAAAACTAAGCTATGCAAACAATTAATAGTAATGAAATTATAAATTACAATAACAACAAAAACAAAACAAACTACTGAACTATATAAAATATAATTAAGAACAAGAAAAAATAATTTCAAATTGATTATTAATATTCTATAATTGGCTTCCAATATAATACCAGTAAGAATTAAACTATTTGCAACTTTTTTAATCAGTGTTTGTGTATAAAACTAAAGTTTAATCGTTAGTAAAATACTATAATTTTAAATAAAGCTATCATTTGTTTGTGTTAAAGATGACATTATATATATATATATATACACAAACCTATTTAATAACCTTGTATAAAAAAAAGTTATCTAACTGTCCTTGCGATCAATTTCAAACTAAATTTATCTAATTGGTCCATTTAAATATAATTAAACAACTTTTAAATGTTGGTATTGCACATGCAACGTTACGAAAAATCATCGATGTGTGATTCCGGTCTGACATTAAACAATCATAGATCATAATCATGTAGGTCAAAATACACAGGTTAATTTCAAATAACGATATGTTTTAAAGTACATAGAACATGTTAGACAGGTTGCAATGTGTAATAAGATGCATTGGAGTTGTTTCGTGTGTTACAACGCCCTCGATAACTGGGTTAATATGTAGCGGGCGATCTAATATATTATGGTAATTTTTTTGGTTTATGTATTTCGTACCTAGAGGGCAAATTTTAGAGTATTTAATTATTGCAATGCACTCACTAAGTTCGAAAGTGATTGTTTTTCGTATGTAAAAGCTTTACCCTGAGGAAAACACTACTTCTCACGTTTAAAATTACTTCTAATTAAGCATGCTTTATACATGTCGTAAAATAAAAATACATGTCATTATTATTATTATTAATCATTTCCATTTACTACAAAAGTGAATGGGGGTTGGCAGAAAAGAGCACAGCTCCAAACACCAGAGTGACTGCCAACCCATACTAAAATTAAAATATAATAATGAACATAATACAAAATACAAAATATAAAATACAAAACAAAAAACATGAAAACATTATATGAATGATAATATAATTATAAGATACAACTGTTAAATATGAAGTAAAAAAGAATAAAAAAATGAAAATTTACAAAACAATGTTTAAAAAATGCTCCGTTAAAGAGGCTTTGAAGACATCTAATGAGCGTGCCATCCTGATCTTGAGTGGAAGAGAATTCCACGATTGACAAGTCCTATAGTAGAACCCTTTCTGGTAGGCTGCTGTTCTGGCAAAAGGTGGCCTGAACAATAGACCCCTACCAAATTGGGCACTACGATTACAGGCTTGCAGTCTTACATATGGATCCAGGTTTGTCCTACCATTCAACATGCCCCACAAAAATTGCAGCTCTACTTTTTTCCTGAATGTTTCCAGAGATGGAATCTTCAATGATGCACGTCTTGCCGTAGCACTATGAGTGGTAAATTGCGACCTAGCAGCAATAAAGCGTGTAGCTCTACTTTGGACACGCTCCAACTTCATCTTGTTGCTTATAGATGTTGGGTCCCACGCTGGGCAGCCGTAGACGAGATGAGGTCTAACGAGCGCTAGGTAAACAGCCCTTTTGGTGCTAGGCTGAGCATGATGCAGGTGTCTAGCAATGAAATATAAATGCCTGGTGGCTTTGGCTCGTACTACTTCACAATGAGTGTTCCATTTTAGATCACTTGTAACAATTACACCTAGTAGTCTGACACGTTTTTTCTCTGGAATAGGCAAGTTATTGATCAAATAACAACAAGGGAATGGATTCTTGGATCTTGCAAATCGGATAGACATACTCTTTTGGGGGTTAATCTTCATGCCATTAACTGTACACCAATTGTCAATATTTTTTAAATCAGATTGTAGAGTTTCTGAATCCTCCTTCGTCATAATCTTTCTGTAAATCGTGCAGTCATCAGCAAATTGGCTCATATCCGAAGAAACACATTGAGGCAAATCCATCATAAATATATTAAACAATAACGGACCAAGAACTGACCCTTGAGGTACGCCTGAGGTTACAAGTATTGAACTTGATTCTGTTCCCTGAAACACAACCTTTTGTGATCGATCTGTCAAAAAATGTTCTAACCAAGTGTGTAAGGATCCACGTACACCATAATAGAACAGCTTGCTTAGTAATTTCCTGTGTGGAATCTGGTCAAATGCTTTAGACCAATCTAGCATCACCGCATCCACCTGCTTGCACTTAGGATCTTCCAGGGCACACTGCCAATTGTCGATTACCTTCGTAAGAAGCGTTGAACAAGATCTACCCGGAATGAATCCATGTTGGTTTTCATTAAGAATATTAGCCGTTGTGATGTGTTTCAGTAGCTCTTGAAATATGATGCGCTCCAATGTTTTGCAAATGATAGAAGTTAATGATATAGGTCGATAGTTCGAGATGTTTTCCTTCATCCCCGATTTGAAAATTGGAATTACATTTGCAATACGCCAGTCAGAAGGTACCACGCCAGTATGCAGAGATAAGTTAAATATGGAGCTTAAAGATGGAGATATGGAAGCTGCACACATTTTCAGAATCATTGAAGGGATGCCATCCGGCCCTGTGGCTGAATCAACTCTCAGACGTTTCAAGTGTCTTCTTACTGCTCTGTGTGTGATGTTTAGCGTTGTTATTGGCACTGTATTCTCGTGAAGATTTGGTGATTGGGATGAATCATCAGAAGGGGGAGTGAAATTTTGTTGAAATGTACCATTAAACGCATCTGCTAACTTTTTTGGGTTCGACTCAAGCAAGCCATTCACCATGAACTGTTGAGGGGCTGATGATCCATTCTTAGAATGAATGTACTTCCACATTGCTTTACTATTTTTTGTTGTTAAATTCCATATGTAACGATTGTGCGCATTGCGAATTTCAGTCTTAACCCTGTTTCTGTGTACAGTATACGTGTGCCAGGCTTGATCATTTCCAGATTTCTTCCATATTTTATGAAGTTTATCTCTCACTTTTAGATTTTTAACAATGTGTTTAGTAATCCACGGTACTCGTTGCTTTCCTCTGAAGACTGTAGTCGGAATAGATTCATGCACACAGCTCCAGAAGGCTGTTTTCCATTCCAACCATGACGATTCAATATCATTATAAAAACGAGTGGGTAGCCTCTCATCTAGAAGGTCATTAAGTAAATCCCAATTTGCTCTTTTGTAGTTGAAACACTTCTTGGAGATTGTTTTGAATTTGGGAGTTTTCTTAGACAGTTCAACTTTTACAGCCAAATGATCACTGACTCCAGGAATTGTCTGCACATTGTCAATTAATGTAGGGTTATTGCATAATACAAGATCAAGAATTGCATTAGTTGTTGCAGTTTGGCGAGTAGGTTCCGTCACAAACTGGTGTAAGAATAGATCATAGAATGAAGTTAAAAATGACTCTGCCAGAATATTTTCGGCTGATGGAGGGGTTAGGTTCCAATTCACTGCAATATTGAAATCCCCCAAGAGTAAAACAGCAGAGTATTCATGAAGATGGTCCTGTACCAAATTTAAGGAAGATAAAAGCTGGTCATTTATATGTGGTGTAGCATTTGGTGACCGGTATGCAGATCCAATCAAGAAGTCACAACTGTCGATTGTAATGCGAACCCAAACTATTTCAGCATTAGTTTCAAAACAAGACATGCAAATTGGTTTAAGCTCTGGTCTGGCTGCTATTAGAACTCCACCGCCACCTCCAACATCACGATCTTTTCTGAAAATGGTGTAACCCGTAGGTAAAACTTCCCCATTACTGACACTATCATTCAGCCACGTTTCACAAATTGTCATGATGTCAGGATTTTGTACACTCAGCCACGCTGCTATATCAGGTTGCCTTTTGATATTTTTAAGACTTCGTGCATTAAATGACAATAGCGATAAGTTCATCTTTGAACCTCTTTCATTATGATTAGGCACTAGTGGCAAAGGTAAGTTACTTCTATGAAACAAGGAGTCGTCAAACTGAGGGAGCAAACAACCCCAGCATGACCAGGAAGAAATTTTTATTTTACGAAAATCAGATGCTTTCATGTTGAGGCAGCTTTTGTGGTAGGAGTGCGAACAGGAAAAACACGTTAAAAAGACTTGATTCTTTCGCCCAGCTTGCTTACATATATTACACTTCCTATACACTCCACTGCTGCAAGTTGAGGGACCAGCACTGCTGCAAGTTGAGGGGCCAGGTTGTATCTCTGTGTTATTCCCAGTTACTGGGCCTGGATTTGTTTCAATGTCACCACACAATGCAAGAATAATAGCAAATATAGCCATGCGAGACTTTGGCAGCCTCAATGTACCACTAGACGCAACATTTCTGTGGCACCTACTCCGAACTCGGCTTACACTCACATACCTGTTGGCAATTGCACTTGTACAAAGTGTTTGACTAGATATTCTGCATCTAGTCGATACCATTAAACTTTCCCATGTATCGCGACGTAGCACTCTAATGAGAACATCTCCATCATTTAACTGGCTTTGAAAATTTGCTCGTACCATACGATGTATTAAAAGCATTGTTATAAAAATACGAAGTACGCGAATAAGTTTGGAGCTCAACATTTTTCCGTCACGCGTAATCACTCTGTCACACAATCTTTTTTTTAAATTTGTTACATGCTGTGATCCATACACAGACATCTTATAAGCCGTGACCTCTATGAAGTGGCATCTCTTTAAAAAGAACTTGAATGCCCATCTGTATCCATGAGCACGGGTTTACGTGCAAATTTGTTGTTTATCAAAAATTCAAAACTTAAAAGTAATATAAAAACTTTTCAACAAGTATTACTCACCAAATAACAACACCGCTGATACAGATATAATTAACAATCAATTTGATACCAAAATTATCAAAAACTTTAACTTCAAAACACATAAAAACTAAATTATAACCGGAGCACAAACAAAACCTTGTTTCCCCTGCTGTTGTTGTTGTTGTATTGGAATATTATCTGTCTTATAAACATTATTCTCTGCCAATAGATGTTTGATCCTTTAAAATGACTATTGTTACCTGGCCTGTGTTTTGGAACACACTCAAAATTTGAAAATGTTAGGGACTCAAAATTTGTTCTTGAAAATATACTATAGTACAAGTACAACAAAAACCATTAAATAGGGTTGAAAATTAATTACATTAAGCGGCAGCGTGTTAAGTGAATCTTAGGTAAACACAGATTCTTCTATTTCGAGCTCAGAGATACTTATTCCCTTAAAACCAGGACTAAAGCCAGTATTGCATCATGAATATGTCCTGGAAAATAGATTTTCAAAAGAAAAACATATTTTAATCAAAAAAACAAAACAATAGCTAGTTTTAAAAATTGCCCTTTCATTACGAAGGCAGATATTAACAGGGTACCCCACCAACGACTCCATGAATGTATTTATTTGATTATGATATCAACTCGAAATTGACAGTGTCCAGTTAATATTCGAAGCCATTTTTTCAGACACGACTCGAGTTAAAAAACTATTATTTTTACAAAACAAAATTACACAAGATTCGCGTTGTATGTTGGACTAAATGACGATATAATATCAACGGATTTCTCTTAATTCCTTGTATGTTTGAACTGTGTGTTTAAACTGATTGTACATGTAAAAGAAAAAAGGAAAAATAAAGACACTATAATATTTTACTCAGATAACCCTACCTTGCCACAAAGCTTCTTCAGATGCCGATCACATATCAACGGATTTCCCTTCATTCCTTCTCGTTAATTAACGAATCAATTAATTATCCATTATAGATTCTGTTGACAGACCAATGCCCGGTGTTCAGTCGACCTTGTTCAACACATCTTAATCTGCAATCTTCTCTCTCGCTCTTCATTATCCGGCTGGCTGGGTTCGCTACATATAGACACAACACACGGAGGTTGCTCAGTGGTAATACGCGAGACTTGAATGCGGAGGACGCCGGTTTGGTTCCAGCCACCGGCAATTCTGACTTACGGTTTTATCTGAAGTTATTCTAAGTCATAAGAAGAACTATGAGATTTATTATAGAAATAATGTATGATAAACAAATCCTCCTATAATTCATTAAATCACAATTCAATTAAATCCAAATCCCATAGTTAAGGGATTTGTTCATCATACAATATATTTTTTTTTATAAAATACATCTCACCATTCATCTTACAACAGAGGAAAACCTCAATAAAAAAAAAGAATCAATTTTATATTTGTTACTATTGTTTTTAAGGTCTAGGAAAACCTCAATAAAAAAAAGAAACAATTTTATATTTGTTACTATTGTTTTTAAGATCTAGGAAAACCTCAATAAAAAAAATAAACAATTTTATATTTTGTTACTATTGTGTTTAGGATCTAGTTTTGACTAAAATATACATGATTAATTTAGTAAATAATACCATTTAATACCAAATAATACCAGATATAATACCAAAGGTTAATACCAAAACTAGGTCGAATATTTTAACGGTTTTGTTTACAATATAGTTTGGTTGTCTGTAAATTTATGATGTTTTTATTTCTATCAAATAATACATTTTAAAATTGTGACCTAACTAATTTACGGCAACTAAATAATTGAGAAGGATATACTGTTAATTCAGGTCTTAACTGGTAGCACGCCAGTCTCTTTAATATAGAAAGTGAACGTTGGGCTGTAAGGATGTAAATTTAAATAATTATAACAGATTGTCCATGATAAGCAGGTAAGGTACGCTAAATCGTGATAAGCCACACCAATATAATTGTTACAAGTTGGCTCTATGGTTATTTCGTAATAAATCTCAGGTTCCCGATAATGTGTGCGCACTCAATTATTTGCTATCATGAAATGTACATCAATCTAACTAATAATTGTGGGCATGCATTCGGACACTTTTACTTTCACGATAGACAAAAATAGAACGAAATATTACGAGAACTGTTATGAACGTTCCGATTTGTTTGACTGTATAGAAACAATACAATAATAGGTTTTCTTTGTAATTTTATAGTGAATAAATATAGTACAACAACAATACAATTACTAAATCGGTTTGATTAATTTTCGTGACTGAGATATACTCTCGGGGGTACAATAGAATTTCGTTTCGGATAGAGCCGTGTAGAGTATATCAAAATCGAAAAATGTATTATTTTAAGGGGGGGGGGGGGATGTAAAGTTCGGTTCCCCCTTCCCCCTTCCCTCAACCCAAATTCTAAAAACGCCACTACCTCAAGTTCCTGAGCCATTACTAGTAATAATGCTTCCTTCAGGTTGGTTGGTTAATGGGGCTTAACGTCTCATATTTTTCCAACAATGGCTCATCGAGACGATGAGCGGGTGATAATGAACATGAGAAAGATGACGATGAAGAATAAAGCCATATCCGAATCAGATCCATTTTACGTCGCGTGTGTCGTCATATAGGAGTCCAGCAAGGGAGGGCAGGGCCAAGTGGGAGGAAACATATTCAAGGGGACAGTGGGGGGAAAGGGACAGAGTCTCCTTTCGTCACCTCTTACGACTAGCAGAGTCACTCTGGGCCTATTCTACTCCGGACCGAGACGGATGTCCTTTCGTCGCCTCTTACGACTAGCAGAGTCACTCTGGGCCTACTCTTCCCCGGGCCCAGACGGGTAATGCTTCCTTCAAGTCCTACGTAAATAATAATAATAAATGCCCCCCCCCCCCCCCACCCCCCCCCACCATCTAAATCAGTTCTTTGAACTGAGTAAGCATAATTATTCGTCTTCTAGTGACAGCTCAAATTAATGTCCGTTGTGACGTCACGTGGATACTCCCTATAGGAATGGATGCGATGACCTGACTCGAAGGTTCAACAGGTGATTTACGTGTAAACCTTGGTTGAGTGGAGCGGTTTAGCAGGGAAAGCAGAGGCGTTGGTCAGTCAGTCAGTGAATGCTATTGCACATACACACTTAGCATCAGTTTTATCAGTCGTGATGATTGGGTGTGGTCACTGCACGGTCCATTAAATTCGATCAGACTATAGGCGGATGCCGACTATTACGATATGGCTTAATAATAGATTTACACCCACGTATTCATCAATAGCTCCTTATAGACACAGCTTGTGTTAGTTAACAGTCTAACAATAGGTTGTGTACTTACTAAATATAGAATTAAACAACCAATAATAACAATATTTTTTTAAATGTACTTGTTTATTATATAGAAAATAATTTCTTTAATCTTGAATTGTTTGGTTAACATATTGTAAGAATAGAATATTATTAACTCATATTGTAAAATAGTTTACATTAATTAATTTTATTATTATAGAATAGTGTTAAAATATTATTTTTTTTACATGTTGAAAGATTAGGGATTTCTTGTTTGCCGAGGTATTTCTTTCCAACCCTGTAAATGATTGTAAAAAAGTTATTAATAAAGTACTATTTTTTCACGAAAAGTTAACTACGTTTTGCAGACACTGAGTGGGAAGTGAAGCTAGTTTAATAAGGAAATAATACTAGCCACAGCAATTACATCATCATACATAGACGTCCCATTCACGTCGTTGTATAGAACCTAGCAAGAGTTCCTTTCCAATGCACCGCGGCAACAATCACGTGGGCGACTGTACAACTTTCAATACTGCATTGTTGTCAAGGAAGTATTCGAAAACCGGAGCAGGTGAAAGATTAATTCAACATTTTGTAGAATGATTCCATTAAAGAAAACAATTGGGAATATTGTTACTTGTGTATAAATGAGACAGTGCAAGTCATGGTTGCTTTTTGTGTAGAGGCGTGCGTGAAAAACACTCGTTTGAAAGGCAAGAAAGCGTCCAATTTAGGGATTTGGAGTGTTTTACCGTTGGTAGCAGTTAATTGAAAAAGTATAAGTGCGTCTTATGTTTTTTGTTGAACTATTCTTTACAGGCTGCATGGATGAAAAGGAAAGTTTCAGTGAAAAGTAATTTGAGTACAATTCTATATTGCACGATGGTTAAATACATTATCGATTTTGAAATCGTGCGTTAAAATGTATTAAATGAAGGATATATGTCAGATAAGTAAGTAAAATAAAGTTTTTATCCCTAATTTAGTGGGCATCAATTGCCGAGCTTATTGACATACTGACCGAATGATGGTGAGGATAGTTTATCAGTGAAATAGTTTAGTAAAAGTAAACAAAAAACGGCATTACAATAAATATATTTTTGTTTACAATTATAAGTATTAATGTATTTGTGTATACCAATTGAATTTAAAAATGTAGTGAAGAAATCCTTGACCAAATCACTAAGTACAAAATGAGGAAAATTGAACCTGCGACCTTGTGAATTGGAACCTGGGAAAAACCGACAAGCACAAAATGAGGACAAGCACAAATTAGAACTTCCAATCAAGCCTGTACTAATACAGACCTCACTCCTCAGAGACGAAAAAAACGAAATGCACAAAACTAACCGCTACAACACAAAAAATTCAAATACACCTCATTTTAATAATTTTTCATTGTTAATTAGATTTTATCTCTAACATATAATTTCGTTGTGATTTTAACATTAACACACCCATTTCACACAAAAGTGTGACATGATTCATTGCTTAAAATTAATTAATGTCTCGAGTTTCGAGTTAATGAGTTTGATGGAAGACGTTACAAACCACTGCCATCTCTATTCTAGACGTGAAACATTCAACGGGTGGGGCAACAATAACTTAAACTAAGAAGAACTTAATTCCGAGATGCAAATTTCGTCAACAATTTCGCTAGAGAAAGTTGTCTGAATCATTTCTTGCGGAATTTGTACGAAGATGCTCATTTTTTTGGAGTTGTACATAATTATTTTTTGTTTTGAAAGATTTCTTGGAATGTCATTGTTTCTAATATTCTCGTAATGAGAGCATACTTTTACTCTATACTCAAAATGCTCAAAATCTACACTTAAAAATATTTACACAAATGCATGTAAACAACGCTCTAAATGTATTAATATTGCTGTGGACCATAGAATCGGGCATGCAAAATATAGACGAACTGTAAATTTGGATTCAAAGAAATAAAATCTATTTTTTAATGTCTACCCACTTAGTGACACGAACTGATTTCAAGTTGAGGGACATTACACACCATTTATTACGTCCCTTAATGCTATTATGACTCGAAAGTCACCGTTTACATGATATGGAATTCAATCATATCCAGAAATAACCTTCCCCCCACCCCCCACCCCCCCCCCCCCCAAATCCGGGAGTCAAACCCTGAACCTCCTGCATAAACTTTCAACCCACACTAAATAAACAAATTATCTTGCATGCAATCTATAACCGCATAACATTTTCTTATCAGCCGATTCTGCTGATACTATTAACATGTTAGCGTTCTGTTTTAAATGCTCTTGTTTGATTATAAATTAGTTGTACCAACTATTGGGTTCTTTATCACTGTCGCCATGTTAAGGCGTGTCTAATAGCAGGTTCTCAAAAACCTTGACTTGAAAAATATGTAACTATAACGATGGTGTTGCAGAATCTTGAATCAATCATTTCATCGTTGTTTTGATGACTTGCTACGGTTTTCATTTACAAGCTACGTACCCGAGACGGTGTGAGTGAGAGAGAGTGACAGGGGGGGAGGGGGGGATGCCTCTGGCAAGGTCGAATAAATAACTGGACATCGACAATGGAACAAAAACTTGAACCGGATCGTAATGACGTCACCATTCTTCACTGTACCAAGTTGATCACCTTTCCAATGCACGCGGTAAAACGAATGAGCAATCTTAGTGTTATTTTTAAACGTTTTGACATTTAGTTTTTTGTCCGTTTGAAAGGTAACCAAAGTGATGTCATGATTGTTTTTAAAATGCATCAGAAATGCAAGCGGTTTGGAATATTTTGGCATTTACTTTCAGGATGTTATAGTGATTATAAAAGCACGTAGCGACAAAATCAATAAATCAATAACTTCCTTGTTTACCGTGGCGTTTCAAATGTAACCGTATATTTGTATGTTTACTGGTGGCGTTATAAATAAACACAAAATTATGATTTATGCTGATGTAAACTTTATTAGGCACACTTATTTTCCAGAGGTTTTCTTGACTCAATCACTCGCACAATGAAACGAAATCTATCATAAATTAACTGTTTGTTTACATGTTGAAGACTTATTTTATTATTGTTTACGGAACCGTACTTCGATTAAAATGTTCATTGAAAATATAGATACACGTGTAAATGTAACTGTAAATGCACACGTAGGTGTGTTAGTATTAGCGTTAATAAAAATAAAAATATCATTATAAACGCCAACACAAATATTGATGCAAGTACTTTGTACTAATAGTTACACCATCATTATTTCCAATTTAGAAAACGATCTCAAATCACTTAAGATAATAATAATTGTAGCAACAGTTGTCCCTCGTGGCTCCGACCAACGCATAGTCGTGCTGTTCGCTGGAGACTTGAACGAGGGAGAAAGGGAATCCGTAGCGGCCGACTAGTCGACGCGATCGAGATTTGAATCACTGCCCTAGATTCAACCTGACCAGCAGATCAACTTAGCAATTATGAATTATCGTTATTACTACCAAGAGCGTGGACGTAGAAATTACGACTCACGGCGACATTTTCTCGTGGGAATAGAACGAACGACATCTGGTCAATATGGTTTCTGTATTATTTAATTCAATATTTCTCCTATTGTTTTTTTATTTGTTATTTAAGTAGACTGTGTGAAGTATTTTAATGTTGTTGTTCGATTGAAATAAATATAATGCGAAGGGCATTGAGTCATTGAAATAGTTGTAATGCGTGTTGAACTAAGAAAGGTAGATCTGTAGTGGTTTGTAGTTTGTGTGGTTTTGGGTACGATTCCTGACAGTGAAAATGTAAACATGTGAGGTTTATAACATCAGGAATAGATCTAATGCTGGTGTTTGATTTGATTATAGAAATCATAACTCTATACTGAAAAACCGTTTTCCCTGTATATATCTTAATTTATTTACTTTGAAGATGAATAACATTGCAGCTAATACGCGACGAAAGTGAAATATAATATGTTATAATATTGTATTATCATTCTTTTTAAATCAAAACTCAAAGTGTGAGATGGTCTTTACATAGATCGATTAAACATTTTTTTTTCATTATAACACAGTCATCATCAAAATATCATCAGAATATCAAACTATGTTTTCAAAACAAGTGTGAAAACTTATATCTACATTCTCACTGAATTGCTCGAAATAAAAGATTCTAATACCTATCGTATTGTAAAGGTGGGATTTAAACATGTATACTATTAAATAAATGTGAGCAAGGAAACTTCGTAGAATTATTTTGCTATCTTTATCAGATTCTCTTTTTTCAATACCAGCCAAGTACATTTACACATTAATTAGTACGTTTAACACGGTGTGAACATTACTGACATGTTCTTTTAATTATGGTATAATACAAAACAATCTACCTTAAAAACCTATTATAAAGTCCATTAATAATAATTCAAATTAGCAGGTCATAAACATCGTGAATATAATATAATAGCATCACATTTTGGATTTGTCGAAATCAAACACTTTTATTATCTTGAAAAACATGAATTGTCCTTATTTTTAAATATACATTATTTAGTTGTATTTTTATGTAACTCTAGGTACTGAATGGATTTACTAAGAGGAAGAATACCAACTTAAAACAGATATCTATATGCCATAAACAGATACGTGCAAAAGTCCTTTGGTTCTATACGACTCGGCCAAACCCAAAATAACAGCATAGATAATTCGAGCTTCAATAAATTATTGTTATTATGACCCACTATTAACCCCACTTAAAAACAAACATGTCAAATTACATTCGTGAATAATAATTACAATAACCTATCCCTATTCACTAATTTGCGTTTAAATGTCTTCGGTACTGCCAAATGTCTGTGGTATGACTGTTCATACCTTATTAAGCCAGGTAATAAGATGCAAATCGCTGCATGCAGATGAGATGTGTGGTATAAGTGCAAAGTATTTTTTGTGACCTTTCATGAACTTGAATTAGCTTAACCACGGGAAACACCCCTGAACTTGCAAATATATTAAACTATTTCAATACAATGCCAAACTTGACTCCATATATGGATTGTTCTTCAATGTCGGCAACATTTAAACGTATGATTCACATATGGAGTGAAAAAACCACAAATTATTTAGTAATTGGTTTCCGTAGGCCTATACAAGATGAGATTTCAAGTTTAAGTTTAAGAACTTTTCATTGAACATGTTTTATACACGTTTGAAGAATAAGCACGTGTATTTTATAAAAAATCTTATCTTATATCTCATCGAAAGGAAAGTGTCTAACAATAGGTCGTCCAATAATGAATGAAATAATGCATACATTTTCTTTCCTACTTCATTTTGCCTTTGATGTTATCACTGATTCACATAATTTAACCAAATTTAACTATACCTACCTGCCATATGAAAAGTCTGATTTCTCCTTTCTAGTTTTTATTGCTTGATATGTGTCAAAAAAATATTATTCCCGTTGACATTTTTATGAAACAAGATTTTTTTACGACGCAATGATCATTGCGGTCGTATTAAACGTACTTTATGTTTCATAAACAATTTTGTTTTTTAAATTACGTTTTAAATTTTCTAGAATACTTGGGAAATACACAATACACAATGTTTATTTTAAAATATTGTTATATATCAATGCTCATATTATAGAGCAATACGTTTCCTGGAGGGTGGCATATTATTTACTTCTTCCACACTTTTTAAAGCTAAATTGTTTTTTTTAAGACAATGTGTTTTGCATGAGGTAAGGAGCCACATAGCCGTATGGATAGTAAAAAATATTACTTTCATGCTAAATTACAGTTTTGTAGTCTTATCTGAAGAACAAGAAACTTTTCTTTTCAACACTTACATTTTACACATTTCTGTTATTTACTCTTATTTTCGAACCTCACAATATGAGCTCGGGTCTCTGTACTGTATGTTTTTCAGTATCCAAGGCATCGATGTTATGTTTCGTTAAAAACCAATCAATCCGTAAATTAAAATACATAATAAATTAATTCAATCAATCAACCAACCATATGCTTTGTATTTATATAATTATTATTTTCTCCAGATTAAAGTTTATACCTTTTTAAATATCATTATTTCCTGGCGTGTATAAAAGAGTGACCACAAACAAATATCTACGTTGAAATGATTTTGTTTTTAACTTTTCTTCATTAACCTTGCTAAAGGCCAAACAGCCGGGTAACGAAAATAGGTCAGAACAATTAGCAACACCTTTAAATAGTCGACCACACCTAACCATAACACGCTTTTAAAATCCTGGGAAACTTCATCCAACATTCACTTTATTCAAATCGATTTTTTAAATAAACCAATAAAGTTTACAGCTTGATCTGCAGTGTTCCATGCTCAGACCATTAAAGCCTTGATTGCAACATATGAGAGCTATACTAGTTCAGAAGGCCACCTTGTTTATTTGGCTTGAGAACCAGACGACCCTTTGTTGCAAACCTGGATTCAGGAGTGCTGCCAGTATCGAAGTTCTATAGATCATCAGCGTAGACTTGATATTGTTGTAAATTATTGAATGGCCTTCTCTCTCTCTATCATTTTCAAAGATGGATAACCTGCATCTCATTGAAAGCAGTTCAAACTCTACTCACTGTTCGAAAAAGTATACTAAAGAAAATTGCTTATGATTTAGTTTGTTTTGTGGTACAATATAAGTGCATATTATTACTAATATAATAATGTATGTTGGATAAGGATTTGTGAGTGGATGGTATAATATATGCATTACAATTGTAAAATGTGTACTGATTTAAGTTTCTGTTTATTGACAAAGCTGATATAACGGATATAATTATTTTATTGTATGTTATGTAATTTCTAAGGCTGCTAATAAAATGAAATGAAAAAATGAAATTAAATGATACATTTAATATATAATGTTCTTATGGTAAACCTATTGGGATGTCTCATTCATTGGAAGTACACCAATTGTGTGATTATTTGCTATTAAACCATGGTGTGCTCAAGTAACAGTTACTTCTGAGGCTAAAAGAATAGCTGTGGATAAAGGGGGAATTTAAAGGGGATTGAATGGAAGACTTTGTGAGGTTGTTGGTTCGATTCCACATACCAGCAATCCTGAGTCAAGGTTTTCCACTGAGGCTTTTCTAATTCATAAGACGAATGATGGCGGAAACCTAAACGCTTACAGGACTGCTTTCAGGTAGATGTTAAATTATATGAAATGTGAAACGTGAAATGCACAAAATTTAAACAATTTGTTAAAAAAAATCCAATAAATACACGTCCCTACACAGAATTAAATTTAAAAGAGTTTGTATATAATTTATTGTATGCATTGTAAATCATTACAATGCAGAATTATCTCAACCATCGGCACTTATATTTTTTACGGGACAAATTAATCACAACTACACATGAATATTTCCAATGCCAAACTTTACGTCAGCTGTTGATGAAGAGTGTTATGTTATTTCAAACGGGAACACCTTAATAAATAATATAGTGTTACACATTAGACGAACGGGTATCAAGCAAGGTTATCCACTTTTTAACGCACCATTAAGAGCATTTTTTGTATCTAGTTATTAAGTATTACCTGTTTGTGAATAAGAATGAGGAAATAATGACAAACAAAATAGAATTTGTTTGTCGTATGGAAAATTATTCATATACTAATTGATTAGTTGAATCCATTCCATGGTCGAGTAGGCGTTGGTCAGGAGAATTTAAAGTTTTTTGTTTAGCTCTATATATTAAATATTCCATTTAATATCATAATTTAAGAATGATGTGGGAGTAGATATTATCTAGATCTACAACAAAACCTAGAGAAAAAACTAATAGAAAAATCGCAGTTTTTGATAATGTCTTGCACCGCATCATTGCAAAATTTGTTTATGGAATTTCATCTTAATTATACGTACATAACTCCTTAAATTTTCACGCTTTTCAAT
Organism: Isoperla grammatica; assembly: GCA_945910005.1. Taxonomy (NCBI): domain Eukaryota; kingdom Metazoa; phylum Arthropoda; class Insecta; order Plecoptera; family Perlodidae; genus Isoperla; species Isoperla grammatica. The sequence goes on from OX246748.1 coordinate 24,198,977, forward strand.
CTACATTTGTGCCGAAAACTCTCAAACAAACTCTTTAGTATATTTTCACAAGTTTAACTCTGGTATGTAGTATGTATATATATTTATGGAGATCTACCAATTGTATAGGCAACCCAAGACAACCTTACACATGCTTTCGTCACAGGCCAGGTATTCGCAGCCAATCAGCGATCGTTACCTGCGCGCGCTTGTCTCGGGCGGTTCGCTGGTTGGCTACGAATACCTCGCCTGTGACGAAAGCATGTGTAAGGTTGTCTTGGGTTGCCTATAATAAAAGTTTGCCTCGATTGGGGATCGACTCCAGATCCTCCGGTTCTTTCTTAGTACTGGTGCTGTTACCATTTTAATTCCATTTGCGGGTTTGCTGTCTACTATTCGATCGATCATCTGCCAATATCACAAAAAACAAAACAGAAGATGTAAATTGTAATAGTGGTTTTATTGCAACTCCGGTAAGAGGATTTGGGTTCGATGTCCAGTCGAGGCAAAGTTGTATTACTTTATTATTAATATTATTTATTATTCATCTAATACAGGATATTGGTCCCAAATACATTAGATAAAATAAAGATATATACCATGTGTCTATGCTCATAAATAAACACATACACACATAATACACAATAAACAAGGTTAATCAAATTAACTGTAGTCACACAGGGCAGGCAGTTATTAAAACAAGAACAATTTAAAACATACACAGACAATGACAATACCACATTAAAACAGAATCTTGCTACATTTTAATTTTGTCTGAAATGAGAAATCAGCAGAGGTCTAAAATGTTCCATTTGTCCGATTTCATAAGAGTGTTATTTACAATTTCTTTATCTCCATAAAAGCTGGATTGAATTTAAATTAAATACCACTAACCAGTATAATCATACACACATAATCCCACTGATAACGGAGTAACACAACACTAATAACCGATTACCATTCAAGTACGGCGCCGGCGCGATGACACACACGTATTCACAGTTAGTCAGTGGGTGAGCTCAAACATGGTCACGAACTTTTTCAAGGGGGGGGACGTGACCTCAGGTTATGTCACGGCGGCGGCAGACAATGGTGTGATGTAGTGAGCTATGTCTATGTGGGACGAGGCGTGAAGCATGCGCTGGAAGAATGTGCGAGGATTGTTGTTGTGTGCAGCGCCTGCGCAATGTAGGGGTAATAGGTAATCAGTGAATCGTTGTTTTATCTTATTTTATTGTAATTAAGGCCAGTGTAGGGCACAATGCCCTCTTTAGCGTGATGAGTGATGATTGATGAATGATGATGAGGAAGGGAGGAGGGGAAGCCTGGTACCGGCACGTAGCCTACTCCTGTCGAAAAGTACCAAGGGGACCATCGGCTTTACGTCCCATCCGAAAGGACGGGGTAACTTTGACCAGTCATATAGGTTCCTCCACTAACTTGGACTGCCGAACAGTTGACGAGAAGAACGAAGCTGTTACACAAGCTTTCGAACTCTCCAATCTGCTCTAACCAACGGCAACTAGTGTTTCAGAGGTGAGTGGTCACCCATCCACCTCCTGAGCCCGAGGTTGCTTAACTTCGGTGTTCGTATGGGAACCGGCTAAGCGACCGCGGCTAAACCGTTGGCTTAGCGTTGTTTAGCGTTTGGGGAGTAGGTCCATATATGGGAGACCGTATGACAGGTACAGTGGCGTATCCAAGGGGGGGGTTATGGGGTTCAAACCCCCCCCATGCCCAAAAAAAAAAAAAAAACATGCTGAGAGAAGAAAGGAAAGGAGGAGGGAAGAGGAAACTACTATTTTGATTTATTAATACTTCTTGGCTGTCGGGTGTCGCCGCGTCTGTCGTTTATTAAAACCTGACGTTTCGGACTAATTGCATAGTCCATCTTCAGAGTAAAGAGACAGTCACTGAGAGAACCTACTCGATCCAGCTCTACCCAGCGAACGTCAGGTTTTAATAAACGACAGACGCGGCGACACCCGACAGCCAAGAAGTATTAATATTGACTCGGGCCGCGAAAGCCTACAACAAGTTTTTTACTATTTTGATTATTGTTTAATAACATACTCAACCGTTAAATCATATGACTTTGGGCTCTTGGTCGTCAGGAAGAGCTGCCTAGGACTTATTGTCTTCCGGGGACAATCGGCAAGGAAGCTTGAGGAATGGGACAAGTTGGAGGAATATATTTAAAAATGCTAATGGGTGCTAGGGTTCAGAGGCTTACTCTTTATAAAAGGTGTATCTATTGTATTTTTAGTTCTAATAAAAGAAAACATGAATTAACAGAACTTAATGATAAAAAAAACGTTTGTCAAAACTCAAAAACATTAACCAATAGCTTTTTGCATATTTATAAGCTGGCTACAAACAGAAATTAACGCAAATCAGTGCTAAAACATTCGTCAGAAACGTATAAAATGTATAGATATTACCACAAAATACAACACTACCAGTTACGAGGAGACTTGCCAACAATTAAAAATAAAAAATATATGAAAGATATTTATTTTTGCATTAATTTTGTTGTTCTGTGACTGGGTTTTTAATTTTCTTTGTAGTCATTCTTACATTCTCTTAAACCTATTCTAAGACATTTTCTTATTCTGAAACGTGTTTCCAGGCGTTTAAAACGTCATAAATGAAGAAAAAAAATTCGCCTTCGGCGAATTGGCCTCCGGCGGCTGGGGCTTTCGCCCCAGACCCCTGCCTGCTTGGAATGTTCGACCCTCCCCATTGTCAGTTCCTGGATACGCCACTGGACAGGTAGAGTACGCTGTGAGCGATGACGTTCAGTTTACCTATTATGTCTAGCTCAGCTTCAGTTATCTTCTATGCCTAATACATTATTTACCAGTAATTTTGGTTATTGACATAGTTAAGTACTTAAAACATAAAAGAAATAACAATCAGCTGAAGAATCCAAAAAACAAGTAAAACTAAGGGCCGGTCTTACAATCTCCTAATAAGAAAGTTATTTGTAGCAATTAAGCTATTCGGAGGATTTCAAGGGTTTTGATTGTTGGTCGCCATGGAGAAAACAAGCTATTCGACGAAAAAGTAGTTATTGGGACATTGTAAGACTGGACCTAAGTACAATGGTTGATGGAATTACACAGTCTACCATACGCTTCACACGCGGGTAAGGTTAAGCCGTCCCACAGCCAACTGTATTTCCACGACATCATAATTGCATGCGTCAAGTGAGGGGCATACTGAAATTTGTGTGGGCAGGAACGCTCACAGCACTGCTGTCATACGGTCTCCCATATTAATTGATTTATTAGTGTTGTTGCGTTTGTTGTGATTTCTTCTTTCCGTCCCCTTGCCTTTACCTTTGCCCGTTACAGTTCCTATTCCCGGGCCTTTTCCCTTTCTACGTATAATTATAACACTAATCGTTATAATTACTATTTTTGATTTTTGAGTGAATAGCATTTTACATTTTACATTTAGCTAGTTCACAATTTTCACAATATTGTACAATAAAACAATGATTAGATTCTACATATATAATTAACAATAGTAATAATTAAAATTAGTTCCACCAAACAACAATGATATAGTTTAAAAAATCACTTCAAAGTTTTTAAACATCAAATAATCTCGTGACAACCTTAGGCTACTGCCACTAAATTAAGTGATTATGTCCTAGTTAATAAAAAAAAAAACGTTGATTGGATTTAGACATGACTTTTGACTTTTGAGACCTACGTGACGTTACTTAAATAATGACGTAAATGCTGCTTAATGTGATATTAACAAGATATTCGTGGGCCGCTTGAAAAGATCATTTGATGTCGTTAAAAACAGCTTAAACAGCTTAGATCCTAATTATTGCTTTTAGTGCGTTTTTTGAAAGATGCACCAACCGTAACCAAACAAAAACATAATCCTCAAGTCGTAAATAATGTGTTTTGAAGTTTGGTCCTGGAAATGCTGATTAAGGTATCTGTGAGCGTTCTACCCAAATAAATTTCAGTATGCCCCACCGCATTATTTAACTGATTGTTTATATTTATAAACAACTATTACTATAAAGAAAAAAATATGAGGGAGATAAATAATATTTGGAGCACTGAACACAAGTTAGGCTAGACAAGCTATCATATCTAAATTGGGTATGATCGTTCACAGCGTACTCTAGTATAGACAACTAATACTAAATAATGTATCAGGGGTTTTAATTCTAATTTTATATTTATATTTGCGTATGTATTTGCAGAATAATTGATTGAAACCGATGCAATTTTCGTGAACGAAAACACTATTGGGGTTTTCGTCGGGAGTTTACCACATGCCTTCCAACTTTCTACATATCTAACTACTAAACACCCACGTCTATAATATCATCCTAATTAGATTAGCTTAAAAGCACAACAACAAAACACAATCTCACAAACGGAACAACTTACTCGAACGAAAAACATTTTATTTTGATAACAAATTGTACATAAATCAATGCCAACACTCGGCCACTTTCTCATGTCAAAAAGATTTCACCCGCAGACCAAAACTCCACCCAGAGGTCAAGAAATCTTTAACCTTCTGAGTTCTGACTCATACCGAACCGCATTCATTCCACACTATTTCAACACCGTCCGAGTCCGTTCCGAGTTCATATTATTTTTCACTTGTTCGTACTTGTGTGTACTATAATGGTCAAGGGGTCAGTTATGCAACTCACTAGCGTGGGCGTTACAATGCTATCGTGCACGGTATCTATTACAAGGCAGCCGAAACAACATCACTAAACGCGAATTAATGTTATGTGTACAACAGAGGTCAGTAGATTGTTTTAGCTTTCTTTAGTTTTGAATTCGATTAACATCTTTTGAATATCTGTTTGTTTAGAGGTCATTTATTGTGGTGTGTGGAGGTAAGTGCAACAAATCTTCTTATACAATAATGGATTGCAAAGTACTGGCTGGAAACATATCAGAAACAATGGATTCATTTAAAACCGCAACGGATGACCTCTTAGTTTAAGTTCATCTTTTTTAATCCTATTCAGTGTCACAAGGCAAATGCTGCATGGGAATGTCATATTAAATCCTTTGGACATTCCTTCCAAACAATCGTAACACCCTTATATGCCTTTACAAAATGTATTTATTAAAAACACGAATAATATGTATTTCAGTGTTATTCACCAATTTATAGAAATATCGGTGTTTGACAGAGATTCGTTTTTTGCCATTTTCTGGTAAATATTTTGTACATTCATGCTTATTTTGTGAAATAAAGCTCCTATATCGTGTAGGTTTATTCCTGCTTCCAATGCAGAATGCCGGGTGTTCGATTCCCGGTTAGGGCTGGGTACTGTTGTATATGTAAACCTTGAATTTGGAACCATCATAAAAACTAATCAAAATTATTATAAATAGTTTAATTTACTGTCCCCTACTGAACTGAGTTGGTAGACAATAAATACAAATTAATTTACTTTAATGAATATATTATGAATTTATTCCTTCAATCATTCCTTCATTCCATCATTCAAACAAACAATCACTCATTCATTCATTTAGTTATGTATCGTCATTTGCAAAATTTACGGGTCTCTACAAGGGATGTTTTTATAACCCTATTAGGGCACAGAGGAAAATCAAATACAGTTCCTAATGAACGCAAAGCAATGAGTTATTAATTTATTCCTTCAATCATTCCTTCATTCCATCATTCAATCATTCAACCAATCAATCACTCATTCATTCATTTAGTTATGTATCGTAATTTGCAAAATTTACGGGTCTCTACAAGGGATGTTTTCATAACCCAATTAGGCCACATAGGAAAATCAAATACAGCTCCTAATGAACGCAAAGCAATGAACAGAGTTCATTGTCAAGTCGCCATTAGTCTCGGTGTGTGAAGTCAAGTCTTATTGTCATCGCAGGTAAAAGCAAAGCGAGGTGTCGCTACGTGGTACGTGGTACGCGCTACGTGGTACGCGATGGAAAGTGAAGCCGGCCGAGTTCGGCTCTTGTACGTTCGTCGCGCTCACATCTTTACACGAGTCATTCCGAGCTGATCCGATTCGATCCGAAGAGTTATTGTTGAACTGTCGCGGACGACTTCGTTCGGTAAGGTCGTCTTTGGTCTGATGGATTGTCAACCTAGTCAATCATTCACGGAACTAATCGAATTGCATCGCCATCAGCAATAATAATTGTGAAAATAATTATTTAGATTTTTAACTTACGCAGAATTGTAAAAAGCAATTCGTCCAAAGATCTAGATTTTTGATTATTGTTGTTTTACGTCGTACTAGAAAGTTAGGTCATAAGACGTTGGCCTTTTAGTAGCCTCTTACGATGGACAGAGCTATACTATAAGACCACTTCTACTCCGGATCCAGTTGTTGCTTTAGTAGTTCATATATATATACACAATTTTCTTTTGAATACCTGAGACATACCACAAGACATTTTGAGCTCTTTTTTTAGTCAAGATTGTAACATGCCATTTCCTTGTTTGAAATGTTGTATACTTTTGATTTTACAATGAAATGTGCACGGGAGTAACACATAATACGTATTTAAAAGAGCAAATTAGAAAATAAGTTTCTGGAGAAATTTAATGAAAAGGAGGAATCGATCTGTTGGCCCATTTGAAGCTCTAAGGAATACTTTTAGAATATAATCGAATGACAAGTGAAAGCAAAAATAGTAGAGACGTACTAAAATTGGAAACTGTGTAACAAATAGGTAATCATATGTATAAATAAAATACAGGTAGAAGAGAGGAAATGATAGAGTTCTTTCTAACCGACGGATCTGCGGACTGACGACGAAAAAATAAAACAATATTGGAAATATTTATGGAATAAGAAGTTTAAAATGAGATCACAAAGAAGATTCACTACCCAGACCCGACAGGTGCACTGTTATTGCAATTCAATCAAAGATCCCATCTGCTCCAACACTTCCACCTTTGTAACGCTCGCTTGAGTAAATGTGCAGCTGACCCCAAGTTAACCCGTGCGTAGCCAGGTAAGCTAGACCTTGCCTTATTGTTCTAAGCTTGAAACAAATGATGCGAAGGCTTTTGTCTACCAGAACTCTTTCGGTTCGGGAAAACATCATCAATTGAACTTGGCTTTCGGGTATAGCCACGTTGATTGCTTAAAGCTGGTCCAACTATAGATTAATGTAACAAATTTTAAAATCTTATGAAATATAAAAATTATGTAGAGAAATATGAAGTAAATGTAGTTTAAAATTTTTTTACATTATCAAGATAACATATTATAACATTATTAATGTTCAATGCTATATTTTGTATATAATAGTTTGATTTGTACTTATTATTGTGGCATTGTACATTTTATGAGCTAAGTTTATTAATTTGTGCTCCTTTGCAAATCAGATAACTGAATAGGATAGACATTAAATAAACACAAAATATAAGGCAAGCTATCCTGGTAATAAATTTGTTAAATTCATCAATAATTCATCCACATCTGGATAAAATAAGACAAATACTCAGCATACTTAGACAACGTATTCAAAACAGTAGGCAAAAAAACATTGAAAACAAGCTATGGTATTTTTTTTTCTTCCCCCCAAAACGTTCCAACTTTGTGGTTTAACCCTCAAAGGTTAAACTGAACACTCCCAACATTGCAACGTAGATATTTTGGTTTGTCAGCAAGTCTTGTGTTCTGTGTTAAATCCCATCGAACCACTCACTCACTCATCGTATATGGGAGGGCCTCAATATTCTACTTTCATGAGGACAACCTTAGAGAATATTACTTCACACATTCACAACACCAAACTTAGACGAGAAATATGTCATAATTAATGAAAACTTTAGCGCAATCTTAAGGCGTGAAACGTGATGAATAACCTTGAGGCGATATTGTTTTAAGGTTTGTTTCTACTGCAATTTTATTTCAAAAATATAATTAACACATTTTTTATATTTATACAAGGAAATCTGTCCACTTGTTGTGGGGATGAATAAATTTCGTACAAAGTCTATACAAATTATAACACGGCAAACGTATTCAATTTCCAAAGTACAATACATTTCACAATATTGGCTTGAATACTTCACGTCAAGAACTAAATTTTACAATTTCACTTCAAAAACCTTTTATTTTTTTACATTATTCATAATTCATGTTTTAAATATTTACAGCCAATGTTTTTTTTTTTTTTTTTAACTTTTGTGAAACATTATTTTCAAAAACATATTTCCTCATTTTTTTATACAAATACCTAGCACCTGTCTCTAATCTTGAAGTATATAATCGATACTCATGGCCAACGTTCTGTGTGGACCACCGCAGACAACCACTCACCACATATAATACAACCGGCGCCGTCTTTGCACACGCATGAGCGCACGCGTTAACGCGTTGTAACGCCCACTGCGCACGCGTATAAACGTCAGTATACATACTCAACCTTCGCACAAACCTCGGCATGATTCTTTGCGGTACAACTGACGACTTTGACACAGTGACACTTGTGTGTACACGATTATCATTATGAATTATTACTACTGAATTACATTCTAGTATTTTTATTTATACAATAATCGTGGGAACGGAGACCAAGAAAACTTTTTTAAATTTATGATTATGATAATTTTTGTATAATCTCGTATTTAATTACGTAATTCACAAAGATTATGACGAGTTTGACACAAATGTGGTTGATGAATAATTTCTTATATTCGGATTTTACGGATGGTGGTTTTGTACGTTGTTACGACAAAGTTAACCTTCTGGTTAATTCATCTTGGTTTACTAATTAGATAGAGAAATATTGAGGTGTTATATCTTATTTAGAATAGTTTCTCTTGTTAATAGAGGAAATCCTTTGACGATTTTCCCGAAGAGTCATGACGATATTAGACCTTGCTTGATGGTTATGATTCATCTTCTAGTTGAGGTTAGTTAACACCCAATACCCACAAGATCATTTATAAGGAAGCGGTCAACCCACGACAAGACATCAATGACAGTACTTTACGGCACCTAATTTTTCTCGTATAGTAATGAAAATAATATCACAATTCAAAATGCACTTGAAGATTTTGGTATTACCTACCCGGATTAGCTTACATAATTATAAATTATGCAGAGAACGTCAAAAAAGCGATAAGAATATGAATATTTCGTTCATGGCATGGGTATTTGACCGCTACATTATATTCTATAATACACATCACTGAATTTTCCATTGATAATCAGTTTAATTAATTAATTTATATGTACATTTATTTTATTTATGTATTAAAACACAAGCTTACGTGGCCACGGTTAATGCTATTTTAAAATTTATTTTCTTAAATTATTAGCATACGTATATAGACAGAAATACAGTTAAAAACTTATCCACGATAAAAAATACCCTAAAAATGTACCCTCCCATGGAGCTCTTAAAGCCACCTATTGAACAGCATACATGAGCTATGCTGGTGTTTTCCCTATGACAGCGATTCCTATGAAAAATTGTACCACCCAGATTTACTTATTTGGTTAAGTGAATAATTGTGGTGAGACCTCTTTGACGCACTTGCACTTAAGTGTGTGTTTAGGCTGGAATTTTGCTATCGACTTGGTACTACCCATGAAGTACAAATACAAGTAATGTGCAAACACGGACATGAACAAACACCGGTAGGAACCTCGATTCTCTTAACATGACCTTGACAATGTGCTTAAAATCTTTCGAGATAATTAAGGGGGAACTATTCGCTATGACAATTATGAGAACAAAACTGTACAATTATGTAGTTAAAATGTGTAAACGTTTTAGACGGGCTTCAAGGATTGTTTTGTGTTTAAGTTTGTTACAACCAACAGCATATTTTTTAGTATAATGTGTCTGCCGAAAGTGACTTTTTACGATGTTTATTGTTTTAAGAGGCTCGACAGCTAGGTCAGACGACGTTGGACTTTTAGTCGCCTTTAACGACACATAAATCTTTTAATGAAACTCTTATCGACAGAGATTTTACTGTTCCATATCGTATTGTCTAGTTCCGTATCGTATTGTCTAATATATTACATATTTAAGTATCTCAAAAAAGAAAATGACACGGAAATTGTATACATGAAGATAAATACATGTTCACACAACAATTTAATATCCGCAAACATAATTATAATAAAATACGAACGTTTTACATCTAAAAAATTGTTTTGGTTAGATTAAAGAAAGACAACAAACTTCAACAAAAGTCCCCTAATACGTTTATAGTAATTTATTGCCCAGTTTGTATTAGCAATTACTCCTCCTGTTGGTATTAAACTTGTGACCAAGCAAATTCTAGCTCATCATTGACCAAATTATCCTTTAGGACTTGGTGTATCAAAACAACCTCTGCTTCAAAGTCTCCTTCGTTACCATTAAGCCAATCTTCTTCATAACTTCGACCATTGTTTATACTTATCAATCAATCCAATATCTATCCCTGGGGTGGGACGTTCCAACCATCACTTGGGCCTCGGGTATACTAAACCATGGCTGACGCTTCACCCCTTTTATTCCTTTGTTCCGCTGACACCTCTTCTTCAACAACTTCTTCAAATGCAAAAACATTAATTCGATTTAAAAACCAATCTTTTTCTAGCTCATTATGTTTATTTCAACTGTCTGAGCACAAACGTGTCGTCAAATAACTCGCAAGGAAAACGCAAAGTTTCTCTTATTATTCCCACGGAAACGAAAATCGTTTAAATTAAGTATTGTTCAGTCCGTAGTAAAAATAAACAATGGCTAATAAATCTAATTGTTATGTCCTTGCTAATTTCTGTAATGTGTTTAGTAGCAAGAGCGGGTAATAATAATATAACATTAAGTTTAACAATCAGACATGCAAGTGATTCTGAAAGTGTCACATTCGAAAATGTGAGAAACATTTGCGTGAAGGGCATTCTTAGAAACATTCTTTGTACCTTGAATACATTTCTTTGAATACCTACCATGTGTCTTTGTACCTTGAAAACTTAAGCATTGGACGTTAATTTTCTCTATCGTAACGGAGTAACGGAGTTAGTTAGAGTTTTCTTAAAAGTTTATGAGATTTATGATTTTTTTCATTTAATAATTTTAGTTCTTCGTTATTTTAAATCGTTTTGTTTTGTGCCGGATTTTAATAAACAATATATTGCAACGTATGAATTGGCTTAACGTGAAATTTAAATGCATCTACTTATTTATTAGGACAAATTAGCACCTCAAAATTAGACAAATTAGACAGCATTAGCAACGTCACCTAGGGACGTAGGTTTCAATTCCGCATAAGCCATAGCTTTTTTGTAACTGTCCTTCGTCTTCATCTATCACCGCTCATCGTCTCAAATAGAAAGATTGCAATAAAGACGTTTATAGGAAGAAAAATCATCATCGTCAGCCTTTCCACCATTTGTATCGAACATTATTAATTTATTTTAGGCCTTGTCTCCGTTATCACGATTCTTCCATAATAACTTCCTCAGTCCCGATTAACAAGATGATAAATCCCACCAAAACAATAACAATGACTTCTCAATTAGGTCTTAGTTAGTGCATAACCTGGTCCTAACGAGACCACCAGTCGATCCATACTCCACCACGAACCACTTTCACCGCACTTGAGGAATCGCAGTCGTAATCTTCATTGTCATTACGAAACAAAACAAAACGGACCAACTAGATTATTATTTCACGGCTATTTCTAACCGAAAGATGAACGCACTGCATTCATTGTCTTGAAATCTCCCCTCTCTACCTACGCATGCGCTGCTTTCTCTCACGATCTGCGTTAGTCAGTCACATTAATAACCTTACGCGGTGACATAATAAACGCCACTCAAAACTAAATTATACCCTTACTTAAGTGTCCACTTCCGAATTTTCATCGTCGTGATTTCCATTTCCGGAAATTTCATTATTGACGATGTTGGGGAAGGATTTTACTTATACCACGATCGTTTTTTTTTCGTGGCTTTGTGAATAATGAATGATCGAATTATACGAATCGCGCTGGAGAGATTTTTGTACGTGATGTTAATAACGTGATCACGTGAAAAACTGAAACTAACTATTTCCTCAATTTAAGAATCGGAACTTTTGCTATTTGAAAACATGCTAGCAAAGATTACAAACTAGTTTGTAATATTTGATGCTAGGTAACTAGTTAACGCTGCAGACGATTATTTGTAGTATTAAAAATGGAAAATTAGTAGAACAGGTTAAACGTTTTACGTAATTAACGTTTTTTGAAACGTTTTTAAAAACCAACTTATTGGACTATTCACTGTTCTTTGTCAAGATTAAAAATTACGCAATATTTAGAGCACACTCAGTACTCAGCACTCTTTGACAAGCTAAAACTAACACTGAATACTGAACAACACTGGGGATCATTTTTAGCTTTCTATGTTTGACTTCTCCTCTGTGAACATCTATCTAAAATTTTGCACAGTTCCTAAGGACGTACAAATGAAGGTGCCTGTACATTTAACCAATTAATTGGAATATTCACTGTTTTGCGTTAGTGATCCCTGTCCCAATGCAGAAGGTCCCGGGTTCAAATCCCGGTTCAAGCAGAATTTTTTTAAGTTTTATTCAGTTTCATTACTTCTATTCTTAGGAATAAGCAAACGGTGACTTTGGAGCCGTCCTAGCAATGAAGCACTCAATAAATTCAAAGTTGTTCTAAATCGGCCTTGTTGATTCTGACATTTGTCCGCAGGTGTTCGCACTGTCCAATCACTGATTCATAAGTTTCGTTTTGAAATATCGATCTTTGATTGGTTATCGCTCACTCATCGATGGTGTTCGGAGCCTACGGGGTTGGTTTAGTCGCTTTAAATTAAAGTCTCCCACTGAAAATCAGTTTCGTTATACTGAGTGGGTAGACTCTAAATGAGAACATTTTCTTTATTTAAAACAAATTATCACACACCAACTTGAAAAAATGATGATGTTTATTACTTAGAAATAAAACGAACGATTTGAAGTACACGAACTCTAAGTATTGCTACGTAACAGGGTTAAGAACCAATGGGTAAACGATATAATAGTGCACGAGTGCGGTCAAATGAACATGACTGAAGTCCTGTTCCAGAAAAGAAAGTATTTATGTATGACTCACAGTGTTATGTAATGATATCTAATTGAGACTTACTCTATGTGTGTGTGCTCGATTTATTCGTGTTTTTTAATTGCAATAAAGTTTGGTTCAATAAGATAAAATTTAGTGGGAAACATTCTATTGATATGTAGGTACCAGGATTCAGTTATTTTCTGGAATCGATATCCAAGGATCTATGATATTATGTTACCGTGTTTATTCAAACTACAATTCATTATAAGTATATTGAATTCCACTTGGTTTCAAACATTGTATGAACATAAAATTCATGGGAAAAAATACTTCCAAGTGAACAGTCAAATAATTCACTTAATATAATGTATTTTAAGTAAAAAAGCGGTGGATAATTAAAATACATGTTCCATTTTTACCAACTTATGTCGATTTACAGTTGGACGAAGCCATTTCATTAATTCGTTTATACGTGACATTTTTATTAATTCTAAATTTGATTTGAACTTGGGTAAACGCTCTCTAGTGTGCTTTAAATTGACTAACAAATTTTAAATTCAATATATTTCACAATACACACATAAATTAATAATTCTAGACGGGGAGGGGGTTAATTTATAAGTACTTACTTTTATTTCCTTAAAATGTGTTGTTGAACAAAATTGAATTAATATCGCATGAAATCGAAAGTGAGAGATTGCCAATGCTTAATCATACATACACAATGCACACGATTCACCTAAGGCACAAAGTTGAATCCATACAACATGTTTCAAAGGGAAAGATTTCTATGGACATTGTAATATATTTAAGCACACAATAAACCTACTATTTTATTCTAATATAAGCACCATTCTGTTTTATAAACGGAACAATATCAATACGTTCACTAGATTTCTAGATCAGAACCGACAAGATTTCTCTGTTCGGCTGGACCGCGAGCAGGTTTTGATTATAACTATCGGCTACACTGTTCAGTTGAGTTATATTGTTATACCTTCCTGCCAATAAATACGCCTTTCTCTCTTACTATGTCCGTTAATGAGTCATTAAACTACCTTTTATTAATAGATAAACTTGGTATCTGTTAATGCTATACGCGGAGGTTAAGATACAACATAAGGCATGTGTTTTTGTAAATGTCCTTTATCTTTATCTATTATGTCTCATTGCCCTACAAAGCATGATTGTAATAATAGAGATCTAAAGCAAAATAAATCGTCATCAACGATTCATACTATAGCTTATAGTTTAGCTCAACATCTAAGATGAAAGATAATAAAGCATGTAATAAATATAGAGGATTTTCTTAAAGTGATCCACCCAAAACGTTAGGATTTGTGTTCAATTGCATTTTGTTGTTAGAAAAAAAAATATTTTCAAAATATCAATGTTATAAAATTGTTTATAATAACTGATAACCATATCATAGGAATCTATGACATGTGGCTACATTTAACTATGTATTTTTCATGGGTTCCAAAGCTCCATTAAAATCTTTCCCATTCATAAAGCTGGAATGGGATTCTGAAACACGTGGTTGTAAGTTTAATGTAAATGAGCATTTTTGTTTGGTTTCTTTTGCATTAAATTTTAAAATGACCGGTTTTAAAGAAGTTTAAGAGTCATTCCACTCAAAATATGTTGCCAATTATAAAAATCCTGGCCAATTTTATTGCGTTTTTGCAAACCACTTGAGTGTTTTTCGCTATTTATTATACCTTCAACTTCATATTCTCAATCTTCTCTAGATAATTTACTCGAAACAGTTAATTAGTTTCGTGATACAGCTATTAATTAACCATTCCAGTCCTGAATGTAAATAAAATTTACTATCGTGACTTTTATCAGTTCATTCACTTTGTACATTTACCAACTAGTTGTCGAGACTATTCAGAAATACCAGAGACACAGATATCTGTATCGTATTGTATTTATTTCAATATCGATATTTATAACTATAAATCCAATTGGATCGACTATTGAGATTCAAAATGTATTTATTCATGCAAGTACAGTTTTCATTTTCGGCCACAAAGAAGCGCTAAAGAATATAAAAGGACAAGCGGAAGTGAAAAATAAAGACATGCCAAGATTGATGTGCAACAAATCATCCAGCGATGTACATTGTAGAAATACTGTCATAAAATAATAATAAAAAAAAAAAATGAAAGCTAATTCAAATCAATCCCTGGATACCCTTCATAAAATATATGATTTCGTTTCTTTCAGATCGATGTAAGTATTTACAATAGTGATACGTTTTAACGTTTTGAAACATAATTTTCCAAGTTTATATAATTATTAACGTTATCTATTGGAAAGATTAATCTCGCCAAAAATGTGTTCAAAAAGTTAAATAATAAAATAAATCATTGCCCAGGATTGTATGCAAAAGCAATTCAAAAATCAAATCACAAAAAGTGCTACAATATTGACGACCCCTTCAAACCATTCAAGGTGTCTTACGCGTATCTATTACTTCCTGGACCAACGCCATCAAACCACCACCAACATGACACACATCCATCAATCTATGCTAATAACATCAGGTGGTCCTGTAGACAACATCCAACACAATGGGATGAACATAATAAGGTAGCTGAAGGTTAAACCGAACCTCTTACATACACGCACGCCCCGTTTTAACTAGAGGTGTAGCCAGCCAGCCTGCCTTACAATGACAATAGCAGGGTACGCGTAATGTAATGACACTATACTGTACCATCCCTAGATAATTCTAGCCCACGGCAATGGTGAGTTAAGATTGATGATGACGATGTTCGCCATTTCTGGTAGTGCTTACGACAACGACGCATCATGCATTGTGAACACTGTGGGATGTTGATGGGTGATTTCTGTGTGTGTGGGAATCTTGTGCATACAAAGGATTTGTTCTGTCCAAAAATAGTGAGGAGGTGTCTGACTATATGTATGTCTGTTTCCTGGTTGTTAGCTGTTATAAGTGCAGTGGTCACCTTAATAAGATAACTTCATCGTAATGTTTCTCATCTTCATTATTACCCGCTCATCGTCTCGATTAGCCATTGTTGCAAAAATATGAAACGTTAAGCCCCACTAATCAATCTTAATAAGATATTTATGTAGTCTTGAGCAGTTTCAGCCGTATGCAGTGGTTTATGAGATTGAGACGCAGGTCCTATATAAGTGGATGGGTCGGCCCATCCAGTAACAGTTTGTTTTGGTTGAGGATTGTGTGCAATGAGGATTGTGTGCATCGCCCCCGACTCTTGTTAGTGGGCCTAGTGTGAACATGGCATTAGTAAGTGGATGCCACCTAATGCCATGTTCACACTAGGCCCACTAACAACAGTTAAGCCGCTAACTTCTGTTAAGAATGTAATGTGAACGGCGTAGGCAACATAACCTATAACTCACCTCACCGCCTGGTATCTTTCGAAAACGTACGATTTTTAACAAGGCAGTGCAGACAAATTGATCTAAGTTAACCTCTAACAAAACGCAGTTAGTGCTTGATGTCAGTTAGGGCTAACAGGATCGTCCAATAATATCGAACTGCCTTGAACATCGCTAACCACTGTTAGTCTAACTGCTGTTAGCGGGTCTAGTGTGAACAGAGTATAAGAAGATGGGTTCTTGTTTTTTTTTGTGATAGTCCCTCCTGCCCAAAGACTGCTACCTTATCGTGGTGTACAGGTTTGAGTGCTTTGCTGATCCCGAGAGCTATAGGACTGCGGAAGCGTATGCTTCTGTTAGGGCCGCCCTAGCCTGACAGGTCGAGGAGGAACAATCAGACGAAATGCAGTCCACGTCCTCTCCTTTTCCTTTCCCTCCCCTTTACGTCTTACTTGTCCCTTTCCTCAAAATCATCCCGCCCTTCTACTTGCCCCTTTCCTTCATACACCCTCCTACGTCATATGGGCATAGGTGTCGAGTACATCGTTAAACTGAAATAATCTAATCTAATCTAATCTAATATAATTTAATAATCCATCTTTATCCATAATTTCTCATCGCCTCGAATAGCATGATTGCAATCGAAGAGACGTAAGGCAACAAGAATCATCTTCGGAATCATTGAGCGACTGGGATTTACACAGATTGGTGGGAAGATGTGTGGGTTTTACTTATTTTTTTATCGAGAGTTAGCTCAGTGGTAATACGCGATGATTTAATTTGAAAGGTCGCCGGTTTTGACGTTCAATGACAATCCTGACTGAAAGTATTTCCGAGGTTTCTTCAATCACAAGGGTCATCCTGGACTGCGATTGAGTCCTAGTAACAGCCAGTGGTGTGTTCGTAATATATTATAAGTGCCTAGGCGGTCGAATTTACTTGTGCACGGGGGGGGGGGGGGGGGATGGCGATTGTTTCAAGTGGCTGCAAAAAGATTTTACAGAAATTAAACCTGAACACATGAAGACGTTGAGGTAACATATTTTTTCTCCATTGTAGATATTGTGAATAGTACATGCGTTTTTTAAATTTAAACAACAGTACTGCGAAAAAGCGCCTAGCCAAATAAAAGTGCCTAGGCGGCGCCTAAGCCCGCCTAGGCTCGAATACACCACTGGTTACAGCCCTTGCACATTCCTTCCCAACTATACAACAATCCTAACAGATAAAGATAGCTCAGCGGCAAGACACGGGGCTCTAATTCGGGAGGTCGCTGGTTCGATTCCAGTCACCAGCAATCCTAACTGAAGGATTTGTAGATGAAAATCTTTCTATTTTACACATTATTAAAGGTCTCTCACACCAAGAAGTAAGATAGTGTCAAGGGAGTCAGGACCGCCCACAATTAGCTTCCAACTTAACAAGTACGAATCACTAACGTTTTTCCCGAGTATCTAGTACAATTTGGTTGTGTTAAATTTTTTGACGGAACCCTGCATGCACGTTTTCTTGTATGCTACCGTCAAAAAACTTAACACAACCAAATTGTACTAGATAATCGGGAAAAACGTTAGTGATTCGCGCTTGATAAGTTGTAAACCAAATGTGGGCGGTCCTGACTCCTGACACTATCTTACTCATCTAACTGTGAGAGACCCAATGATTTTCAACATCTATAGTAGGCTATATCGCCAGGCTAGCAGCAGCAGGCGTAGCACTTTATGCCATCTTGAAATCGGCAAATAACACAGGCGGGGATAGGAGTTTCTAATGCAACTTTCTGCCATTGGCAGCGCTAGCAGTACTAAAAGGTCCAAATTAGCATGTAAATTTGCCAATTTCAAGATGGCTTCAAATCGCTACGCTTGCTACTGAGTGGAAGGTTGGGGGACTGGCGATCTAGCCTACTATAGATGTTGAAAATCATTGGAGAGACCTATACCAATTACCAACATTGAAAAAATGAAGGCCAGTTCCTAACAATATTGTATCGTGCCAGATGTGAGTCAATAGTTCTATCGGTAATTTTCTTGACGTGATAATAATATGTATGCGCGGCAAATGTTCGATCCGTCCATGCATAACGAACAGCTGTGAATTACATTCAGGCCGCGAAGAGGGCCGGGCTGAATGACAAATACCAAAGACAATGACAAGGAATTAGTCACTTATACGATTAAATAGACATGACTTGGTTTTCACTCTGATTCAGTCACCATATTTCCGACGGAAATTTGGATCTAAGATGTTTAGTAGACGAAAACGGTGCTAAAAGTCAGGATGTTAAAAACGTCTAGTGTAAACGTAGCACAATAATACAATAAGTCCAATTTTTTTCAATCCATATCGAGGCTTGTGGATGGTCCAAATTTCAAGTTGATCGGACTTCCCGTTCGACCGCTATCGACGGACATAAAAACAAAAAAAAACAAAAAACAGAATGAAGTGCCAGTCAGTTTAGTTACTGAGTGGGTAGACTCTAAATGTGAATTTATTTTATTTATTTATTTATTTTGGAGAATAAATGCTATAGAGATGACAACGGTATAAAAGGTTCTGCGGTAGCACTCGAGTCTCTTATTCGGGTGGTCAAAGGTTCAATTACCACCACTAACAATACAGACTCAAAGGTTTCCGAAATCATATGAAATGAATTCTACAAATAAAGCCCTCGGACATAAAATAAAAAATAAAATATGTATTTATTTATTTTTTGTATGTCCACTTAACTACAATAACTGATTTTCAGTGGGGAACATTATACCATTTTTCCGAAGAGTTTTTTTTTTTTTAACTTTTTATGCTCACTGTATATATCCATTGTTATATCGACTGTATAATCATTATGCTCTTGTATTATTTTTATGTTAAACTGTTGACAGTTATCAACTCAGGAAATTTTATACAGAATGTATGTAATTTTTTTGATTGCTTATAACTTAATAAATTGTGTTTGATCATAAAAAATGTACCATTTATTATGTACCTTATAGTTATGACGGCTCCAAAGTCCCCGCATACATTTACACCAGTGTCATGTATAAATGGGTTACAATCAATGTACAATGTTGCAAAACCTTTTTCAAACCAGGAATCTTGCCCAGTACCTTCTGCATTGTAAGCAGGAATAAATCCGCAACAACAAAGATTATCCTAATGCAAGAGCGTTGTCTATATGTTAATTTAAAAAATGCTGAAAAATACCTTCTCATAGAGAATTTCTGAATGTCCTCCACTGAAATACTTATTCAATCTTCACACGTTAACCTTTCGCAATTAACATTCCTTAAAACGAATAACTTAGCGAACACACTGTTTGTTGTGATACTATTGTTGCCTGCTCGTTTTACAATTACGACAAGTGCGTAAGACCCTTAGAGAGCATTTTCATGTTGATGTCCGGTTTTACGTAAACGTGCGTAGGTGCGTAATTACTTCATTGTTTATTTTATGTAGAGTTTTATAATGTAATTGTCATGTATACGCGTGATTTGTGTGTGTACGTTCTCGCGCATGTTAAGTTTCGTAAGCGCCCATTCCAAGGTATGAGAATACAAGAGGCTGGTATGTGTGGTGCGTATACATAAAGTGCGACCAGTGGCGTACCCGGTGTGAGGGAGAGGGGTGGGGGGAAACCTTACCGTAACCTTATCTCGTTAACCAAAGGTAAATATATGTTTTCAAGCGTGATGTATTTATTTATAAATGTTTAGTTATTCGAAAATGTTATAGTTTAAATTATGAATGCAAACATACACATTGTCCTCATATATTTTCAATTGCTACCAACATTTTCGATTCGTGATTATTTATACATGAAAAAACAAAATCCATAGTAACAGCCATTGAAAACCAACACACATTCATGCAAAGAATAAAAAGTAGGGATGACATCGGGTATCCGGGTATCCGGGTTACCCGAATCCAAAAATTACCCGAATCCGTTCTAAGGATTCGAATCATGTTCTGGTACATTTTTAGTTGAATTGTTGTATGCTTCAACAATGCGCCAACAATGGTGATAACAAAATGACTTGTTTCCATTCCTAAAATACTTTCCCGCTCCGTTATGTACCCATTATCGGCTTGATTAAAAATAGACTAAGCCTATTTTATGTGGTGTAATTGCTGCGGGCGAGTTCTGGTATGCCTGTGCTCCCACTGGCTCTCGGCCTACCACCACCCCTTACCGACCATCATCACTGGCTGACAGAACGCACGCTGGCAGCCACGGGCGGTCAATGGCCTTCAAATAACATGTTGAGCGACGTGATTTACACTTCTAGGATTCGGGTTTCCCGAATCCTTGAGGGGCTGGAATCGAATCCAGATTTTACTACCCGATGTCATCCCTAATAAAAAGGGATACAAAATAAGGGATATATAAAATTGCGTGCATAAAACAATTAGCTGGCAGCCACGGACGTGCAATAGCGGTAGGGATCAGTGGCGTATCCAGGAATTGGGAAAGGGGGGGGGGGGATTCAACCCATATTATAAAGAGTGGAACCGAAACATAATTGGGGTTCCGGGGGGCTTGCCCCCCGAAAAAATTCTCGTCAAGGTAATTTTAGTGCAAATCTGTGCGTTTTACAGCGGCCAACTGTAACAAGATTACTCAGTTTCTGGCAACACATTTTTTCCTTAAAAAAAGATAAAAATATAATTATAGATCGATGCGTGTATTTTTAACAAAAACAAATGTCTAAAATACTGTCTATTGAAATGTAAACGGTCATTCTCCATGTTTCCTTTGTTGGGGGGTTTTGTCCCCCCCCCCCCTCCCCCCCGTGTATACGCCACTGGTAGGGATCAACTATGAATACGGGCCTTAGTATGTGTAAGTGAGTCTAACATTGAATATGTGTATTTGTATGCATCTCGGCAAACACGAGACTCTAACCGTCTGAATCTCGGCGTACACGAGACTCTAAACGTGTGTATTTGTCTGCTAATTGTTCTCTCCTTGTATTACGCAATCTGGCGGCAAAACACTCAACAATCAACCAATGCATCGTTTAGTGTAGTACCGCACATCACACAATCACTGCAACAAACAACGGATGCGGTTACGGTAATGTGTGACGCCATTCGTAGGATAATCTGATGACCCCGTAACGAGGATTAAACGTCTGACGTAAGAGGACTACATTTTAGCACGATTCACTCTTGCGGGATGGCCTTGCGGCTTGTGTACCGAGCTTGGGTACTTATGCAAAGTGCCGCGCACTTGAATGTATTGGCACGGGTGGTCACGGTTTTGAAATAGACTTAATTCTTGGTAATATTGAATAGTCTTACCACAATTGACGGCATCGTAATTGTAATCGGGATCGCAATTTGTAGAAATATGATATACCATTACAATCCGTTACTACGTTGCGATTTTGTTGTGAACAGCGCCATAGGAACCAAGTAAGTTAACTCTTTTACGATTTTCGGATAACGATTACAATCACGATGCCGTCAGTTGTGGTTGAGCCTTAAAGGTCGTGTACTACAATTTTCAATTATGCTTGCACTGAAACAACCTTACTGATGAGTGGTATCGTATCCAATCAGAGAGCGGTATTAGAAATTGGGCTACGCCGATTGGTTACGAATCACTCATTTACGACGAAAGCATCTATAACGTTGTTTCGGATTAAGTATGATAAATAAATACACTAATTTGAGTTGATAGGTTTTTTTAAAACAAATTTGCTGCTGGAGATACTCCATGTATCAAAACGTTACATATTATTTATTCTTCTTAATTTTAGTACTGATAGTTTACGGATAATTTTACCTTGTATTTCTTTGCTAACTTTATATTATTTTGTAAAATAAGTTTTTAATTCAAGGATTATTTTTGAAAACCGCAGAGCAAAATCATGATTATTATTAGTAGGCTTCACTTTCCTCACAGCTATAAGAAAGTGTCTTTTTTGGTAATATTTTTATTCGACAACGAGTGAACGCTCTCCAATAGATGTACTCTAAATGTGATTTACTTTTTAGCTTTATTTCAAACAAAACATATAAATAAATACATTTGGGTTGATTGTGTATGGCCACTCAGTTACAAGAACTTATTTCCAGGGGAGGACATTGTAGCATATTTTAATATGTGCCTCGTTGCTATGACGGTTCCATACTCACCGTTTACCATACAGATGGATTAAACACAATGCTAGAAGGTAAAAACCTCTATAGCTCAAACCACAGGAATCGAACCCTGGTCCTTCTCCATTGGAAACAGAAATAAACCCACCTGACCAATACGTCACACAAATGAAAATTCAAAAACACACAGAATTTTCGTACCTTTCTACCAAATTTATTCTAAAAAAAAATAAAATATTTTACTCTGCACTTTGTGCAAGTAGCTAAGATCTTCCAAGGTGAATATATCCGTATGACATAACAATAATAACAACGTTGTCTGTCTAAGATATATTCTTATCTGCATTCAAATACTCATTGGCTTTGTGATTGGTCAACTGTGTAGTGTATACTTTGTGGTTGGACGATTTCCACAAACATATTAAGAGACGCAATAGTAATAATGTCTATCGAATGATTGACAGATCCTCATTTTGTGTTAATGGAAATTCCAAGGTAGAGGAATTTAGAAAAACATATATCATAGATAATATCATCTTTGTACAAACCAATCGCAGAGTTATATCTTATTATTAAGTCATGTAAGATTACACTGGGAAATACTACATAAAAAGTTAAACGAAACTGGGAATGATAAAGACAATAGATAATTATTTTTAAAATGTGATGTTTGAAAGTTTGTTTTATAAGACTGTTTATTGGCTGGTGATAATTTGTATTTACTGCATTTTGAATTTGTTTGGGAGATATAGACTAGTGTATTGGCATTTACAGGAAAAGTTTTTAAAATGGATTGGTTACATCTAAGAAAATTAAGTACTATAGGTACTCATTTTATATTGTTACTTTATTTTCTTCTGAAATTTGCGTACTTATCTCAAAGATATTCAATGTGCATTTAACCACGCAAATGAAGTTTGTATTCATTTTCACTATTCTCTAGACATTATACATTCTGAATTGAAAAAAGACAAGTAAATAATATTTAAAACAGTATATTTTTAAAACCGGTAGATAACAATCTTCATTTTCAAAATTATCACAAAATGATTTGTTTTTTCTTATGAGACCAATTTAGCGATAGAAGGTAAGTTGATGTGAACTTGGACTGGAGTATTGGAGATTAATTGATGTTTAACTTAACGAACTCCACCATTAGATCATTTGATGTCGGGGAACATTGAAGACAAGGGACGATTAGGATAAAAAAGAAGTTTTGAGATGGAAAATAGGAGGATCGCCTCTTACGACTAGAAGAGTCACCATCACCATGGGTCAAATTCGGTTTTTTTCATGGATCTTTGAGAAGTCATCAAGGATGGGATACGATTATTTTCTGAGTCTTGTTCATTGTCTAGCAAGATAGAATGATGTGATAGTTCTTATATTGTAATACCTACCTTAATTAACGTTAACATCTACCTTCACCCACTCCTCTTATGAAGTGTTATGATCAAGATAACAATCTGACTAGAATATAAATCTCAAGACGGAACTTCTCGTTCATCGGAACCGGAAGCTTTAACCATCTTTTATCTTCCGTCTGGCGGACTTCCCACAGATCTAGGTCACATTATCGGACGCTACCAGTAAACAACATTACACAACACGTATTTGTATTTGTTGTTTCGTTGCATCATTATTTCGTCGTACGAGTGACGAAAAA
The DNA here is from genome assembly GCA_945910005.1 of Isoperla grammatica. NCBI lineage: Eukaryota > Metazoa > Arthropoda > Insecta > Plecoptera > Perlodidae > Isoperla > Isoperla grammatica. The sequence continues at coordinate 24,223,164 of OX246748.1, forward strand.
ACGTGGGAATCATTAAAAAGAAAATAAATTATCGAAGATGTCAGATTTTTACCGACTTTTGCAATTTACATTGTAATGCTCTTGTTGTGGCTAGTTTTTTAATGTTTTTTTTTTATTACTGTCAACGTGTGTTTGGGTTGAGGTTGAGGGTAATCAGCGATATGATGGTTTGGCGGCAGCACGCGAGACTCTAATTCGTGGGGTCGCGGTTTTGAGTCCCACTTTAGGAAACCCGAATGTAGAAATATGTAAAAAGTACTGGTTTATTTAATTCCCGCCATCCCATTATCATATCAGCCTAAACAGGCCGATATTATCCATTAAGCATTTTTCAGTCTGTAACGGATAAGGGGGATAATAAAAATGTATTTACATCCATTGCTCACACAGTCGCTCTTATCATAGACAATTCCTTATGAAAGATTTTAATTTGCAAAGGTGATCTAGATCCAGAATCGATCAAGAAAATCAGCTATCCGTGTATTTTGCCTAAGTGCGGTCAGTGATAAATGCTCAATGAACTTCTAGAGTCAACATCACCAGTGGATTGTAGCTTGTGTTGGTATAATATTTTGTACTGCATTTAAAACATCTTGCACGCTCGAGAAATGATGATAAAAACACGTGTAACAGAAGTATCAGCCTAGATAATTATTGGTGTAGTTTTTTTTTTTGGGGGGGGAGGTCGGTGGGGCGGGGGGGGGGGGTGACATCCCTTAAAAATCACTCAGCATTAGGTGGATCATCTAGTTCTTACAAACCCAAATTGAGGCTGGTTTCCTTTTCTTAGGCATAGTGTAGAATTATTGAGCTATGATTAAAAAATCGGTAAATGCTCTGATGTTTTAATGTTGGTGGTGACGTATCTCCTGTTAAAATATATTTGATTGAGTCTTTAGTGATTACAAACGACGTATTTTGTAATTAAAAAGAAATGAAAAAGAAATGTAATAAGAGTTTTAATGGTTTTACTATAAACACATCGATTTGACGTGGAAGGCACTTTAATAATATATTTATTACAATAACAAATAAAAACATACGGAATTTGATCACGATGATAAATAGTGATTTTGTAGCAAAACTGGACAATTCGGGTGACAAACTTGGTATTGTGGTATTTGTATTATTTGGAAAGAAATAACTAAGAGATTTTAGTATATGATCAATCCCAGCATTAGCTTTGTGACTGAGGAAACCCAAACCCTCGGAATAAACCTTCAGTCAGTATTGCCGGTAGCGGGTATCGAACCAGCTACCTCCGGAATTAGAGCATCGTGTACTATCACTGAGCCATCTCTATCGATACCTTTGACGTTTATGAATGAACGAATAATAAATACTATCCCTCTAGCATGAATGAACTCGTATGCTCATGAGATGTTTTTGTTTGCATAAGTAACTAGGCCACTGTTACGGTAGAGCAGCTTAAAAAGTGAATCTTCTGCCTAATTTGATTATATCACAGACGAGTCGACCATATGTTAATAACATACACAAACGTTGAGATTAAGATCATTTATGCCACTTTACATAAATACACAGAGCTATTTAAGTCGACCATAAAAACGCGGGTTCGAATCCCGCTATGGGAACGGATATATTTAAACATGATTTGTCACACACCGGTTGTACCGAAAACGTACCGGAAATCGGTAAGTAAATATTTCAAACAACAAACTTAAACAAGTAATGTATTTCAATTTTGCAACAATAAACGATAAATATTATAATTGGTTTCACAATTAATATATATCGTTTTTTTATATTAACATTTTATTTGAAAATAAAGTGAAGGCACCGGACACAAAAAGCTATCTGGAAAAACTTTGCAGTCGCGGCTTCCTTTCCTGTCACCGATAGTTGCAACTAAAAATATTGCTCGTTCTAGGCACAATAAATAATTACTTGTATCAACAAATTTTCGTTTTTAATATCGAATAGTTCACTTAAATTTCAATGGTATGTTCAATAATTCATTAAAAATACTCAATACACATTCATAATTATTCGGTTTATGACAGCAGTGATTTAAACACATAATAACATAAAAGAACACATTTATAAATATATCCACAAATAGCCGATTAGTTTTATTGCAATCTACAACAATAACTTATTTTTTTCTTGAACCCTGATTTAATAAAAAAAACATCTCGCCATTGTATACTGAAAAATAGTTTAACGAACAATAAAATACAGAAATGAAAAAATCAATTGTTTACAACAAAAAAAAAATCAGGAAGTGTATATTATCCAATGTAGTTGTTTCTATATTAATTATATTTATAGTATAGTTGACTCACCACAATTGACAGGAACAACAACACTTTAAAATCCATCGCGTGCCGTTCTCGCGCCCTCTTCTCTCTCTGTCTTACACACGTGTAGTTGTATCTCTCTATCTCTGTCTAACACATTACTCCGGTACACACGCGAGTTAGGTAATTCACTTCCTTCAGGCTTCGCGGCTTCTTAACAACTGTTCTGATTTCTTACCTTGTGCCGGTCTGTCTGTCGAGCCGCCGCCTCCGCTTACTCTCTCACTCTCTCACTCTCTCTCTCTCTTTGTCGCTCTCTCGCAGTTGCGCATTCACTCTCGTTTTTTAGCGACGCACTGTCAGTTTGTCTCGTATCAACACCAGTGGCAAAATTAGCTGATTGACAGATCACGACATTTAACTTGTATGGCCGACTGGCTGTATATATTATTAAGGTGTCACCAGGGAAAATTTAATTTTTTATCTCACATTCAGTTTTTTTTTTTTTTTTAGTAATGTATAGATCAGCTGGATCAGTTTGTCTCCTCATGTCAACACCAGTATCAAATTTGATTTTCTTAAATACTCGTACAAAATTAATAATATATTATTGTATTCATTCTTGTTTTTAGTAACGCGCAGATCGGCTGGTCTAGTTTCTCTTGTATCGACACTGGTGACAAAACGATCTAATAGATAGGTAGATCAAATAGACAGACTCATGACAGTTAACTTGTTTGATTTTATAAATTTGTTAGGTGCCACTGCCACCTAGAGCAAAATTAATTTTACAAATAAACTGATAGAGAGTGGAAATACAAATTATGTTTATTACTATAAAAATACATTTTTTGTCTTTTGGTGGCGTATAAATTTAATCTTGATCTTAAATTGATTGATTTGTGGTCAAAGTACGTTGTAGCTATTTCTGGTAGAAGCAGCTTTACGGTGGGAATAGATACACAAAAATGCTTTCCGCTTACATTCATATTATTTTCCGACAGTCCAATAGTATATTCAATAACACACTTCAATTACATTGCGTTATTATAGTTTACTAGAGGCATTATACTATGTTCTCTCTCTATTATTTGTCTAATTTACAAGTGATTAATAATGGTTGAATGGAAGCGAAGCATCACAGGTCTCCATCTCGCCTTCAATAAAGACAATAATCAATCTACCAATCAATCAATCAATCTCTCTCACACAGTCTTTCAACTACGCCCCCACTTAACATTGTTAACACCACACAATTTAGGATGTATCATCTTAACACCAAACTATATCATTAGTCCATGCCAAAATTGGAAGCTAGTATCGCTTTAAAAATATATACGTGTATTTAGATAAAATGTTTGGTTTCAACAAAATTACTACAGTAGTAAGGATTTAACGATAGAAAACTAGAGCCAATAATTTGATTTTGCCGGAGGTATTATTATTTTGAACTTGTACGTAAATTGATAAATTGTAAACAAATTACAGATATTGTTTTCCTTACGTGATCGGTTACTTTTGATCTTAATGGTCGAAATGGTAAACCAATAATTTAAATTGTTGAGAGGTGTGAAACAACTGGAGATCATTTTTTTATTCATGTCATTATTTTCTAAGCATCAATCGATCACCGTGCAAAGATGTGGCATATATCAACTTCGTAAATTATTTGTTACGAAACCCTTCACTCAAAATTACAATAATGAACATCTACTTATGTTGAACTACAGCATTACTTTAGTGTGGAGTTTTATAGATGTAAGGATTTGTAAGAGGTTTTTTTATGACAGAATTTGCAGTGTTATTTTCATACCACATGATCATGACTAGATACAAAACCTTATACATGGTGGGTGTTCAGATCGCAAATAGGGCGTAACCATGGAATCACACATTATTATGTAAATGATTTAATTAAAAACAAGTAAAATGTATAGGTGTTTAATTATGTGAACAATGACCTTGAAGATTCCATAGCAAAGATTAATGACATAAATGTGTTAATGTAAGTGTCATCCCAAACAAAATCAAATCTATAACAATTACGCATTTGTATAATATATTTCATGAAAATGACGATAAAAGATGACTTGAAATGTCATCTTTGTGATCAAAGCATAGATTTATACAGTGAATGCATTTTTTTATCGAAGAAGTGATTTAAATAAAATGCGTTCAAATAAAAAATGTGTAATTTGTGTGATTCTCTCACTTGTATGTGATTAAAAGTAACACGTATTGTAGTTTGTGGTCAGATTCGTGGTCTGATTTTTAATTCAAACTAATCTTTCTGCTATTCTGCAGTTCCAGGCAGATTGTTCCGTGGGTCAATCTTTGGAGTATTAAAACAAAACTGTTATTGTGTCTCAAGTATTTTCTCTGAATATGGAAGGTGTTATACAAATTCAAAACGCATAAACGGTAAATACATAATTTAAGAATGAATTACTAAATTAAATAAATCGGCACGAAGCGACGGATTTTCAAACAGATAAGACACAGCAATCATTCCAAACATCCAAATTTAAACTAAAAACTATTTCGTAACTGAACTCATTTAAAAAAATAAACCAGGCCAAATTGCGTTTCAAAACATTTCAAAACTATCGAAAACGTAAACATTTGCGTAGGTAACTGCTATAATTATTATATTAGAAACATTGCTAATACTAACATTTTATTAATGTGGCTCTCTGAACGTTGTTGTTGATAATGGGTGTGTGCGAATGGTCATAGTGACGACGTGTCTGGACCGTGGGTGTGTTTTAATGCGTCAACAGCACTGTGGGAGTAACCGTATAAGGCGAGGATCACCGTCTAGAGCTCGGCTGATGAATCAGGATTACTTCTTGTTTTTGTTAAGATCTACAGAAAACTGAGACGTATGTTACACATGCTCTGAAGAGTGGTTCTATTGTTCTATATTTTATGAGAGACATTATAAAGGAATGGGCGTTTAGAACATGTTAAAAGGGTTATATATAGATAAGTTAGCGGTCCGGGGGGACTTATACCGAAACCGAATTGTATGCAACAAGGGTTTAGGATTAAATGCAATACTCGCATGAGACTTATTCGATACTCAGTACCGTCAATGATGACTGAAGTATTTACTAAGTTTTCCTCAGTCACAAGGCGAATTCTGGGATTGACTTTTTCTAACTGGCCTCGGGAATTCTTCCCAACTACTTCAACCTTCTTTATTTCCCTGGACAGCTATCCTAGTGATAAAACTATATTTCTAATTGTATCAAATAGCAAATTTGCAATTATAAGGCCATGTAAAACACAATAAGTGTAGTAATCATTTCAGACGAAATAAAATTAACTAATATCAATGTCAACAAAATCCACAAATAAATAAACTCCCGAACACAAAAACAAATATTAAACTGTTCATTAAATACAGATACACAATTAATTTCGCTTATAAAAAAGAAAAAACCTTTTTAAAACAAATTTTAAATCATAGTAAATAACAAGGAAAGGAAAATGTGTAAAGAAAAATAGATAAAATGCATAACACAAGAACAAACTAGAAGACGATGAAGGTCTCTTCACCAAACAACAAAAATATTTTCAAGACGTAACATTTGTGATTGTTAACTAGTACGTGCCAAGAATTATTTCCATTCACATCACTTGAACTAAACGAAATTAGCTCCAGGATAAAGTTTATAAAAATTGGCAAGTATCCATTGCCAACTCTGTTACCAACCGACAACGCCAACACTTACCAGATAATAGCAATTAGTAACAAAAAAATATGTAAATATTTTACACCAACCTGACAAGCTACGGTTTCGCCTTTAAGCCTGGAAACAAAGAACTGAAACAAAGAACCATAACAACGCCCTAATTATTCTGTAATGTTATGTCTAGATTATAATATGAATTACGGTGGCTTTGTTCGAGTAGAAATCAGGTAGCTATTGTTTGAACATACTTAAGTTCCTCGTTTATGATTTTGAAGGTTAGAAATATATTTTGCAATGCAATGTCACATAACTTGGGCTAGAATTTATGCAGGTATTTTAACCATTGAGGCATCTCATTTTATTGACAAAGGAATTGAGAATGGCGTAGGATGCAGAGTAGGACACTCGCTTAAAAAGAAGTCCTGCCCACATGATCGAGAATGCTAAACATGTTGAATTGGATCGACTATTTAGCGAGTTACGAGAACGATTGTGTTCTAAATATTTAAGATTAGACCGAGCATAAAAGCAGCGCACGATATTATAATTCGGGAGGTCACATGTTCGATTTGTTTCATCAGCAATCAGGACAAAAATTATCTCCACTGTTTTCCTCAGACATAAGAATGATTTGATTAAAAATAACATACATCTGGATTTCCTTTTACACAGATTTTGAGTACGGTAACATAAATTAGAAAGTAGATATTATAAATGTAAAATGTTTGAGCAAATAATTCGTATAATGTTCAATACCTTGAATGCGATAATGAAATACAAAATCTTGAATACGAATAGGGGTGACAAATTATTGGGACACGACACTAATATAAATTCATATAAGGTTTATACTTCAATACCCATTAGCAACGATTCGGTTTAAATAATATTATCTAACGCACAAAATACTGAAAATGACGGTTTACTTTTATGGTATTGATAGATGAAATATGAAGGATGAAAGAAGAATTGACAGACTTTCGTGAAGGAAGGGACTTAAGGCAAGCTTTGTGGATCGACTCAATATGTTCTCTAACCAATTGAAATACCAAGGTCTCAGTAAAAACTGTTGTTTAATTAACGTGTGAGTTTGTTATAATTTGCTACGTACACGATATTATTAAATAATAATGATTAACTAATTTAAAACAATAATTTACGAGCTAACAAACGAGTTCGCAGCTTATTACAAATTTATGTAAACATTGAGTGATCTAATCTTGACCTAGATACAAAACGATTTATCTTAACAGCATCATCTAAACTAATAGCTCGGAAGTTGGCATTCCTTACGTAGTACTTTTCCTTTCCATAACACACAAAAATACACTGTGCACTTGAACTAGATAGAGACACGATATCTTAACTGTAAGGTCAAACCTGTACACTACACTAATTATACTTGTCATAGAAACCATTCATTGAACACGGTGTACAATGAATGTTTCACGCTTAGTTGCATTTTAAGTGGATTTATTGTTATGTTCTTTGTTGGATGATGATTGATCAAAATGCTAACTATGATTATCATATTTTAATTTGGGTTAACTGCTTTAACATTGAAACTGAGTCCACGTTTGGAGAACTTTTATATCGACTCTGTACAGAATTTGTGTGGAGATTTGAATGCTGGAGTAGAACGAAGAATAGATGTTATATTGTTATTATTGTTGATATGATCTTCTTTTTAGACCGTCCTCGGTAGCTCATGAGGTTGGGGGCGCCAGTACTAAGCGTATGACACATAGGGACCTGGGTTCGAATCCCACATAAAGCGTTTTTTTGTCTTTTCCTTCATCTTCATCTACAAACAAAATCGTTATTAATCTCGTATTTGAAAAGTAAGTTTAAACACATATAATACAAGACAAAAATTGACAAAAAATAAATTGTATAGCCGACTACCTTGAATGTTTCATTGTTGCAGAAAAACGAATAATTTGACTTCGTAGAAATATGCGTAATCGAGTTTTAGAGAAAATTATTTTGAACCATTGTTTCTCTAAAAAATGGGAATCACATAGATCTCAGATTAAGGATTGGTTTTACAAGGATTACAACCAAGGATTACAATTACAAAGTAAACACTATTGTAACCACAAATTGTAACGAAATATGTTTGGTCAAGCAGAAGAAAAGGCCTCATGGCCTTAAGCTTCGCCAAACTAAAAATAAAGACTCATTATTATTATTATTATTATTATTATTATTATTATTATTATTATTATTATTATTATTATTATTATTATTATTATTATTATTATTATTATTATTATTATTATTATTATTATTATTATTATTATTATTTTTATTATTACAACCGTTACCAAGAGTCGGTGATTGTTCCTGGTATTGCGTCACCTACGCACTCTGTCAACTCATCATGGAACCCCGCTGTGTTGTTTACAAGGAATCTGCTATTGTCATATTGACATTGCTGTGTCACGGTTGGGCGTGGAGTGATACAGTCCAGGAATATGAAGTAGTACAGGCGAGAAGAATAATTTGGGATCGTCCAACGTTGGGATCGTCATTTTAGAGACACCTCATCATTTGACTTCCTCAGATTGAAGGTCAAACATTGATGTTTATAAAATTTAGAGATGACGAGAAAATACCAAGTACATTTCTTCTATAAGGAAATACATTTTAGTTCGTATGTAGTCTATTACTATTTCCTACATTAACAAGAAGTAAAAACTACAGTTTTTTTTGTATAACAAAACGGCAAATTTTGGCGTTGTATGAAAAAGAACATTTTATTTTATTTTGTGCATCCTACATAACAGTTTTCAAACAGTATTTGAAATATGAAATTGGTCTCATTTCGAATTTTGAAATTTAAATAAATAAATTAAATGCGTTTTTTTTTATCTGTTATGCTATCAAAATTACACTTTTGAGGGTTAAAAAACGTCTTGAGGAAAGACTTAAATATTTGTACTTCCTAAACGGTGTTACCTTTATTATTGCATAAGATCTACCACCAACTGGTGTTGTCAACAGGGAACAAGATAAATTAGCTTTAAACAATCTTTGAACCCTTGCAACCAGCTCTCACCAACGGAATGGCACTTTGACCAATAGGCTACTTGCATAAGTTCCATATATGGTTTTAAACTATGTAGGTTCATAGTTTTTTGTGTACAGAATCCGAAAAAAATACGTTTTACAAAAAAAAAAATTACCTAGTGAGTAAAAACAGAGTTAAAAAGCAGTAAATATTTGAATTTCCTCACTATTGAGAAACGCGCACGGATTGGCTGACGCGTTTTTGACGTCATCGGCCTGCACGCTAGCCCGCGCCTTCAAAGCTACAGCGGTGAGGTGAGCGTGACAATGACGGAACAAGGATTTAAAAAGGGTCAATCGGATAATTTATGTCGAATAGATAGTTTCATGGTAGCCGAATATCTAGGCAACAGTGACAACCATGTTAGAGCTGAAATGAAGAATGTAAAAGCAGAGAGGTAAGTAACATAATATTATGAACTTTGTTACCTATATTTTCATAGCCTAGGCCTAAAAGATGGTAGGCCTAATCAGTTATATCTTCGGCGTTACTTTAACTAGTCTTGTATTATTATTAGTGTGTGATAAAGTCTTGCCCGTTCTTTATTACTATTTTCTGTCACTAATAATCAACCTCCACCCGTCAGGTGACCTTGGTAGGCGCCGTAGAACATCACAAAATGTGGGCCTTGTACTAGGCCTAGGCCTAGGCCTATCCCTTGTCCGAAATTGTGTTTGACAATTTGTTATTGTTTAAAGTGAACCCAATGCCTATGCCACGTATACGTATATAAGCCTAGGCCTTCATACGGCTTCTACTAGTAAACTAAATGTCCAATTCCCGTACCTGTCACACTAGACCCTACCTTAATATTTAAATAGAATAAGGATAACCCTAAACAACTAGGTCTAGTCTTCTAGTTAAAGGTATATGTAAATTGATTTAGGAATTAGGATATAGCACTATCCATAAATGTGGTGACACAATCACGTACCTATTCCCCCCACCCCCAATTATAAACAGCCCTATAGCCATAAATGTAAATTCAATTTTAAGACCTACCTACAGAGTTTCTCTCACTGCCATTCAAACTTATTTTTTCCATTTCTGCAGATCAGGTAGAGAAAGTTATGGAGATGCAGCAGTGGGATATGTGCAGGTTCGAAGAGTGCAGTCGCTCTGTACAGTGAAAGGGAGAGTGTGTCCCGAACACCGAGTTCGAGCCAAAGGATATTCTGTGACACTGACACTCGACGAAGAAAACGAAAAAGTTATCAGCGTAGAATGTCACGATTGTGCGGCATCTGTAGGTATGTGTGGCTACTGGCTAGATCTAGTACCTACTGGTCTGTTACCAATATGGAATATTACGGTTCACTGACACAAATATTGTGTGTTTTATTGCAGGAGGATGTAAACATTCTATTGCATTCTTGATGTGGTTGCATCGAAGGAGTGAAGAACCTGCATGCACCTCAGTCCAGTGCTACTGGAAAAAATGTAAACTTGCAACAGTAGGTACTGGATTGAAGTTTATTGAAGTTAAGGAATTTAATAAAGAACCTCTAACACAGGAGGAAAATGATGTTGAAAATGACTTTTTAAGAGAAGTTATTGAGGAGGGTACCAAAAGGTCTGTGAACAGTCAATTAATCAAACATTTTAGTGGCAACCCACAAAATCCTGCACAAGGACTCTCAATGCATTCATTAATTTCACACTACAAACAAAGTGAAAATTTAACATATCAAAATTTCTTAAATACATCTCGTGTTTTAATGTCTGAATCTTTATGTCATGAAGCGGCTTCATTGACACAAGGTCAGGCAGACAATAAGTTGTGGCATGAGTTGCGTTATGGAAGAATAACGGCATCGAAAATTTACGAAGCTGCCAGGTGCAAAACACTAAAAGGTTCCTTGGTGGAGGCCATACTTGGTGCTAAAAAGATAAAGGACACAGAGGCAATGCAACGTGGGAGAACTCTAGAGAAAGAGGTAATTGAAGTTGTTGCAAACAAAATAAAAAAAAAGTTAAGAAGAGAAGGCCTTCTTTTAAATCCTAAGTGGCCAATGCTAGGAGCTTCTCCGGATGCTGTAGGAGATGATGTGGTAGTTGAAGTAAAGTGCCCTACTTCTGAGAAATCAGTACAACGATATGTCAATAATGGTAAAATTAATCCAAAGTTTTTAGCACAGATTAACCTCCAAATGCTCATGGCTGGAAAACAAAAGGGATATTTTTGTATCGCAGATCACACTTTTGAATCAACAAGACAAGTAACAACATACATGGTAAATTATGATCAAGAATTTATTGAACAAATTATTGAAGATGGTATACACTTCTGGAAAAAAGCTGTATTTCCAATACTTCTTAAGGGTACACAGTAGTATACTGTATATATACATATGTGTACATACGAGTGGAAATGTAGAAGGCGTATTGAAATAAACTAGGAAAACGGTCTGTTTGACGCGTTGATAAGCGAGCGCGTCCATCTACGAACTTTGTGGCGAAAAGTTCTCAAAACTAATAAAAACCACAACAACAATTCAAGAATCGCATTGCAAAATTGTTTCTAATTTCCATAGCTATTATACTTTCCGACATTGTTGAAAGCAGTGCAATGTGCTTTGCTAAGAATTTTCATTGTCATGTTTTCAACATGGTCCGCCACCGTTACCAACACTTATTGACAGCAATAGAAATGTAATTTCTGCCTCTAATACGTATCCGATTGGATTTAAATTAGTATATTCGTGACCAGACCAAAATTTACTATAAGATAGCCCTATAAGATAGCCACCTCAAATTTTGCTGTTACTGTGTTTCAGAAAAATATTTTTGAGTAACTTTTGTGTAACTTTGCCAATATTTATTAAATCGCAATAAAATGAACATATTCGTGACCGGAAAAAGCTTTAGAAAAATATGGCTATCTCACATTTTGCCGCCATTTTGTTCAGAAAAATATTTTGCAGTAACTATGGTGTAACTTTGTAACTTTTCGAACGATTTTGCCACAAAACTAAACACCTTCAATCCACATCGAGGCTTGAGGATGGTCCAAATTTCAAGTTGACCGGACTTTCCGTTCAAACGCTATTGACAGACATAAAAAAAACAACGAAGTGCCATAAAGGTCTAATGGAGACGCTCGCTTAATTATGTAGTACCAGTTCCGGTACTCAATACTAAACCACTCCAACCGATTGATATCAACATAACCTATAGGTTAGCACAACTGACGTAACAGCTGAACTACAACAATGGAATAAATGAATTGAACTGGTAGACAAACAACCAGCTGTCAAAGTAATATCTTTGCAAATAATGAGGAGAAACAATTAGTTGTAACGATAGTAACTGCTCGCCAGTTTAAATTTATTTTCATTAATGGACAGCAACTATCTGACGTAAACGTTTGTAAACGTTCTGAAGGTTTGTTTTCCCAACTTCAGAACTTCATATTTTTTTTAACAGCTTGTTTGTCCATCGGTTCAATTCATTTGTTTCATTGTTGTGTTTTGGTGTTGTGCGTACCCTATACACATATTACATTTATACATAGCACACAATGTAAAAATGTAGCATACACATTTTTAAATTAAATCCATATTATGATTGTCAGTTACTTCTTCATTTTATAATTTACTTTGTTACGAGTTTGTACATACAATGTGGGCCTAAGTTTGTCTTTTGGCATGTAATAAAAGAAAAAGACATTAAATAAACATGAAGACTCTGTGTCATGTAACATACTTAATGTTGTAGCCCAAGTTCAAATTAACAAGAAAGTGATTCCTGACGAGCAGTTATATCTACCTATTTAATCAATGGTCCTTGCAAATTAACAATCCCAGCAGCAACTATCACTGCATGATCAGCAAGATAAACAGATTCAGTATCAATGCATGCATGAGGTGCTAAGAATGCAAACTCTCTAAATCTTCTAATTACTCTTTCAATGTGTATACGTAGGCTAGCAATAACTTTCGTTTGAATGACATCCTCACGAGTACATTTTGTATCTGCCGACACACTTGGAGGTCGAATAAGGGTACAACCTTTTCTAAGTAAATGTGCATCCAAATGTTTAAAGCCCCTGTCAGCCATTACAGCCATTCCAGGAGTCAGTTTATCAAGAAATCCACAATGCTCTGTTATTGTAATATCACTTGTTCGACCGCCGTAACCACTTGAGATAAAATTAACTAACCCATCAGGAGTTGACGACACAAAATACTTAACAGTATTAGCCTTTTTGTATTCAGACCAAGTAAGTGCTTGTGTTACTGGATTTGATGGTTTTTGGATTTCTATTTCAAAACAGTCTATGATTGACTGAACATTACTGAACCTTGCTCTAAAGGATATTGGCAACAACTGTTGAATACTTTCTTTAGTTGGCCAAACCACAAGTTGTTTCATATATTTGGAAATTTCTGGTAATGTGGTTTTAAAAATTCGGCTTGCCTGAGAGAGAGAAATACCAAAGTCATGCCCCAATGTAACAAGTGAAGCATTAAGCCGAAGCTTTTTTAATGTCAGCAAGACGTTTTCCCTAGCTTTTCTAGAATGTAGCCTTTTTGACAGCAAATCAACTAAAAACCAACAATCATCAGGTAAACCCAAGTATTGCCTAGGATGTTTTTCAATCAATAACAATGTTCTCTTTAAACTTAGCATTTGCAGTTCATCGTTGGCAAACTTTTCAAAATCCGAGTCCATGTAACTTGTGTCAGTGCATGTGGCTGACGTATATGTTGCATTGACACTACTTTCACACGAATCAGTATCACTTGGCAGCTCAAGTACCTTCTTAACTAGAACTTGTTTCTGGAACTTGATTGGAGAAGTCTGGACATTGATTCCCGGTTTAATAGGCAAACATGCTGTGCTGGCAGTAGAGGTGTCTCTTTCTAGATAAGATACATCAATGCTAGTACCTTTACTACGGTAGGTTGGCCTTGCTTGGACACCCTTGTCTACAAATGTTGCTGAAAATAAATAAAATAACATTAGGCCCTAGTTGTTTAATTAATAATTAGAAGGCGGTAGGCCTAACCAAGCAAAATACAAACTTTTTTTTTTATCATATGCCCACATTTGGCTTAATCAGGCCATTAATTAATGTTATATTAATGTTTGCTTAGCAATTGATTTTGTTATCATGAAACCATTATTATGCATCTAGAAATGTATGCATGTAGGCCTAGGATGTATGATTTATTTATTTAAAATCCAATTAATTTTTTATTTTCATTTTTATAATGATTAGGGCCTACTTGAGATATTTGTAGGTTTAATTTGTTTTTATTAAGACTTAGGTTGGAATTCATAGTCGGCCCCTACACCTAGGGGCACCCATTGTTGCTATGGATTTGTTTTGCTTATGGGAAATAACATGGAAACAACTGTTACCTTGGTAACAATGGGCGCCCCTAGGTGTAGGGGCCGACTATGAATTTCAACCTTAAATTGGTATTTTTTGTATGTAACAACATGTGTGTCACAAATTATCAAATAAACTTGAGAAATGAAATTTTATATTATTATTTACATGTTTTAAGGAAAACTTAGCATAATACACCCTAATTCTTTGGTTTTTAGCTCAAGAAAAAGTGAATCTTAAGGCCAAGGGACAATACTGCTTAAGGCTCATTCACAATCAGTTTTTAGGCGTTAGGTCTAAGGCGTAAGGCGTATGGTTTAATATTGCCAAGCGTATGTTTCAATGTAACTGTTCACAACGCGTCGTATGTTATAAGGCGTAAGGCGCAAGTTGTAGTGAATTGCCCAAAATCCAATTCTTACGACGAGACTCTTACGACGAACCAATCCCAACAAGGTATCTCCCTCTCCTACCATACACAGCTGATACACTGCCATGCAGTCATGTGTCCAACACCGTGGTCGAACATACAAAAGGCTGTGCATCGTCATTGCCGCGTCCGTTGCGCATGCGTAGAACAACGGGGCATTTCCAAAATCATTCTATTGTGAACGGTTGGCTTTTCCTACGCCTTACGACTTAAGACCTTACGCCTTAGACCTTACGCCTTAAAACTGATTATGAATGATGCTTAATGTAAACATAAACCTAACCTCCATTCTTAAATTTAAATCAAATGATCCCATTGAACTATTCCTGTACAAGCCAAATGGCTCATAGCAAATATAAATGTAGGCCTATATACATTATCCTTACGGTACTAACAATATGTTTTTAGGTGCAAATTTGTTTAGCACTTGAATATGGATATAATTAGTAGGCCTATATAACTCTGGTAGACCTTGGGGTCGAGCCATGGTTCACAGTAGGCCTACTAGGGAATTTTCAAATTTTTTTTTTTCCTTCTCATGCGATGATGACTTTTCAGCCATTCATTTTTCTTGCTATCCAATACAAATAAATACAAATATGTACATGTATTATAACATGCAAATGAATCTATTGGGGTCAGTGGTTAAAGTGGGGCGGTATGAGCCGGTATGTATGTATACCGTTACTAAGATCCTCCGACATACCCGCTTTGTCTGCTTTACACAGCATAAGTGCATACCGTCACTTCTCCGAGTCCACTTTAACCACTGATTGGGGTGCTTACTTATAATTGGTGGAAGGCCTAGACCTACGGGTATATATTATTTTATTTATTTATTGTGGTTAATTAATTAGGCTTAATGAAACATACCAGTTGGTGTAGCGATAGAGCATATATTATTTCCATCAACATCTAAATCCAAAGATTCACTATGTGTTTCTTGCATGATTGTATCCTGGCTTGTGGAAAGTAGTTCAAGCTCTCTTGCACCCTGTATTTCCGACATGCTCAAAATTTGTGTTATGTACCGTTTATGTACAACAGCTGATCTGGGTGTTGACGAATGTGCTGCTTTTCTATTGGGTTGGCAATCAAAAATATGAGGTACTTTTTCGGGTTTCATTCTGATGGCACCACCCACTAAATTGTAATGCACCCAGTTGTCAGCATCAACTTCCATCTAAAAATAATAAAGCAATTTTGTTATTACAAAGGCACATAGATCTAGGCCTAGTACTAATTATGTGACAATATGGCTATTGTTTAATTAAATGTAGGCCTAGTAGCTAAATCTATTATACTAGGCCTATTCTTTTTGTGTGTCACATGTGTATGTGAAACTAGAAAATGCACTAAGTAATTTTCAAATAAAATAATAATATGATGACTCTAATGACAGTATCCGTATTTTATAAACATACGTAGGGCGTAAAAGGTTTCCACTGTAGTCCACATTCTAGAGCTATGGATTTACTTCTTTATTTGAGCAAGTGTCAGCAAAGAACTGGCAGTATAAAGAGATAAGGCCCTAAACAAAGTCTGGTAAAACAGTAGGCCTCTATAAATTGATAAAATTTATTGAATAAATATAGGTATTGATAAATATAATTTCTATGACAGTCTAGAAAATACCTACGAATAGTCTAGCCTAGGTCCTAGGCCTACCCCTACACTTAACTAGGCCTAGCCTATTGAATAGGCTACCAAAACATCCTTACTGAACCAACGAACTGTCATTGTGACAGAACTACTAGGGGCCTAGGCCTAGGCTAGGCCTAGGCCTACGCCTTGTACAATGTACATTTTACGCCTAGGCCTAGGCCTATTACAGGCCTAGCTGTGTACAAAACGTCCTTGAAGCTTCCGTTATTGAAGCTCAAGACATTTCATCCTTCAAAATAACTAGGCCTAATATAGCATAATGATTTGTTCTAGCCTACTATCTGTATACGTACGTTAAAGTGATCTTGACAACAATACATTGTTGACTTGGATTTTGGGACATCTCGTTTGGCTGCTTTCATCCAGTTCTTTCTTCTCTTAGCATCTTTCGGAACACTAACAAATATTTTAGTTGGTGTCTTTACAGTCGTATTCGTACATAGTGGAACAAAACACCACTTGTATGGAATTTTGTACCTGCGTTTTCGTTTGCAATCCAACTCGGGCGATGCAGCCATCGCAACAGCTATGCAACAGCTGTGTTGGGAGTGGGACTGCTGGCCTGCGCCAATGCCTGCGCTCGCAGGCAGCGTAGAGGCCGAGTACGTCATAAAGATGGCGCTTCGTTCAAACATCGTTTTCGAGCGCGGTAAAGGGAGGGAAAACTACTTATTTATTTTCTCCGTCAAAAAAGGAAAAAATAAATTGTTTTAAATTGCATTGCTCTTAGACGTGTAATATCTTCAAAGTAGAGTAATAAAATTGTGTTATGCAAGTAGCCTATTATATAAGTTTTCCTAGAAACTTGAACTGTTGAACAGGTGCCAATTGAACAAACAAAGTTACACTTAATTCACACCAACAATCCTGTATCACTTACGGTATCTCGCACAAAACAGTAATATAACTTCCTACGTTTCTATTGAATGAGTCCATACAGTTTTGAAAATTGAAATTACGAGCTGAAAAATAATTATCACTTTAATCTCTTAGTATTTAAAATGTAAAATACATTTACTCAAACTGCAAAATGAAAACTAAAATATGTATACAGAAAACTTGAAGCCCACTACTTTTCACATTTTGAAGAATTTAACGTTTTGAGGCATTGATGGAAACAATTGACCTTGATCTTTTAGACAAAAAGAAAAAACCTCAAAACAAGATAATTCAAGGTCCAAAACGAAAGTTTTCAGTACATCTAATAATTTACGAATTACTTGCTCACATCAACTTTCAAAATCTATAAACCCGATTCCAATACAGTTGCAACGATAAACCCAGTTAAAAGTTCAAATCGTAAAACATGGTTCACGAAATTTGTCCTAATGAATTACTTTCAGTTTCAATATTGCTCTAATAGAAATAAATTACTTGCAAAAAATTGCATCCTTTTTTTTAAGTGGTCACGTAATTCGAATTACCTGTTCATGGCGATAAAACTGCAGCACTTCAATAGACAGATTGGCCAACGTTGTTTAGTACCGCTCTACTTAGCAAAGGTCTGAGTTCAAAACCGGATTCGGTCGTTATTTTGAAGATGCGCATAACCTAAATCTTTCATTCAACCTGCAATATTGAGTTTGATTTAAGCTGCATGTTTACTCAACTAACAGTTATTTTAACTTCGATATAATAACATTTGAACTATTGTCCATTACCATAATCTAAGAGATCAAATAATTATATATCACCTGTAGATGTCAAAAAAAGTTTGTTAAAAAACAATGATTTAATTGCAGTACTTTTTAAAAAAATAGAATACTTTCTTATGACAGAAGGTATAATTAAAAATCTTCCTATTAATGGATTTGCAGTGTCAAAATACCCCCCCCCCCCCCCAATACCCCCCCCCCCCCCTCCGTCCTTGGCGAGAACACAAACCAAATTATCTTTGTCTCGCCAATTTTACTATTCGCTTCAACCGTTTGATTTGACCTCTCTCCGAATAAATTGAGTTTAGAGTAGCTACAATCATTGTGGTAATTCGCGTCTTAGCAAAATTGCCAATAAATTGATAGAATCATCAACGGATGTGTTACACAAGCTCGCAAGCTTTAATACTACAAATGGATTCACAAAAATATTCCCGTCTATCAACTCAATTTAATTTCAATATTATAACCGATCGTTTCGAAAGAAAATCGCCGCCGTGAGAAAGTTACAAGTTTATCATGAGTGAATTACGAAATACTCTAGCTAGCCTCAATTTCATCCTGCCAGCAGCATCGCGGTATAGAACTTCGTGCAATATTCACTCAACGCAATGAAATAAGTGTTGCAGAAAAAGTGAAGATGATTTTTAAAATATCTTAATGGAATTCGTGTAGGTTTGCGTCCATTTTGTTTGTTTCTCTTCCTGCTTGGCCAATGGTTTCCATATTGGGAGAGTTGTGAAACGGTAACGCCTTCATAGACGGGACACGTAATGCGGCGGCTGTAAAAATATTAACATACGCTCATAATGATCCGACATATCAAACTTGGGGCAATGTTTTTGCTAGATTTATCATTTACACGTTGCATGATTCAAGAGAAATGTTTCTTAATATGGTTAATGATGATGGTTTAGCTACATTTAGAACGGTGTGGTTTAATGTCTAGGCTTAATTACTTTACGCAGAAATCGCTTAAGATATTTCAGTCACTGAGTTGTTGAATTACAGAATGTGCGAGATTAGCTTGGTTCAAAATAGGAGCTAATGATAAAAGATGAGTCATTTGTGGAGCAAATGGGTAAAGTTAAGAAATAGTTGTTGCCACACGAATTTGTTAACTAACAGAGACTAATGAAATAGATAGCCTACTTCAAATTAAATGTGTTGTTTATTAACACCTTTTTTGTTAATTTGTGTCGTGGTAACCTACACATTTTACAAAATCAAAAACATATTTTACACAATAAATGCAGTTATGATCATACATGAATAAAGATCGTCTTAGAAATTAGAACACAATAAAATAAGACAGTACAAGTAAAACGATTTATTTTTCAATGAAACTTTCGAAGAATCGTCGGATCAAATCAAGACAACCATCGTCGGATCCACAGTACCCGCCACTAATTAGCACTAACTAATGACGTTAAGAGTAAAACTATGTGATAAAGTGAGGTTAAGGGGGTAAAAATCTCACGTACCTTAATATTTCGCCGCCAAAAGAGATCTCTTGACTGAAGACAAATAAACTAGAACAATATTTGTTTTTAAATAGGTAATTGTTGATCTTCGATTGGTTTTACAACTTTTCCTCGTCATCGTGAATTTTCACTCTGCTCTAGTAAAATCGTGATCGACTCTGATTAAACCGAAACATAAGTTGAATACCTTTTTGTTGTTAACGCTCTTGAAAAAAACGCTTGATTCGTAGATCTTTTCCAGGAAAGTCAAACGGAAGAAATTAAATTATATTTTTTGTTTGTGTTAGTGAGGTTGAAGAACTTTTGTGTATAAATCCCTCCCTTCCCCCCCCCCTCTCCCCCACACACAAATTACACTGAACTAAAGAAGAATTTGTTGACGTGTAGAAACAAACCATGTCGTTACTACATATAGTCTTGGTATCTGAGAAATGCCTGATTTACAAAGTTGCTTAACTTCTTAGTTGCCTTACCGATAGAGGTGGCTCAGCGGTAAGACGCGAGACTCTAATTCGGGAGGTCGCCGGTTCGATTCCGGCCACCGGCAGTCCTGACTGAAGGTTTTTTCCGAGGTTTTCCTCAGTCGTAAAAGCGAATGCTGGCATTGAGTCATACTATCAGCCCTCGGACAATCCTTCCCCACTATCCAAACACCCTAATAACCTAGTTAGTCACCTGAAGAGGGGCACATCAGGTAAAGCTGGTGTGCACTCTAGAACGGGTATTCCTACAAACATTATTATTATTATTTTTAGTTGCCTTGATTAAGCAAGTCTAAGTGGTAAACATAATAGCTGGGTCTAACTACACATTAACAAATAAAATATTTTAGTTTTTATTATTGATATTTTATTATATTTCATCTTCGCGGGTTTGCTGGACAACATACGCATGATTTATATCACTATTACGATTTGCTTGATACCACTTTAGAAGTTAGCCATCTTTAAAAATAAATAAATAAAAAATAAAAATAAATACATCCAGGCCTAGTGGGTGTGAATTGTGAGTTCCTCCCTAGTAACTCCAGTGTACGACATGGGTCAGTGGCTCAATGCATCACTTGCCTCCCAGTGTCGTGTGATACTTCAGCTGTGACAAATCGATAGACCATCACAATTACTGTCCCGAGCTCTTGATCTTCATACAGTGTCAGCACTTGGAGCCTCGGCTTGCACGCATACACAATTCAATAGATTTACAACTAAACCAATTGATTTAACAAGTAGTGTAACTTACCACATCTGAAACCACAGTCTACAAAATCTATGGCCAATGCTCGTCCAGCATCAAATGGAATCCTGTGCAATTTCGAGGAAAGAGTATAGCATCATATACCAATGTGTTCATAAGGTTTCACAGTATTTAGCGCACTTTAGTGCCAGAGTGATATCCGCGACTGGGAGCGGGGGTGGTGCCCCCAATTTGGACTACGCATTTCATTGAATATCGCTCAATTACGGCCAAACGGTTGGTCTGACAACGAAAATGATAATCATAAAATATATTTGTATGTAATTGATAAATATTTCCTTGTCACAATTATTCATGTACGGTACATAGTGCGAAAGTTATCGTTAATTAAGTATACAATTAATATATTCTCAATATATAAAACCATGGGACAACTATATATTATCAAAACATTACAAACACATACATACACGTATAGAAATGTCAGAGTGTTGCCATATCGGTGATACATTTTCATAAGTTTATCTTTAAGCGATTGGTATTAGTGAAGTATTAAAGACAAGAATGCGTGGGGCTTTTGTGCGCCCGCTAAACACAAGTGTAATGCATAGAAGCATTGGCAATCATAATATTGTACTATTACGAAAGAAAAGTACACTTATAACTTCGTTTTAGCTTGTAAAATAATAATTTGGATGGTGCCAAGCTCCAAAATTAGGCGTTTACTAGTTATACATAAAAAACAAAATAGCCGACTCTCATGCGGATTTTCCTATTTATCTTCACAATCGTGCATTTTTTGGCAAAACTTAATATGACAAAAATTGTTTCTAGTAAAATTCTACACACATATGATACTTGGATATTTTCATAGGAAGTACTACTTACGTCCAAATTTAATTTTTGTATGTGTGCATCTGAACTCAAATGTACAAAACTTGGCTCCCGTTCGCTTCTTGATGAAGCAACTGTGACCTAAAAGAGTGGTCTCAATCTCTTCTTTTAAGCTCATTAAATAATAATATTGATGGTGCCAAGCTCCAATGATAGGCGTTTACGAGTTGCATGTGAAAAACAAAATGGCTGCCACTTCAGGTGGTTTTGGCAATTTATCTTCATAACCGTACTTTTTATGACAAAATCTAACAGGACAAAAAATATTCCTTGTAAAATTCTACATACAATTCATATACAGGTATTTTCATATGATTCACCATTTACCTACAAATTTAGATTTGTGTATGTTAATCTGTACTCAAATGTACAAGCATTGGCTCCCCTGGGCTACTTGATGAAGTAAGTATGGACTATGGGAGTGGGCTCAATCTCTTCCTTTTAGCTTATAGAATAATAATTTCGATGATGCCAAACTCAAGTACTAGGCGTTCAAGAGAAACACGCAAAAAACAAAATGCCCGCCAATAGGGTGTATTCAGATGTACATCTGTCGGTTGTTTGATGAAGCAAGTATAGGAGTAGGCTCAATCTCTTCTTTATAGCTTATAAAGTAATAATTGTGATGGTGCTTACCTAAAATATGGGGCATTATCGAGTTACACGTAAAGTACAAAATAGCCACCACTATAGGTAGTTTTTCCAATTTACCGTCATAACCGTACGTTTTATGACAAAATCTAATATGACAAAAATTATTTCTTGTAAAATTGTACACACATATGATATTTACATATTTTTATAGGACTTACTATTAACCTAAAAATTAAAATTGTTCCACGTTAATTAGTACTAAAATGTTTTTTTTTTTTTTTTTACGTGTTTCTCTTGAACGCCTAGTACTTGAGTTGGGCACCATCGAAATTATTATTCTATAAGCTAAATGGAAGAGATTGAGCCCACTCCCATAGTACATACTTGTTTCATCAAGTAGCCCAGGGGAGCCAATGCTTGTACATTTGACTACAGATTAACATACACAAATCTAAATTTGTAGGCAAATGGTAAATCATATGAAAATACCTGAATATGAATTGTATGTAGAATTTTACAAGGAATATTTTTTGTCCTGTTAGATTTTGTCATAAATAGTACGGTTATGAAGATAAATTGCCAAAACCACCTGAAGTGGTAGCCATTTTGTTTTTCACATGCAACTCGTAAACGCCTATCATTGGAGCTTGGCACCATCAATATTATTATTTAATGAGCTTAAAAGAAGAGATTGAGACCACTCTTTTAGGTCACAGTTGCTTCATCAAGAAGCGAACGGGAGCCAAGTTTTGTACATTTGAGTTCAGATGCACACATACAAAAATTAAATTTGGACGTAAGTAGTACTTCCTATGAAAATATCCAAGTATCATATGTGTGTAGAATTTTACTAGAAACAATTTTTGTCATATTACGTTTTGCCAAAAAATGCACGATTGTGAAGATAAATAGGAAAATCCGCATGAGAGTCGGCCATTTTGTTTTTTATGTATAACTTGTAAACGCCTAATTTTGGAGCTTGGCACCATCCAAATTATTATTTTACAAGCTAAAACGAAGATATAAGTGTACTTTTCTTTCAAAATAGTACAATATTATGATTGCCAATTTGCTTCTATGCATTACACTTGTGTTTAGCGGGCGCACAAAAGCCCCACGCATTCTTGTCTTTAATACATCACTAATACCAATCGCTTAAAGATAAAATTATGAAAAAAAATCACCAATATCGCAACACTCTGATATTTTTATACGTGTATGAATGTGTTTGTAATGCTTTGAAAATATATAATTGTTCCATGGTTTTATATATTGAGAATATAATTATTTTATACTTAATTGACGATAACTTTCGCACTATGCATCGTACATGAATAATTGTGACAAGGAAATATTTATCAATTACACACAAATATATTTTATAATCATCATTTTCGTTGTCAGATCAACCGTTTGGCCGTAATTGAGCGATATTCAATGCAAAGTGTAGTCAAAATTGGGGGCACCGCCCCCGCCCCCAGTCGCGGATATCGCTCTGGCACCAAAGTGCGCTAAATACTGTAAAACCTTATGAACACAATGGTATATGATGCTATACTCTTTCCTCGAAATTGCACAGGACTATGATTTTCGACACTTTGATGCTGGACAAGTCAAGCTTTTTTTATTATTTTAATATCTGGTCTCTGTGTCCAACAATGAAGTCGGCTAGGGGAATGAAAAAAGTAAATTATCACAGCAAAAATCTGTTTTCAATGTACACTGTACACACACATATAAATGATGGGTGTGTTTGATGGGTGTAATTCTTAGGTGGGTTTTCTTCAAGCGAGGGGTTGTTAAGAGTATTGTTGCACTTAACACTGTCCAACGTTTTGGAAAAGTACTGTTTTTATTTATTTTATTACAACGCTTATATTAGCTTCATGTGTTTGTCTGTCTGGACGGAATCTTATAATCGATATTTCACGCACTTCTTATCGTCCAATCGAGCTGAAATATTTCGCACATACGTATTCTTGATGACAATAGATGAATCAGTTAACAGATTAACTAATTCATTCATTCATTCATTATAATTAATTAATCAAAGTTTTATATGCGAATCGATATTTTATCCACTTCCCAATGTCCGATTGAGCTGAAATGTTCCACACAGACGTATATTCTTGATAACAATACACGAATAAGCTAATATATGAGCTTATATAATCTGGATCGCGCATGGACGTAACTGTCCGAAATTCAAGTCTACGAACACGTAGGTTGCGAGTGAAGCCAACAAATACAAGTGCACAAGTATGCAATCTTCTGAATTCGGACACGTCCAGTGAGCACATATTTGAGTACAACATTCGTTAAGACTAAAAAGTAAAAAATAATATTACATGAAAAAATTACTTTTTCAAACAACGCTTATATTTAAATGTACTAAAAAGTAAAAAATAAATTTTCGGCCATCAAATTTTTGCCTTACTCGAAAAATAAAAGCGTTGGGCGATTTTCTCTCCATGAACAACAAAGTTCTGTAATCTATGTCAATACCGTAAGCGCTCAACGCTTTTATTTTCCGAGTAAGGCAAAACTTTGTTGGGCGAAAATTTATTTTTTACTTTTTAGTACATTTAAATAAAAGCGTTGTTTTAAAAAAGTAATTTTTTCATGTAATATTATCCATGTTCCGGACACGTCCTGAAAATAGTACTTTTCCGAATCGTCGGGCTCGTTGGTTACTCGCGTACACTACAACAAAACAATACACTGGAATGTATAACTAGTTAGTAATTAGGTTAGAAATTTATAATCACCATTAGAAGAAGTTACTTTTACGAAGATTCTCCCTTTTTAGACAAGATTAAAAATATTCCATAAAACTTTGTGCCAACAGGTTTTAAAGGAAACTACAAATGTAAGTGACATCCACACAGACCTACTTACGCGAGTTGCATTAATTAACAAGATAAGAGTTTGCATAGTTGACGCACTCTTAAGGTAAATAGTAAAAATGCATTTTCTGTGTCGACTTTCACAGACTAGTGTAATCTGTCACGGAAGGGGTGAAACTATCTCAGTGTCTCATGTTACAGTCACAGTTACAGTGACGTCACTTCCAACGGACGATCTGATACTGCACAACAATTGCAGAACGAGGTTTAAAATAGGGTGTATTCACGTATTGCGCATGGTGGCCACATTGGAGGCCACACTGGCATGTGATTGGTAGTTCATTGTTACTATGTTTCAGCTGGCGTTTGATGCAAATTCAACTGTTCTCTAACTTTGGTTTGCTACTATTAGTTAAAATCCACATAAACAAACTCTTTTGTCTCGATTACTCTTTTAATCGTTTATATAAAAGCATACAATAATCATTCTCGTACACTTTATCGGGGGGTATACGTATTAAAACTTGTCATATTTCCCCGTAAACAATATTATTGGTTTTCTATTGACAGCTAAATGTAACTTGAAATAGTACTATAGGTGGCCTCCAATATGGCCGATGTGACGTTACGTGATACATGATAGAAACGATAACACAAATAAAATAGGTATATTTAAAAGAATAATAAATAAAATAATAAAATAATAAATAAATATTCACGAATGAAGAAATATTACCTTTAGAAATGATAAATATTTGGATATCAGAAATAACATTGTTAATGGTTATTCTGAAATATAATACAGCACAGATAAGAAACAGTCCAACAAAAATTTAATTTCGAATATGAATAATAAATTTTAATGACATTTTAACATACTTTATTGTTATTAAATTAAAATACTATAAAACAGAAAGTAATAAAATACTTAAAGTGGTTATTCTTAAGTAAAATACAGCACAGATAAGAAACAGTCCAACAAAAATTAAATTTTGAATATGAATGATAAATTTTAATGACATTTTAACATACTTTATTGTTATTAAATTAAAATACTATAAAACAAAAAGTAATAAAATACTAAAAGTGGTTATTCTAAAGTAAGATACAGCACAGATAAGAAACAATCCAACAAAAATTAAATTTCGAATATAAATGATACATTTGAAGGATATAATTACATATTTTATTGTTATTAAATCATAGTACTAAAAAAACAAAAAACAAAAAGTTTAAATCCCAGTTATTTCACGTTGTAACCAAATGGGGAGACGAGATTTCCCCCCCACATTTTCGCCGACACGGAAGCCTGAGTATGATTTCCTCCTTGGTTGATTGTGTCTCGATGTTTTTACCCTCGCACGCTACGCCCAACTGTGCGCGCGCACACTGTTCTGGAGAGTGAATCCATCCAAGATATCACCTTGAGATCTTTGCTTCACCAGTTGTCCTCGATAGAAGTGAAACCAGATTAGCCGCTTGGACATTATTCAATAAACATCAACACAGAAGACTTGTCTTTTAATTGATTCGATGAAATCGCAAGTTTGGCACCGATCGGCGATGAGAGAGAGAGAGAGAGAGAGAGCGAGAGAGCGAGAGAGAGAGAGAGAGAGAGAGAGAGAGAGAGAGAGAGAGAGAGAGAGAGAGAGAGAGAGAGAGAGAGAGAGAGAGAGAGAGAGAGAGAGAGAGAGAGAGAGAGAGATAGAGATAGATAGATAATGGTCTTTATTGAAGGCGGGATTAAGGCCAGCTAGGCCTTATCTTCCATCCAACCTTTTAACAAATAATTCATTTTGATACAGACAATAAACAATAGAGAGAGAGAGAGAGAATCTCACTTTTAAGATCGATTTTTACTTCATTTACTCACGTGTGCACTGTGCATTTCATTATTTACTTCGAATTGATAAAATAAAGTATTAATTTTTATGATTCCTACAAAACGAATTTTAAGAAAGAGTTTTTTAAACACAAATGGACATGGTTTTCAACAGAAAAAATTAACGAACCCTTACATGATGTATAGATACATTCAAATAGAATTCATGTATTCCTCATTGTATTCATGAAACTCGTGCATCTGTCTGTAATAGATGATTTGAAGTACTTGTGGCTTTAGAAATTGACGTGGAACCTTACTCAATAAGCTAGTCATATAGTTACTTAGCCAGACAGTCAGTTAAACAGTCACTCAGCCACTCAGGCAGGAGTAAGTCAGTCATATATTGTTTTATTTTCTAGTTAAGAAAAACTTTTTGAAGTTTTCATTCCATGAAGACTGTTGCATTAAGATTCATGAATGCAGTGATTGAGAAATAACAAACATTTAAAATTCTGTTCCTCCATTTATCACAAGAGACATCACACTTTTTATCCTGCGGGGCTGACAAAACAATTATTTTATACCATAAACGTATAAGTTTTAATTTCCTGTTAATTTATTTTCACCTCTGCGTCGTCGAGTTAAACACAGTCTAGAGGGGATCTAGAAAGCTGGTTTGTCTCCGTCGTGGAATCTCTAATACTCACCGAGCTTCAGTCTACATCTTGCTATTTCCGTTTCCTGTTATTGTTAGTTGAAACGTCACCTCTGCCTGCGGTGCAGTCATCGAGCTCTGTTCGGCTGACTTACACTTTAAACTAGTGTAAGTCAGTGTAGATTCTTTTCAGTGTTCATTCTTGTGGTTAATAAAATAAATAAATTCATATTATAGAGTCTACCCACTCAGTAACAAGACGATTTTCAGTGAGAGACTTAAACTTAAAGTGACTGAATTTTGATTCAGGTCATCACACCCATTTGCACAATATTAAAAAATCTCGTGTTGAAACAATGAAGAATCATTCGGTTAAACACATGAATTGAACTGTCCAAATAAATTCTGGTCCGAAACGGAAATTAAAAAATACAATATTTTGATTATTCCTGCATTTTACATTATAATAATAATCAAGGATATATATTTCAAATATGAATAAACACCTGCGGACAGATTCCTGTAGACTCCGAACACCATCGACGAGTGAGCGATAACCAATCAAGGATATATATTTCAAATATGAATAATAATACACCTGCGGACAGATGCCAGAATCAACAAGGCCGATTCAGAACAACTTTGAATTTATTGAGTGCTTCGTTGCTAGGACGGCTCCAAAGTCACCGTTTACTTATTCCTAAGTCAAGAAGTAATGGAATTGAATCCATATTAGAAGTTAAAAAACTTTCGCCTGAAGCGGGATGCTCATTCTTTTGTAACAAAAAAAGAAATTAATTACGTTTTAAAATTTAGTTTTTATTATAGGCAAACGCCATACAAATATTTACACTGACTAACACGGGTAAAATAACAATTAAGAACATACACTGACTAACACTAGTGCAAAGTGTAAGACAGGCGAACAAAGCTCTGATAAATGAACTATAGACCCAACATAAAGATAAGATAAGATAAGATTGTGTTTATTTAGCTTCACCAGCTATTATTGTCATACATACATACACTTACACAGTTACACTACTATCTTATTATTACTATCAATTAATATACAATATACCCTCAAATTATTTTTACCATCAAATATTTTTAATTGTACAATTGATGTTCAAATACATATTTTTTGTTTCTGATTTAAATTTTTGAAAGTTTTTTATTTTAATATTTGTTATATGTCCGACGTTCTACATCCCTTTTCATGCACGCTGATTCAACGAAACTCAACAGATTCCTCGCTTTCTTTGTCACACATTCGTAGTAGAGTGCATAAGCCTCATTGGTCACACGCCCACTGTTCCAGGTATCCAACCGAACACGAAATTATTATTTGAGAATGAGATAGAAAAAAATTATTTTACGCTGCTTCATTGAGTGACGCAATCTCGGAATGTTGAAACTCATTGAAGGAAATAAAATATAACTATTAAATTTAATACGACTGGAGTAAAAACACAGTAAATATGAAAACATTAAAGTATAGAATATTGCTTGTATTTTATCCTCATTCCAGGCAATGTCTGTCTCCAACCCAGTGGTCAAAGTGGACTTAGAGAAGTAACGGTTTGCACTCTGCTGCGTACAGTATAGACAAAGAGATTACGCCGGGGAATCTGGAGGGCGCGGCCCCCCAGTTTTTCCCCGCAGGGAATTCTTTAGGGCATTTTTTGAAGAGGGGTGGGGTGATTGAGGACCCGTGCTAAAATAATACTTTTTGTGGTGGGTGGATAAACAGAATTGAATCATTTACTTCATAAAACCATTGGATTAGAAAATATTGAACATGATTTGTCACTATGTTTAAAATCGATCAAAATTAGTGCCGGTATGACATACCGTCGTCATTTTTATTAACAATATTCATACCGGCTAATACCGCCCAACTGCTCCAACCTCAAACATGTAGATTGTAGAATGGCCACATCCTACGCGCTATGTGATATAACGATGTCTTACATGGCTTAAGTCAAAGACGACACAGCCATCATGACAGAGATTTAATCCCAGTTTGAACCTAAGTGAAGATGTAAATGTCCTGCTAATGGATCTATGGCCATACAGGGAAGTATGAGAGAGGATGTGGGTTGAAGACATGTCTGTAAAATGCAATCGTGGCGACAACAAGCTTGTAAATATATTACTCGGTTTGATCGCTCTGAGTTCAGCTACCTAATAATGCTGTTAAAACAAAGCGCCCACATAATACTAGTCAGCTATTCGTTTTAATAGACTCAAATATGAGTGAACTCAAGGTAGACTTATGAGTATAATATTGAAAAGTGGAGCGGAGACCTCAAGTTTTCAAATAGACCATGATTACTTGTTTGTTTGAATTGTTTTATTGGTTGTTGTATTTGTGTTTGCCCGTCATATAATGTAAATTGTGTTTGTTATGAACCTTTAGGTCTGGATTAAAAAAATATTTTAATAATCATGATATCCAAATAATGAAACTGTTAAAAAAATGAAAAAATGATTTTTATCTAGTTTGCACAATTATTAATCCTAGGCAAGCTTCCCATAAAAAATTATTATTACAATGTAAAATGCAGGAATAATCAAAATTTTATTTATGATTACCGTTTCGGACCAGAACTTATTTTGACAGTTCAATTCATGTGTTTTACCGAATGATTCTCCATTGTTTCAACACGAGATTTTTTAATATTGTGCAAATGGGTGTGATGACCTGAATCAAAGTTCGACGAGCCCAGACAGGGGATCTACGAACCTTGGGTAGAGTCATCCAGAGAGCGATGCTTCTAAGGGTGGGCGGTCCGGTCTTCCTATATAAGAGACAAGACATCTTTTATAGTCTCCAGATGAATGAGTTCAGTGAACTTGCTACTTGTTGCAAGCGTCAGTCATTGTCATCATTGCCAGACGATGCCCAGCCCATGTCTCTTCAAAATTTTGAGCATATTTTTCTTCTCACTCAGTGAGCCTGGAGCCCGAGTTATATATTCTGTGTACACTATGCACTTAAGCATACTCACATATACTCTGCTATACTATGTACTTAAGTAATGTACTTAAGCATACTCACATACTCTGTGTACACTATGGACTTAAGCAATGTACTTAAGCATACCCACATACTATGTGTACACTATGTACTAAAGCAATGTACTTAAGCATACTCACATACTCTGTGTACACTATGTACTTAAGCAATGTACTTAAGCATACTCACATACTCTGTGTACACTATGTACTTAAGCAATGTACTTAAGCATACTCACATACTCTGTGTACACTATGTACTTAAGCAATGGACTTAAGCATACTCACATACTCTGTGTACACTATGTACTTAAGCAATGTACTTAAGCATACCCACATACTATGTGTACACTATTTACTTAAGCATACTCACATACTATGTACTTAAGCAATGTACTTAAGCATACTCACATATACTCTGTGTACACTATGTAGTTAAGCAATGTACTTAAGCATACTCACATACTCTGTGTACACTATGTACTTAAGCAATGTACTTAAGCATACTCACATACTATGTGCACACTATGACCTTAAGCATACTCACATATACTCTGCTACACTATGTACTTAAGAAATGTACTTAAGCATACTCACATATACTCTGCTACACTATGTACTTAAGCATACTCACATACTATGTGCACTTAAGCATACTCACATATACTCTGCTACACTATGTACTTAAGCAATGTACTTAAGCATACTCACATACTCTGTGTACACTATGTAGGTAAGCAATGTACTTAAGCATACTCACATACTATGTGTACACTATGTACTTAAGCAATGAACTTAAGCATACTCACATATACTCTGCTACACTATGTACTTAAGCAATGTACTTAAGCATACTCACATATACTCTGATACACTATGTACTTAAGCAATGTACTTAAGCATACTCACATTCTCTGTGTACACTATGTACTTAAGCAATGTACTTAAGTATACTCACATACTATGTTTACACTATGTAGTTAAGCAATGTACTTAAGCATACTCACATACTATGTGTACACTATTCAGTTAGCAATGTACTTAAGCATTCTCACATACTCTGTGTACACTATGTACTTAATCATGGGCGCCCTCAGGATTTTTTCCTAAAGAGAGAGGCAGTTACAATTGCAACCGCCCTACAACATGTATTCATAAGAACCCAGGACTCACCCACTCACCCCAACTTCGAAACTTGACTGAACTCCATCTGTATGGTACTGATATACAGATAAACGATGACTTTGAACCCGTCATATGGTGCCCGTATGGGTCACATAATAAACATATATAACATATAATCTCTACCACTGGAAACATTTCCTGTAACTGAGTGGGTATTTATTTTTTATTTATTAAATTATTTATTCATGTTCAAAGATATAATACATATTTTTAATTAATTTTATTGAACATAATTTTGGTTATTATTAGATTTGTGAATATTATGATACGACTGCATATATTTTAAAAACAGTATGCAGAGCCTCGATAATTTGGGCTAATCTGTTCCTATGTGATGCGTATTAATAACAACCAAAATTAAACAGATTACCTGGTTTTATCGCAGTGTGCTGGAAAAGTTATAAACAATTTTTAAACGGAACTTGTATTTTCTTCAGATAAAATGAGCTGAATAAGAATAAGATAAAATTAACCTGAGTAGTTCTACATGGTAATGTGGCATGGACGTAAATACCAACTAGAAATAATAAATAAAAGCTATTTTAAATTTGAATTTGAGGCCAGATAAAACTAATAAGAATCATGAACTCTACTGAAGTCCAAATTGGCGAGACTGTACCGTACTATGTGTAAATCGAAATCTGTTTCAATCGTAGATACATTATTATCAATAATTTTACTATTTTGTATTATTTATTTCCAATGCGTGAGTTACATACACTACAATATAATACAAACAAATGGGTTATGATAAGATTGGAGCAAGGCCCCTTAACACAATGTACCTTACCAGTTACCACCAGTCTTTAATCCTAAATTTTAATTTCAACAAATTAACAATGCAA
This sequence comes from Isoperla grammatica, assembly GCA_945910005.1. Lineage (NCBI taxonomy): Eukaryota > Metazoa > Arthropoda > Insecta > Plecoptera > Perlodidae > Isoperla > Isoperla grammatica. The sequence continues at coordinate 24,255,827 of OX246748.1, forward strand.
CCATCTCTGCAATGTAACCTACTTTACAACATAATATCGAGACGTTGTTTATATCTCTGGTTTAGGCATCATTGTGGAAGAACGAGGTTGTTTGTTCGAGGTTCTTCCTAGGCCAAATATGTTGCCCCCAAAGTTTAATAGGTTTTGTCCTATGCCAGTAAGGGAGTCCCCTGGACCAGATGGATCGCATGGTCCCGTTGCGACCACGTCTTCTAGTAGGCTGATTCTAAATTGCAATGCTGGGCTACAAACTGTAAAACGTGGATTCCTCACTCGTGGCCCAGAAATGTCCACTAAAATGAATAAACATTTTATTAAAATAAGGGAATCGAACCGAAATTTGGTTCGACGAAATTAAAAATAACTGCTAGGTTCGAAACGGTTCAGCACCATTTCTATTTTGCGTTTTAAAAGGGAGGAAATAGAAAAAGTAATGCTATTAAGGTTCCCGTGAAAAGCGTGATTAATAATGACTAGAATTGATTTTAATTGCTTCAGAATGTAAAAAAAATCAAGATCTTTAATTCTCTAAAGAATGTTTTATTTTACAAACCTTGCGAAGCATCAACGATAATTTGTTAATGATTTTTGTGGGGATGGAAATAATATTTTGATTTTTGTTTTTTTGTTTTTGTTTAAGAACCCTGTTATTATATTTTAATAACTACCACGTGATGTAACAAGTTTATTTGTTATACTTACCAGTGGAAGAATAGTGAACCATCAGCAACTATGGACAAATTCGATAGATCGTTGTTAGTGCAATCTAAATAATAATTGGTTTACTGCCATGAAATGTACATATACTAATAAGTAATATAGGTCAAGAATAACACAACTTTAAAAATATCATTATTACTGTATAAAAATATGATTTAAAAGGAGAAAAGTGTATTACGTTTTCTTGTTTAAATTCACCATAATTTCGAAAAAATATATTTTTTTGTTAATAAAATATAGACAATTTAATACCGATACCAACCAATACTTTGTACTGTGAAATGATTTATATTATACACTTTTATGTTCATTTTTATACACTCTTTGTGTTTGGAGCTGTGCGCTTGCCGCTTTTCTGCCAACCAATATTCATTATTTTACATACATATAAATATCTAATAAATACATAATTTAAATGTAATTAATAATTAATCCTATTTAATTGATATTTATACATATTCAATTATATTCATAATACACACCTGCATTATTACAAGCCAGAGCCAGCAACTAAGCCTCATTATTGTGTAGAAGGAATAATAGGTAGACTTGTCAAATATTATATGAACTGGCAAATATCAATTGGACTTATGTCCTTCTAAATTAGTGTATTTGCTTGATATACACTAGAAAAGTTTACTATTAGAGAGAAAACAGATGCACAAGTTTCAATTACAACGCTAGACAATGTAATTGTTTGTCTGTGAAGATTGAAATGAAACGATTTTCTATACAATGAAATATGTATTAGCGAAATATGGGACGTAAAACCCAACCAAATAACATCACAATCACGTATTTGCAGTTTAGCTTTTAGTAATTTTAAATTGTTTCATTGTTTAAAATCTATTAAAATGATTTTAGTAGTGGCATCGACATTAGAATGTCAAAGAACAATAGGAAAATAATAATGGATACGTTTTTAATTGTACTTAAAGCGCTCATTTATAGTTTCTTGTTAAAATTATTCTGTTATCAACGATAGAAGTGATTCAGCGATAAGACGCAAAACTCTAATAAATGAGGCCATACCTGGTTTGATACCCGGTTTGATACCTTGATACCTAGCTACCGACAATCTTCAATACATTTTTGTTTCCAAGGCGATTGTGTCAAAAATCGAATGCTGGGACTACAAATATAACATTAATTTTGATATTAGAAAAGTATTTTATTTTAAGCCTTTCGTTTTAAATGTCTAAAAAATATATATTTTAAATGCCGTAGTATCCCAGACAGAATCTAGTACCGTCTTGTTTTGTTAAACCATTATATTTAATATCTGTATAAATTTCTTTCTCTTATATTTTATTAAGCTTAAAATTCAATACATATTGAGTATTACCTTCAACTTTAGACTTTCTACCACTGACTCTATTATGCGCCATGTTCATTGTAAAATATCCCCTAATTGCGAGTAAATTATTTACATTGGGGTTCAGAACTATTATTATATCTGTAGATATATATTATAAGTTGTTGGAGGCTTTCACGACCCGTAGATGCGAATGTTGTATTATTCCGTAACTGTTTCGTCGTTTCGGTGATGAGTTTTTCTTACTTGACGTTTCGCCACCCATGTTTATGACTTTCTCAAGACTGGACAGTTTACATCCGTATTATTTCTTAAATAAATAACTATAGACTAAGTATTAAATACAAACGTAAATATGTATATTAAATTAATTTAAATATTAGTATAATATTAAAATATAAATATAAATTAAATATTTTTTTAAATATATATTTAAAATAATATTTAAAATATATATTTAAAAAATATTTAATTTATATTTATATTTTAATATTATACTTATATTTAAATTAATTTAATATTAATATATAATATATAGTTAACTTAGTTTAGTTTAGTTTTTATTTAATAGTTTCTTTAACACTTTTAGTTTATTTATTTTTATATATTATATAAATATAAATAAATTAAAAGTATTAAACACACTATTAAACACACTATATATTATATAAATATAAATAAATTAAAAGTATTAAACACACTATTTATTTATATTTACTTTCAATTTATTTATATTTATATATTATAAAAATATAAATAAATTAAAAGTATTAAACAAACTATTAAATAAAAACTAACCTAAACTAAGTAAACTAAATCAAATCTAGATTTCTTATGGTCCCACCTGATAGAACTCCTTAAATCGCCCTTCAAGGTGATATTTGGTATACAGAATCTTTCCGCAAGTTAAAAAAGAACAAAGAGATTCGAATCTCGCGCCCACATACGCGAACGTTCAGTAACAACACGATGGCGCGGTGCATTAATGAGACGCGGGGTGACCGTGAAGTGGTCTGGGTTCGGTCACCCACGGTAGGTTGAACTTGAGGGCCTCGCCTAGACCGGCGTAAGTCAGAAGACGGATACAAATACAACCAACGCTCGACTGTCAAGCCTTGTATTGACATAGGCTGGGCTCTCACAGTCTACCGGCGACATTGGTTCGAGAGACACACTTAAAATTGTTAAAAACAATGAAAATATACATTTGTTTGTTTTCTGTTTTGGAGAAAACATTGGATTCATGGGTTTTACTAACCTTAAAAAACTATGTGGGTCCATCTTGGTGATATGTTTGAATATGTCGTCATAAAGAAACATTTGAAGAAGCCATTTGTAGTAGAAGCAAAACACTCCCGCGTTTTTTAAATAAAATTGTTTTGTTTGATAATTATTTGTGATGATTATCTTTAAATGCATACGTTTTTTAAATAATCTAAACATTGCACGGTGTGGAGTTAAAATTGTTCATGGATGTGGAAGTATAGATGAGGAGAAAAATATTAGAATCTACATATAAAAAAGTCTATCAATATTTGTCTCTAATTTTCAGATATATCTCAATGTTTTCCATAATGCATGAGTCATGACCTGTTATTTTTCTCTTAAACAAATGAAGAAATGATGATCCATCCCTATATTGGCTTTGAAGCAGGTATTGCCCATTCTACCCACTATAGTTACCTCCATACCGCACGCCTCATCATTTGCCTTGAAAGTTACTCTCCTTATTTATTGCCTCTATTTCGCCCTTTGGCCTTGACAGAAAATACTCACTAACAACATCGTGCAGTAATCTTAATCCATTCTAGTTCAAAGTCAAAAACGCATTTTACACCAACTTATCTGTCCTTACAAACTGTTTCATGATCTCTGAACTGACCTTAGAAACCTTGCAGATGTTTGTAAAAGTCCAGTCCTTGATAGTGTTTCAAATAACCCCACGATTTCTTCCAACTAAACCACTGATAACACATTTTCAATATAGTAAGCATAACTAAATCTCAAGGATGGAAATTTTGTCATAAGCAAAGTGAATATTATGGTGTTTTCCAATGGGTGCACTGGACTGCACTGAGTGCGCACCGCTACCCACAATCGTATTCCAATGGACTTTTCGGTGCGCACTCAGTGCAATATTTCGTATTCCAATGGACGACTGCACTCATCGAGTGCCGCACTGAGTCGCACTCAGTTCAGAGGCAAGTGCAATCAAGTCAGTGCAAAGATGGCGGCATTAGACGCGGGAGATATGTACTTGTTGATGGAATTTCTTGTGTCCTCCGACAGCAGCGATGACGAAATAATATTGTTCCAAATGCTGCAACCTAAGGAAGTTAAACCAAAAATTCAGGGCTACATTCTGAGACCTAGGGCTATTGGATAGGCCTACACAAAGCTAGGGCTTTATTGCAATCTAATTGCAATGCGTCGTTTTCTATTTGTAGGTTATGTAGGCTAAATGCTGGTATCTAGGCATATTATATAACTGCAAATAACCAGCAATATTCACATTGCACAACACACCGTCATTAGTTATTATTTTGGCATTATCGGACCCCATAATAATATTTATAATAACCACACAGTTACGCTTCTTCATTTGGCGCGCTAGATCTTTGCACAGAGTTTATTTTCGTGTTCCAATGAGCGCTGCACTAGTAGCTCCACTCGTCTAGTGCATTACGTCACTGTGACGTTTCAGTGCGCACTGGTCTCGTTTCGAGTTCAGTCCATTGGAAAACACCATATTAAACCATATTAAACACCATATATTAGTTTAATGATTTCGTATATAGTCATTTATTTGGCCCAAACAGTTTAGTTCAATATTCACTTTTGCCAATAGTGAATACAATTATTACATAGAATAAACTCTAGTAGTTGACTATGGATACATAACCAAAATATGTACAAAGTTATGTTAGCCTATGATATGATTTAGGCCTAATTTACATTATGTGCATAATTATCCTTTTCGTTCAAAACTGATTTTTGAAGTTACCTACATTGAAACTGACAGACGGCTCAGTGCATAGAATAAGATCGAGGCTTTAATTCGAAATATTGAATGTTTCATAGGCCTACCCGCTTACTGGAAATCCTAAAGGAAGGTTTTTTCTTGATGTCATACTATTCGGATCCTTCCTTTAAGAGTATCTAGCCTCGAATTGTTAAAAAATATCGATATTCAATGTCATTTTTAAGATACGAGCGAAAACCATTCAATTCTCACACTTTTCAAGCTAATAATGATGCTAAACAATAGAAAGATCAAATACTTTTTAGTTTTAATCATGTTTTGATTGGCTGCACGGCTCCTCGACACACTCCAGTCTGAGCCCAGGATAACTCTACCTGTCGTGCGAGGTGACCTTAAGACACGACGCTACACAACCTCTACGTCATAGTCTTATCACTCATCACAGTCATGTCCTTCATTAAACAAATTCCCCTAATCGATTTCCAACTTTCAAACCTGCAACCTCTTCACCCAACCATGAACTCAACTCTACCAAAATCTCAACCTCTCAAATAAACATAAAAAATCATTGAATGACCTTGCTTTATTTCATCGGAAATAAATCCGATTCATCCCACTCATGTCCAGCCAGCCTCACCGCCTCCGTGCGCAAAGCTTGGCTATCCTTACAAGGACAGCACAAGCCGACAGCCCCTCCCTAGCAGAAATGATGCACACACGAGATTTGCGTTCTTTGTTTGTTTATAAATAGCGCTAGGTTCTATGTGACAACCGAAGACAGACGTGTCGAGATTGTAAGTTGAAACCACTCGCATATGGAATATATAGTTATTTGACCCAGGCCGTCTGTGTTATTTATGATATATTGAAGAACGGTGTCTCGGAGATTAGTACGATATGCGTAATAACTAAAAAACATTCACATTAATAACTAACTTGGTCACGAGTGAAATATATTATGTATCAACTTGCCACTTCGAGACAGGTCATAAAAATTTGTCTAAACACTGTAGGCTACAAAATAAATTTCACAAGCATCATTGATGAATCTATATCTATTTCTCAATCATCCATAGATCTATCAAAACTTTATACCGTCAAAACAACATGAAATTACATAATTCAAATGTGGACACCAATCAATCATAGAAGCTTTAATTTTTCTAACGGCAACTTTGATTTTCATAGCTTAGAGTAGGTTCACACCACGCCCAGCCAAAACCGGGAATTGAACCCTGGACCTTCTGTATTGGAATCCATATGACCAGTGTATACACAAGCATTATCAATGAATTTATAGATTAAAATCTGCTATAGGACTTTCAAAACGTTGTATCGTCAAAATATTATTCAATTACATTGTTCAACGGTGGATACAAATCAATCGTAGAACCTATAATTTTTCAAACGGCAACGTTGATTATCATAGCCTGTATATGACGCTTACCACGCTCGGTAGTTTAAACGAGAGTACGAAACCACTCCCAAATAAGATAGATGGTTTGTATGCACACTTATCCAAATTGAGGTACGGTTTTGACCACCTCCCATGTCATTGGCACCAGACAGTGGCGCAGTCAAGACGGCGCAGCGGAGAAAGTATGAACTAATCTCGACGGACGGTACCACAACCAGATATATAGGAGGAGATATATAGGTTATATCTCTATGGTACAACTGACGGTACGAAGTGTAACTTCAGCAGGTAAAATTGTATTCTTTTAATGTCTATCCTACTTAGGTGGGAAACTGATTTAAAAAGGAGAAAAATAAATAATCATATTCAATTTACAATGAAACAATAGTTAAAGTATTAAACACAATAAAGTAGAAAAGATATAACAAAATATACCAATAAAGAGAAGAGAACCCGGACAGTAAAAATTGATTGGGAAAACTCAAATTGTGCGGAAAGGAATAAGCGGAATGAGAAGGGCATGACGTGTTCAAAATATGTTCCTTTCCCTCCTTCAAAATCTGAATTATCTAAAACTGAAAACTAAAGCGTATCCGCTTCGCTATAAGAGTCAGACACGTTAAAAAAAAATCCTGTAAGACATTTAGTAAAGAACTTGAAAAATATTATCAATAAGACGTTTAGTAAAAAACAAGAAAAATATTATTTTTCTTCGGGAAGTTTATCCACTATCCATTGATAGAAACGGACACCTAAGCATTTAAGATTACAATTCTATTCAACAAGATGGTATGAGATTATGAGATTGATGAAATTAACGGATAAGAAAGCATAAACGTGGGAAGTAAATGGCTCTCTCCAGACTTATCAATAACTATAGTGTATTGCAATGAATCTGTGGGCCTAGGATCCCGCCCACCTTCCCCTACTTCACTCCATACCACGAATCGCCGGCGATTCGAGGTATAGAGTGAAGTAGGGGAAGGTGGGCGGGATCCTAGAACCACAGATTCATTGCAATACACTATAGTGACATTTTCATTGGTGACAAATATTGTTGACGCTGTGTTTCTGGATCCACGCCAATGCAAACAAAACAAGTTACGCGACCACCTAACGCATTATTGTCACTAGTTTCTCCAGATGTCTTGAAGATATACCTACGCATTTTCCAGACCCGTTTCTGATATCACACAAAGTATTTTTGATTTTGCTCTAACTTTCTGTCTCAAGCATAACGTTTCTATAGTGATAAGACTTACATGAGATTACTCCGAATCGTTGTTAGTAGTATTGGTATTATTATTAGTATTGTTAGTATTATTGTTACTTCATAATATATATTTATATATTTATTATATTAGAAGTGGCTCAGCGGTAAGACGCGAGACTCTAATTCGGGAGGTCGCCGGTTTGATTCCGGCCACCGGCAGTCCTGACTGAAGGTTTTTTCTGAGGTTTTCCTCAGTCGTAAAAAAGAATTCTGTGATTGAGTCATACTATCAGCCCTCGGACAATCCTTCCCAACTATCCAAACACCCTAATAACATAGTAAGTCCCCTGAAGAGGGGCACATCAGGTAAAGCTGGTGTGCACCCTAGAACGGGTATTCCTACAAAAATTATTAATTATGATATTACATACAATATTGTCAGTGTTATAAGAAATTATTGATAGTTGATAATATATACATCCTGCTATGGGTAAATATATTTGTTTTTTATAAATTAGGTGGACAATGTAAAGAGGAGACAAACACATTAATATAGGAGTCAATTGAGCAATAAAATTGACATGTCAGTTGATTATGTAAAACCATACTTCTAACAAACCATACGCCCCCCGTGTCTCTATTTACAGCGTATCAGACATGTATTCGTCAGTCACGATTCCTCAGCTGGATATTCTCATATCCCATATCTAAGTGTAAATCTTGTAGCTTACATCAATCACTCCCTCTTCTTGTTAGTGCAGACCGCGTGGCATGGAGAGATAATCTTCTTTGCGGTATCTCTACTATCTTAGCCTCGTGTCCGTCAGTGTTGGTATCGTAAGACTTGAAACGAGAAGAGCGTTGGAGGTATTTCACAGATGAGAAAACAAGTCTACTCGGGTCAGGGTTGAGTACATCTACCGGGGATCGTGCCCCGTACCTTCTGCATTAGAATTGCGTCGGGAATAAACACACTATAGACTGCTAAACCAACGAGGCCTAACCAGCTATCCAAACACCTTAATAACCTAGTTAGTCACCTGACGAGGGGCACATCAGGTAAAGCTGGTGTCCACCCATTAGTCTATAACGAGTATTCATACGAAAAATTATTATAATTAATTATTATTAACGAGGCCACATAAAATTAAATGAAACGCAGTTCTTCTTTTTCTGCGTGAAACTTCAATTTTATAAAATAAGGCAAATAATTACAGTGAAACTTCTTACTAACGAACTCTTGGGGATAAGATTATTATTTTGTTATAAAGAACATTTCTTCATAAAGATGGTATCTTTACGTGCATAACAACCTTTTTGGATGTCTAAAAAACAGTTTTTATATAGATCATTTTGTCATAAACACGTTTGTTATAAAGAAGTTTCACTATGGGTGTCATATAATACATAATTCAAGTATCAATAAACATTATACATTATATGGAGGAGGGGGATAAACATGATGTGTACTTTTGTATATATGATTGTGCATAATTATGAATGAAACAAGATATTTACAAAAACCCGGTCTAATATTGGAAGAGGTATAATATACAATTTTATACCTCATAATTAATTCTTGGTAATGATAAAACCCACATAATAATCAGTAGCCTCGTTAACAAGTATAGCCATCCAATCAGCTCCGTAATTTATGTTAATTATGAAGTAGTGACCAACCAATTATTTGCCCTCGTTGTAATACATTATCATCTTGAATAAAAGGTTGTCTATTAAACGCATTATTATGTAAATAGAACAAACATTTTGGCACGTATCATGGTGTTTTATATATATATATATATATATATATATATATATATATATATATATATATTACGTCGCAGTATAGCCGAAGAGTTTCATTCAATTGACTTCCGTACAAATATCGAAGGATATCAAGACCAAACCACTTCATTATATGTGGGTATAGTTAGTCACTATAATGATGAAGTAGGTGGGTGAATTCAATGCATATAAACGGTGACTTTGAAGCTGTCTAGTCAAGCAATGTGTTATGCAATAGATGGTTTGCCACCCACTGGAGGTCGTGTATTCTAACTGAATGGGTGGATGGGCAATGTGACAGTAAATGTGACAGTACACAAATGTGCAGTATATGTCTAATCGGCAAGATTACACGTTTGGGTACATTTTTTTTTATAGATCAAAATGATACATTATCTGTATTTATATGAACAGACCGTAAACAGCTTCAAACTATATAAGGAACATTTGAGTATAATTTACACAAACCAATTCCTACATTCAATGATGATGATATTTGGGTTTTAATGCCATATTTTTAAACTTGGCTAATCGAGACGATGAATGGGTGAAATATGAAAATGAAGATGTTGGAGGAAAGGGGCCAGTAGGAGGACCGGGAGGAATAGGTAAAGAGAATGTGGACTGCATTTCGTCTGACTTCTCAAGAAGCATTGCAATAAATAATGCTATTTGAGACGATGAGGACTGATAGATAAAGACGAAGGACAATTACAGAAACCAATGCCTTATACGGGATTCGAACCCACCTACGTAACTACGTTCATGAACCACCGCGAACGACTGGTGACTAACTTTGGATGTTTGGACAACTGTTGGGAAAGAATGTCCGAAGCACAGTCCGAAGGCTCGTAGGAGGAATGAATCCCAGAATTCACTTGTCTGACTGAAGAATAACAAATATTTCAGTCAGGATTGCCATTAGCCAAATCAGTGATTTCCCGAATTCAGTCTCCCGTGTTATCTCTGAGCCACCTCTAACAATAATGCAATAATGCGTGGCCAACAACAATACAATTATTACAATAGCCTAATGATTTATCTCTACATTTAATAATGTACCATCGATGACAACTCAAGTATGCCCTCATTAAAGAATAATATATAATAATTAAAGAACTAGAAAACCCATGGCTAGCCTTGGGGTATTTAACTTTCGCAACTGTCAATTGGTACGCGTGCCAAAATCTCCCACGGTGTTACGCGACTTCAATGATACTAACACTGTAGGTTGTTTCATGGGAGACTAGGTTTGATTGTATACCATGTAAACACATTAAGTGTAGGCGTCGTTTAGTTATAACTATCACCTTCAGACGCCAAGATTAGAATTTTAAATTTGGCAGAATAAATGTGGTAATAATATGACAAAGTGTTGACCACAAAGTGATTTTTATTAGGTCACGTTATACTGTACGTATTAGTTACTTGTTAAGTGTGGGTAGTTGTTGTTGAGTCATGTAGGCAAGATTTTTAAAGAAAAATGGGACAATTTTGGTACGTGTGTCAATGAAATCAGTTTGCGAGCGTTCTGGGTTAGAATCCTAGCTTGGGGTAAATTGAATTATGGCTATACATCCAAATCTTCTACTAATTGTCTCGATTTGTTTTGTACCGTTGTCAAAATAAGGGGAGACGTCAATCGTCAAGTGAAGCTGGTCTTCGTCTTAAAGCAGGGATTCTCGCGAGAAATTAATACACAGTACACACGTTTTATAAGATTTAAGACCAGTTTCAACAAACTTTAATCTGGCGATTTTCTGTTAATCGGAGATGGAAAACGGCGCCCGGTAGAAGCCACCATTCATTTTGTATGTAAATGTAATCTTTATTAAAATCATGGTAACTAATACGTGATTATTAAATCGGCCGATTAACAAGTTTGGTGAATTCGTACTTAGAGGTGTCTGCAAACATTATTATAAAAGGCTCTAGTTTCTATGTCAATGTATTATCTCATTTTATTCGTATTTCACGGTTCCATTCAATTCAATTTACTGTAGTTTACCTGCCCCATGAGAGGACAGAATGGCCAGTGTAGGATTATGGACATGCCCTAGGTGGAACATAAATTGAATATAACAAAGTTAAATACATTGAAAGAAGTTATAATAGGATGACATTGGTGAGTAATGGATATTCGAATTTTGGTGGTTGTTCTGTTTTGAATAATTCTCCAGTGTTGATCAACATTTCCCGCCATGTTCCATTGGACATTCAAACATTTTGTAGATATTTTCTTTACCGACAGTATATTAATCGTTTAGATACCAGTACAACAGCTTCCCACAAGTAGCGCCACTTCAACACACGCTTCGTTCTCGATGGAAAGAAGTGAGTTGTATAACCGACTTGATACACTCAGCGCTCCAAGCGGTAGGTTAGTAAATCTTTCTTGGAAGTTCGTACGAACACCAGCAGAGTCATTTGACATGTAACCGCGAAATTTCAAATATATGTTGCTATTTCTTGGTATGCAATACAAGGTCCGTCAATCCCCTAGCAGAGGTTCGGTAAACGAGCCTGTGCTAGGGGATTTATACTGAACCTGCTTATTTGTTTCTCTACAACAATGACTCGCTATGGACTGCTACCTTATCGTGGTGGGCAGAAGTTTGCGTGCTTTGCTGATCCCGAAAGCTATGCCAGCGGAAGCATATGCTTCTGGTAGGGCCAACCCTAGCCGCACAGGTAAGCTGGATAAGTCAGACGAAAGGCAGTCCACGTCCTCCCCATTCCGTTTTCTTCCCCTGTACGGTCTACTTTCAATCACCCCTCGACGTTATACGACGTAGTAGTCGAGAACGTATAGTACTGTTAATAAAAACAACCTGTATTCGGTCTCTGCAGCCAAAGCTGTTGCCACATGACACAGAATAACAGACAATAACTTATATCAAAACGAAAATCGAAACAAATTACACTTAATATAATTTATATATAAAGTTAACAAAATTACGAATACAAATTGTTCCTAAATATAAAAATATACCACTAAAATAATGTTCATTGTTGTGATAATAATAATTTGCTGTAGGAAACCTGCCCAGGGACCACCCATGTCCCTCGTCAGGTGAGTAACTATAAGTATTTCGGTATTTGGTATAGTTTATTGTTTATTGTTTGTTTATTTATTTATTTGGTTCCCAGCGAGTTTCTTCATTGTAGGGCACCTACAGTTTGCAATACATGGAAGGGCATTATATTAATTTAACTATTTTAATTGTTCATAGAGTGATTAATTCATTTAAAGATGAATTCCCACAAAGATTAAATAGGAAATGCAATTCATATTAAACAGAAAGTAGGACCTAGATTTGTATTTTACATGTATGTAAAGCTCTGGTGGTAATGGTAGTAATTTGGTAGTAATGTCCGAGGGCTGATAGTGTGACTCGATCCCAGTATTCGCTTTGTGACTGAGGAATATCTCTGAAACCTTCAGTCAGGACTGCCGGTGTCCGGTATCGAATCACCGACCTCCTGAATAGGGTCTCGCGTTTTACCGCTGAGGCACCTCTATCGGTTAAATGTTCCACCCGGGGTTTGGTTGAAGTTTACTGTTCCCCAATATGGGTTTCCTATTACTATTAATTATAATTATTTGTAATTTAATATTTGTTTAAATAGTGGCAGGTCTGTATGTGAAACAAAGGATTGTTCGGTTCATTTTATTAACTGTTAAAAAATTTCGAAAATATATTTTTACAATAGTAATTAATTATATCTGAAAAACATTAACTAATCGTGTTCCCTTCAGCCACACTGTGTTCTGCAATAACCAAATAAACATTATCTGATCCACAACATGATAGAGCGATGTCCTGATTTATCCCCTAGTGTGTCCCGTTTTAGCCCCATTGGTGGGGCTAAAATGGGACATAATAAATATCATATTTTCCCCAAACGAATAATTTGTGTGTTAACTCGTGTTGATTTGGTTAGATCATCCAAAATAAATCAGTTAAAATAAAAACACACTTTATATAAGCTCGAGCCAACTTTTTGAAGGCAAATTGTTGAAAATTGTCCCGATTTAGCCCCGGATCACCATTTTTTTTTTTTAGTTTTGCAGTTTATAATTGTGTTTAAACCAAATTTACATCAAGAGACAAAAATTAAATTCAAGTGGAAAATGGAAGTGGAAATTTATTCGTCAGTTTTTAAATGGGTTCAAATAAATAGAAGTGTGTACATAAAGCCTTAACTTAAAAGAGATAAAGAATACATTTTTAAACATGGCAGTGTTTTATTTTGATTTCGACAGCTACATTTTGTGTGTTTTTTTATACATTTATTTTTTAAATCGTTAAGAATCTAAATAGTATTAAAGGTATAAAATTAGAATTACACTAAAAAATACATCAGTGATTATTTTGTGTTTCCTGGTTTCCCATTTTTTTTTTAAATGATTTTTTTTCTCGATTATATTTGTTTAAAAGCTGTTTCAGCGAATACAAATATAAGTGAACTAGTTCAGGTTACACAATATCCATCATGCAACTGATGAAAAATGTAAGTACGATGCTAACTATTACAGGTTAATAAACTTTGTAATGTAGCCTACCTATAATGCGTTTCCAAACATACGGATTTCTCATGTGGAATTCTACTGAATATTTAATTTATTCACCTTTTATATAAAAATACGTTAATAACTCAAAAATTCAATGGGTATTAACATGGACATAACTTTGTATTACGTGTTTTAATACAACTGGAATAAATAAATGCATCCATAATATAATACAAAATGTACCATTAACTACGCTTACATTAATTTTAAAATTTTAAATGAAACCTAATTTACAAAAAGGATCTTTTCCAATCTTCTGTAAGACCAGTTATAAAAGTGTATCATCTACATAACCTATAAAATCAACGAAAAATTCACATATATTGACAGATTACAGTCTACATGATTATAAAATCTCATACTACAATTAAGTAACCAACCGTTTTACTATGAGCAATACAACATATTTTCTTTTTGCCGTTGTAATTATTATTACAACAACATATGTGACCAAACCTTATAAACATGTGATATATTTGAGAATGTGCGTTGATGCAAATGAGGTAATTTCAAATTAACAGTAGATTAATTGATAATCATTTTGAATTGTTACATTCGTATTCGGCTTAGGTATAAAGAAACTATGGGGAGAGGGTGGGGGAGCGTGAAAGTTTTATTTATCAATAATTTAATAATTAATGCAATCATCAGGAATTCGGTCGTCAAAGGATTTTTGCTCTTAATTAAAAAAATCAAATATTTTTACTACTAAGTGATTCTTTTGTATTGCTTTTTATAATGTGGAGGTTTAACACCACAAATTTGCTAACATTTTCAATGCAACATTGCAAAAATTATATTGGCGTTTTTGGGAATAAAAACGTATCTGGTTTTGATTACATCCTCAGAATAAAAAAAACAATATGTTTTTCATACATATTTCACCATTCAAGTGCTACTGCCTATTCTAAACCCTAACCTATAAGTAAAAAGACAAACACAAAATATAAATAGTAGAAATAGCAATACATGATTAATCTATATATTTTTTAGATACTCTTCCTGTTTGCACCATCCAGTTTTTGTTCAATAATAATATATAACAAAAGTTTTGATTTTATAATTTATTGACAGGAATATCATAGGTTCCTCTGGTTCCCGACTGGTCGTAGTAAATAGCAAAACATTTTTGTTCGCCATGAAAATGAAAAACGTTATCCTAGGACTTTTTAAATTAATACATTTTTTTTCGTACCCGTTTTCGTATTTTCTTCTAAAAACATCGTCACGACACTGGATATTTTATACTTATGTACCAAAACTAACGTCAATAGTTTGGTGGCTTGATATCATTTTTATTTCTCGTTGAGAAATCTAAACAGCTTTGCTAAAATATTGTCTATACGATTCATAATAAGGCACTAGAGTGATCATGAATGGAAGAACTACTTGTTTTCGATAGTAACTAGAAAAACAAACTATTTTATGTTGTATTCCTCTAACACACCTATTGCAGCCATTACTATAACTGTTATAATTATATCAATAATGCAGCATTATGTTTAAATTCAGTTTAAGTTATACGGTAGTTATGTTTAGTTATACATCAGGTTCTCGATTATCAGCAAGAAAATTTTTCCGTTTTTGAAATGTTAGATATAATTTAAAAACATCCACTGAAGACGAGTTTTGTGACCAATTCTAATCTAATAAACTAAAAACCTTACGTGACAACATATTTCTAGAGCTTTTGATCTAATGTTTTAAAATGTCAATAATAACACCCTCATTGAGATGCAACAACACAACTTTAGTTGCTAAAGACATACCTTAATATTAGCTGTATAGTGATACAATAGGGACTTTTTCATCATTCATCGAAATCATTAACGTAGATTGCAAAGATGCTGATCAGATTTCCAAACGAAAACAACAATAATATGAACTCCGTAAGAATCACACACAGTTCAGTGACCTCAGTTACCTTCTACATCGTTATCGCTATCTCCTGTTGAACCACTTGAACTCATACCCCTTCAATCCGTACTCCTTTTCAGTTTCTGCTTTGGGCGTATCTTCGCTGTTGAGCCTCACAAACTTCACCTTCGGTTGGAATCCATTCTCATTGGCCACATAAGTAACGATCCTCTTGAGACCATCTCGGTAGTTGGCAAAATATTCACCATCCTTGTCA
Source organism: Isoperla grammatica (assembly GCA_945910005.1). NCBI lineage: Eukaryota > Metazoa > Arthropoda > Insecta > Plecoptera > Perlodidae > Isoperla > Isoperla grammatica. The sequence goes on from OX246748.1 coordinate 24,271,973, forward strand.
CCGTTCTTGTATCCCAGTTCGTTGTGTCCATGGAAACCGACTGTATAGTTGAACTTGTAGAGGAGACCCATGACGTCATCAACCGACACACCTGCTGGTAATCCTGCTGTGGGTCTTCCTGGTGTGGCAGTACCTCCAGATCCTGGTCGTTGTCCTGCAGGAGAATTGGGACCACCAGGGAATTGTCCAGGAGAACTTCCTGGTCTTGAGCCTGGGAATCCTCCAGATCCGGGAGATCCTGGGAATTGTCCTGAAGATCCTGGGAATTGTCCAGAAGATCCTGGAGATTGACCTGGTCTTCCGGATGAACCACCTGTTCCTGAAGATCCAGGGAACTTTCCTGGAGATCCGGGTGAACCGCCTCCTGATCCGGGGAATCCGGAACTACCTGGGAATTGTCCTGGTCTTCCTGATGAGCCACCGCCGCCGGAACTGGGGAAGCCGGGAGTGCCGGGGAATTGGGGTGAGGGGTTGGGTTTACCACCTGGGGGTGGAGGGGTGGGGATGAGGCAACCACTGCAGCCGGGCTTGCCCTGTAACTTGGTGCTTTCTACGCGAGGTGGGGGTGGAGGGGCGGGGGTTGTTGTCGTCGTCGTGGTGGTCGGAGTCTTCGACTTGGCCGGACCCCACGGAGCTGGAAATAAAGCAATCTTGGTTTAAACTTAGGTTTCGGATATTCCTATTTCTGATGTTTTGGGCCGATTGCAAATCTATCTTGGAAGTTAAAACATGAAGAGTTAAGTCACAGATTTCTGATGTTTTAGGCCGATTGCAAATCTATCTTGGAAGGAAACATGAAGAGTTTAGTCACAGAGTGAACCTACACAATTCATGGCGTTTGTGACTGTGAATACGGAATCATAGTTTTTACAAATTGAATTACAAAATTGGTGAGTCACTGGTAACTGTTCTTTGTGAATAGAATGTGTGTAGAGACTAGAGAGGCTAGAAAAACTTTGTGAATCTTCCTAAGCCATAATTTATATTAATATTGGAGATGCAACCCAGAACCTTCAATTCTCTAGATAGGTTTATGTTTATGTTTATGTTTAGGTTTATGTTTGTATTTATTATACTTACATGGTCCAACTCTGATGTGTTTCATGCTGAGAATTTTATAGTTTCCGTTCTCGTCGGTTGCAAACACTGTCACGTGATAAATCCCGTCTCCGGTGATGAAGCCGAACTCGCCCATGATGAGACCGTCCTCGGCTAGAGGGATCAGGAGAACAGAATGTGTGAGAAGTTGGTTCGTTGCTCTACAAGATGAATACTATTCATAGTTCCCACGTGATGTCACAGCGGCCATGATTGCGACACAATTGATGAGGACCAATCCTAGGTTATTGGCAAATACTATTCAAATTTAATAAATATAAGCCTTATTATGAAATTTTACAGTTATCATAAGAAATAAAAATTAAAAAAAATACGACCCACCAATTTTATTTAAAAAACTGGCTGAATTTTAAAGAACTAATGTGTTCTACCACAACAGCCTTCAATAGGCAACACGCGTACGATTTTTTTTGTTAAACCCAACACTTAGTTTAATAGTATTAGATACAAAAAGTATATTAATGCAAGTCGCACGTAAAAAAGAAATTTTTAAATAGGTTTAATGTGGTCGCATTTATTGAAGTTTAAACTGGGGATCTGAAACGCGTACAGGTGGCTGTGACGCAATGGTTCTGTAGACGTGGCAGAACAGACCAATTGCTGAAGCGGTGAGCGTACTCAGTACAAAACCATGACATCAAATCCACTCTACATAGCGGCGGCTCGTTTTTCGCGCCCTTTTATTTATCGTTACTAAACCATTTATTTTGAAGCATAGACTGATCCGTTTTTCAAAATTCAAAGACACAAAATTATTAAATGAGAGACAAGGTATTTAAAAATCGATTACAATTTTCATACGCGTGTTCCCTATTGATGAGAACCAATCCTAGGTCATTGGCAAATACTATTCAGATTTAATAAATATAAGCCTTATTAAGAAATTATACAGTAATCATTAAACATAAAAAACTAAAAAACACGACACACCAATTTTATTTAAAAAACAGACTGAATTTTAAAGAACCAAGAACTTATGTGTTCTACCACAACAGCCTTCAATTGTTTCTCCATGGCAACGTCAAAGTTTGTTCACAAATGTGGCCGCCACGCGCACAGATGTGACGTACGTGCAACCTATGAATATACCAGGCCTAGGGTAGAATTTGCGCAGTGGTAACTGCTGTTCGGAAGAAGCAAACAAGTTATATATTTAAATTCCCCCTTTTATTCATGTTCACTCCTATACATATAGCTGTTATCCTTCTACTTATCTCTTTCTTACAATCTCCATCCACGTTTTAGTCCAGGTTGGCTCTGTCTGTCGTAAGAGGCGACAAACTGTACGACGTCCTGTGACCGGGGTGAGTATTTAGTTATAAATATATTAAAGTATAAAGTCAACATTATACTAGTTATGAGGTATTAGGAGAACAGGTGAAGTGAGGAGTATATTTATTGAGAGTTCCTTTTCTAAAGGTCAAATTTGCCTTTGATGAGCGAACAATTCCAGTGGTGATCCAGAGGTGTAAGGAAAACAGAATAATTTTAAAATTGATTATAAATAATAGATAATTGAACACCATAAAATGTAAAAAGAAAAAAATATTTCTACTTTTCTTCTCCTGTCGATGCTGCTCGCCGTCGATTTTGAAGCCAAACTCGTACGGTCGATTTCCGTCTGTGTATTTCTTCTGTGCATCCACCACGGTTGCTATGGTTACGACTAGCGCCAACAACACAATCTGAAACATAACAACATTTGCAATTAACATTAAGGAATACATAACAAACGCTTTGAGTGGGACTTAATTTTCTATCCGAATTTTGCTTTGAGTAAATACATGAATGATCTATTGAAAATAAGCTTGTAGAAAACTTCAATTAAACATAATTTTCGTTTATTATAATTAGGCATTATCTTGATTAGGGATAAATGCCACAGACTTTAATTGTTGAGCAGCTAGAAAGAAAATACAGCTGATTTCAATGTGAGAAACAAAGAATCCAGGGTAATGTGGAATTAATGTATAGAAGCGAAAAGACGAGCAAAAAAACTGAAAAAATGCAGAGCTTTTTCAAACCAACCCAACGAATATTTTATTTGTTTATTTAATGTTTATCCTATTCAGTTATAAAAACTGATTAAACTGTTAAATAATAACAACCTCTAATACCTTGCTTGTGTTTGCTTGTCTTTGTTTGTTTATATGTGTGTTTCATATTCAAACTTTATTAATAATACTTTTATTTGAGGTTTATTGACATTTATACAGTTCTTCACGACAATATTTGCTTTTGGTGGAGGATTGAGCAATTTTGCAATATGATTTTCGAAGAATTTCAACAAAACGCGTTTATAATAATAATAATAATAATAATAATAATAATAATAATAATAATAATAATAATAATAATAATAATAATAATAATAATAATAATAATAATAATAATAATAATAATAATAATAATAATAATAATAATAATAATAATAATAATAATAATAATAATAATAATAATAATGAGTCTTTATTTTTAGTTTGGCGAAGCTTAAGGCCATGAGGCCTTTTCTTCTGCTTGACCAAACATATTTCGTTACAATTTGTGGTTACAATAGTGTTTACAATAACTTAATAACTAGATCTAAAACTAACATTGAAACTAATACTATACAATCGTTATACTTATACTTATAAATGATCACGGAAGCACATTAAAATAAAAGAAATAAGCACAAAATAGCCTGTTTTGCCAGCAACACAAACACACCTATATTTATATGTAATAACATTTAATACAGAAGTAAAAGTTCTGAAAAATAAGTAATGAAAGTAGTGTAAATATTCTTAAATATGGTTAATCTTTTCCCGAAGCCATTGAGATAAGACTGAGTGCCAACGACATGTGGCAGACAAGTTGAATGTACTCAAGCTTACAACAAGTGACCTAACACAGATTTCCGTGTAGCCATAAATTTCTTCTCGCATGTTAATGTTGGTTCATCAGTGTTGAATGTCGCTTCTCTTAGCGGATTCAAGTTTGCGAATAATAAATCTATGACCGAAGATGAATCTTTCAAGAATTAAATTTATTTTGATCGGTTAGAAACTGTGTGAACAGAACTTGAGTTATTAACTACTGTTAAGTAACCAAACATCAATCCACACATTAATTTTGATAATTAACCAAAGATAAATACACATTTTTCTGCTCATTGTTTCTGTTCAAATGTAGAGTATTGTTCAGTGTTCACTTCAGTGTCCTCTAGAATTGCTTTCTTGTGTGGAAACGAGTTTAAAAGAATAGCCGCTATATTGCCCTACTCTAACAGATCATATCTATATGTAAATTATATTGTTGGCTGTTCATAATATATTTGCCCCATTGTATAGGCCACAATTTGATTTAGCCACATGTATGACAAAACTCAACAATCATATGGTTGTCCAATACACTTTCCCTATAAATATCCTCGACCAATTTTGACCTTTATTTACAAAAAACAAAGTTGAAACCCTTTAATTTCGCAGAGATAACATTAAATTAATTGATGTAGATACATAAATTTGTATCTACCCATTCAGTTGAGAGGTTTGGATTTTCTATGAAGGCTCCAAAGTCAACATTCACATGATTAACAGTATCATTTTGATGAAAAAGCCAAATATAAATACATCAATCCCTGAACCTTCTGCACTAAAAGCAGTAATAACCCCACACGTTAAACGAGCCACACTAAAGATTTCGTCATAAACTGTTGTCACATTTTCTCATATTTCTCAGATTTTTTTTAACATAGAATTTCATTCACCTTTTCACACGTCACCACCAAATCATTGCAAAAGGAATACAAAAACCCATCTAACTTCACCACACTAACCTATCACGCATAGACTCTTACTTTTGGTTTACTTAATTACAACGAAGCTGTTGATTTGTCCCTTATAACGACTTACGCGCTCAGTATGTAACTAAATTGATGACCAATCTTTTAGGTAATTAACTGTAGTTTACAACCATATTACGTACGATGTGTTAATTATGTAATTACTGATGTTGAAGACTTTCAAGGCGGAAAAACTGTTGTTCTCGTGAATTTAATCGTTTTATGTTGAATGTAATTGAGTTGTGATGACTGGTCTGTGATGGTTGTTTAAGTAGTGACCTTCGCGTGTCAAGAAGAAGAAGAAAAAGAAGAAGAGATTTCGTTTCCGTTATGCTATAAGTGATGTCATTCAATTAACTTAACCCTATCATTTAAACCGGTTGAATTACAAGGGTAAGCTTTTAAACGAATCGCAGATTTAATTATGCGTTTTTTGTGTGGTTTTGTACGGTACGCGTGTTGATATGAACATATGAAGTGTGTTGAGGTTTTTAACACTATCGATTAAACACACTGACATGTTGTGACCTGTCTAGGTAATTTTGATAACCTTTTATTTATTTTACCAAGATATGTTTTATGATTAACGAAGATAAAATATAACCTAACCATATATGGTCTTGTTAAGTTTTTAGACACACATATCTATGAAATATATTTCCAATTTACTTACTTGATTTTTCTTACTTTGAAAAAGTGTTAAGACTATATAAATTTCCAAATTACCGGTTTTTGTTTAGAAGCCAAAAACTAATCAAATCAGCAACTACAGTTATTGCTGACTGCTTCAGATAATGTCATAACACGTTTTATTTCTTTGTTCACACAATATTTGTTTGGAATTGTGTCTTGTACACATTTGGGCACGAATCTCCAATTTGAATCTATTATTTGCAGTATATATAAATTGTTATTTGAATGTTAAATATAATAAATCACCGCTAACAAAAAACTCAGATTTCTGGATTCCGAAGTGAACTCAGAAATCACCATTAAAAACAACACATCATTACTTCAGAGTCTAGACATGCAACTATTCTCTCTGGCCGATGACGAAAACATTCTCAACGCAAAACAAGGAAGGAGAAGAAGAAGAGGAGATTTCCCTTCCCTTTAACCATTGCCAATAGTTGACACTGACATCGAAAGCAACAGTTGAATATTATTAATTATTCATGTCCCGTACTGACGCAATGTCATCGGTAGACCCAACACATATTATAGACAATACGTGCTTCTATTTATAACGATGACATATTTATACGGTTATAAATTATCCAGAGACAAAACAGAAATAATCCACAGTAAAAAGAATATTAATTAATTTATTTGTATTTATTAATACAACGGGAATAATACCGGTACAGGCTGCTCAATGGTAACCGGCAATCTAACCAAAGGGTTTTCTCTGTGAATGTGGTTATTGAGTTGTATTTTTTGTTTAGGATCTTTTTTATCATACATTACTCAATAATGTATCAAGAAATAATGTAGTAGTAACCAGAAGCCAACCACATCTGCTTAAGCCTGTGAGATCCCTGCAGCAGGCCTCCAAAAATAATAACAATACAAACAATGGGAACACAAGAATGTATAAATCTAATCTCTATCACTTTCAATCGATCAATATTTAAGTTATGGGTACGGTAATCATAGAATGATACTGAGAGTGTCTTCGTGCATTTTATAGAGCTGTTATAAGACAGCGTGCATCACTTAAATGCCTTTCAGATGGTATTTAATCCCCCAATATATATTTTTTTATAATTCGGTTATCAGAATCGTTTATCACGAATTTCCAAGGTGTTAAAACCAACCATATAAGAATAATTACAATAATGTAAAGTAAGCTATACCAGCGCGCACTTCATAAACGTGATACCCCTTTAGAGCTCGCACGAAAATAACCGATTCCATAAAATTAACCACTACCTTCCAAATTTGACCTTTGCAAAACAAAAATAAATGCGAACACAAAACCACACACAAAATGATGGAACGGTTTCGTGCTTTCCGTAACGAACCCACACAGAAATCCCATGACTTCATAACGTATGAATTTATTCTACTTCTAACCGGATCTTTCAGTTCAAGACGATCTCTGAAAGAAGTCACCGACATTTTTTTTTCTTTCCAAAGTCGTTAATATTCTGTGAGGGAGGTTAAAGGTCTGTGTGACTCTACTGGGCCGGGTGAACGAGACGAGATTTTGCAAGATTTTGAGACTAACTAATGGCGGGTGTCATATATGTGTGCAGGGGTTAACGTACTCAGGTGACAGTGAACAGATGCAGGAAGGTAGAGAAGATATCACCTTGATGTCGCGTTTTAGTTATGTATCAACTTTTCGTAGTAAGATGTCACAGACCACGGTAGCAACCTGGGCTACATAGTTTGAATAACAGAATTTGAGACTTACAATATTAAACCAAATAATTGAACGAGTTTTGAGGAAGATGAAACAATTCATGGAGCTATTTGTATTAAATATGTTACATTTGGCAATTAGTAAAGATTCAGAATATGCTTTCTGTGTGTATTAAATCATAAATGAAGAATGTTTATGTTAAAAACTCGTAATATTTGTATTTATAATTATTGTAATGAAATGAAAATCGTGGAAATTAAATTACCAAATATCTCTCACAGAATTTGGTTATTTTGTTATCTAGATGCCGATTGCAAATCTATAGTATTTGAAATGTCAATTACACTTAAATATCAGACGGGGTTGAAATTTGCCTCGTCATTAAATATCGCGTGTGAGAAACTATAAACAACACCTTAAACCATTTAAAACTTTGAATCATTTCACGTGTGGGAAGTTCATACAATAAACTTTATAAAATTTTTTCTTTTACTGTACAACCCACTATGCAAAACGAGAAATAGTACTGCAAATGTTAATAATTTACATTCCCATTTGCATTTTTAAATCTGCATCCCACAGCAGTATAAAATACATGCATTTGTGGCTCTTAATTTTGTCATATTATTTATTTGCAAGAGGTCAACAAACCAAAACTAGTTTTGTCACCATCCACCTGTGGTGGTGAAGTTCACCGAGGGGGATCATTGCTCTGTATATCCGGTTTTTAATTTTAGTATTTATGAACGTTGTTTTAGTTTATGTGAGTGAGTATTCTGATACTGCAAGCAAGGGTCACGGGGACAAGACAAGAAGTAGGGTTTACTGCTTATTTTGCAAGTGATACACGTAATATCTGCATGTACAATCGCAGACAGAGAAACCAAGGGTAGGGCAGTAACCTTATTTATCAACAGGTGTTCGTAAAGTTCGTTACTTGCTCGTTATGTGAATCTAGCAATATGTCTGCTCCAACAGGTATTCGGGTAAGTTCGTTAGTTGCTCGTTATGTGAATCTAGCAATATGTCTGCTCCAACAGGTGTTCGGGTAAGATCGTTAGTTGCTCATTATGTGAATCTAGCAATATGTCTGCTACAACAGGTGTTCGGGTAAGTTCGTTAGTTGCTCGTTATGTGAATCTAGCAATATGTCTGCTACAACAGGTGTTCGGGTTGGTTCGTTAGTTGCTCGTTATGTGAATCTAGCAATATGTCTGCTCCAACAGGTGTTCGGGATGGTTCGTTAGTTGCTAGTTATGTGAATCTAGCAATTACGAGATGAAACATGTCTGCTCTGAAGCAAGAGTCATGAGTTGGTGATTATGAAGATGAAAAACGTCACGTGACATCCAGGATTCGAACCCGGAATGCAGGAACGCGAGATACCTAGTTACTTGGGTCGAATTTCAGATTATACAGACAAGAGCACAGACAGATTATTGGCATTTTTTTTTTTTTTTAGTTGGAATTCATAGTCGGCCCCTACACCTAGGGGCGCCCATTGTTACCAAGGTAACAATTGTTTGCATGTTATTTCCCATAAACAAAACAAATCCATAGCAACAATGGGTGCCCCTAGGTGTAGGGGCCGACTATGAATTCCAATTCGCTTTGCGGCTAAAGTATCCGTTGGTGTCAAATAGCTATTTCACTGTAATATGCACTGGCTCACTGAGATGTAGAAAATGTATAATGTATAATTCATATGTTTCATATTTGAAATATCGATCTTTGATTGGTTATCGCTCACTCGTCGATGGTGTTCAAAGCCTACAGAGTTGGTTTAGTCGCTTTAAATTAAAGTCCTCCCACTCAAAATCAGTTTCGTTACTGAGTGGGTAGACTCTAAATGTGAATTTATTTATATTTGTTTCACTTGGAAAATGAGCCGTATTCTGGTCAAAGGAATAACATTCTGTAGGAGGGAAGTTCTTGGGGGGGGGGGGGGGGGCAACAGAATTGTTTTATTTTTAATTAGCAGTGCCGATTTTTCATCCAATACGTCCCTTAGGTGAGCACACGAGAATATTTAGTGGGGTAGGGGGGGGGGGGGGGGCGAACCGTGATGCCCCCTCTTGAGCGGTCAACGGAGCCACTCGTAACCTGCGACCGCGTATACTCATCCCGACCTCGATCATTTGATTGTGACCTTACAGATAGTGAAAGTGACCTCAGGCTCGTGACCTCCCACATTCATCCACCGGGAGTGACACGAAGGAGTGACCGCACATCTGGTTGGTGACCGAACACATGTTAGTCGTTCTTTGCGCTCTCAAGCAACCACTTCACGGCTTCCCTTTAATATAATATAAAATATATCTCCATTTGTAAAAAAGTAATTACAACTCATTTACAAAAAGGCGAGATTCGAACATAGTTCGCTCTTCTATCTAACCTCTAAATCTAATGTAAGGAGAGAAAAACAGAAAATAAAGATGCATGAATTCTCCACTTCAGATGTAGGTGAAACATTTAAACAACCCTTCAAACATTCTTAATAATAGTGGAGAGGGATTAATTTTAAATTTTAGTCCCTTTAGTTCCCTAAGTGGATATATTAGTCAATCATCTCTCTCATTCTTCGTATGAATCATCAATGCACATCAGCTTTAGCTTAAGCCCGGTTTACACACCGTAATACGGTATAAGGTTTAACGAAATTGAATCAAGCCAGTAGCATCATGGCGTTCACATAACTTCCCAAGATTTAAGGGCTAGAACGAAAGTTGAAACTATTCCAACTTTTTAGCTCGTATCCCTTAAATTCTTAGTCCACCAATGAGAGGCGACCTTTTATAAATCCGGCCAATGGTAGCGATCCTAGTAAATCAGTTAAGATAATACTGTCTTCGGAACACAATATTAAATCTTAAACCATAAACTTTATTACGGTGTGTAAACCCACCATAATGTGCTCATTTTTAGTGAGTTCTCATTCTAGTACGTAAGAATTGCAACCGGTTGACTACTTGCGCCCGGGTTATGGAATAAGGGGCGCAACTTGATAACCGGCTACATCCGTCTAAAACTGTTCTGGAATGAGGGCCCAGGTAGCCAGTCCATACCAAGAATATTTGCAGTTAGGTAGGAAGGACTACTCGCCAATATAAAAAACCCACGAAATTAACGTATTTTCGTCATATCTCAATAACGCCACACAATATCGAAAAAGTGACAATTACACTTATTTTGAATTCGTGAGAGCTCAATACCGTAGCAAAAAGATGTATTAGTTTTCAGTAATTATAATTACTATTTGTAATTTAATTAATTCACAAGTTAATTAGAAATAACAACTATAATTACTACAATCTACGAAATTTTTTTCATACGGTATCGAGCTCTTACGAATCCAAAATAAGCGTAGTTGTCACTTTTTCGATATTGTGTGGCGTTATTGAGATACAACGAAAATACGTTAATTTCGCGGGTTTTAATATTGGCTAGTAGTCCTTCACCTTAACCAGAAAAACTAAGACATTTTCTCATTGGTGTGACCGTGGCGGGAGGGAGTGCGGACAAAACCTACCAGCCCTTCTAGCATTTACCCGGTCGATATATGGGTCTATCCGCCCCTGGCTACCCTCACATCCGTATCTATAACCCATTTCATGCATGCTGTTTCAACGCACGTCAATAGATTCCTGGCATTATGTCGTACAATGTAGAAGCACTTGGTAGATTGTACTGGGCTCGGATCTGTAGATAACGTTGGCCTTATTCATATTATAAATTTTTGTGTAGATTGTTGTGGGAAAAACAACTCATATTAACATATTTTCAAAATTGTAAGATTTTGTCGTTCGTGATTAATGCATACATGGTTTTTCTTAACAAGTGTTTTGCATTACTCAGTTTAATGCCAAGTTGCCTTGGGATATATTGTAACGTTTAATGATTACCAACAACCGGTGTAAGGTAAAAACCAATATAAGCGACACAATAAATTCACTGTACTGTACTTATTATTACATTCAAATGAGGGTTTACTGGGGTGGAATGGAAGAGGGGGGGGGTTATTATCAGGAGGATTTATATAATTATTATTTATATAGTTAAATGGGTACAACGGCAATCACTGTACTATTACTTAACCGAAAACGAATAACTCTTTCTTCATTATTGGTGATGATGACAGAATCTAGAAAGTGTGATTTATTATGTTCGACAGAACTATCACTGTGTGTTTATTGGTTTATTGGTTTATCACCTGCGATGTTGCCAAACACTATAATAAAAAAAGTAGTCAAATGAAACAAAATTTTGTAATAAAATTTAAAAAAAATAGTAACTGTCAACAAACATTAAAATGTAGTGTAATAATAAATACTTTAACTGGTAAATTTAAAGAAAGAAAATCAAAATCAATGTATGTTATTTAAAATTTAATTTAATGCGAAACTGATAACAATTATTGTATTTAGAATTGTTTAGGCGATGTCAAGTGATGGAAAAACTCATTCCCAAAACGTACTTTAATACTTTTAGTTTCAACACACCGTTTCACTACTAGCCAATCCTCATCATAAAAGCAATGCTCTTCAGCGTGTCTCCTAACATTTAACAACGAACTGTGTCCTAACCAATAATACTTCCATTCATCATCAGTCTAACAATCGTTAACAAACATTACGAACGCACTATGCAAATCGAACATAAAATATGTAAATTTGTTTATATTTATATGTTTACAACGCGCAGTGTCTTGTTCGATTTATCGATATAATATTTAAATGACTCTGCTAAATGGGCGGACGTGAGTTTTCTTGAAATAACTCCTTTCACCTTCATGTTAGATGGATCAGCTATTTCCATGGTCAAGCGTCGCATTGATCCGTGACGAATATTATTGTACAGGTGTGAAGAAGATTCACAACTGTAAATATGCAGGGCTCAGATTCAAAAAGGTGCCTAAGTGTTAAGACGTCCTAGTTTAGACTTAATCTTAGGTCTAGTCTTGCAATGTTCCAATAACTACTTATTAGTCGAATAGCTTGTTAACTCCATGGCAACGACCAATCAAAACTCTTGAAATTCTCAAAAAAGCTGAAATTGCTACAAATAAGATTCCTACTAGGAGATTGTAAAACCGGCCCTTAGTGATATAAATCACGCATATGTCGTTCAGCAATGTCATACAAATTAAATATTGTAAAATATCAAAAATGTTAGTAGTCATATTTGATTTGTGAATGTGTAGTAATACCCGGATACAATTTATCTTTATTTATCTAGCTAAGATTGGCCTAACTTAGGGTAGCCATCTTTGTGAATCCAGGCCCTGTAGTATAGGGTCAATCATGGTCCGTAAATCCCCTAGCGGGGGCTCCCGAACGAACTCCCAAGCTAGGTCTTCGCATCCAATTCCACAATGTTAAAAATAGCATGTTATTCAAATGGGAGAATTATTCGGTAGAACAAATGAATTGATCTGTCAAAACAAATTCCGGCTCAAAACAGTAAAATATCGAACTAAAATACTTTATGGTTATTCTTCAGTTCTACCAACAATTGTAATGTTGATGATATTAATCTACCCTTTCGTTATGAAATTACATGTTTTATTAAGAAACCATTATTTTTAGTGGGTACAAGATATCCGGGCGATTTCCGTGTCTATGACACGACCTGACTAAATGGATATCATGTAATAATAACAACCTTTATTCGGTCTCTGCAGCCAAAGCTGTTGCCGTAAGACACAGAAGAACATACAATAACTTATATCAAAACGAAAATTGAAACAAATTTCAATTACAAATACAATCAATATATAAACTAAACAAAATTATAGGAATAGGAATTAGGAATTAGTTTTGAATTAAAACATTTAGTCGTGTACACTTCGTCAGTTGAGTAAGCTAGAACCTCTACAATCTCTTAATAAATCTAAACACACGTAAAATAATCAACATGGTTCCGTTTTGTTATCAAACAAAGCAACAAGATTATTGCATTGTTTCTATTGTCGTGTTGAATAATCTCATAAGGATAATAGTGTTTAGTATTTACCCATTTTACCCTGAACCAATTTTGTTGCATTTAACTTGTTCAAGGAGAAATGCATTTGTACAAACAATGCAATACAAACAATGCTTCTAGTTAACACACTATCTCTTAAATTGATAAAAGAATTCACGTTATCTGTATATAATACAGAAGTCAGTTAAAATTTATATTTACGAGATTAAATTAAATGATAGATAGACGAAGATAATGTTACATTTTAATTACAGAAAAGAACAGACTTAAATTAGCACGTGCTAATTCTGTTGTTGACATAAACAATCTTGTTTATGTTTCCGTTGTACCTGTTTATCTTGATTGAGATTCCCACGAAGTGATAAACAACGCCGTCCGTACATCACTAAGATAATTGCTTTCTATTTATTTATGTACAGGAGCTGAATAAATCTGCATCCCATTTAAATAAGTTATTTGCATTTGTAATTAATGTGTTTCGGTGAAATAAATTTTTAGTTAACGAGATCTGGTGACCTTAGTTTTCAACACCTTTTCTAAATAATCAGTTTTCGTCAACCTTTGCCACCTGTTGACATACCACGTAATGGACCTACTTTTATGGGAACCTTGGGGAAAGTTGTATTTTTGGCAAAATTAATTTAGGTAAATTGAAAGGAGCAGATTAATATTATATATTACTCAAGCTCACGGATAAAATATTGGAAAAGTTAATTTGCAAAGATTTAATACCATAAATGAAGGCAAAACATAAGTTTGGTAATTCCAAAAAGCAAACGAGTGAATGTACAAAAAATGTTCTCTTTTTTGACTCATATAATTTCCAGGGTTACGTTTAATGCGATATGAAATAATTTTAAAATATTACATATCATATTTGTTATTGTTGGACTATTTACAAAGTTATAAAAATTCAATATCATAACTTAAATCAATTGATCATGAATTATAAAAAATATGATCAATCAATATCTGTCCCTGTACCAACTATAAAGTCGGGTAGGGGGTGGAAGGTTCCCAACATTACTCGGTAAAAAATAACATCGAACATTTTTTGTTTTAAATTTTCAATCCGAACTAGGAATGTCTTGTTACTACGCATAATCGAATTAAGGCGAATTAAAGTAATCAGCTGATGGCAAACATTGACATTTCCTTATCGTCATTTATAGTCTCAAGCAGGTGTTGTACTTCAACATCTCATACACACTACTTCAGTTTACATACACAACACCCGTTGAGTAGCTATAGACATGATGTTTACTGCACAACATGTTGATTCAATGACGTATTCAACGTGTTTACATATTTTGCAGTATTGAATGGACATTCCTTTACTCTATACGTTCCCCTCTAAAATTACATATGCTGAAAAATTAGATATATTGAATACTGATATATGAAGGGGTTAAATATCAGTAATTTTGCAAAGTAATCGAAATTAAAATAACATAGTAGTATAATTTTAAATTTCTAAAATATTAATGAATGTCATTAATTTTATCACAGAAATAAATAAACATGATTGATTTGAGTTGTTGTTATAATATGTTTCCTTGATAAAGTCATCTTTTGTTTAGGTGGTTTATATTTGACAAAATGTAGATTTTGTTTACATAACTGAGAAAATGATATTTTGCTACAAGATAAAGCAGGGAAAGGTTTGAACAAACCAACAAAATCTCAATTATTGCAAAAAATATTGTCAATATACGCAAAATTCCAAGCAATAGCTAATATCACACATAAGCATCAGTTGATTCTATGATATATTGTAAAAATCCTTCGTATAACTCCATATTATTGTGTTTAATTTCACATTTATCCCACGTAACAAAAACCCCTTCAAAGCCAGCGAAGACCTTCTAATCTTACATTTCATTTTCTAATTAGTACCTAACCCAATAGCTCCGATCAATAAGTAATTTAACAAAATCATCATCTCATGCATTACTATACTTGATGTCCTATAAACTTATATTTCTTGCACAATCACTTCACACTCATTATTCTACACTCCAACGTACGGTACAGCAATTATTATCATAGTCACTTCACATTGTACAGATTTATTTAACTCTTTCGTCTCGAGCGCTGCAATTCTTACATCACGAGAAATTTATGGACGATACTTTCTAGGAGCACTTGATATGTTGTTGTACTTGCAGATTCTAACAGGTGGTCATCCTTATAACGAATGCAAATGTCACTTCGTTCCGTATTTTTATTCATTGAATGCTAATTAGAAGTCGTGTGTGTAACAGTGATCGTAATTCTCTCGACCGATCATTCTATTGCTTAATCTTGGTAATGTCAAAGACAGCTTCTGGGTTTAATGAATGAATGGATCCCCCTAGTTTTTGTAGGTGGAATCAGTTTAGCTGTAGATAAAGTCGTCGTACAATAACTTCGGTAATGCTTTCGTCATCAATCAATGACGTGTTTATACGGTCTCGGCCAACCCGAGCAGGTATCTGAATTAGCCACGGCCGCTGGTTGGTTGCCGCTCACTCACCCCTGACGGAAGCATTACCGAAGTTGTTGTACGACGACTATAACAATTCTTAGTTTTAACGTAGACACTTTTCCTATTCTAGTAAAGATTTCAATGGGACATCAATAAATAAACCAAAAAATCGTACATAGAAATGTAAAATTAATTACGTTTTGATGCAGTTAAAAATAAAAAGATAAATTAGAATTTACCGATCCAAAGACAATGCGATTCTTTTGGCATCATTCTTGTTGCTATGTGTGTCTGTTAATGCTATTCGAAACGATTATTTATTTTGTTATTGTAATAAAGGCCCGTGTAAGGAACAATGCCCTCTTTAGTCTGATGAGTGATGATTGATGAATGGTAATGGGGCAGGGAGGAGTGGAAACCTAGAACCGGCACGTAGCCTACTCCTGTCGAAAAGTACCAAGGGGATCATCGGCTTTACGTACCATCTGAAAGGACGAGGGGTGAACGATAAAGGTGTAGGCCAGATACAGAAACCCATGCCTAATGCGGGATACGAACCTAAGACTAGCGCTCCAACCGCATGAGCGCCGCGGTCAGCTATATGTATTTATTTATTTTATTGTAATTAAGGCCAGTGTAGGGCACAATGCCCTCTTTAGTCTGATGAGGGATGATTGATGAATGATAATGAGGAAGGGAGGACGGGAAGCCTGGTACGTAGCCTAGTCCTGTCGAGAAGAACCTAGGGGACCATCGGTTTTACGTCCCATCCGAAAGGACGGTGCATAACTTTTACCTTTTACCAGTCATAGGTTCCTCCACTAACCTGGACTGCCGAACAGTTGACGAAAAGAACGAAGCTGTTACACAAACTTTCGAACCCTCCAATCTTCTCTAACCAACGGCAACTAGTATTTCAGAGGCGAGTGGTCACCCATCCACCTCCTGACCTAGCCCGAGGTTGCTTAACTTCGGTGTTCGTATGGGAACCGGCTAAGCGACCGGGGCTAAACCGTTGGCTATCCGAACGGACGAGGGGTGAACGATAAAGGTGTAGGGCAGCCACAGAAACCCATGCCTAATGCGGGATACGAACCTAGGACCTGCGCTCCAACTGCATGAGCTGCGGTCGGCTAAAAAGTTCAAGTACGATTGCCAGTGGTGGGTGTCAAACCCGTGACCTGGCCCAGTGGATACAGTCTCGCGAGCTACCACTGAGCCACGCGTCGATCATGATATTATGTCACTGATCTGGAATTCTGAGTAATATTGATTTTTCTGTAATTCAAATAAACACATTCCTTAATTAAAGTGTATCGCGCTTGCTGAAAGTGATTCATTATGTATGTGTCTTCAGCTCGCGGCAGAGGCGACCAACATATTGCTGCGAGCAGAGAACCGTCTTGAGTACAATAATGAACTATTTACAGGCCACGCTTTGTATAACCAGTGGCGGGGCTAGACCACAACATTTTGTAAGGCCCCCGTACAACGTAAACCCTCTCTCGTAAACGGTAAAACATCTTTATAGTTACTGTAGACGTCTATGATGACAATCAACGTTTAATTTCAGGTACCCGATCACCACGACAGTAGTGTAGAACGGACATTGAATATTTCGCGGGGGGGGGGGGGGGTTGCCCATATTAGAACATTAGAACATAGCTGTAACAAGGTGTTCCACAAACGAGACAATGGGGGGGGGGGAGGGGGGGGGGGGGGGGAGGGATGCTCCCCCACAATAACACCACAGGAAATTGTTTGAAAAAAACATATTTTTGAGGTTGTTTTAATGTGTTTTTGAAGAAGTTTGGGTGCTTTGCTGTACGGGACACATTATGCATACACACATAACACAAAAACTAATATGTTGAGAAAATTAACTTATAGAGTTTTAACTGCGAGAGTGTTTCCTGACTAAGCAAATAGAGAAATTATTGCGTGAATGTATTTAATTTTTTCCGTAAATGTGGATAATTTGCAGAGTATACTCACAGGTATAATAATTAAAGGTAGGATTTAGGTGGAGGCTCCAGCCCCCCCCCCCCCCACCCTGGATACACCACTGCATTTTTGAGTGTTGCACATTCCGTACAATGCGTACACGGGGTATCGCGCCACCCGTCGAGGTCAGTCCGCTCGGGGTAGCTGGACAGAGTAGACGCGAACTAAAGCACTGTCGGTGATGCTAATACGCGCAGAGCTAGGAACTTTAGTATTTGAAAACTTAACAATCCGTGTGCTTTGTAAACTTAATACGTGACAAATTTTGCGTGTGGTGTATTTTAATGTGTGACAATGACCTTGGTTTAGTGGGTATTTTCTTGATTCCAATGCTGAAGTCTAGGGTTCGAAACGAGGCAGGGACTGGAGTGCTTTAATTTTAGAACTTGACATTAATATGGTTATATGATGCTAGTAATCACATAATAATTGGTATAAGTGCCGCTGACCAAAAAACCAGTTTTGTAACTGAGTGGGTAGACAATTATTACAAATCAACTACTTTATTGTAAAATTCCTCAATTGGATGGACAACAAGATCTACTATTGGTGGAAGTCATGAAGGTAAGATTGACATACTTTTCTTTAAGATAGGAGATATTATTTATTTTATCGCTTACAATGTGTTTTACGCAACAAAAGGGTAACAATAACATAATATTATGTAATATTCATAATTGTAAAAATTTGTAACGAAGTATTACTATGAAAACAAACCAAACAAATAATAAATTAGCATAATGTATAAAAATGCATAAGAATGTGTAGTTATAAAATTGTCCCCTGGCTCGTGCCAAAGTAGTAGACATCGAGTTAACCGAATCTTATTTATGCGTTCATGTAAATCTTCATGTATGTACTTGACACTTAGTGATCTCTGAACTTAAGTGACCTAAGTGCGCACTGACAAGTTGGCCACTTGTATAGGTAAACGAGGACGACCCAATAAATCCCCAGCTTATCTCGGTACATGAATGGCGATCGTGTTGCAATTATGTTTTCGGTGCTGTCTTCATTCGACCAATGATGATGACGTCATTGAAAATACTACTGTGCATTATTACACCCTGAGTCCGAAGCTTACTCTTCTAGTTTGTACCCACACTCTAAGGCAATACCTGCTAAAAGCCGTGTCGGACATGGGCGCCGCGAGGGGGGGGGGACAGGTGGGGGCACTCCCCCCCCGCTGGATTTCAGGAATTGTTTAAAATTCAACTGGCTGTATGATGATATATAGTATACACGATAATGTATAATTGTAATTATAATTATTTTTTTAAAGTATGTTTTGTTCAACTTATTAAACAATCAACTAGCATTTTATATTTGTGACTATTCTCACTACTCAGTATAGTCAATTATGGCCAGTTATACCATAATTATGCATCTTACAAGATATTGTCCCAAAGTGTTGATGCTTTCTATGTCACATACTGTTTTTGATGTATACGACCATGTTTCATATCCATATTTTTTCATTATAAACAAAAAAAACGTGGTTCAATTCCATTCAAAATCTACTTTTAACATCCCAAAATCGGTTAAAACGCGTTGGGTATGAAAAAACACGCCTCCCCTCCAAACACCTCTTCCATCCAGATAGAAAGTGTTATTTCACTTTGCCCCCCCCCCCCCCCCCCCTTGCAAAATATCCCCCCAGCGCCCATGGTGTCAGATGACCGAGAATTTCTGGCCAAAGAATAAGATAATAGATTATCATATGAGTCTACTGTCAATTAATCGTCTCGTGTTAAAATAACTAGTTATGATTTGGTTTTGATTAACTTGACTCGCTAAGAAATTGAACAAAGTGGAAATTTCTCGTTCGTGCTCGCGCGAGCTGGCTCGACCGTGTGACGGGCTGCCGGCGAGTTCCGTGCTATGAAGTGCAAGATGTTTACTCGTAGCTCGCGCGAGTTTCTCGATCGTCTGAAACGGCTTTAAGGAAGGGTTAAAGCACTTTGAAGCTACCGAACTTTGGATTTTTATTTTTATTAACTTTTTTCGTTCTTTTCGGATCTGAATTGTGATCAGTTTGATTTACTGTTAGTAAACGTTTTATTTATTTGCATGGATTGAATAATGTTGTTAAAATATTTAGCTTGTATTGTATGAAATTGTACCTTTTTATAAATGAAATTATAGAAAAAGTTGTCCACAAAATATAATTACCGTACGTGATATTTAATTAAAATTCAACTTCTTTACCGCGATGTTTGGAAACTATTTAAATTATAATTAAAAACACAAACTTGATGAGTTTAATGTGATTTGTGGTTGAAGCGAAACCTATTCCGGGAACTTAAGATAATAAATGCAGTTTTAATAATTTCAATTCGATATGATTGTACGATGTAACCCTCACTTGAAACCGGTTAAACCAAACCGCTTTAGACACGCGTGATATTTCAAGAACTGCCTTTTTTAACCTTGGTGTAATGTTGTATTCAAGATGAACTTATAATTTAGCCGAGACACAGTTTGATTTAATGTAGATACCAGAAATAGAATAATAAATGTAAGGCGGTACTTCAAAAAAAACAATTATTTAATGTTATTGAATTATATACCTACTGTGGATCTTTTAGTGATCAATGCATTCCCCAGTAGAAGGGTTTATATTTTAGAAGGGAGTGATATTCAAATTTTTGATTTTTAATTCATAATAATACATAGGGAAACGGTTTATATTCTGCTTTAACAATATTCCAATCTCTTTAACTAAGACACGTTGCATTTATTTGCATTAACAAAAAATAAAAAATAAATTAGAGTTTCCTCAGATGTTTGATGCGTTCAAAGACATAATGCCGTTTATATTTTCGTAAAGAAAACAATAAAACAATATTGGAATATGTGCCACAGGTATGGAATGCGAAATGTATTGGACATAAAAATGAAAGAAAAGAGAAAATAATGAAGAGTGGTACAAAACCTAACAATACGGTTTAATAAAATGAATACAAGATTGATCATGGTTTCGAAATTTAATTTGGAAATTTAAAAAAACTTACAAAATAAAAGCAAAATTCAATTTAAAACCCGATGTTGTTCGGCCAAGTTCGATTGTTTCCGTGAACGTCAGTAGTAGCAGAGCGGCCGACTCATGAGACATAATGCGCTCTCACCCGCTGTGCGGCGGCTACCAGAGTAGCGAGTGACGTCACGCGTCAACTCTCTCAGGCGTCACGGCCACGTCACGGTCACGTCACGGCCACGTGAGTCAAGATAATACATTCAACAAGTAAAGTGAATAGACAGAGAGGGATTGAAATTCTCTTGACATGGTTAGTCTATATTTTTGGTCAGGAGTATTCCTATCAATTGTACTTTTAAGCAGCGTCCACCTAAATGACTAGTGAATATTGACTATCTATTGACTACAACCCTACAGCGATTATTTCTTAGTCAAGCCACAAAACTAACAAGACTCATTTCATTGGCTGCGAGAGAGAGTTCTGCGGGCTGATTGGCTGTGACTAAGACTTGACCAAGGAATTGAGATATTTTCGATTCGTTAGTCAATAGTTAATAGTCAAAAGTCAACAGTCAAAAGTGAAAAGTAAAGTTGTGTGAACGTCAGCACGTATCGCCTATGGTTGAAATCGCTTAATCAATAGTCAATAGTCAATAGTAATTTATGTGAACCGGCTCTTAACGTTGGAATTCACATAGTCGTTTTCTACCCCAGGGGCGCCCGTGATTGCCAGTGCCAGGTAATAACAAATTAATGTATGTTATTTCTCACATATAACAAAAATCCGTAGCAACTACGGGCGCCCCTAGGGGTAGGGACAAGGACAACTATGAATTCCTGTCTAAAGAGTATTTTGCGACTCAGACCACTAGCAAAATGTGAGAATTTAAAACTTTATGTTCATATTTTTTAAATAACATTCATTATCACAACATTTTGCAATTATCTGATAATCAAAATCTATAGATTTTATAAAAACAAAAGAATGTAAAATGTGTTACTTTTCCATAAAATTAGATCTTTTGTTATCACTGCTATGGCCTATAACTTTACGCGAATACAATCAATCAATTGTGCATAATTGTTTTGTAATACTAATATATGTCGACTTTAATAATAAACTAATAACAGTAGCCCTTTGTTTTTCAAAATTTTTGGTATTGACAGTCATATTTTGAAGATACGTCACAACACTTTAAAACAGTGTAATTTTCATGTGAAACGGCTGGGGTATAACCCACCCACCCCCCTTGCAGCCTTTCTCCAACGCGGTTTTTATTTTACGGCACATTTAATATGATTTTAGTAAGCAAAAATAGTGCAATATTGGACTTTTCACTAGTGTTAGTTAGTTGGATAGTATTATGTTTAATACGAAGGGTTGCAACCCTTTGGACCGTTTCATGTATTATCTGTCTGCATTACCGAACTGACATAAAAAGTTGCAGGGAAAATAATAATAAAGTGGAAGCAACACTTCTGTTTCCGAGCCGTTACATTGGCGTAAGAAACAGAACAACAAAGAACCAAAGATAAATATAGATATGTAAAAAAAAAACTTTTAATTTGTCATTACTCATTACTCATGTTTTCTAGCTATTACGCGTCCCACTTATGCATCCGTGATTTTATGCTTCTGTCATTGATTGGTAATCATTAATTAATTAATATTGACCATCAGCGCATTCATTACAATCAAATATGGCGTCGAACCGCACAAGGCCAGCAATTACAAACTATTTAACGACAAATTTACAAAATAATTTGCAATGATGACCAATACAATTCGATCATTTCTTAAGAACCCAAAGCACACCGACTTTTTTTTTATATCGAACCTGTGACCTTCTACATATGAAGCCATAACAAACCCACGTGGCCAGCCAACCAACATATTATTCACGCATCCAATTCAGGCAAGTCATTTGAAAACGAAATGCAAATTAGTTTGGACAGAATAAAGAGCTATAACTCTTAATTTATTCGTCTCTCGATGAGACACCAAAGATTTTCCGTATCCTCTTCCATCGAAATTCGTTCGACCCTGACATTCAGGTTTGTCTTTTTCACGGATTCGCGGTCTCTGTCGCTGGAACGGACGATAAATAATTGGAATAGCGTTCAAGTTTTCGGGGTGACCTTTGAAGTGAATGTTAAGTCTAATTCATGTGAAGATAAAAGATTCAACTTTCAAAATCTCAACACTCACTTTAGTTCTGAATGAGTTAATTTTTTTTATAGTTGTTGAATAAAGGGTTTATATTTTATGTGAACATAACTACTTATCTTGTCCCAAAACAATCTTATACATGTTTCTGGCATAGACGAGTTATTCGTGACCAACCAGAGAGCCCTAATTACAGTGTCATTTTAATAATTAATTAATTCTAAACTATTGAATTGATTATTACAGAAATAAAAATCGTAACAATTGCAATATTAAAAAAAAAACTCTTGTTTAGCTGATACAAAACTCAATTCCGCGTAGGAATCACTTTTTCAATATCTTAAAGCGTTCTCAAGATAGCAATAAAATACGGTGCATTTGGAGTTGTTTAATATTTCGAGCTACAAATTGCCGATAAGAGCAGTTATAGTTTTTAAAGAAATTCTATTGTAAACGTACAATTCAGTGATGCCTGTTAATAGCTCATAACTTAACCGCAACCTTTATCGAATATTAGTCTCATGCACTACCATTGCGGTATATCTCAAATTTAAAACTTAAAAGATACATCTTTTAAAAGTTTTATAATTAATGAAGTATGTTAATCATTAGTATAAATTAAGATAGCAAGCGTGCAATATTTTAAGATTAACTCTTAAAAAAATAAAACGCATTTCAGTTGAAGCGAAGTGTACACACAGAATTATTAATTGCACGCGGTTTCATGGTCTTTTAGAGAATAAAACATCCTTTCTATTTTTGTTCTTGTTTGGTTTTATTTTGTCTGTATATACATAAAAACTAGTATTTAATATTTATAAATACATAAATAAATAAATTCACATTTAGAGTCTACCCACTCAGTAACTAAACTGATTTGCAGTTTTAATACCTATGGTAACGTATTTGACTTATATTATCTATTACATCGTTTCAGATGAAAAGTTTGGACACGTGTATATATTTTTTTATATCCATATACAGATGTAGCAAATATAATTCGAAGAAGCACTTTACAGTTGGCAAAAACACAACATAGAAATCAGAACGTTTCTATAGAAGTGAGTATTTAAATCCACATGTAAAGTGGTGCATTATTTTATGCGTGGTATTTATTATATCAAACGATTAGAGAGATTATTTTTCAGCGCAATTAAGACGAGTAAGTGAACTATTGTGATCCCAATCACGATTTTGGCAATTGTGAGGGAAGCTTACGAGTCAGTTCTTTACCTACGCAGTAAAATATACATTCGCTGGCATAAATAAAGGTATTTTATTATTATTATTATTACTCCCATATTTTGTATACATTTAATAAAATATATTATCAGTATAATATGTACAACAGAATATAACAAACCGGTCCACTGGGAATCGAACATAGGGGTTTTTATTAAAATATGTAATTATGTTCGAAGCCTACAGGGTTGGTTTAGTCGCTTTAATTTAAAGTCCCCCACTGAAAATTAGTCTTGTTACTGAGTGGGTACACTATAAATACGATTTTTTTTTAAATACTTATCAATGATAGAGTTGTACAAAAAAATCATTTCGGGGTTTGGCACTGATTCAAATTTGTTTGTTTCTTGTTTAAAATATATCGATCATTGGTACATGTTTAAAGTGAAGCCTTCAACAATTTCGACTTTCGTTTTCAAAGGGTTTCGCCCATATGAGTCAGCACATTTAGCGTTGTTTCCTCCCAAGGATCCATCCTATAACAATCTCCATCCTGATCTCTTCTAATTAATGTTATTGACTGTCAGAACACTTCCTGAACTTCGCTCGGCCATTGTGCTAAGCTTTGTTCGGAGGGGGCATGGGAAGCTTCTCATCGTGTCCAACAGATGCAACCTTGAACTTTGCTTGTTTAAATAACTATTCGTTCGTAGGATCACTTTTACGTAATGCGTATTTAAATTAGTGTTTTTTTTGTTGTTTTTTTCTCGAGACGTCTACGGTGTTTTCTGTTATTAATGGTGGATGTTTTAAACTAAAGGTCGATTGAAAGGGAGTCGTGTGGTGTATTTAGTGAATGAATTATTACTTTAGTTACTATTTTTGGTTGGAGACAGCGAGAAGGATATCTGGATCTACCATGCAAAGAAATAGGGGTTATGTCTAAAAAGTTGATACAATTTTGATAAAAAATATTTTAGCTCTCTACTGAAAATGAAAGCAATACGCTAAACCGGCTGGAACCAAAATCTTAGAAACTATTTCTTACAGAACAGAAACAAATGTTTAAAGCCACCGAAAACATAACGAACACCTTTATATTTTGATCCCATTCTATGTATAAATACCCTTGTATTTTTAATTTCTCACCAATAATGCATTTTTAGTTACCATTTCATCTTTTATTTCAATTTTCTCAATCGTCATAACTCACTTGTTATTTTAATACTATCATTTCTCTTTCCTTGTGACATTATAAAATATGTTACGTTTAACCCTAGGGCCACAAAGCATCCATTACAACATTTGAATCACATTCTAAAGAAAGAAAGAAAGAAAGAAACAATTATATATTCGTAGACACTTTACATCATAGTTCCTCATTTCTCTAACTGACCATAGACAATACGTCTGCCCTACGTCTGGACAATAATCATAATACCAACTTACGCAACGTATTATCTCTAGCTAGAGAAAGCGCAGAGGATGTCCAGTAGGATTCGCCCACGAATTATATTATCTTATATCAGTTAACTTCTCATAAACTTACCATAACGACCTTTTCAAGTATATGAATGAAGAAGGGCATTAAGTTAGCACGAAACGTGTTCTGTTCTAAGTGTTTTTAATATTGTGTCAAGTGGTTTTTATATAAGAATCGTGACAATATCATTCGTTTTTCGACACAAAGTTTTATGAGCTCATAAAATCTCATCAACATTTCTCCTTTTACAAAAATGAATTTTTCTAAGAGTGTTTGCCACAAATTGATGGAAAATTGTGAGAATAATTATTGTTTGTCACTATCTTGTAAATGAATCGATACAAGTAATGTTGTTCAAACAAATGATTATTGTATGGCAGAATATATTGTTATGAACAAAAAAGGGCTTGGCTCAGTTGCCATCAGCATTGAGTCATAATAGAATTGGGTATTTGTTTTAGCTTAAAATTATACAATTTGATGCGTAGTTCAAAATACAAAATAAAAGGTGATAAGTTAAAAATACCACATTATGGAAAACCGTTATTATCAACGTTTTAAGACACCCAACATCGAGGTCAGCAGTGATTCTTAAACCATAATGTAATTTTATGTATCTAGCATATAATTATTACAACTAACGAAAAAGTTGCATGCAACTTTATTTTTGTTTTGAAGAAACTTAATGTTACGAGTTCATTTAATGCATAACAGTTATAAACACAAATTACGTGTCATGTATTTAAACATTAAACCATTATCTTAGCACAAATTATCACAGCAATAAATCCAATCATAATTATAATGCACCTTTAACGACATACTTGAAAAACAACATAAATTTGACGGCCATTCCTTATTAGATGCAATATTCAATAACTTGTAAAAAAAAAAAAAATGTATGACAAATTGTGTACGTTCTCCAAGGTCATACACTAGGGCCATGATATTTAACCTTTCTGCACCACACAAACAAATCACCATTGAATTCAACAACATCTTCCTTCTTATTTTGTCCCATGCATCTAAATTACAATATCCATTAAATAACCGTATCAATATCTTAAAAAAACCTATTATTACACACGTACTTTTACTTTCGAATTGACTTGCGGTCCGGTAACCAGTTACCCATCATAATAACGCCTTAACAGTTATAATTTGTAATGTTTTGAACGGCAACATTAACCTCTGACCTGATGGTGGCCTTGGTTGTAAGTCAGAGCCATGATTCAGAATCTAACAACAATGTACCGCCCTATTACCACACAAATAACGTACGATTGCGTGGGTGAGCGCTTGGAAGTTTCAGTGTCAGGTGTAAGACGGTAAAATTGTCCAATTAACTTGTACAAATGGTCGGTAATGGAGGTCGGTAAATTATACTATACTTGAGTTATTTCAAATATGGTCTCGCCTGACAAAAAACAACTTGTTATTTTATTCTTTTTAATGTGATCGTTGTATGATTTACAAATTGTAGTAGACTTGAGTTATTTTAAATATGGTCTCACCTGGCAAAAAACAACTTGTTATTTTATTCTTTTTAATGTGATCGTTATATGATTTACAAATTGTAGTAGACTTGAGTTATTTTAAATATGGTCTCACCTGGCAAAAAACAACTTGTTATTTTATTCTTTTTAATGTGATCGTTATATGATTTACAAATTGTAGTAGACTTGAGTTATTTTAAATATGGTCTCACCTGGCAAAACAACTTGTTATTGTATTCTTTTTTAATGTGAATGACGTTAAATTTACATTCTATAACTATAAGAGTTGTGCTTCCTGAATCCCACACATTGTTTTTTGTTGATAAATGTTATATTTATTTGAACAAAATCTCTGCTGTGAATTTAAATTATCTTACACCCAAGACACATATTTGAAAGTCATAGGAATAATCGTACAAGCTTTCAAATGTATAATTAACACGCCAAAAAGTTAAACATTTTTCAAAGACATCATGTCCTCTAACTTTCTAATCCCAGTTATCCTCTTAAAAGTGAACTTATGTTGTTATTGTTGTTATAATGTCACTAAAACAATAAAATTAAGATAAAACAGCTACTACGATTAAAAAACTGTAACCGAGGTTACACTTACTTTATAAGTGCTGTTGTTTTGTACGGATTGGTATTATCCGAGATCGATAGATACTTAGAAGTAATGACAATAAATTACATAGCAGTCGGGCGTTATACAGGTATTGTTAATGCACTCTTAAGAAGTCCTTAAAGTAAGGTTTAGAGAAGGGCCAGTAGTAAATCTGTTGTTACCTTGTTCTAAACATTATTTTATCTCCTCCGGAAGTAACACTTAAATAAAGCCGTTTACAGAAACGTTTGTGATGTTTTTTATAGACACTCGTCGAGCACTTGTTATTGCTATGTAAAACATGTTCATTGGTAATTGTTATTACATGAGTGTTTAGTTAAGATTCAATTTTCAGAGTTATTGATGAACTTTCAACTGTTTATCGAAGCGGATCTCATTCTATCCCATTGTTAGTAGACACAATGTACTTAAAAATGTGGTATACGTATGAGAAGGTGAAGAGGAAAAATCGTGGGCGGAGGGGGGAGGGGGGCTTCTCAGTAAAAAAGAAAATAATGATAATTTAATGAAAACGAAACCCCTCGTGATTTTTTGTCTCTCGCAAAGGTTTTTTGACCTACCCATTCGTTTGTGAACAAAAGCAAAACGCAATCACACTACTACTATTTACTTTACTAGACGGAGCATTGATATAATATTTTATACATTGATGTTTTTTTTATTCATTGATGTTATATTTTAGAGTTTAAAAGTTTTGTAAGAGTGTATAAACTCAAATTATCAAGCGAACAGTCTAATTATAGTCATATTGCTACGTGACAATATTTCTGTAAAAATAATAGGGCACAAGTGTATATCTATATTTCTGGATTTGTGAACGAATTTTCTGATTACTTTCCAGAAAAATGCCAAGTCCTTTTCACTTACGAGATCAACACACCCAAGAATGTCCGTTAGAAATATTTTCACGGCAGCCGGTCATAAAAATCCCAATAACTTGAAAATCCATGTTATTATCTGCGTGCCATGCAATTACCTGACGCACGCTCTACCACTTTGGTAATAACGATTCGTCGAAGTACCTTCGTCGGTAATAAAAGCGGCCATTAAAGGTACTTAACGCACGAAAATTACATAAACAACAAGTTGAATTACGACGGTGTAATATCATAATTGAATAAGACATTATTAACACGGTGAAGATTTGCCGGGTCCAAAACAATTGCACGCTACGTGTCGTATTTCCTGTTCGAAAACGTTTGAAGAAAAGTTGTTTTTACGGGATCAAAGTCTCAAATAATAAAAAAATAATTAAAGTTTATGTATATGACATAAGATTTTAATTAATTTAGCGTACTAAACGTTGTATCTAGCTTAACTACTAACAACATAATCTCTTCATGGGCTTGATAGAGTGGTGGTCAATATTATCGTGGTAAGAATACGTTGATGACGTTTGAAACCCGCATTTTATATCACACACATTTCTTCTAGATAAGTTAACTTGAACTTAGCTCGTAACTTTCAGAAGAGCTCAAATCTCGCAGACAATAGAGAGTTGTTCCTATTCATATTGTTATATGTTTGACTTAATTTGATATATTTAAATTAAATACAAAAATAGTTACGTTTAAATGTTTCTCAATTTTCAACGCGACGTTCAAATGTCCATTTTTTCAAACTTATATGATTGAAATGAACTTTATTTAAAATGTTCAAGTATTAACTTTTAGTGACACATTTTCCAAAGCAAACATACCCATTATTAAAACTAGGGTCTCCTCTATAGCATCTTTTAGAAGGCGATAGATTTATGGACTACAGTAACTGTCTCAAGATGAATTATAAAAAAAAGATAAGTATCGTTACAACGTCCAATATTTTCTATGTTCTTCTTACAAAAAAGAAAAATGTAACAAACTACATATTTTTTTTTATTGCCAGTATAGTTGTTCTAATAATTCACTACACCAATAATCGAAACTTCGTCTTATTCACGTACATTCTCGAAATCAATAATTTAAAAATTTAACCAATACTAATCAATTCAAATCAATGCAATAACTTTCAATATATTTAAGTCAAATTTCTAATCGGGTGAATTGTGTATGATGTCTTTTCTTGTCTTGTCGGTATTGAATCATATAATTTATTTTAATGACGCTATATTCTGAAAACATCCGCATACACAACCGGAAATCAATAAACATCCTCCACCATCATTAATTACTTACTTATTAGGTATACGCATCAGTCTTTGTCATTGAGAAATAAAAAATCAATCGGACCTTGATAACTACATATTTAAATACCTTCACTCAATAAGAAAAAAACATCCTGAACTTTAAGACCTCATGTGAAATGACATCAGTTTTCTAGCGTTTAAGCGTATCGAATCTCGATTACAGATCCGTCTTCGTCACCAAGGTAGAAACGACAAAAATCAGCTTCCAACTGGCCTTGTGTAACTGCATATATGCATGCACGATCAATAGGACCGTGACTTAACATACAACCTTTCACTCTGAAACAGCAACAAGATAGAGGTATGACAACTGTTGAGTGCCACCTAGAGTGTGTCCGAATATTGATGTGATAATATAATCGTAACAACCATTGTGTGGCTCGAAAATGAAGATGTACAAGATCCGTAATAGGGAATGTATTTTAAAGTTTGAATGTCAGACATTTTGTTATGTATGGCTATTTAAGGAGCGAAAGGACCTATGTCAACTGTAATCAACATATTAGCTGTATGTAGTAGAGATCGTGAGCTGACTAACATTGAAAACCGTATTTAAATACAATGATTGGCTGACGACGAATGCGGTTTGGAAGTATTGGACTCATGACGTCATATGTACCACGATTACGATTTGTATGGTACGACTGTCTTCCTCACCCCATTGAAATAAAAATAGAATTATTATTAGAATACGATTTATAGACACTAAAAAAATAAATCTATATGAATAACATTTTAAATAATAACAATATACATTTTTATTCCTATTTTTCAAAAACATTTCTTACATTTCAATTGTCACAGCCACAGTAGAATAGCCGCAAAAAATGTACCACTGCACAGTCAATCGTTTAATTTCTTGTTTCTTATTTTCAAAATGTCATCCCTTCATGTTCATAAACTGCCGCTTCCTCAGTTGTATCTTTAGACTGAAGTAACAAATACACTCATTTTGCTGTGGCCCAAGAAGGGAAGTAAGCTATGTTAAATTCTTAAAAGCTATATCGAAACGATTAATCCTTGTGATTCCTACCATTGTCAAGACGAACTACTCTAAGTTAACAATAAACAACAAAACATCTCTTTGTGTGGAGCCATAAAATACAACATAAACGTGACTTAATAATGCAAAACATCGCATACGATAGTGCTTAATCAACGGCATCTCCATACGTATACACGTGTTCTGTAATATGTAAATCGCCACAATATAAATGGAAGTAAAAGTCACGGAATGCCTTTATTAACTAAATTCAGTCTCGTCGACTCGGCAGAACATCCGCGTTACGGGTGGAAATAAATAACAATCAATTGCGCATGCGCGCGTGAATCTAAACTGTTCACACGGCCTTGAAATGATGGGATGCGTCGCGAGTGGAATCCCCGCCCATGTTGCTGGCAAGGTAACCATGGCAACCGTTGTTGTAACCATGACAACCGTTGCTGTATTCGGTGGCAAGGTAACCATGACAACTGTTGCTGTATTCGGTGGCAACGTAACCATGACAACCGTTGTTATAACCATGGCAACCGTTGTTGTAACCATGACAACCGTTGCTGTATTCGGTGGCAAGGTAACCATGACAACTGTTGCTGTATTCGGTGGCAACGTAACCATGACAACCGTTGTTATAACCATGGCAACCGTTGTTGTAACCATGACAACCGTTGCTGTATTCGGTGGCAAGGTAACCATGACAACCGTTTGCTATATTCGGTGGCACGGTAACCATTTCAACCGTTTGCTGTATTCGGTGGCACGGTAACCATGACAACGGGCGAATTGAATACGAACATTTTGGAGATCTCCTTATTTTCGTTATTATTTTCATAGTCGGCCCCTACACCCATTGTTGCTATAGATTTGTTTCGTTGATGGAAAATAACATGCAAACAACTGTTACCTTGATAACAATGAGCGCCCCTAGTGTATGTGTTGGGGCCGTCTATGAATTCCAACCTTATTCCTTTCGTCTTCTCTCTTGAATATTTCTAAACCAGGAGTAGGTTTGGAATCTTTCGACTAGAACCAGTTATTGAAATTTGAATACATTAGCCAAAGTTGCAACTCAAACCAAAATTTACTGTTTTAAAAAGTTGAATTCGTGTAATGTTGATTATAATAGCAAACAGGATAGTAGTCAATAAATCAAAACACTGAACTGTGTTAGGTACTTTTGCAAAACCTTCAACATGTTGCATATATGTTCAAAAAAATTTCATTTTCGTGTCGAATTTATTCGTGGATCTTTAGCACGGGTGATGCTAAAAAAATCGAACCATATCGATGCCGATCAGTCCATAAAAATAACGAGTGTATTATTTAATTATGTGTTCATCAATTAAAAAAAACTCCGCGATGGTTCATGCTGTTTTGGGCGCAGATCCTAAACGTATGCAACCTAGGTACGCGGGTTCGAATGCCGCACAAGACACAGATTTTTGTTATTGTGATTTATACCCATGCATTACCCCCATCGTCTCAAAATATTTCACAATTGCAATAACAGAGACGAAAAGCAATAAGAACCATCAACAATCCACATTTAATACATTTCGAAAACAATTATTATCAGTCTTCACCTAAAGTGGTCCCTTCTAGTCTTTAATGCAATATTTATCCCACGCAAACCTCAATTAAAACAAACAAAAACCACTTGAACTTTATTTCACACTTGGCATTTTCAAAACAAGTCTTGACGATTGTAAAACACCTAATAGACTTTTAGGTTATTCGCAAATGTGATTTCAACACTTTGGATTTAATCAAACGTATTCGGAATACAAATTTAAACCTAATGTTTATGAAGTAATTAAAATGATGTGATCGACCATTAGAGTAACCCGCTAATTATATATGTAATCTCGTGGCTTACCCATATCTACATGTTGTGATGAGTCATGAGAAGACTAACAAGTGACTGGACGGTGTAGTAGGTATAATGTTATGCACGTGCTATTGTGGCGCAAGACGCTATTGAAGAAGCTGCATGGTGGGTGTTACACAATCGTTTGTAAATTTATAAAAGTATCTTGTTGCAGATTTGTGTCACTTTTGAATGTACAGCCTGTACATTCATACATACATACTGTATATTCATCGGTGTGGAAAAGTTAATGGAATTGTGTATATGAAGTAATTTCCACTAATAAATAGATTAATTAAAATGTAATAAATGGAATTTGTTGATGGTTTAGTTTTACTGTAAAAGGAAATAAATTGCCATACAAAAATATATACAGTCATTTACGTATGTAATATATTATGTAAAAATTTATTTAACATGGAATTATTTTCTTTGTAGACATAACTAAAATATTGTCATCCTATTTTGTTGAAATAATAGAGTAAAGCTTTGTTTTGTTTTTATTAAAATTTCGATTGTTGGTTGCTTCGATACAGAATAATATATTATCATTTATCTCGTTTCTTTCAAAGGAATACAA
The DNA here is from genome assembly GCA_945910005.1 of Isoperla grammatica. Classification (NCBI taxonomy): domain Eukaryota; kingdom Metazoa; phylum Arthropoda; class Insecta; order Plecoptera; family Perlodidae; genus Isoperla; species Isoperla grammatica. Next base: position 24,305,301 of record OX246748.1, read on the forward strand.
GCAAAATTAAATTAGTAAGGTTAAACAGATCCAAACTGTGCAACACAAGACGAGATTTGAGATATCAAAATGATATGTTATTAAAATTTAATTTCAATCTGTGAATGTTCACTTTCAGTTGCTCTAGACTGTCTTCACTAATATCTCGGTAATAGCACAGATGCACAGTCTAGTAGAGATCTTGTACGTGATAGGCTACTTAGCAATTACTTGTGCACATCATAAACTAACATTCAGTTATCAAAATATGTTATGTCAAAGTTCGTCTTGCATATTATGTATTCTTCAATTTTTTAGGTTGGGTAATTAAGTACATACGTACATCTCAGGTGTTACCTGTCACAAACTCTACTCAATCATAATGTTAATTGCATAGCAAGTAGTGTTTAATTATGTAGTTAGATGGTGGTTGCACATAACGGCAGATTTAAGATATATATATTTTGGAACCCATATTGTGGTGTTAAATTTACGGCAGTAATATTGTTATTATCAATCCATGTAATATTATTAATTCTACCTTAAATAACAGAATATACAATTTTAAACAAAATGTATGGTTGCATTATTATTTCTTAACGCAGGCCACAATATTGTACTCGTTAGTTGAATATATGGTTTAATTGTTTTTATGGGGTATATGTAAATTGACACTTATTTGTTTATCTTCACTGACTTTTTATACCAAGTTATAATTTGTTAATGTCAAGTGTATTGATTTATCTGTAACAAAAATATAGTAAGTTTTTTCGGAAGAAGCATGGTGAAAATCTGCTCACCATAGCAATTCTTTTTCCTTAGTAATATACAGGATCTCTTTAATATATCGTTTATATAATTTCCTTTAATTGGTTTTGTTAACCAACGATATAATTTAACACAAACAATTTTTATTCTTGTAGATGTATTTTGATTTTTGATTTTTTTCAATTTAAAAATAACAGCAGTTAGTCAGATTAAGCTCATAATATTTGTTTGAAGGCTATAAACGTACAGTAATTACATGTACATGTAGTGAGTAACGCGCTCTAACTTGTACCTACATGTAAATTAAACGTATATAAATATTATGTCTTGTCATGTCCAGCAGTAAATAATAGATGTAAATTTGTAATTTCAACAGCACGTGTTTATATTCTATACTAACCGAATGGATTAAGGTATGAAAAATAAATTTAAATTTTTGTAATTAATTATAAACAATGTTTACAGTGTTAAGTTTTTCAATTTTGAATTACGTTAACATAGGTTTTGTTGACTATTATAAACGATTATCGCATTATTACATATTTTTGTTTTTCCAAGACGATTAATTAACAGAATGTTGGCCTTGGCATTTGAAATATGTAACCGAAAGTAAATTCAAAATTAACATAAAGTTGGAGATCGGCATTCGACAAAAACCTAGCACAAAGTTGGCGGCTGGTTAAATTGCTGCGGGCAGATGTGTCATTTAAATATTGCACTGATGCATATGGCTTGTAGTCGTGGTAATGTGATGAATGTTTGTGTGTTTGATTCGACGATAATTCTTGATTTAACTTTGCTGGCATGTTGCATAAAATTAAAGAAAATATTGAATTATGTGACATGAAACTACATTGTTTGCTGTGGTTGAAAACAGGTTTTGTAAACAATACAATGAATTAATTATTGTTTGTTTTCGGATATTTAAATTATGAAATAGTTAAATTTGTAATTTAAATATCGTCGCGTTGCATTACCATTTTCAACACAGTCGTAACGTGTGTAAAATCACCTCTATAGTATTAGTTTTTGTGTTGTTTTCGTATTTATTTTCTAGCATCACATGAACGATGAGCTTTATTCTTATTATACTTTTTATATTCTTGATTTAGTTACATAAAAAATATTGAAACTTATTAAATTGTGAATTTATAATGATTTCGTTACCCTTAATTTGCCTAGTTACGTTGTATTAAACAAAAGTTATCTTTATAATTTTATTCATATAATCGCAATATTTTTTAGTTTCTATTGTGACCACTTTTTTGTTACTGATAATAATAAATTGTGAACACCAAACAATTCTCCACGTGATTTTTGCATTCAATTCAATTTAACGCTTTGTCAACCTTTAATGTTGAGTTAATGTGTCATTAACCACCGGTGAGTTTACAGTGTTTTTATTATATGGCCATATCGGTATTTATCTGTTGATATTTTATGGTTTGAAAGAAACTTACTTATTTACACCGCATTAAAAATAAACACTTGTTTGATTCGTATATACTATTGATAATTTAGAAAGTCCGTGCATGTGAATTATTTAAATTATCTATTTATCCATGTACTTAATCCGCAAGCAAGTAGCCTTTGTCATTGCGAGCTCTTCATCTGTGAGCGGAGCGGTGGAGCATAAATCAGGATTATCGGAATGCGTGTGGGGATGCGCGATAGGAATACTAAGTTATATAGATACTCACAAACACAAACACAACACTAGAGTAGAGATGTGATCAGTCGATAGGTATTCAATCGTGTGGAAAACACTCGACTGACATTTGACGTCATATTTCTATCATATTTTGTAGCTTCCTTAAAAAAATCGTTTACGTGGTTATGCATATCACCACTTTATCAAATATAAGTTTTTTGTTTTAAATTTCAGATTAAAAAATGGATCAATATGATGTTTTAATACAATGAATGTGTAACAAAGTGACACCAAAAAATGCCCATGGTTTTAATATTAGATAGTATTGTAACACAATGAGTGCCGTACATCGTTTTAATAATTGGATAGCAAGCTATTTATAATTCATTCATGAAACCTATTGTTTACAAATTATGACGTCATAGGGCGTCTGCAACAAAAGAGCGCGAAAATAAAAGAGTGTAAAACTTAGCAGCAATATAGATATATACTGAAGTAGCTGCTGAAAAAGTTACGTAGGTTATATCGTGTATTTTTTAAGACAATTTAGTTCCTGTATAGTCGAACCTATATTGACAACTGATGAGAATTGAATTTATTTGTTATCATAAAATATTGCCATAACATTGTGTGTGTGTGTGTGTGTGTGTGTGTGTGTGTGTGTGTGTGTGTGTGTGTGTGTGTGTTTGTGCATTAATTATCATGTTTGTAAAATATATACCTTGTCATTCGCTTGAATGTATGCAATGTAGTATTTGCAGATGTTTATATATTTACATATCAATAGTCGTAAAACTCTGGACACATATTATGCATTAACTACCAGTAAAACATTTTGATGCTATCGACAACAATTATTTAGATTCGAAGTAACATCGGAAAAGTCGATTGTCTACATGAAAACGAAGACTATGAAACCGTCATAGCAACTCGACAACATAACAAATACTTCACAAAGAAATCACAGTTCTGCAACCGAGTGGGCGGACAATGAATAATATACAAATCTATCTATTTCGATCTCATCTCACACACATCAGTTTATTTATGAATGAATGATTTCTCCTTCCGTTACAACCACGTTACAAACAGTCCCACTCGTTGGAGTAGATTTATCTTGAATGGATAATAACATGAATGAATCGAAGTACTGAACTGGTTCTCAATGAATTTTTACTAAACCACTCTAGTTGTTACACATGAAGTTATTTAGGTTAAGACGATATTCTTCAAGGTTTATAATAGTAGTCTTGAACTTGAATGAATAAATACGCAGCAATGAAGTATGTAACTAGTTGTAAATTAATGCAAGTGGTTTTTCAAAACTAAAGTACGAGATCTCAAGATCATGTTTTACGATGTTGCAAAAGATGGCGACTCTTCTAATTTATCTATACTACCTCCCGTAGAGTAATTAAACGTAATCATGGTCATTGCAAGCAAGTAGCAGTGATACAACGTCGTGTAGAATCGTCGTGATATTTGATACGTTGTTATTTTGTTTTGTGGTGTTGAATGTATAATGATAGAAGGATTTGATATAATCCACATAATTCATGACACTTGCGATAAGTTCTCAATATATGAATTTATTAGATGTGAGACGAATAGGCTAAATGTTAAATAGATTGATACCACATTAAATTACCACAAGATCAAACAAGATTAAATACCACAAGGTTTCTTAGGATTTTAAATGTTTTAGCATAATGTTTGCTAGCGTCGACGCCGTTTCTTGTCAAGAGACTTTCCAATTTCTTTTTCTTTTTTCTTTCTACTTATGTAGTTTTAAGATGACAAGAATATACAAACAATTAATAATTAATTAATTAAATCATACATCGATATATAAAATGATTGGAAGTGGAGGCAATCGTGAACACCAAGAAAAGCAATGAGTGGGAGACGACTGACTTTATTTGTACCCAAATCATGGTATAGCAGAACCACATTACCCGACAAGTCTGTTGGAAATAAGTTAATTTATTTTGGGTTGTCGCTTCTTGAATTTTATCGAGCAGACTTCGACGTTTTGGAGACATCGCCGCGAGCGAAACGAGTTAGATCACTTCGAATGAGACAAAATGTCATTCTTAACAATTGAATACACGATAAGTCCCTAGCTGTAACATAGAAGCGTACCGAAATGTGCTCGTGGATAATTAAATTCAGACTTTGATAAGGTAAACATCTCATTAACACTGAGAAGTCACTGTGCAATTCATTTTGATTTGAAAGAAAACAAATTACTCTATTTATTTTGTCGATAAAATCTATTTAGTTTTTGTACATAGGTAATAGTTAAAGAATTAAATTATGAACCTATTATTCTTTGTTTCGCAATCTTGAACAATTAGATTTGAAATTTTTTAACATTCTAGATATTTCGTCCATTGTTGCTTTGCAATCTAGAGATTCGAAATTTTATAATATTCTAGATATTTCCTTTTGAATTTGAGTCAATTATTGATTGTATTTATTCTTCTAGTAGTAATTACTATTGTGTTGACGTACCTTCCTGGTGAACGCCATGTCGTGCGGCTTCTAGCTGGTCCTAGAACTCCTCGTGTCTACCGGACAGTGTCTCGGGTCACACGAGATACAGCGTTAAATACCCCCCACCCCTCGACGCGGCGCGGTCCACCTCAATCCAACGCAGCAGTGACCGCGAACACGAAGGACTTCCACCTTCTTTACCGACCGGCCGACCGGTACAATTGTTGTTATTACCTTTGATGTGATGTGATTGTCTTTGAGATGCACAACAGGTCCTGAGATTTGCAAGGACGACTTGGGTCAACTCGACAGTGTAATTTATTTTATAGTGTGATCTTATAATTAATATATTATCCGATCTAGGGGGTTTATTCCTGTTTCCAATGCGAAGGTCCAGGTTTTGATTTCCGGTTAGGGCTGTGAATTATTAAATTTAATCTAAGATACAGGCTCTGGATGGTCCTGAGATTTGCAAGAACGACTTGGGTCAACTCGACCGTGTAATTTATTTTATAGTGTGATCTTATAATTAATATATTATCCGATCTAGGGTGTTTATTCCTGTTTCGAATGCGAAGGTCCAGGTTTTGATTTCCGGTTAGGGCTGAGAATTATAACATTTAATTGTTTATTTTATTTATTACATTTATCTAAGATACAGGCTCTGGATTCACAAGAGGTTTTAAGTCTTTTTCTGGTCTTAGCTCTCTAAGACCGGCCTAACTCTGGACCCCTCGTGAATTCAGGCAAATATCTGAGAATAGATTTTTAAAACATATTTTTACAATGTTCATTGCGTCTTTACTCTCACCAGGAATAAGTTACTTGTTCGTGTGATCTGGTCCTTGTTTCACAAGATGTCCAAAGTTAGGTCTGTCATACTTTATCAAGTGTCATTTTTTGTAAATATTGAAATAACATAACAGTACAGGTACAGATATTGATTGATTTTACATCATTGCAACACGAGCTCCGAATTTCTTTTTACCAACCTCTCTGCATCAGGTTGGTCGAACACAAGACTGTTCAATATCCTTCAGACGAGACAAAACGAGTGACTCTATTGGCTTATAATATCGGCAAGAGTAGACTACGTACCGTTTAGTTTAATATCTCTGCGTTTCATCAACATAATAGAGTGAATAAATGATTATCATTCCCTTGAAGTCACTGCAAATTTTGGTACATCTCAATATGGATGGGTTATACGTACCAGAATCTCGTATCATATGTTATATAGTTCTGGAAGTCACAAGCTTTGGTATATTTCGACAGGGATAGGCTACGTACCTGTATCATGCTACACTTCTTCCCGATTCACAAAGTTTCATGAATTAATGTTACGAAGCTATAACGCATACATTACCAACATAACAGCTGACATACATAATTAATTCATACTCCTCAAGCTTTAGTACACTTCCACGGGGATAGGCAACGTACCAGTATCATGCTACACTTCTTCCCGATTCACAAAGTTTCATGAATGGGCGTCTCAGGTCAAAGCTGAAGTAGGTTGCAGCACCTGTCCTTAAAGGTCCAACTTTGTAATTCATTCTATGTTAAATATTGTCGTTAGTCAACTGTCTAACTGTCAAACGACAATATGTTTGTTTTGTATCTATAACAAAGGTATTCTCTGTCAAAAACCTTGTAAAACATTACTACAATGGATAATTTATATTTAAGTGTATTAAATATAAACGACTTGAATGTTTGAATTGAGAAAACGAGGTGCAAAGATCGAGTTGGACCCTTCAGTACTGCTAGCGCTGCGAGCGGCAGAAAGTCGCGCCTGAGACGCCCATTGAAGTCCCGAAGCTGTGTTGCATAATTAAGCGAGCGAAGCGAGCGTTTCCACTTGACTCTTATGGCACTTCGTTCTGTTTTTTTTTTTGTTTGTTTGTTTTTTTGTTTGTTTTTTTTTTTGTTTTTATGTCTGTCGATAGCGGTCGAACGGAAACTCCGATCAACTTGAAATTTGGACCATCCACAAGCCTCGATGTGGATTGAAGGTGTATAGTTTTGAGGCAAAATCGTTCGAAAAGTTACAAAGTTACACCATAGTTACTGCAAAATATTTTTCTGAAACAAAATGGCGGCAAAATGTGAGATAGCCAGATTTTTCTACAGATTTTTCCGGTCACGAATATGTTAATGTAATGGCGATCTGATAAATATTGGCAAAGTTACACGTTAGTTACTCGAAAATATTTTTCTAAAACGCAGTAACGGCAAAATGTGAGGTGGCTATCTTATAGTAAATTTTTGTCCGGTCACGAATATACTAATGTAAACGCGATCCAATACGTATTAGAGGCAGAAATTACATTTCTATTGCTGTCAATAAGTGTTAGTAACGGTGGCGGACCGTGTTGAAAACATGACCACGAAAATTCTTAGCAACGCACATTGCACTGCATACAACAATGTCGGAAAGTATAATAGCCATGGAAATAAGAACAATTTTTGTAATGCGCATTCTTGAATTGTTGTTAATTGTTGTTCGTATTAGCATTGAAAACTTTTCGCCAGAAAGTTCGTAGATATTGACGCGCTCGCTTATCAACGCGTCAAACAGAGCGTTTTCCTAGTAACAATATAACAGCTGACATATTAGACATAATTCACACTCCACAAGCTTTAGTCAATACAATTCAATTCAATTCGATTTGGTCAATTTGGACAATTCGACAGAAATGGGCAACGTACCGATATCCTGCTTCACTTCTTCTAAATTCATAAAGATTCATGAATGGAAGTCTGCAATCTCCGTTTGAAAACTAACACCTGACTCACGAGTGTTACTTGATTATACGAGGAAGGTGCTAACTTGCAATTCGTAACGCCTTCCATTCAAACACTAGACAAGTTGGTAGACAGACAGGCAGCCAGACAAACAGAACGTCAAACAGACAAACAGACAGACAGATAAACAGACAAACAGATGCAGACAGATAGACCTCCATTATGCGGAACCAAATCCAGATTTGTATCTTCGCCCATTGTTATCTTTCGTGCAGCATTATTACTTCTCGGTGTTCAGTTTTGCATGTTTTTTAATTTAGTTTAATTGTACCCGTTAACACAGCGAGGTCCATCGCAAAGATAGTGGTGCAATCTTTCATGAATACTGTTACACTATACCATATCAACGTGGTGCGTAGAGGAAAGATGCGAGACTAATTTTCGAGGTCTCTGGTTCTATTCCTAACACCGGCTATCCTGACTGAGACCCAGTTTCACCAAACTTTAATCCGGCGAGTTTTTGTTGATCGGAAATCAAAAATGGCTCCCGGTAGAAGCCACCATGCATTTTGTATGTAATGTTTGTTGAAACCATGGTAACCAATCCGAGATTAGTAAATCGGCCGATTAAAAAGTTTGGTGAATTCGGACCTGACGTATTTTTATGAGGTTTATATCAATGCAGGGATTCAGTCCTACTAACAGCCCTATAGGACTTTCCTTCACAATTATACAAACACACACGAACTGTGTCTGCATGTCTGTCCCCTGTAGAGAGGTAATTTGGGAAAGCTGGATTGCCCACAACACCAGGGATCCTTTTGAAAATGTATTATTATATTTATATATTTCTATCAATATCTATATTTATTTTAAATTTATATTTATATTTATATTTACATTTACATTTACATTCATATTTATATTTATGTTTATATTTATATTTATATATATATATATTTATATTTATATTTATATTTATATTTGTTTTTATATTTATATTTATATTTACATTAACATTTACATTCACATTTACATTTACATTTATATTTATATTTATATTTACATTCATATTTATATTTACATCTATAATCATACACGCCTATCTACCCGTGCCAATGTGTTGTTGTTGTACACACGAGGTCGCAAGAGATGAACGGAGCTGTTACGCAAGCTGCGCACCTCCCCCTCCCCCCCCCCCCCCCCCGCCGCTCACTCTTGTCTTGTGAGAGGGAGGGGGTAACCATACAACACGTGTGTAGTAACAGTTTATCGACGCCTGATGGCAATTTGCTTTCGCTCAGGAGACGGTTGTTACAATGCTTGTGCATGCTTGGATATTGGAAACTATTAAGTAATTTTGTTGTATTCCCTTATACAGACGTTATTAAATATTGAAATGTCAAAGAAGCGTTGAAGCAAAAATATACCACGTTTAATAAAAAAAATAAAAAAACATAAAACGCTTTAAAATTGGGAATTATTTATTGATCATGATGATTTGAAAAAAAATACATTTTTTAAATAAACGTTTACAACTGTAAATCGAGGTGCGTGAGAATCTTTTGAAAACGTGTATTATTTTATTGTAAGTGATGATTATAATTACGTAAATTTAAAGACAAAAATTGTTATATACATAGGCTATGAATAAATGGCTAGCACCAGATTTATATTGGAGTTTTTTTTTTATTGACAGTTTGCAACGAACCATTTTAAACACTGCTAGGTATACGATTTAGTAAATATCAAGTGTTCTACACAGTTTTGTTTGAATCTAGTAGTTTTGAATAACAAAATTTAAAATTTAAAAAAAAAAATGAGCGTAATAACACCCAATTAATAATTTGTTTTAAGATATTTTCGAAAATTTATATCACTGTTAAAACAAAAATGTCCTTCAAAAACCGTTAAAAAAATATGTCACAGAAACACACGCTTAAAACACAACGACGCAAACTGCAACTTCGCCTCTGTACATACATACCTTAGTGGCTCGACACATGTTTCCAGTGCGTGAGTACTAGACGAGACTTGGCGCAATGGTGACAACGGTGACCCGTGGGTGCGACTATAAATACCCCCCCCCTCTCCCCCTCCCCCTCCCCTCGGCTTTAGGAATACACAGACTGTTGTATCTTATGTGTGAGGCCTGCGGCGTTGCTTACCGTACGTTCTGTGGTCTTCGTGTAGAAGAGCTGGCACTGGGCGTCGCGACGCCACCATTTTGAAACTTTTAATGCTTATTTAGTTTTGCATTGTCATTGTTGCATTCATAATAAAATTTTAAATGAATTATTGATATTATTAACTTTTTTTTTTAGCGTTGTTTGGTGAATTTCTCAAAATATCAATAATATTTTAAAATGTTGATTGTGATAGAGTCAATTCAATAAATAATCTACATTTTTAGTTTAAAGTAAAATGTATTAATTAGTGTACTTATAAAATAATACGTAATTTACAAAGTCAAAAATAATTATGCTTATTAATGTCTCCAAAAATTTACTGAATGTTAAAAATAAAATTAAAATTTTAGAGAATGTATTTATAAAAAATGTATAGTTATTTTTTGTTTGGGAAAGTAGATCATAATTATGTTGTAATTCACATTAATTGACAGTGTACAATCGTTAGTTTTGCAGACAACGGCGTTTCGATAGACGTTTATGTTAGTTTTCCATCAGGAGGAGTAAATCTGTCACTCCCTACCTTACCAATAAATATCAGAGAGGTTATAAATCAACATTATTTATATATACATATGTAAAGGTAATAATAGTAATTTATTAATACCGGATTTCCTCTTTTAAACGTCATAACTTATTAGCTCGTTATCGTGAGAAAACTCGTTTTATCTTCATTATAATAAGTCTTCAAGTTGTACCCGACAATACGTGGGGAGACTATGATAGTATTATCATTTGCATACGGTAAATAGGTAATTACTGATTATTCATTATCACATCGTGGTGATTGCAAATCCATTGCACAGTTTGTGTAGATGCTTTTGATGATCAATTAATAAAGAGTACCGGTAGAAGTGCAGATTTTTTTAAAATATTTTTAGCTTGACATAGTTTAAATCTCCACCCCCCCCCCGCCCCCCCTTGTTATGTGACCACCGCCCTGCATAACAAATATGACGGATTATAATATGATATGATTTGTCGGGTAGTCAGGAGGATAAGGGGTGGTCACAAAGCGATGGAGGGGAGTAGCAGGGGAGCGTCATACTAGAAAATCTTGTTTAACCGAATCTCTATCAGTAAGGTGGACAAAAGAATGCACAGCCAGCACAGCACAGCACAGCCAGCACAATGTGTGTATGCAGTATACACTACACTGTCAGTATCATACCGATAAAAGTGCTGCGGCAAATTGTAAAAATTTCGTTTTCTGTTCTTATCTTTAAAACAAATTTAAAATCAAAATTTTGGGAAGATACGCAAGACATAATGTATTATGAAGGTTTACAGAAAACGTAAAGAAAAACGTATCCAAAATTGTTAACGTTTGAATTAAATGCAATAATACGATATAATTGTATTTGTTTTTGTGAAATGTATAAATCCTGATTATATCTGTCTTGTGTGTCTTCCAACAGTTTCGATTCTAAGAGTTGTTTTAAAGATACGAATAGAAATTCATAAAGTTTCACGCTCTGCTGTCGCAGACTCTTAAATTGAATATTCCACGTTTAAAAACGACAGCTTGGACCGGTAATCGAACCCTGGGCCTTCTCACCAGAAGTAGACATAATCTAAGATTAATGAAACACACACATTCAAAGTAGGATCATCTCTAAGAGCCCAAATATTGTCCAACATACCACAGAGGACATTGTCACACTGCAAACAAACACACTGTTGCCCAGGTGTGTTCATGGTTTTCCATGGCCTAATGTGACAGATGATGGCAATCTGTATGATACATGATATAAGTCCTGGACATTCATAAATCTACTTCATTATTATTTCACAGGTGTTTTGTGTGGTTCGCTATAGTGTTGCATGTCACATATATGTTAAAACATGCTTGGTGATTAATAACGATGATTCCCGACCTACACAAGTCTTGAGATGAGTCAGAGGGGCGAGCGAAGCGAGCGGCTCCATTCGACTTTTGGGACACTTGTTTTTTATGTATCGCGATAGTGATCGAACGGAGATTCAGATCAAATTGAAATTTGGAACATACACAAGCTTCGAAATGGATTGAACGTCTCTAGTTTTTTTGGCAACGTCGTTCAGGAAGTGACTAAGTTACACCACCGTGTATTTTAATCAATTTCCGTTACGTCACGAATATATTAATAATTGGATCGTGATCCGGTAAGTTTTGAGGTAGAAATTACTTATCGCCATTCGTATTTGTTTAGTTTAAACTGAGGTCAATGTATGCGGGTCTGTATTTTAGTACTCTTTATTTGCACCAACATTTTTCCATATCTCAAGCATCTTTAACAATTGGAGCCACTCAAATATCACAATGTTCATACCTTATGCTTAACAAGAAGAGACAGCTAATGCTATAAGTGCATTATGATTTATAATAGGTATTTTATAGTCGTTGGCTAGAAACGGTCTATCAAGCCGCGTAGACTTAAGTGTCGTGGGTTGCTTGAGACACGGATCGTTAAGCGTGACGAAGATTATTGTTGTTTAACGACGTATTTAACGACGACTGTGATATAGTGTTAAATTGAGTGGTCGTGATGTCGGTTATGTGAATTGTTTTAGATCTTAGATGATTATGGCAAATCTAAGGCTACTATACGAAGCTTTGAAGTTGTTAAGTTTGCCCAACTTAACTATTCTCTTGCTTACAAAATAACCGAGTTTAATGACACCAACTTATGTTCTACTTCTTATCTTATCTTACTAGATGCAATAGTTCAACATTAAACTTTGCTGGAGCGCTCTCCCGGGCTGGGCCCTCTAGAGCAGATGATGAAGGAAACAGAAGTAAAAACGCATAAGCCCGAGGGCTGGGGTGATAGTAAGAATTAGTGTGGGAATGAATGGGGGTAGAACCTGCTACATGAAGTCAGTGGGAAAACGAGAAGAAAACTGAATTGGTGCAGTTCGGAGATGTTCTACTTCACCAGTTCATCACATCATATCATCTAATTGAAACATGGCTGCATATAGGGATAATTTACGACCTTAAGGTTGGTAACTTGTAACTGTGGGCGCGTGAATAATGAGGCTTGTGCACACCACTAAGCGGAGTACTACATTAACGAATGTTGTATAGTACCGACGCGTTAAGGGCAAAGAGTAGTCTCTACGTCAAAAACCGCAGAAAATGTTCATTATTAAATTTTATCTCAAGATTGCAACAAGAAATCGAAAATCTAAATCAGCAGCGCACTTTGCTTTAGTAAGCCCTACAGACTGAATAAAATATTATTACCATTAGCGTAGTATTTTGATTATAATTCGATAATTAGTAATAAAATCAATTATTTATAAAAAAAAAATACAGATTATAATATGTCACGATTTAGCGCATTCAATATGTAGGGCTTACTAAACCACAGTGCGCTGTTAATTCAGATTTTCGATTTCGAAGCCCATTCTTGTGATATAATTAAAAAATGAAAATTTGGTGCGGTTTTTGACGTAGAAGTATCCTTCCCTCACCCTGTTAACTTGCAAGGTGTTGTCGTTACGGAATATGTAATAGTGAAGTGACGCGTGTGACAACTACCAACCTAAATCTAGTTGCATCCCGTTCTCCTGCCTCAGGTATTGTAGTGATCATATCGATTGCATGTTGTCAGACGTGGTGGGGTCGCATTCCATTCACGGTTGGTGCAGTCAATAATGTGGACAATAACAATGCAGCTATCAGGCAATCTCGAGTTGAATACCGTTAAAATAGACTGTATGGAGCGACCGTCTCTTCTCAGAATTTTTGGGTACACCTTGCTTCTTACGGCGTCGCCAGTATATCACACGCAGAAACCTTTTGACACGGAAAAATTGTTAAAAATGAACACAGAAATACAAAACTGTACCTTGAATGTGACAGGGGTACAGTTTTATATTACTGTGTTTGTGTATTTTTAACATTTACGAATGTGCGAAAGAACGGCGGGATCAACATCTGTTATTTTCGTTAAATTAGCGTGCATAAAAGGGGGAGTAGGTTAGGGTCTTAGGTCGGTAAACGACTTCTTACGTTGAGATTAGTATAGAATCGTATAATATGGTTCATGGGGTGATGGAACAGTTACGTGACTCATTAAACATCACCATCATTTTTTAGTAAGTAGTTTGAATTAGTAATTTACATACATGAATACACCAGTGGTTCTAGTATTTTTCTGGTATTAACTGTAAGACCAGCTTTACGTTGACATCTTCTAAATTTATCACCAGGTCAGATGAAGAAGTTACTAACTTATTCCTGGTGGGAACAAAGACACAATGATCTTTCCAATAATGTTTTTTTAAATTTGCTTTGGATTCAGTGTGGTCCTAAGTTAGGCTGGTCTCGTAGTTAAGAGTAAGACCATAAGTGGACGAAGGACGTTTGGGGAATCCAGACTGTGAAATTTAGCAAAACAAAGCAAATTCATAAGGACAAACTGCTCGGCAATCCATGTTAGTGGACGAACATATGTCTGGTCAAAGTTGCGCAGTTTCCTTTCGGATGTGACGTAAAGCCGATGGTCCCCTTGGCATTTTTCGACAGGAGTAGGATACGTTCCGGTAGCAGGTTTACCCCTCCTCCATTCTGTATCGGAATTAATCAATTTTGCATAAGTGGGGACCGCAGTTCTGTTACAAATAATATAGACTAAATGAATCAGTATGGAACTGCTGAAAACAATTCCCTTCATTGATAACATGAAACGAAAAATTGTGATTTATCACTTTTAAGACAACGATGGATGGAGACACAATTAAAGTACGTTTAAATTGCTGTTTGGCTTAAATACATGGGAAATAGGGAGTGTGAACCTTTGACATAATAATAAATATGATATATTAAATTAGAAAAAAATGTTATTAATCATAATATTTTACAGGCGCGCAAAATGTAGTATGCAAATGAACCCGTTTCAACACCTCAATACCTGTTTAGATACCCGGATCTCATTAGAACGAATAAATGTGCATCTTTAATAAGAAATACACTAATTACCGTATTCATAACTGAACCCTATAGCCAATTGGTAATCCATCTTTGATATCTAAACGGTTTGTGTATGTGTTTTTCATATACAAAACAAACAAAAATTACTTGACCTCACAACGGCCTTATAAGAGTCCCGATAGATTTCTGAGCAAAACAAATGTGCTTATTCGAAATATAGGAGTTTTAACAGTAATGCCCATTGATAAAGTTAACTAAAAAATTATGATTTGTGGCACAATAAATCATAAAAAGGAGTGTACGAACTTTTCTGTAGTAATTGCAAATCAATATTGTAAAACAGTTGAACTTCAACCGAACGCGACTCAGACATTGCGACACTTATCGAAATTATACAGATGCGTCAATTAAGGGGGCACATCAGGTAAAACTGATGTGGATCGTAAATAAGGGATTCACAATTATGATTATACCGTCAATGATTGCAAGTCTTTCAGTTGACTAGAGGTGCGTGTTGAACATCAATGCACATGGTTATATGACTATAACAAGTTCTACAAAGCGGCTTAGTCCGGAGGAAGAGAAGAGATCTTAGATCTGCTCTTGAAATATATCGCCGAATGTTGTAAACTCAAAGGCCAAGGTTGTACACTCGTAAATATAGTGTTATTGTGGTTGGTCACCTTACCTTTTAGCTCTGATTTATATTTTACATTATGTGTTTTAAGAAAAAAATAAATACATGATGATTTTACTAACGTCCCAGGGTGACCTTGGAACAAAGACATGGGAGGATGTTCTGTGGGAGTGAGAGCTCAATAAGAGTGCGAATTTAAGGTTTTCTGGTTTGAGCTCTGACTTCCACAGACTCCTCTTGCAATACATTGCAATCTTGCAATATTCATAAATATCAAAATTCATATATAAATTAACGCAAAATGAACTGTATATTTTATTGATATCTTGAAAACGCTTCAAGATATTCAAATAGTTATTTCTACGTGTAATGTGGTTCTGTATCAACTAAGCAATTGTTGTAAAAAGTTTCAATTATTTCAATTTCTATAATATTTAATTATTTATTTCTGTAAAATTACTTCACTATCTTAGAATTAATATTAACAGGGAAGGATACCTCTACGTCAAAAACCGCACACAATTTTAATTTTTAAATTATATCACAAGAATTGGCTTCGAAATCGAAAATATGAATCAACAGCGCACTGTGGTTTAGTAAGCCCTATACATTGAATGCTCTAAGTCGTGACTTATATTAAAATCAGTGTTTTTTCATAAACAATTAATTTTATTACTAATTGTCGAATTATAGTCAAAATACTATGCTAATGGTTATATTATTTTATTCAGTCTGTAGGGCTTACCAAAGCACAGTGAGCTGCTGATTTAGATTTTCGATTTCTTGTTGCAATCTTGAGATATAATTTAATAATGAACATTTTCTGCGGTTTTTGACTTAGAAACTACCCTTTGCTCTTAATGGAAATTGTCCGTAGAACGTGATAATGTTACCCTGCATATCTTTTGATTCTTAGTATTAAATATAATTTTAAAGATAGGAACAAAAAAAACTTGAGTTCTCTCGCTTTTCGATCTCTGTGAACACTCAATCAATTATTTAGAGTTAAGGGTGTGTGAGTTTAAAATATATATGGTATAAATATAAATTGTGAGGTATCTTTTTTACATATCAAAATTGGGATATTTCCAAAAGGTAATCTAGGGTATTCAAAAACGGAGAAAAAAAACTATTGGAGACTTGTTTAGAAAAAGAAACACTCAGCAGATTGATAATATGAACACAACCGAGCGTGCCCACTTGAAAACGTTGAACGTTTTAGTTGAAAACCAACGTAAAGTGACGTCACTGTCTTTTTCTGTTACCTTCATAGATAACGATCATGCACAATATCTCTACGCTCCTCCGTTATGGTCATCGCGGCACCCGAACACTAGTGATGATGTCATCTTCTGAATTTTAATTTGCCGTAGGAACACCCGTTATAGGGTGCACACCAGCTTTACCTGATGTGCCCCTCTTCAGGTGACTAACTAGGTTATTAGGGTGTTTGGATAGCTGAGAAGGAATGTCCGAGGGCTGTTAGTAGGACTCAATCCCAGCATTCGCCTTTACGACTGAGGGAAACCTCGGAAAAAACCTTCAGTCAGGATTGCCGGTGGCCGGAATCGAACCGGTGACCTCCCGAGTTAGAGTCTCGCGTCTTACCGCTGAGCCACCTCTATCGGTAACATCTGTTCTTGTTTAATTGCCACAACATCTGGCTAGTTTTAAATTTTTTTGTCGAAAATCGATAGAGTGCAGATTGTGAAGATTAGGAAAAATTTAGGGGTAGAGAGCCTAAACTTCAAGTTTGGAAAAGAAAGGCTTATGATGGTTCGGGCACAGGAAGAGGATGGGTGAGGAGAGGATCCCGAAAATCCAATTTGAAGATCCCGGAAGGCCACGACTACGATGAAAAGAAGGGATTGCTACGGACGTGAAAATACGGAACGTATCAATGGACGGAAGCGCAACAAGAGAAGTTGTTGGAAGATAAAAAATTATGGAGAAAAGTGGTGGAGAGTTCGGTAGAAGATTGCGAGGAAGGAGGAGGAGAAGACGAGGAAGAAGAAGAAGAAGAAGAAGAAGAAGAAGAAGAAGAAGAAGAAGAAGAAGAAGAAGAAGAAGAAGAAGAAGAAGAGATGTCAGCGGGACAAAGGATGAAAAGGGGTGAAGCGTCAGGCATGGCTAGGTCGACCCGAGGCCCAAGTGACGGTGGGAACCTCCCACCCTCTACCCGACTCTATAGACTGTTGGTACAGGGACATACAGATATTGCTTCATATAAATTTTTCTAAAATCAATACTGTCACAAGAGAGAAAATCTTATTTAGTGAATTAGTTGCAAGCTATTTTTTGAAAACATTTCGAATAAAACCCATTTTCTGTCTAATATGGATCATACATATCATACATTTGGAGTCACAACAGCCGTTTCACCGACCAACATATATCAGTTTTAACACATATCCCTCGGGTGGCCGTTTTGTGATTCGTTTCCAAAAAGTAAGTACAAGGACTAGTGTCATTTTCGAATCCTCAGCTACGTAGGCCTACAACCTATATCGAATATATTTTACAATCACTGTAGAGTAATTTGAGCTGTACAACGAAATACAATCTAGAATGTGTTTAATATTCAAGTGACAAGACAACTCAAGATACTTTATATGGAATAAGTTGTCGCAGATGTTTATTGGAAATGTACCTAGGTTTCTAGTTTTTAAATGTAGTACGTGTGAGTAGAATTTTTATTGAGTAACCGTGAGCGTCCGTACGATTATCATGCTCAAAGTTAAGTTACAGCAAATAAAGTATTTAAAATAAACATTTATACATTTATATCTACTTGTTGAATATTGTAAACTATAAATTTAAATTTAATATTTATAAAAAAAGATTTTATCCAACACTTTAGTGTCTGTAAACCAGGTGTAACTGTATTTTTTCTTGATAAGTGATACGATCTGCCATAAATGTCGTCTTTTCTATCCGGTTGCTGTATTATAAACTATAAAGTTAAAATTGTATTCAATACTTTATTATCTAGAAACCAGGTTTTACTGTGTTTTTACTAAAAAAGTAAAAATAACCTCGTGCGTTAAATGTCTACTTCGTTGTCTGGTTGCTTATGAGTTACTCATTCGGAATTCTGATGAGGAACCCTTGAATAGTATGACATCATTATCATTATTATATAACATCGAAATACTAAATAACGGTAAATATATTAAAAAATACAATTATAAAAACAATCGATATATTTAATTCTATATATATATATATATATATAAAGAAAGGATACATTTTACGGTTAAACCAATCTAAATTTTATTTTTAATGATAAGTCAACGTTTCGACGACTTTAATATATATATATATATATATATATATATATATATATATATATATATATATATATATTACATATATTCTATAATTCAATCCGGTCCCCTTAGTATTGCTCTGGATTTATACAAGATTTAAAATATAATAAAAGTATAGCTATTAATATCACTAAACTTGTTTGTAGTTATATTATTTTTATTTATCTAAGGTTGGAATTCATAGTCGGCCCCTACACCTAGGGGCACCCATTGTTTCTATGGATATGTTTTTTTTATGGGAAATAACATGCAAACAACTGTTACCTTGGTAACAATGGGCGCCCCTAGGTGTAGGGGCCGACTATGAATTCCAACCTAAGTCATCTGATAGTTATCACCCACTTCATCAACAGTTTCCCAAACATCTTTTTTTTATAAAATAAAAAATACAGGATGATACATTTTTTAGTATTTCAGTGTGATACGAAAAAAATAGTTACAAAAAATATTCCTTCATATTGTATAAACACACAGTTCTGATGATAGTAGCTATGCATTATTTGATTAAAATCCATGGCTATCTTCTGATGATTATATCGTATTTAATCTGTCAGGTAATAACCTGTCCCATATTGGATACAATTATTACGAAAATCATTTTTTTCTTCAATCATGTGACAAATAATTTGAATGTTTCTTTTGACTACAGAACGAGTGAACGTTTATTTGATAAATAATATGCCATGGGAAAGTTGATAATATTGAATCACGAAATCTTTCCAAAGAAAACCTGTTTTTTTGTTTGTATTATATTATCTATCATACTATATATCACAATCTGTTATATACAGTGTTTTTTAATTACCAATTATAGATGAATTTATAGGAGGCCGTCCCGAGGTGTTGGGTTGCAAAATGTGGTCAATCTGCAGAATTATGATGAGGCAGTCTTTAAATCAGTATGATGTCATAATTTATATTCAATACGATAGAAGTAGTCATCTTTGTATTTATAATTTAAAAAAATTGACATAAACACGAGTTGTATATTCTGAAACATTTGGATTGTAGATAATTCATTAGTTAAAAATTGAATTAACTTTTTTGCTTATAAGGCCGGGAAAAAACTGAGATCTGAATTATTATTAAGGGAAACTTATTTTTTAAACTGTGTTCGTTATTTTTTGGAAACAGATACAATCATATCTGTTTATAATTGTATATTGAACATAATAACTTTTAATTTCACATACACATCCTCAAGGTAGGTCAACATAAAGCCCGGCAAGTAGAAAATCTGGGTTCAAGTCCCAGCATTCGTCTTCGGATTCTTCCCACTTCTCCCTGAGTGGTGGGCTATATACCTGAATACCAAACCTATCTCTTGCTTTCAATTATTACTAATTATAGTTTTTATTTACAAGAGTCATTTTACACTGGCGAATATATTATATTTTGTAATTGGCAATTTATATTTGAATTATCGGAACACACAGCCGGTGATGTAAATTCACAGTTACAATACCTGTAGTGTACGCTATGTTAATCTAAATCAAATTTCATTACTGTCGACATTTAAAATATGACTCAATGGTAAGAATTATGGGTTTTGATACTTAGGGAAAGGTAAGCCTCAAAATATTACAATCGTAGAAAATCAATTTGACGCTGCATAATATTAAAAATGTGGTCAATAAACTTACGTTTAGTTTAGATCTAAAAACTGGAGGAAAAACATTTCAATTATTGAAAACATTACGGTTGTCCTTTTATAAACCAATCAATTATTAATTCTTTGATTGTCTTCTAAAATAACAACCGTAAGTACTAAAATATTTTAATCCGTCTTCTAATTTTGTCAATATTGTGTATCGATCTCAATATATTATCAAAATCACGTTAATTTTCCACGGTTTAATGGTCAGACTTCTCTACCCCGTTAATAAGAAGCAAAAACTATGCCTCTTTATCGACCGTTTACTAAATTATCCGGTTGCTAAACGTGGCTACATCTGCGGAATTCAAATGAGCCATCGCTCGCCCAGTCTGCCGACCTTGAAGAATCAGGAACTTTTGGCCGGCCAAATGACACCACTCGCGCATCGTCTCACCGAATTAAGAATTACAAACACGTAGGTAGGTTGTCAAATTTATTCTTACTATGAGATTAAAAATATTGAAAGTGATGATTTAATATGGACGTGGGTGGCTTTCAATAGACTTACTCACTAACACCGTTAGACATTTAATTAAATCTATCGGCATTGAAGAAATTGATCGGGACTTTAGATGGAGAAGTGAGATTTGGCATTCATTGTCTTTCCGTTGTTATTGAGAAGAGGAAATAATGTGGCGGGTTTCTTTGGGTGCAGTTTTGATGATCATTAGCGTCCTTGGAATCAGGTTGGGACTAAACACACGATCTCCGCGGACCGATACTGATGTTAAAACAACTCAAAAGGTTTTGATAGTGTGATAAATTTCAGGTGTAGTAGTTTAGAATGTTCATAACGGTTGTTTATTAATAGTCTTTGAAAAAATAAACAGTTTTTCAAATAAAGTGAATGTAGTTTTAGGCAAACTAATGTTTACATTTTCAGTAAAAATAAAAATACAATATGTTATATTTTTTAATAGTCCAGAAATATAACAATAGTTGTTATGTATCGAAAAGAAAGTATTCTAAAATCGTGCCAATACAATGTTGTGTTATAAATAACCATATGCACTCTAACTTTTAGCTTTAAAGAAATGAAAAAATGAATATGTTATAATATTGTTATAATAGTCAATCTGTATACTAAAGGTATATGAAACAAATATTTATCTCAAGCTAAATAATGTATTGTAAAAAAACCTCTTATTATGCACAACTGGCAATTGCGTTTCCCCAATCAGCTAGACAAGTTAACAAAATACTTCTACTGAAATGTAAATTCCGCTTAATTGGTGAAAAAATTTGCGATTTCAATATAGTTGAGTCACCAGCTGCTTCTGCCAATAACTAAATACTTGCGACGACGTGCTTCTAAATGTTTAACCTTCTTTAACTCATAACCTTGTAATACATAATACTTATTAATTTATGTCTTTAATCTACGTAATATCTTATAGTAGCCTTAGAAACTTTTCAAACAAAATCCATAAACAAAGTATTATTATGAATTTTTCAGGTCAAAGAAATGATATTTACATATTATGTCCAACGCAAGCTCGCTTGTTTAGACAACCCCATCATTATATTGTTACTATATTATTATTATGATTTATTTCACATATTTAATAGTTTACACATTGCCTCTGGCATTGTATGTATTGTATTTATTGTACTATCCGAGAGAAAGAATATCAATGCCACAAAGAGGCCTCTGTAGCCACCGCGTACAAGAGTGAACTAAGACTAAAGTAGACTAGTTTTAAATTTCCCTTTATCTTTATCTAAATCCTTCATCGTCCTGAATAGCGTGATTGAAATAATAGAGACAGTGTTACAAAAATCATCATCAAAATTATAAATATTTACAGTGTCCTTGCATTCTTCGTAATCGTTGTATATATTTTGTGTTTACTGATATCGCTTCGCATACGACTTAAAATACATTTTTTTAATCTTCGCACTAAATCCGCTTTGTACGGATGCAAATATTCAGATTTAAAAAAATTAAAAAATAATTCTAGAAGTATTTATATTACCCACGTTCCTATCAATAAACAGTATTGAAGAACCTTGATAAAGATTCCGGCTTGTAAATCACATTTTACAGAAGTAATCCCAACTATTTATAGATAATATTCTGAAGTTTATTGGCATCTCCAATATATACGATGATGGTTAGCCACGTCCATTTATCTTCCTCAATACGGGTTTACGTCGAGCGTAAACTACGGCAAATATCAGCACGGGTTCGCATCATCAATGCAACAACAACAAAATAAAACGACAGCCACACAACAACTGACCTTTGGCTATTTATTTTTTATCTAATTTAAACCATGCTGTGTTTCCAAGGTGATCATACGTCGTTATGCGTACATAAGTTTTCAAGTACAAACTGACCAATCACCTGTTGATAGGTCGGTGTTTCACCGATTGAAAGTATTCTGATTGGATATCAAGGTTATACAGTTGGCCGACAAGAGATGAGATGAGCTGTTAATACCTGTAAGTGTTTTGGTGATTCTGTAGTCTTTCATTAATTGTGTTGGAATAAAATTAACGAGCTTCCTGAAAACTTGTCCGAATTGCTATTTCTTATTCTACTAGTTGGCCGCGGTCGATTAGACATCAGTTTTGTAAACCGCGGTCTCTGCGTTCTAGATTCACATTGTCTTTGGCATTATGTCATTTGGTGTTTTTCCGATTTCATAATCACCCACTCATTGTGTAGTAATTAGCATTGTTTCAAAAATATTAGATAAAGTCAAATCATCATCGTCGTTACTTATTTTGTATTAATAATTGTGGTTTTATTACATACTCAACTAGGTCATATTATGACGTAGCCCGAATCATAAATTGTTACATAGTTGGGGTAGTCATAAGGGGAGTCCCAAAAAGGGGTTGGTGAGCGTTCAGGTCGCACAAAGAGGGCCGGCGGCATGATTGAGAATGATAATGAAAAGAGTCAGACGAGAAAGTTTGAAAAGTAGTAGAAGTCTAGTACTGTTTATTTATTTTAGCTTTCGCTAATATACATTACATAGACACAATGTTAAGGGTACAGTAAAATATCGAAATTACAATCGCAAAATTAAGATATATCATACATTGACAAAAAAAGAAAAAAAACTTAAACGTAATAAATAATATATAGACAGAGATTTAAATTTGTAATAAACTTACTTATTAGTTATATGGGTATGGTAGGTGAACAAGATCGTGATGAATGAGCAATCAATAAGTTATGATCAACGATGTGTACAAGGGCCCTCTTTCCGGGCAGCGGTCACCACGAGGAGAAAGCCACCTTGACCGGGATACTTGTACACTACCGATAGTGCAATGGCTTTGTGATATAGTCAACTATAAACGATTTCTGTATAAATTCTTCGAAGATTATGTTTCCTTTTTCCCAGCCTCAAAGTAAGTTCGTTGCATACGCTCATAGATCGTCATTCCTACGATAACTTAAAAATTCATGTCTTTAGCGAAATATACGTCGTTTGCTAGGTAAATAAATGTACACACAAAATATGCGCAAAATCGCTAAGTGGGAAATTGGAAATCTTTACTATCACAGGGAATTTTTTATTTTTCCCTGAAAAAAAAAAGAGTTCTTCCTTGTTATTATACTCATCGATATTATAGAACTTGTTTTTAGAAAAAAATTACACAACAACAAAAATGATCTGCAATACATTTACCATTGGAAGGTTAAAACGACAACACAACACCTACACATTTCAATATCCCGTTATTTGCTGTCATATCACAATAGAATCACCTTCATCCGGACTGGCATTCCTTGCTTGTTGTCCGTTCACTGATGCTCTCCTTGTAACCCCCTCTGGAGGGGAGGGGGTGAAGGGGGAGGCCCTCCACCCCCCCGCCCTCTCATTGTATGCATACCAATAAATTCATTAGTGTACATAAGTTGTCTATAGCTATTTCCTATAATCAAGTAGCACAGCGGCAAATTTTGAGTTTGAAAGATAACATTTGAATGGCTCTCTTTGTAGTTTGTACAAGGTTGTAAACGTCAATCACGTTGACAGATTCTCCGGTAAGAATGAATGATGGATGCGTATATTGCATGAACAAGTTACCTCTGATTGTTTAATGCTCGAAATAATTATTAACTGAACAATATAATGTATCGAATTTGAAAATCGGGAACATTTATAAAATTTACATCTTGATGGACTAAAACGCAGTCTTGAAGAGCATTGTGGCTTAGCTGCCTGTATTACAAGAGACAGTGAGTACCTTGCAGAAGAAACGTGTGAATTATATTTATGAATGCCGACAACTTTCGTTGAGTTTTAATTTTACTGGCGTGCTTCTTGATTCGAAAATAACTATGCTCTGTGTAAACACCACGTAATGATTTATGGTGACCACTACATCAAATCAAATGCGTTTTTCTTGATTCAGTTTGATCTCTACATATAAAATGATTCTCGGATCAAGATTTTCAAGACCATCTGACTTTCAAGATTCGAAGTGAAGATAGAAGGCGTGTGCGGTTTCCCGGGTTGCTTTTACGTGAAATTTTAATTTTCCCAGATTGCAATTTCTGATTTTATGCAATCCTAATTTTCGTTTGAGCTGGGACAGTTAACAAATCAGTTTTTTCTTTTTTCTTTTCTTTTTTCTTTTTTTTTCTTTCTTATTTTTTCTTTTTCTTTTTCTTCTTTTTCTTCTTTTTCACTTTTATATATATATAATATTATTTCCCACAATTTTTTTTCTTCATGTTCTTTCTTATTTGCATACTTCTATTTTTATTATTTAATATGTTGAATTTCCACTTCATCTGATTTTATTTCATTTCTCAATTTTTTTTTTTTTGTTCTTGATTATATTTTATATAGTTCAGTAGTTTGTTTTGTTTTTGTTGTTATTGTTATTTATGATTTCATTATTATTAATTGTTTGCATAGCTTAGTTTTATTTAAGGTCCTCCTTTGTAAATCAGTTTTTATAACTGAATAGCATAGACATTAAATAAATAAATAAATAAATAAAACTAGAACATATTTTCCAGGTGATAATATCACTTCAGCACATATTTTGTTCTTGGACGTGACGTAACTGAAGAACAACTTATCAAGAATAACTAAACTAAGTTCTTTAAAACTGACTGTGACAAACTCAGTACTGCAATATCGAAACAAGTTTCGTCATCATTTCCCTTCAAAATGAATGGAAACCTTGAAATCATCCCAGTCGGAGGAGCAGCATGATAAATAAATTCACCATCAGCTTATAGACTACAACGGTCGGTAAATTAATTCTTATGACCTTTTGTTCCGGTGGCCTGGTGAGCAGGTGTCATTGAATATGTTATGTATAGAATCGGTGATAAACCGACCGGCTTTGACAGTGTTGCCAAGATTACGGGTTGCGGTCAGTATTGTACACTGTTGCATTATTAGGAAACCAGAAGGAAAGGCTTTTTTTTTAAATACATTTTTCAACGATTTTGTAAACAAGGACTGAAAGTTAATTCCACACCGACCTATTATTTTCGCAATTGAATCATTTGTTATATTGAAGATCTATGTGATGATAGTAATTAAAATCGTTTGAATATGTACTTGTAAGACTGAGGTGTCAGCGCGTCTAAAATTGTTTGGGTACAAAGATAAATTTTAACAAATTTGGTTCTAATAAAAAGCAGTGTTGTCATTTTGATCATTTATGTATAGAAAGCGTGACTTTAGATCTGTCTTTAGTGCTTTGGCACATCTAAAATTTACCCTGCAACACACAAAGAAAATAACTCTTATGCATGTTGAGTTAATTGACAATAAATAAATATGTATACATTTTGTCTTGAAATTGATATAGGAATTCATATTATCAGAAAAAAAAAACAAAAAAAAACAAGATATTTGGTTGCAGAAATCAAACCTATCACAGCCGTAAGTACCATTTCTCCATCCCGCCGTGCTGGCATAGTAAGTAACTGTCGTGAGTGATTTGAATGCGCGGTTTGAAGGCTCCCGATCTACGGTTGTTCGAATGCAATGTTGCCCCTCGGTTGCTATCAAGCCACACAACATTCGTGTCCGTCGGGTTGTCTGACTTCAGGGGACGTGAATGCAGTTATTTCAGTTTAGAAAGTGTTCACATCACATGTTGGGTAGCGCCACCATCTAACATACGATATTGTAACTTTCTGGTAGTTCCTAGTTTATACGCAACGAGATATTTCTTTGGGGCCGTCCATAAATGATGTCACACAATTTTTTACCAAATTAGACCCCCCCCCCCCTTCCCCCCTTGTCAAAGTTAGTCACAACAAGTGTGACACCCCCCCCTTTAATGATGTCACACAAAAATAATTTACTGCCCCTCCCCCCACCCCCCGACATGCCAACATAAAAAAAAACTGAGACAAAATCAGTCACATCGAGATCGAATATTTGTATTTTATTTATTTTTTACATTTGTACAGCTGCTAGTTACTGGTCATTCGTCCATGGCGAAACTCAGCAGGTGGCGCATTGTAGTGGCTAAAAACCAGTTTTGGAAAGGCGTGAAATTGCGGGATTATTTGAAAAATGTAAAATACCGAAAAAGAATCTGCACTAAAAAATGGCATTATATGCAGTGTATGCATGGATGTCAGAAAGACTGACCCCCCCCCCCCCCCAACTAGTGTGACATCATCCATGGACGGCCCCTTTATTGTTTACCATTTTAAATATGGAAAGTGTGTAAAGCATATAGATTGAATCGTGTGAGAAATAAGCGCGTTTTGATCGTTTCTTTGCAAAAAGAAAAAATCAACATTCTAGAATTATCTAATCGTTGATAAAGGATACACCATTAAATTGTTGTATTTATTCGGATGAAACCTGATCATTTAAGGGGTTATTGAAGTTGTTTCCTTTTATGGAAATGCAAAAAGTTTGAATCGATTTTTGAATATCATCTCATTATCTTGACGATATCAAGCCTAAAAGCGTTTAAAACGTTTGATTTTGGATTTCGTTTTAATTATGTGTTGTGTTAAACCTTCCTTGAACCTCATCTCTTACAATTTTCGGTACAACATTATTTGTGAAAAATTTCAGTAAACTTGCACAGCGTACATGTTTGTCGGGTTGCCTGACATCAGGGACCTGAATGAGTTTAGAAAGTGAACGCAACACTTATGAGATAGCGCCACTATCTTAACACATTCGATATTGCATCCTTCTTGTAGTTCCTAGTTTGTCCGCGCCATTCGAACTCGCGTTTTTAGCGGTGATAGGTGTGTTGGATCGCTTACACCAGTGTGGCACTCAGTGCAGGCCGTGTAGGCAGCTCGACCTGCATGATCAACATCTCGGGGGAATCTACTATTTTGTTTTGAAAAAAGCGACTATAGAATAAAGGTCGGACTATTTAAAGGCTTTGCACTGACTGAACAACCATGGACTAATAATAGTAACTTCGTTATGGAGCAACGACGGACAGTACCTTTTAACTTTTGGATGTTTAAAGGGTTAGTCAGATGAAAAACTAAAAAACTATCATTTGTATATGTCCACCATCAAATATGGGTAACATGACTAAAAGATACCATACTTTAAAAGCAGGCAGTTAAAAAATTAAAGAAAACGCGATTTTTTGGCTTGTTGCTACCAAGTAGCACCGAGCAACTTTTCTCATAGTAATTCCCATTTACAAAAAACTTTGCCTCGAGATAGTAAAACCACCGCTAAAATAGGGCACTTATCAAAAATCGATCAAGAAGTTTAATGTGCATCGTTTCTCTACCGATAACATGCTTCTTAGTACGAACGTGTACTTCTACACTAGGAAAACGCTCTGTTTGACGCGTTGATAAGCGAGCGCGTCAATATCTACGAACTTTCTGGCGAAAAGTTTTCAATGCTAATACGAACAACAATTAACAACAATTCAAGAATGCGCCTTGCAAAAATTGTTCTTATTTCCATGGCTATTATGCTTTCCGACATTGTTGTATGCAGTGCAATGTGCGTTGCTAAGAATTTTCGTGGTCATGTTTTCAACACGGTCCGCCACCGTTACTAACACTTATTGACAGCAATAGAAATGTAACTTCTGCCTTGAATACGTATCGGATCGCGTTTACATTAGTATATTCGTGACCGGACAAAAATTTACTTTAAGATAGCCACCTCACATTTTGCCGTTACTGCGTTTTAGAAAAATATTTTCGAGTAACTTTCGTGTAACTTTGCCAATACTTATCAGATCGCCATTACATTAACATATTCGTGACCGGAAAAATCCGTAGAAAAATCTGGCTATCTCACATTTTGCCGCCATTTTGATTCAGAAAAATATTTTGCAGTAACTATGGTGTAACTTTGTAACTTTTGGAAACGCTCGCTTCGCTTGCTTAATAACTGAATTCCATGCACTTATGACTCATTGGTGATTTTCTGACTAATCCTTTAAGTTTTGGATGTTGAATGTACGTGTATGTGGACGTGCTCGCTTATCAACGCAACACACAGAGTGATTGCATAGTGTTAAATCAATTACTCCATTTCATCGTTTTTTTTTTTTTCGTTTATTTTTAAGTTGATAGTTGATGTAGGATTGTTCACCTGCTTGAATATATATTGGCCAAGGTATTTTCCCTATCATGGGCTATTTTCTTTTCGTATTATATGCGTTCTCACATATTTTACAATTATTTTAAAATATAATTTTCTCAACGTCAGCACTTGAGTATTATTTAAACTTTTGACAGTTGTACATCGACTTGATTTGTGTAGAATATTCTTTATACGTTTAAGCTTATTGTATCACTTTGAACTGGGTTTCTCCTTATTTGATAAATAGAAGACGAGAAATGAAAAATTTGTGCCAAGGATAAAGGAAAAACGTGTTATTAGTATCCTAGATATTTTGTTCAAATGTTTATAACAAACATATGTAAAAAACACACAATAATTCGTATAATTTCGACTGATATAACTTAATTATAACAAATGATAATATAATCATAAAAACTATTTCCAACAACGGTGTCTTCTGCAGGTACAGCAATTTGTTTTCCAATTCAGAAGGGAGACATTTTCTTTCAGTAAGGTGTTACAGTTACACAGGCACGTAATGTAATCAGGTACAATGAGACAGTTCAAGATGTTTACAATATTTATTTACGTTTCGTTACATGGAGGTTCTCTAATGAGACTTTAATAAATTAGTTACCAACTTTTCACTTTGTATGGCACATTTTTGGAGGGATCGAGTGGGTACAAATAAACCGATTCAGTTTCATCTTAACCGAATGAAAGTGGTCCGTGACAATGAAAAAAATTGTAATGAGCAACCTTTCGCTCACAATTCAACTGAGTACCAAACAGCATTTAAAAAAACACAAATATACACATATCCATAGAATGTTGTAGTTAAAAATATGTATTTAAGAAGATCAAGGTTTCATATTATATAATGTTGATACTTTTGTATTTGAAGTAACTTTGTTTTTTCCTAATAAAATGTATTTTTCTTAACAATTTCACTTTTGTGGTATATATTACAATATGTTAGTAAGATAGAGGTTCCATGACCTAGTGAAAAACTGTCTGAATGATGCCGGTACTAAATATCAGAATGTAGTCCAAATTGAAAGAATTCCTTCTTATTGAATATAGGCTACACACATCACTAATCAAACAATGTTACTCACATAAACCTTGTAAATTTTAGCTAAATATTCCACAGGGGTTTGTCGGTTTTATCGTTGAGTGAGAAATATATTTCTCTATATTTCTCACTCAACGGTTTTATCTACCCACGAAAATTATTATTTTGAAGTGTACGCCTATATAATACACCATGCCTGGTATTTCAATACACCAGTGCAGCACAATGAAAATTTAATTGCATCTTGTATCTGTGTTGATGATTCGTATATATATATTTAACACTGGACGTTGAACGAACAACCAACCCTTCATCATACAATTAATTAGAACTCCACCATTTGTCATCTTTAAAATCAACGTGTGTGATGTTTCAAAAATTGTTTGCAATGTGGCCGATCATCTTTGGAGATCTACACACAGTTACACTCTTGAACACACCACGCTTTGTAATCACTTCGGAATCATTCGGGATATTGCGGGCATTTCCGCTTAGCACATGTTTCTTGATAACTTTGAAAACACTTTTGTTTTACCTCCTTAGGAACGAATTAAGACATCATTTTCGGTGGTAGTACGCCGATCGCCATGATGTTCACTTCGGTTGTCTTCGAAAGATGTTCGGCAGTTAGGGTTGCCAACTCTCCCGTATTTCCCGGGATTTCCCGTTTTAAATTGTGATTTCCCGCTTCCCGTATCAACTCTACACGGGAATCAGTTTTCCCGTATTTTCACAATTTGTTTTAAAATACACATTTCGTAAACTTCCGTCTACTAACAGTCACACAGTTTTCAGCATTTGAGCATTTTGAATTTGAAGAAAATTATTTCATTATTAATGGTACATAAATGGTTAGACAATAGAAACAGATCAACCAGCTGAGTAACAAGTTGTTGGTATTTATTCCCTTTCGTGTAAACAAATTTAATTATAGCCTACGTATTTAAAACGGGATATAAAGATTCTACGTGATGGAAAATAGCTTGACAATATGTAGAAGGTAACTAGCTTAAACGATAGATATTAATTCAGTTTACCCTTTCAAATTAAACATTAATTGAATAAGAAAATTACACCTGCAAAGTTAATATTAAATCCCTAAACTAATTTTCTGGGACCTAACGTCTATTATAGGAAAACAGTTTTTTGCGCCTGCGGCGATTTGACCTTCGGCAACTGGGACATCGCCGTCCTCTTTCCCTCTACATTTCACATCAGTTTTAAAATTCCCGTATTTTCATATTCAATAGTTGGCAACCCTCGGCAGTCCCCACGTAGCCAGCCGTTGTTTTACCTGCCTAGTAAAGAATTAAGAGTTTTACTCTGTATACGCCTAATTTTCGGTGGAAGAACGCCGATCGCCATGATGTTCACTTCGGTTGTCCTCGGCTGATGTTCAGCTATCTTCGGGAGGTGTTCGGCTGTCGCTACGTAGCCGTTCTCGTTGGCGAGGAACGAGAGTGTGTATTCTACGCCGTCGGCCGCCAGCCACGTGGTTAGGCCGGTCACTTCCAGGATCTCGTTATCCGTTCCCGGGTTCTTGAGGACGCCCGTCTCTTCCCGGTACGTCCCGTCGCTGGTGCGGTACCTGGAACACAATATTAACTCTTTTTCATTTTTGACTTTTTCTTTAATTATTAATTTTTTAAATTTTTTTTCCTTACATTTTTTGGTATTTGTTATTTTAATAAATAAAATAGTACTGTTTAAAAAATACACACTCTGTTTTATTTTTCGATTTGATTATTCCTGCCCTGATTATTCCTGCCAATGCTACCGTATCGTGGTGGGCAAGTTTGGGTGCTTTGTCGATTCCAATAGCTATGTCGGCGGTAGCGTATGCTTCTGGTAGGGCCACCCTAGCCGGCCGGACAGGTCGAGATGTAGAAGCCAGGCGAGAGGCAATCAACATCCTCCCTTTTCCCTTTGCCTTCCTTTTACGTCCTACTTACCCCATTCCTCTAAACACCCCCGACATCATAATATGATCATAGTTGTCGAGTTTGTCGTTAAACAACAAACAATCAAATCTTTTATCAAAGAAAGTAATTTGAAACCGACTCACGCAAAGTGGTATCCTCCATGGCCGTCAGGTTCGCTGCGATACTCAGTAATCTGAGCGTCTCTGGCGTCACCCGCTAGTGGCGCTCCTGCACACAAGGCGGCAACTGCAGCAACCAACAGCTGGAACACAGAACATGCACGATCTCAGACACAGCATAACGAATCTATCAAATATTTCGAAATATGAACTCATATAGATTGAATTTAGATGTAAATACCACCTTTATATTTCAATTTTTTTTTATTTAATTTTTAATTTTTTTAATTTTTGTATGTTACACAAATAACAAAATGCAGAAAATGTTTTAAATGAACGTCGAGTCATTTATTTTACTTAAAAGTATTTTCGAAATCTTCAAGTGAAACCCGCACAGAATGAATGGCACCACCCATGTTAAGTGTGCGGTCTCCTCTTGAACGCGTTATTATATTTTATACAAAAAGGTCGTTTTTCTCTATACGGGACACATTTAAGCAATTCCCATTTCTTAACTATTTAAAAAAATGCAATTTAGAGTACAAATATTAAAACAAAAATAAATATGGTGATGTAAATAGTAAATAAATTCGTCCCAACAATACTAGTCTCGTGCAGACCAAAATAAATAGTCCAATAATCTAAAATATTCTACTTAACTAGTTCCTAACACTTGGCCGTGTATTAGATACCTAGAAACCCCAAACACAAGGAGCGTGATGACTGTGACATGCACACACTATAACGCAGTTTGTAAGAACGCAAGGAATAAGGCTTTTGTCTAAAATTTCGAACAGTGCCAAAACCATGCAAGCTTTAGGCAGGACTCCGACCGCCAAAGCTTATGACAAGTAACAAACCAGATATATGTTAACACTAATAGTTATATGTCAAGACTAATTCAGGTATTGAGGTCTGGGGACCCAGATTGAATTCTCAATTATGATTAAATGATGTTTCTTTTATTTATGATGTAGTTCTTCTTGCTTCGAAGGGTTCCATTTTTCATCCTTCGGATTCATTTGTATTGACAAAGTATGACGTCAAAACATAAATAAATCTCATATGTTTAATACCAACATTGTACTATAGTTTATTATTTGTTCAATTACATGTATTATTTGCTATTCTATCCAATGATATTCAACAGCTATCGTAGGCCAGATCACCAGTCCCCCAACCTTTCACTCAGTAGCGAGCGTGGCAAATTGAAGCCATTTTGAATTGGGCAGTTTACATGCTAATTTGGACTTTTCAGTACTGCTAGCGCTGCGAGTGGCAGAAAGTCGCGTTTGAGACTCCCATTCCCGCCTGTAGTAATTGCCCAATTCAAGATGGCTTCTAATTGACACGCCTGTGGCTGCTAAAAGGTTGCACATCTAGCCTACTGTAGCTGTTGAATATCATTGATTCTATCATACTTATATTGGCAATCTTCAATAAAGCAGTGACTTTATTTAATAAAGTATAACTACTTTTTTCTCCTGTTATGTAGTTTCACATAGCTAAGTGCCTAGCTAATCATTCTCGACATAATTAGATCCCTTACATGCGAAGGCGTATTATAAATGCTGCAATATTGATATTTCTCCACCATCTTCAATGTGTTATGTTCAATAACCGTTATATTTGATTGAGACATCTGAATAATTGGCCACTTACCCTTCTCATCGTAATAGTAAAGACATAACATGCAGCTATAGGCCTACAGCTGTAGTGGAAGTGGCTCAGTCCACACACGCACTACTCGTCTTCAGCATAGACACGATATTTCAGTAATAAGTGATGTATTTGCCAAGACACCCTAGCATAGTGTTAGATATTAGATGCAGAACTAGAAAAATGAGGTTGTTTCTATGGAAACCATGTCAGTTTCGTCACTGTTTAGCTACATCGTAGCACATAATATAACACTAAAAAACGTCATCCTAGGTTAAAAACACAGTTCTTTTTGGATAGTTTGTTTTGTATAAGCACAGATAACAAATTAAATGTGTTATCTGTGGTGTGGTTTAAGTATATCATACGAGGCGATACGAGGCGATATCATACGAGGCGATATCATACGAGGCGATATCATACGAGGCGAAATCATACGAGGCGAAATACGAATTAATGGCTACTAGGGTGTCACTCAAACTAGTTATTTGCAGGTAAACTAATCTAAACATCCAATTATTTGACAATTTGTATTTTTTTGTTCAATAATAACACTTGCTATTCGACATTCCAAAGGCTTTCGCCTACACGTGTCTACCATCTCGTCTTTTCTTAATTACATACGTGGCAAATTGTATTGTTTAAATACCCTCCTCCTACTATCCTCCCTAAACCCTCCTCCCTAAACTCCTGTATAGCAATCACATTTCATTTTAGTATTTTTGTGTGACATATTGAAAACACCCTAAATGATTTAAGCCCTAATCAGGAACTATACCAAACTTCATAAAAGAGGTATAATAATGGTGTCCTTCTATTTGCAAGAGCGCAGCACTCCAGTGACGAAGATCAGAATTAGCTTATGAGAATAAGTGCGTAGAGAAAATCAAGAAGCTTACCGGCATGGTGATACAAATTAATCTGCACACGACATATTAGGAAACTTAAAGGGCACCGATAGAAATGACATCAGCGGTAACACGAGAGACACTAAGTCGGTTGGTCACCGACTCGATTCCAGCCACCGGCAACCCTCACTAAAGGGTTTTGAGGTTTTTGTTTCAGAAGGAAAGTCGTACTTGCAGCCCTCCGACATTTCTCCCCAACCATTCAAATACCCTTATATTATAGTTATCGTACAACAACTTTGGTAAAGCTTCCGTCACGGGTGGGCGAGCAACCACCAACCAGCGGCCGTGGCTAATTCAAATACCTGCTTGGGTGGGCCGAGACCGCAAACACGTCATTAGATTGATGACGAAAGCATTACCGAAGCTCTTATACACCGACTTTAATATATAGTTATTTCCATATCAAGAAGCACAATTGTCAGCGGAACGTATTGTAATCCCAATATGCGTTACGAAGCTTGAATGTAATTTATAGCAATAGTGATGCTCAATCTTCTTCCTTTATTGGATTAGGTATGTCAATATTACCAATAGATTGTCCATAGACGGCTGTGTTTCTTAATAATATGTCACCTGTATATGGTACAACTACTGTGCATTCTATACATTCTATACACCGTCCTTTCGGACGGGACATAAAGCCGAAATTCCCCTTGATACTTTTCAACAGGAGTAGGCTACGTGCCGGTACCAGGCTTCCCCTCCTCCCTTCATCATTATCATTCATCAATCATCCCTCATCTGGCTAAAGAGGGCATTGTGCCCTACACTGGTCTTAAGAACAATAAAATAAATAAATAAAAATATATAGCAACACGTTGTTATGGTTGTTTCCGCTGGTCTGTGTGACGTCACCAGCTGCCACTCCAGTATGACGTCATCAGTTAGCGTACACAACTTCATACTTAAATTACATACACACAAGTTGATAAACCACTAAAATATTACCAGTTATTAAACTTAAAAAACATTTGTCATATAATATATTAGAATTTTATATTTGCTTTTCCGTCACCTTTAACGTAACATTGAATGTAATTTGAAACGTGTAGATTTTCGCAGACAAATTTACTGTTAATTATTGGCTTTCGGGATGACACGTTTATCGTTTAAACCTGAATTCACATTCTTTCTTCATAGTATTTAAGGCACATAATCTCAGTTGCTATGTCTCTTTGTTCTTCTGGATATGTCAATGTGAAATCACAGTTCGATATGTCATGTTTTAATTGTCGATCAATATGGCGTGTTTCGTCAGTTAATAATTAATTGAAGGTTTAATTGTTTGGTTGTTTAAATACATGTAATTACTGATAAGTACTTACCAGCTTCATTGTTTGCATCTTGGACAATCCTCGCTGCTCAGCTTTTAGACGGCGACTATGGTTACTCCTGGGATGTCGAATAGAAACGCATATATTGGCGGTAATAACGTTAGAATGCTGTTCGATCCCATCGTGTGGACTGCCTTGACCGACCGAAACCATCACACGGGCCCTCGGGCGGACGTGAGATCTGAGTTCTAGTCAGTCACCTTGGAATCTTCGGCCACTCCGCCGTCCGTCCGTCCTAAACGGTATTATTTAATGTCTTTAAAAGGTCATTTTCAGTGTGGGAGTATGTGAGGTATTATGTAGGTTGCTTGTTTGCTAACAGCGTTTTATGTGCGTTTGTTTTACTGAATGTTTCAATTTTGTATTTATACTCTTATATTTTTTTTTGTATTTTTGTGTTTTGATTGTATTTGTATCTAACATTTCCCTGTTTTCTTGCTTTTTTTATTTATTTATTTAGGTTCGTTGAGATTATTGATTGCTTGTTTTTTATTTTTATCATTAAATATTAATCACTATTCGATATGACGTGAGTGTATGACACTACTATGAGATTGAATTGAATAAATTAAGAAAGTACGAAGTCTTACTCTAATGTATGATTTAAACCGATTGTTTGGCGTTGCGCGGGGTTTGAGACGGGCGGGGGGGGGGGGGGGGGGGGGCATCTTTATTATTTGGATAGGCTATGTATTAATAATTTTTTTACTTATTTGGGCCAACGTTTATTTTGAACCAGTGACATATATTATAATTAACAATATCAACTTCTGTTATTAAACATGATGAAGATGGATATGTATCAAGAAATTAGTTTTGCTGTTGGGTCTGCACCTTATTTCTACTGTTAAGAATATTTTCTACTAAACCATTCTTATTGTTTATATTTTTTAAACCAGCACGTGTGCCGTGTAAAAAAATGCGTTTTTATTTTAACTTATATCATAATTAAATAACTGTAGATTAATTTGTTGCTTTGCATTATAGGCCTAGTAGTAGTAGCATTATGGACCAACACGTTTTTCATATTGTTCCAGGAATTAATGTACGATGGCTGTTTGTTCTGTTCAGATGGTGGAAATTTGTACATAATTCATTTGGGATTACCATTGATGGGACGCGAACCTGTGATCTTCGGAATAAAACATGTCTAACCGTACACGTCCAGACAGTGCTTCTCTCTAGCGGGTGACGCGAACACTTGCACTGCTCATCCTTGATGATAGGCAACCCAGCTATCGTGTCTGATCTGCGGGTAAACGATGAACAGGCGCCATTGATGATTTTCAGAATTGGTCTCGAAAGCCATGATTTGCTCTATCTAAGCATGGAATTTTAATAGAAACTTCGTTACTGGACCTGAATCAGCTAACAAATTAATGTACCAATGAAATAGCCACGGAAGAAGGCGGTGGGCAGCCATTTTAGCCCTTACGTTTCGGATTTTGACATTGTTCACATTGTTGTTGTGAATGTTGATGTGTAATTGCTGAGCGATAGGGGCTAAAATGTCCGAGAATGTCAAAAACCGGAAATAAGAATTGCAGACGCGTTTTCCAACCATGTTGCACATCCAGATAGTTGTAAGTCCATGATCTAAGGATCCTTGATAGTTATGTTAATGGTACGTTTACATCTGTATTTTTCACTGTTGTGCATTGTTGTCATTCAAGATCTAGAGGGCCGTGATTAGCTCTATCTAAGGGTCCTTGATAGTTATGTAAATGTGTATTTTTTACTGTTGTGCATTGTTGCCATTGAAGATCTAGAGGGCCGTGATAAGCTCTATCTAAGGGTTCTAGATCACTTCTGAAAAAGGTCTACTATACCATTGACTATTGACACCAGATTATTAGCACGCTGTGCTAGACACGGAAAATGTACGGGCGACACACAGCAGCAGGCATTTTTGGCGGAAACAAAGCAAATTTTAGTTCCTACCAACCACAAAAGCGGTAAATTGGTGGTGAAAATAATTCAACATGTAATTTTTAGCTAGTGGCGTGCAGAACCTTCTCTGAGCGTCGGGGTAGTTTTCTGAACAACCCACCCCCCCCACCCAGGCGCGCAGGACTGTTCATCAAGTCGGAGGGGGGAACAATTCTTGGCACACAATTCGCGAGGTATAAAACAAAGCAAATAAACACTGCCAAGTGCATTTGCACCATGCACAAATTAAACAGGAAGCTCCGACCATATATATAATGTAATTTTCTCATATTTTGAAATCAAAGTACAGTGCAATATATACAAATAAGAACTCGTTTGGTACTACGAAAGTGTAATCGGATTATGGTTGTGTTAGTAGGTATTTCATTGACACATGCAGAATTAAAATGCATGACTTGAAAGTCGTCAATAAAGTACATGGAATAACGTAAACAAGAAATACAATTATACTTAAAACCGTTGTTTTTTGACAAAGTCCGTATGTATGGAATTTGTCGTTTGTTACTTTTATTAGGGCACTAGCAACACCAAAAGACAACAATGAAACAAATGAATTGAATCGATAGGCAAACAACAAGCTGTCAAAAAATGATTTCTTCCGATTTTGGAAAACAAATAAAAAAACAAACAAATACACATACAAAACTTTCACTTAGTCGTTGTCCATCATTAAAACTTTTAAATGGCGAGCAGTTACTATTGCTACACTTGTGTTTATGCCTATGGTTGCAATTTTATTATTTTGACAGCTGATTGTTTGTCCATCAGTTCAATGCATTTGTTCCATTGCTGTAGTCCTGATGTGACGTCAGTTGCGGGTTCCCTTATTAGTTACCCTCTCTCCAGTATCATGTCATGTATTACATATAACACGTGACGAAAACAGTTGTATGTACACAATGTATGAATGAATAATAAATGAAATATATTAAGGAACTTGTGTATCAAGTTATGTGATTGCTGGAACTTCGTAAATGTTTGGTTGTCTTCGGGAATCCACCTAACCAATCACCGACCTAAGAGGGACATGAGTGTGCTGCCCATTATGCCCAGGCGAGGGGGCGCCGGCCTCCGCTGTACTTCGGCAATCTTCGGCAGATGTTCGCCAGTGGCTACGAAGCCGTTCTCATTGGCTAGGAACGAGAGCGTGTATTCTACACCGTCGGCCGCCAGCCACGTGGTTAGGCCGGTCACTTCCAGGATCTCGTTGTCCGTTCCCGGGTTCTTAAGGACGCCCGTCTCTTCCCGGTACGTCCCGTCGCTGGTGCGGTACCTGGAACATTGAACCCGGATTTTTAATACTTTGCTTTACCAACCGATAGTGTAACAAAATAATTAAAAAATTAAAAAAAAAAACTGAAAAAATGTATGCTCTCTTTGTTTTGCCCAAACCAGTTACAAGAATAGATTTTCAGTGAGGCGACTTTCTACTATTTATTATGTGTGTCATTGCTATGGTAGCTCTAGTGTCACCGTTGCCATAAAACCCAGTACCATTTACAAAACTCTCATGTTCTGCAACGAGGACGATATTTATGCTTAGCGTCTCATATTTTTGCTGCTTGGCTAATCGAGACGACAAGTGGGTGAAATATGAAGATGCAATTGGCGGGTGTTTGGAGGAAAGGGGCAAGTAGGAGGGGTGGTTGATTAAGGGAAGGTGGAAGAAAAGGGAGTGGGGAGGTTGTAGACTGCATTTCGTCTGACTTCTCTTCCTCGACCTGTCCGGCTAGGGTTGCCCGGCATAGCTCTCGGGATCAACAAAGCACACAAAACTGCCCACCACGATAAGGTAGTATCGCTCATATTTCGCTGTTAGCATTTTCGTCTTCTATTGACAATGACATATCAGATGTAAAGACACTTTGCCCACCATTAAGACCGCTCTAGGGCTATACAAACTTGAGTCTATCCCAAAAATGTGATGATAAAGAAGATAGTTTTACTACAGTTCAGTTGATGTAGGGATATATGTCGGAGAAACTCACGCGAAGTGGTACCCTCCGTTCCCGTCAAGTTTGTTGCTGTACTCGGTGATCTGGACGGTACTGGACTCGCCCGCCGGTGGCGCTGCCGCACACATTGCGGCTAGAGCGGAAACTAACAGCTGTAACACAGAATAAAAACAATAATTAGTTGTTGGGTATTTACACTTTCCAGTCAATACAAAGAAGTGTTATTTGATATGGTTTAAATGCATAAATAATGTGCAGTGTTTTTATTTTATTTTTATCTAAGGTGGTAGATCTCAGAGAAAGAAGAAGTTAGAAGTATTGAATTCACTATTCAGTGGTTTCGAGATTGCGATGTTACATATTAGTTAACATATATGATATGTTCAATGTTACGGGGATTGATTGTGCTTGGTAGGTCAGAATTCACCAAAGTATACTGTTAAAAATTACCTACAACATTTTCCACATTCTCATTCTTGATCAAACGTTTTGTAATCTTTCCCTTCCCATTCTAGAAATAACAATAAAGTAGTTCATACAAAAACACTGTTCTATATAACTGTCAAATATTAATATGTAAAAAGTGGACGAATGGTATCACATGTTAGAACACGGGGGGAGGGGGGGGGGACAGGGCCCTCTTCAATTTATCAATATTAGTCTCCGATTTAATAATCACAGATTGGTAACCATTGGTTAAAACAATAATTACATTCAGAATGCACGGTGACTTTTAGCGGGAGCCATGTGTCTTAGGTTACAATCTCGGGTTAGAGTTTAGTTTAAACCAGATTGTCTTATCTGAGTGGTCGAAAGGGGATATTTACCTGTTTTATGTCAGTAACTACTAACTATTAATAAATCATTGACAGTAATTAGTACTCACCAATTTCATGTTGATAGACGAATAAATCGATCCTTTAGCTTCGATACGATGGTCACACTTCAGCGTACGATGGTGTTTTGATCGTGGCTAAATGGTCACTACTTTATTAGAGCCTCTGAAAACACTAGTGGGTGTGAGTACCCTACAGGTAGTTCTCCTTGACACACACTATATTGATGACCGCGGGGCTGTGTGACAAAAAGTCAAGTGGAGTCGTAATACAATGCGCTCGTATTGCAACAATCTAGGACTTGAGAGTTTCGATATTCAAAGGCATGATTTGAATTTCTTTTCTTGAAATTGAAAGTATTGAATTATTTGTTTACCCTCTTTATACTGGAACCCTTGGTGTAATTGGTTGATGTAAATCTGACCCCGACAAGACGAAAGAAATGTGGAAGGGAAATATATTAAGGAAAATGTACGTTCACAAATTTCATGTAGATTTTAATTTGTATGGAATTAACAGGGGAATGCATTTAGCGGTTTGCACAACAGCTGTTAAACCAACAAAGCAAACATTGATTTTCGGAAGTGCTAAAAAGTGCTAAATACATATTATACATTTTTATTTCAACTATATGAACAAGCTACTAATAAATATTTATTCACTATGTTGAGCTATAACATACTGGTCAAGTTATCAAAGGTTAACTGAATTATGACGAATAACATAAATTCCCAGCTTTTATGGTTCAACAGTTTAAGTTTTGTTCGAAACTGTCATCCCTAATACGTGCATTTCGTAGTTTAAGCTCGTTGAAAAAAAAACTCCCAAGAACCCAGTATTTTCTAGAAAAACAAAAACATACTATTTTTTCATTTTTTACAAACACGAAAATATTAAATATTCAACATAAAAATAATTGTACACAATAATTATTCACGTTGTTCCTAAGGGATTTTTTTTCATTCACTTTATTAATATGTATTATATCAAAATATCGTTGTACCATTAAAAGGGAAAACACTTTTCCTTATCTTCCTAACAGGGATATAATCGTTGACTCGGATAACCTAGTCTGAATCTCTGGGTTGGGACTTATTGAAGCCGATGACAAGGCCACAGGAAGTTCGGGACTCCCTTCCGACCCTATAGAGTTGACCTTGGGCAGGTGTTCACCCATTGGTTGGAAGCCGTTCTCGTTGCTGACGTAGGTGATGGAGTACTCGCGGCCGTCCGGTGCGAACCAGGACACTCGTCCTGTCACTTCCAGGACCTAGTGGTCTGTACCGCGGTCCTTGATTCGTCCTGTTTCTTCTCGGTATGTCCCGTCGCGCGTGCGGTACCTTTATTATATTTTAAAATAATTGTGAAAACATATTTTGTACATTTGCAATGAACTATAGATTTTACACTTAGATTTATTTTTACTTCTAGATTTTACATTTAAAAAATTTAGGTAATCTTAAGATCTAACCACAATCAATTATACCTTAAATTTGTTTAATTGATTTAAATTTGTAAACAAGTTTGATAACTGATACATATACATACTGGATATACATTAAATAAATAAATAAATAAAATACATAAATAAATTGTTGGCGTCGTCATTGATCCGGATCGTGGTTATATATTTTCCCATTTCAGTAATTACAACATGACATTCCATTTAGTTTTGTGAACAGTACCATAAGAACCAAGTTAACTCTTTCACGATTAACGTATTGCGATTGCGATCCCGACGCCGACAATTTGAGGATAGAACTCTAGATAGTTGGACATTAAATTCGGTTTTTCGCACTTTTATTTAAGGTTTAAGGTTTATTTTCCTAGCTGTTTTACTTATAGTATCGCTACAATTGGCCGGATTCATAAAACGTCTCCTCTCATTAGTTGGGCTAAGAATTTTAGATATTTAAGAGCTAACGTTGCTATGGTTTCCGTAAGTCTTACACCTATGGGAAAGTGTGTAAACGCCAGAATGCTTTTGGCTTGATTTTTTTAAACCTTAAATTTAAAATCTTAAATAAGTATGAAACCGAGCTTTAGAGTGAGTTCCCGTACGCCAAGGAACCTTACTCTACAATGCACTACCATATGAAATAAAAGACTGCACTAGCCTATCATTATTCAAATTTAGGCTAAAAAATATGTTAATCGATGAATCCTTTTATTCTGTACAAGAGTTCAAAGAAAAGTTCCTACAGTAGTAATCTCTTAATTACTTAAACGTTTTCATTTTGTTAAATGTATTTAAATGTGCTTTGGAACTATTATCTCCATTTACTTAATCTAGTGGTAATGACTGTTACTCTACTAAAGGCTTTCTATATTATGTACAAAATTTTAAAAAAAGTCCTTATTAAAGGCTAATTACTTCAACTTTAAATGATATTTTGTTAATATATTCAATTGTGGATGCACAAAGGATGCATAATAATGCATCAAAGCAAAGTTCCTATTACAGGCTAATTATTGCAACTTAAATGTTATTGTAGGCCTACTAAATACGTAATTATGCTGTGGGAACCCTAACTATATTATACTAGTAATGAATCCTTTATTACAAGAATTCAAAATCAAAACAAAGCTCATGCTGTTCATGTATTTAATTGTGTATATAATTAATTTTACCACTTGTGTTGTAATGGAAACACCCGTCATGTCTGTGCTGCGTGCACACGCAGACCACTTTTCGCACATCTCGTCAGAGATTTAGACTTTGTACAATTACCATGTATGTCTTGCAGAATAAATATCTTTATCTTTAAGATATGTAGTGGATCCATCTTGAAACAGCTGAC
Organism: Isoperla grammatica; assembly: GCA_945910005.1. Taxonomy (NCBI): domain Eukaryota; kingdom Metazoa; phylum Arthropoda; class Insecta; order Plecoptera; family Perlodidae; genus Isoperla; species Isoperla grammatica. The sequence continues at coordinate 24,348,748 of OX246748.1, forward strand.
ACGACCCACAATCTCGTCACGTCACTCGGCGAACGATTTAAGCTCCGCCCATCACCAGTGGTCAATTGTTGACGCACAATTACAGGGGGTCGCAATGAACATTGCCAAGTGCATTTGCATCATGCACAAATTAAACAGGAAGCTCCGACCATATATCGTGTAATTTTCTCATATTTTGAAATCAAAGTACAGTCCAATACAAATAAGAACTCGTCCGGTACTACTTAAGGGTAATCGGATTATGGTTGTGTAAGTAGGTATTCTTTAAATTCATTGGCACATGCAGAATTGAGATGCGTGCATTTTATTTCTTTATTTAGCTGTACATTGAAGGACGAAAACAAGAAATACAATTCTATAACTTAAAACCGTTGTATTTTGACAAATTCTTATGTATAGAATTGGTAGTTGGTAACTTTTATTACGTTATTGTCCTTTATACCTTCTGTACAGTATCATAAACATGTATTACATAATATATTTAGGAACTTGTGTATCAAGTTATGTGATTGCCGGAACTTCGTAAATGTTCGGTTGTCTTCGGGAATCCACCTAAGCTATCACCGACCCAAGAGGGATATGAGTGTGCTGCCCATTATTGCATCGGGAGGGCTGGAAAGCGTATATGACTTGAAAATTGCCCTCGGCGGCAATTCGGCAATCTTCGGCAGATGTTCGGCTGTCGCTACGTAGCCGTTTTCATTGGCTAGGAACGAGAGCGTGTATTCTACACCGTCGGCCGCCAGCCACGTGGTTAAGCCGGTCACTTCCATGATCTCGTTATCCGTTCCCGGGTTCTTAAGGACGCCCGTCTCTTCCCGGTACGTCCCGTCACTGGTGCGGTACCTGGAACATTAAACCCGGACCTTCAATACATTGCTTTACCAACTGATAATGTAACAAAATAATAAAAAATACAAAAATAAAACTGAAAAAAAGTAAAATTAAAAAAAAAATGTATGCTCTTTTTGTTTTTCCCAAACCAGTTACAAGGATAGATTTTCAGTGAGGCGACTTGCTACCATTTATTATGTGTCTCATTGCTATGGTAGCTCTAGTGTCACCGTTGACATAAAACCCAGTACCCATCACAAAACTCTCATATTTCGCTGTGAACATAATTGTCTTCTATTGACAATCATTACGTTTATCAAGCGGACGTTGTTCGGACTGACTTCAGTACGCAAAGAGTTCGTAACCCGTTTAGCAGGCATACTTCAATCCGGACTCCTTCTATTGAACCCTATCCCTAGTACTATTAAACCGGGCTAGATGGGCTCCTTTACAGAACTGAAATAAGCTCGAGCTGAGGTGTTTATCAGTCGAACTCGGTGCGCACTAAACTCGGCTCGCACCGTCAAGTGCGAGCCCAGTCCTCTTGATTAACGTAGTGAATGACATATCAAATGCAAACATATACTTTTCCCACCACTATGACCGCTCTAGGGATGTGATGATAAAGAAGATTTGTTTGCGACAGTTGGTTGATGCATATATGTTGGAGAAACTCACGCGAAGTGGTACCCTCCGTTCCCGTCAAGTTTGTTGCTGTACTCGGTGATCTGGACGGTACTGGACTCGCTCGCCGGTGGCGCTGCCGCACACATCGCGGCTAGAGCGGAAACTATCAGCTGTGACACAGAATGAAAACAATAATAGATGATTTTCAGAATTGATCTAGAGGGCCGTTATTAGACTCACTGTTGTGAATTGTTGTCATTGAAGATCTAGAGGGCCGTAAATTAGCTCTATCTAAGGGTCCTAGATCGATTCTGAAAAAGGTCGATTATTTGTTGGGTGTTTAGATTTAAGTGTAACTTGATATGATTAATATGTAGGTTTTTTTTTGTTGGGTATAAGGTCGTAGAGATCAGAGAAAGAATAACTAAGGTCACTAAGATATATTTAACAAACATTAATCAGTGATTTTTAGATTGTGTTGATTACGTATTATTAAACACAGCCATATACTACTGAAATGTTCAATCCTGCATGGATTAATTGTGCTTGATAGGTCAGAATTCACCAAACTATGCTGTTCAAAATTACTTACAGCATTTTCCAGATTCTTATCCATGATCAGACATTTTGTAATCTTTTCTTTTCCTTTCCATTTCAGAAATAACAAAGCACTTTATATAAATACACTTTTATATATCAATGTCAAATATTTATATATAAACGTAGTTATTAATAACAAACATCAATATGTAAACCGCAGACGAATGGTATGACGTGTTAGAACAGGAGAGGACAAGGCCAATCTTAGCTTATTCAATTTGTTAGTCTCCAATTTAATAATCTAAAAAATGCATTCGGTGTCTTAATCTAGCAGGCGCCATGGAATTTAGATGAAAATCTCAGATTAACATCCTAGAGTCCAATGCATAGTCGTTCCTCACGTGCTCCTCAACTCAGCCTTTCTTCAGACTTGTCCAACCACCAATCACAGAGCAGTCCACATGGCAATGCTGCTCTGTGATTGGTGGTTGGGCGAGTCTGAGGAAAGAATGAGTTGAGGAGCACGTGAGGAACGACTTTGCATTTGACCCCTAATCTCGGGTGAGAGAGTGGTTTATTACAAATAGTTTAATCCTGAAAGGGAGATTGGGGATATTTACCAGTTTTAGGTCGGTAACTATTAATAATATCAATAAGAATAATTACAACTCACCAATTTCATGTTGATAGACGAATAAATCGATCCTTTAGCTTCGATACGATGGTCACACTTCAGCGTACAATGATGTTTTGATCGTGGCTAAATGGTGACTACTTTATAAGATCCCTTGGAAACACTAGTTGGTATCTAAAGGTAGTTCTCCTTGACAAATACTATATTGATGACCCCAGGGCTAGGGAGAGTTTCGATTTTCAAAGGCATGATTTGAATCTTCTTGAAATTGAAAGTAATGAAAACATTGATTACCCTCTGTATACTGAACAGTTTAGGTGTAATTGGTTGACCCCGACAAGACGAAAGTAATGAATCATTTTTTCCCTCTTTATACTGAACAATTTAGGTGTAATTGGTTGATTGATGTGAATCTGACCCCGACAAGACGAAAGAAAAAATTGCATGGGAAATAGTACGCTAATTTGTATGAAATAACGCTAGGAATGCATTTAGCGGTTTGCCCGACACCTGCTAAACCAGCAAACATTGATTTTCGAAAGTGCTAAATGGGTATAAGTAAAAATAGATAGTATAAATGGTTATTTCAACTATATGAACGAGTCACTAATAAATATTTATTCCCAATGTTGTGCTTTTAAGCAAATACTGGTCAAGTAAATCAATGGTTAACTGAATTATGATGAAAAACATAAATCCCCAGCTTTTATGGTTCAACAGTTGAAGTTTTGTTCGAAACTGTTACCCCTAATACATGCATTACGTAGTTTAAGCTCGTTGAAAAACTCCCAAGAACTGGGTATTTTCTAGAAAATCAAAAACACTGATTTAAATTTTTTACAAACACGAAAATCAACTGAAAAATACAATTGTTTCACAATAATTATTCATATTGTTTTTAAGGGATTTATTTTTTAAATTCACTTAATTAATATGTATTATATCAAATTACCGATGTATCATTAAAAGGGAAAACACTTTTCCTTATCGTCCTAACAGGGATATAATCGTTGACTCGGATAACCTAGTCTGAATCTCTGGGTTGGGACTTAATGAAGCCGATGACAAGGCCACAGGAAGTTCGGGACTCCCTTCCGACCCTCTGGAGTTGACCTTGGGCAGGTGTTCACCCATTGGTTGGAAGCCGTCCTCGTTGCTGACGTAGGTGATGGAGTACTCGCGGCCGTCGGGAGCGAACCAGGACACTCGTCCTGTCACTTCCAGGACCTCGTGGTC